>OX421963.1:66223101-67423101 GCA_949128115.1 Anaspis maculata | reverse complement strand
TCCGAGATAATGCCGTGGTTGAAAGATAAAAATGTTGAGATTCCGGGCCAGAAATAAAAGACGAAATTTATTTTTTCGTCCGTTTCTTTACTGTTATTTAGAAAGATTGGCGTTTTTATTTTCATGCCAGAAGCCTTACGTGTTTATTTATGTAAGCCGCAAATATGCAAAATTTCTAACTGTTGTATTACCTTGGGTCAATGAATAATACCACTGAATGAACCAAGGTAACTCGACATTTTGTGTAACATATAAAGGTAAATGAGGCATGAGCTATTGACATGCAAAACACTCTAGGTACACTACATTTCTATGCATTCGTTGTTAACAAGCTTCTTAGTTGTTACGTAAATCTTTGAGAAAATCTAGAAATTCCGTTCCATTAGAATGTGCAACGCGAGATCATTGAAGATTCTCAAATCTCGACCCAAATCTTTCGCGGTTTACAAAAATTATCGAAGATGAGCTGGAAATGAAAAACTTGTCGAAACTGAAAACAAATTTTTAGAATTATCTCGAGAATTATATATACCTAAAAATATTTTGCAATTGAATTATAATTAAACGATGACTTCATGCGAATATTTGTGTTGATCTATGTCTCCACTCTCCAGGTACTTACCTACTCAATAAATTGCTAAATATATAAATGTCGTATTACTTATTAATGTGGTTTTGAGGTTTTTTCTTGATTCACGTTGATGTAACTAATGGAAATGAATAATGTCGTCAGCTAAAACTAAACGCATAGACCCTAGCATATACATTAGTAGTAACCAATGTCTTCTGCAGAAATGTACTAGGTACTTCCCCTTATGGGAAGCTACTTTAATTAGTTGAAATACACAGGCACCGCTGAGTACTTGAAGAAACTTTTAAAGCATTCAGAGGAAGAAACACATAATGAAACACAAGTCAAATCCTAGTTACAGTCTATTCCAAAGATGTGATTTTTTCCGAAATTGTTGCGCATGGCCGCGTTTTTTGAAATTACACATTGTAGTGGAATTAAGAAATCAAAATAATTGCTAATTAGAATAATATCTTCCTTAGAATCGTATTAATTCCGTTTGAGAATTTTTCTGGGGCATATTGATAAAGTAATGGAATTTCGAAGCATTTTGTGTGATCCACCCAGAGTTCACCAGGGCCAGAACAGAGCTGTATGTACGATAATAATTGGTTTAGCTGACGGCCGTGCACTACGTCGTGAACCGCCCATTTACCTAACTGCTACATGTTCGAATGTTGCACCTTCCCGTGGCCTAATGCTGGCCTTATTGAGCATCAAATGCTGCAGCTTTTTAGCGCATTTTCCATCTTGATGAAAATCGCTATTGCAACCGCTTTGTCCGTCCGTCCGTCCGTCCGTTCCTCGAACTCATCCCAAACTAGACGCGCTAGCTTTCTAATTTTTTCGCTGTTACATAGCTGCCACTCCCATAGGAGGGCTAGGCTATATTGAATGTCTATATTGCGCCGCCAACATAGAGAAAACCGCCCCCGATAAACTTGAAATAACATGATATTGCAATTTCTCCCAGACCTACTGCTCTAGTGTTCTCATTTTATGAATAATACATAGTTGCTACTTATAAACGTAAACCCAGAAACATTCCGCCTTCAATATGCGCCGCCGATATGAAAAAATTGCTAAAAACCGCCCCCAATCACTTAAAAATGAAAAACATAAACCCGAAGACATAGCGATCTTATTCTTCCAGTATATGAACAGCTGACTAAAAATGGAAAAGGATAAGCTACTTTTGGTTAGTCGCCGCCCCCAGATTCCGCCCCCAAACGACAAATAGTGCAACTTTCACAATTTCACTGATTGAGATGTTCTCTCAAACATTTAGAAACTGCCAACTCAAATTGTGCAACATTTGCTTAGCCGAACGCTGCCGCCTCCACACGCCGCCCCCAAAGTAAGAGATAAATGAAAAACATGAACCCGAAGACATAACGATCTAGGTCTTTCGCTATATAGATAGCTGACTAAAAATGGGAAAGGATAGGCTACTTGTGATATTGTGAAGATGGGGGCGCCGCCTCCAGCTTCCGCCCCCAAAAGAAAAAAGTGCAACTTTCAACAATTTAGACTCATTCAGATGTTCATGTTACCTCAAACATTCAGAAACTGTCAACTCAAACTGTGCAAGAATTTCTTTGCCAAACTCTGCCGCTCCCACACGCCGCCCCCAAAGCAAGAGATAAATGTAAAACATAAACCTGAAGACATAGCGATCTAATTCTTTCGCTATATAGATAGCTTACGGAAAATGGGGAAAGATAGGCCACTTGTGATTAACCGCCGCCTCCAGCTCCCGCCCCCCAAACAAAAAAAACATTTTTCACAATTTTCACTGATTGTCATATTTCGTCATATTTCCTTACACATTTAGAAACTCCCAACTCAAACTGTGCAACAGTTACTTTGCCGAATGCTGCCGCCCCCAAACGCTGCCCTTGAAGTAAGAGATAAATGAAAAAGACAAACCCAAAGACATAACGATCTAATTCTTCCGCTATATGGATAGCTGACTAAAAATGAGAAAGTATAGGCTACTTTTGATATGGCGCCGCCTCCAGCCTCCGCCCCCAAAAGAAAAAAGTGCAACTTCCAACAATTTTCACTGATTTGGATATAATTGTTACCACAAACATAGATAAACTCCCAGCTCAAACTGTGCAAGAATTTCTTTGCTAAAGTCTGCCGCTCCCACACGCCGGCGCCGCCCCCAAAGTAAGAGATAAATGTAAAACATAAACCTGAAGATTAACGATCTAATTCTTTCGCTATATGTATAGATGACTGAAAATGGGAAGAGATAGGTCACTTTTGATTAGTCGCGGCCTCCAGCTCCCGCCCCCAAACAAAAAATAATTGCAACTTTCATAATTTTCACTGATTTGTCATATTTCCTTACACATTTGGAAACCCCCAACTCAAACTGTGCAACAGCTAGTTTCCCGAATGCTGCCGCCCCCACACGCTGCCCTCAAAGTAAGAGATGAATGAGAAACATAAACCCGAAGACATAACGATCTAATTCTTTCGCTATATGGATAGCCGACTAAAAATGGGAAAGAATAGGCTACTGTTGATTAGTGACTGCTCCCAGCTTCCGCCTCCAAACAAAAAATATTGATGATTGAGAATTTTCATTCAAATCTGTTTCATTGACAAGTACCCCATTCTGATAACAAAAAATCACAATGAGTTTCGACCGAGGTTTCGACTGAAGAGAGTGAGCAAAGAATGATGTTTCTCCTTCAACCAAATTTCTTTACATTCATAATATGCCTCTTTAAGAAAATGCGCTACTGAGACTCACGCACGTGAAGGCATACTCACTTGTTTAACTTCCGAGCTCTCATTGGTCACATGTTGGTCATTGACAGCAATAACAGGCGTAAGTTCCAATCAGAACTCTGCAGCAAAAAAAGCTGCAGCTGCAGGATTTGATGCTTAATGTAGCATCAATGTAGCATAATGCTAAGGCTAGCATTATACCCTTGACAGACTGCACCTTAATGATCATTAAAGGTGCGTTCAGTCAGCTTATTTAGCCGCAAGTTTTAGTTTTAGTCGTAAGCGCAGCGATGCTCATTGGCTGTCCTGAACCAGCCTCCTCAGATCAGCCAATAAGCGATGCTGCGCTTACGACTAAAATTAAAACTTGCGGCTAAATAAGCTGACTGAACGCACCTTAAGTGTAATGATCATTAATGTTAAATGACGATTGCGAATTCAGGGGTGACACACTGCAAATCGTAATAAGCCTATGAGCTTGCGCCGTAGCGCAGGAATAAACGTGGCGATCTATTTCCCCCAAAATGTCAATGTCAAGTTGTCCAATGGTCCGAAGTATTGGGCTATTATTGCCATCAACATCTATAATTATAATAATTATTCCATATTTTAGATGAGATGTGAGGTGTTATTTAGGTTAGATTCCATTCAATCAAGAAAGCGTGTGGTGTAAACATTGCTCGGAACATTGCAAACATTAACAAAATTATTATTGCTTGCAATGTTCACACCACATCATACTATCCCAATTTGTTGCCAAAATATATGTTGAATTTGTATTGAGTCGAAAGAAATGGAGGAAACGAAGTATAAGAGACTGATGATTTAGTCAACCTTATCAAAATCGCATAGTCCCATAGTCTAACCAACTTTTAAGCGCGGCCCTGGTTTATGTGCGCGGCTGGCAAGTGGCAAGGCAATTGACAGATGCATGTTATAGTTCATTATGTTCGTATCTATCGTGTGCTCGCTTCATTATATTATAACTTTTGTTTGCAATTTTTCAACTGCTTCTGCGATTAGTACCTTCCATTTCGCTTGCTTTTGCAAAATTTCACATTTTTCACGACAGACGCGGACCATTTTGAAATATACCTAATCTAGGTAGCATGTTAAAAAGCTGTCAGCATAGTTTCAGCTTATTCATGGAGTATTTATGGAAATGAACACTTTATATGGGTACCTACCACCTACCTATCTCACGGATACTTAGGGAAAAAACTCTTTCCTCATCAATAAATTCGGCTTTGCACAAAAATAAAAGTGCCGCCAATCGATATCGTGCTGCGTGTTTGCAATGTTCGTATCATCCAAATTCCGCGAATACGTGGTCGTCTCTTATGTAAAACAAGGAGTTTTTAATTTTCCGCGCGTGCTTATACGTGCACGCTACGGGCATTATCTTATAATTTGGTACAAGAGATGCTGTTACAAGAGGCAAGACACAAAATACGGCTCCTCTATTCCAGAAATACGTGGCTGAATGGCGTACTGAAATGACAGACTTGATGGCAGGTGACAGATATCGCGATTCTTCAAGTCCTAAATGACGTTCTAAATGATCATTAAGTAAATGACGACGTGAGACACTAGTAATTTATATCGCAATTTACGCCTAATGACCATTAAGCTTTCTAGTCTGTCAAGAGTATAATGATAGCGCGTCACGCTACGATACCGAGGGTCTCGGGATCGAATCCGATTGAAAACTTTCCGTTATCTTCCAAACGGATCAACATTTCGAGCTAGTTTTTTCCCTAACCGAATCTCATCTATTACTGCTCGACACCTGTTCATTTGAGGGCGATCGGTCAGCTATAAAGCATTTTGACCAACACTGTATACACTAGCGAACTCATAAATGGAAACATTTGACCTCGCATGACATTATGTCATGTTTTGATCATTTTCATTTTCCATATCCTGGCCGATTTTGGTTTGCGCCTGAGGTTGAGCGATGGACGTCGTAGAATTAGAACAAATATCTTAATTTTTCAGAAAACCAACGGAAAAAATCTGTTGTGAGCGACATTAAATTTTCCCGGCGGTATCCGGAGAAGTCAGTAATGAATTTCATCCAAGCGGCCCTTCGGGACGGGGAGATTTGTTTGGGAAATTAAATAAAAAATCGACCAATTGGTAGAAAATGTCAGATGTGCTTCTAACGGAACTGGACTTGTTAATCATTTGAAAGCCCTTGAAAACGTGTATTTGGAACACCTACAAGGTAACTTTTAGTCAGCAGTCGGTGTTTCTCACTTTTTCCTGATCGGGCGCTGCGAATTTTCAAAGTTGTGGAGGCAGAACAAGCTGACCATAATTTTTTCTGGGTCCCAGCAGAATTTCTCACATCACAATATTTGGCGACTTGCGTTCCTTTTCCTCGAATGGCAAAAAATTCCAGACGTGCTTCTAACGGAACTGGATTTGTAATAAATCATTTGAAAGCCCTTGAATGCGTGTATTCGGAATACCTAAAAGGAAACTTTTAGTCAGCAGTCGGTGTTTCTAACCTTTTCCTGATCGGGCGCTGCGAATTTTCAGAGTTGCGAAAGCACAGCAAGCTGACCATAACTTTCGAGATAACTTTTCTCGGGATCAGCGGAATTTCTCACAATATTTAGTGACTTGCGTTCTTTTTCCTCGAATGAAAATCAATCACGCCGACGGCCTGGAGGTTTTCGTATGTTGATGAGCACATAGACCAGTGTTCAGGCCCACAGTACTGTTTTCTGGACTTCAGAAAAAGTTAATCTGATGTGGCGGCACTTATTTCTTTTATGCTCGAAAAATCCATGACGCGGCCCTCGACGCGGCCAGTTGTCGATCCGGATTTTCTACTCTGTTGTTCAATAATGCTCTATAGGTCATTAATTTGTGCAAATCTTCAAATTAGTCATATTAAGGGTTTGACCTATTCTTCACCTAAAATGCCTGGACTAATGTGAATGTTTAATTATAACTAAAGCAGATGACTAAAGTTAATGGAAATAATTTTCACATCAAGTATGGCAACGAGTACTTATTGAATTTTCTTCCAATTGGATTGAAATAAATATAAAATCAATATTTGTGCGGCAATTAGCGTATTTCTCACGTTTTCTCAATTACAGGCATAACAACGTGAATGGATCAGTTAGACGAGCTTCCCCCATACCTACTATGTCACCAGGAAGCAGACCAGGATCTCTCATGGATTCCCATTGCCAATCGACTCCTAACATAGTGCAGGTTGTTGTCAACAGGGACGACCGCGGATATGGCATGAAGGTTTCGGGTGACAATCCTGTCTACGTCCAGAGTGTTAAAGAAGGTATTTATTGCACGTTTCGCAGTAGTTCTGCCATATTTAAAATGACGTAGGCAGATTTTGAAATCACCATCTCGCACTCACACAAAAGTAAACCCGCACTTATAATAATAGATAGTAAGTAACCCGAAACATTAATTTGGGTTTGTGCATCTGTCATGGGCCTAATTTTAAAATTAATTGATTTCTAAAATTGTCGTTGGATGAAAACACGCGTTCTGGAGATGCAGTGATGATGATGATCAAGTTTGAAATAATTCTAATGTATGTACAATAATATTACTGTTGTGTGGTAAATCTGCCCATGTCATGTGCGCAGTTTTGACTCCAATACGTGATCTATTCTGCTCTGTTATGCAGTAAATCTAAAAATCGCGATAAAAATAACTCAGAAGTTAATCCTTGGTTGCTACCACCTACATTTTCAAAAAAAATTCCCAAGTCATAAGTGCTCTTATACGCTTTCCAAAGCGACGATGGTACTACTTGCACAAATTAATGTCAAGTGATGCTTCAGTGGGTGTATTATTACATTAAGAAAAAAATACGACTTGTGAGTTTTAAATGACCTGTGTTTCGAACTAATGATATTATAAATTAATTATAATTTACTTTGCAGGAGGTGCTGCAGAAAGAGCTGGCTTACATGCAGGCGACAAAATAATAAGAGTGAGACCACTTAATTTTTTCAAAGGATTTTTTCTTACGGATATATGTTTCAGGTCAACGATGTCAACGTTATGTCATCTAAACACACGGAAGTTGTGGATCTCATCCGGTGTAAGCATACCTTATTTTGAATGTCACTTTCTGCCATGCAATATTCGCGACAGACTATCAATCCAAAAAGGTCTCAGCCTTGATTAAAAGCAAAAGCCACCCACTTGCGCTCAAGAATTAATGACCGCTATTTCAATTTTAGTATTATTGATGTGAATTATTTTAATTTGAAAACGTGCATCTATCTCTATCAGCTGAATCTAACTAAAAAAGAAAAAAGAAAGTTGACTCATATGTTGAAATGGCAATTAAGAAATGAGCGAATTGGTCCTTCCTCGTAGGTTTTCTGAGAAACATGTACTTATTTAGTTTATTATTGTAATGAGGGGGCACGTATGATGCGGATAAATATACGGAACGAGTCGAAATGTAACGATTGCCCATTGTGCTTTGCGGCCAGGTGCTTTATCATTGTTTAGTCAGTAGGTATATAAACCCAATGTCAATTTTTCATACTACCCGCGTGCTTATAAATTGTATATCCAAGTTTGTTCTCATGAGTAAATAGCGACGCAGTTAGTTTCTGCATGCTAAACAAGCGCGATTTATTTTCGTTCCGATTTTTCTCTCTAGTATTATAGTGGTTGGTACTTACGCGTGTTTGTTTGGAACGCGTCAGAACGGCAGAATTTAAAATCACCCTCTATAATAATTTTCATCCAGCTGAAAGCTCGGCTGTGCCGCGGGTCACCCCTCCAGGTAAACTTTGCTAGTATTATCGGAAGCTCTGTTGAGATCACAGCCAGTTCGGGAATGTGCCAATAAAGTTTGTTTTAGAACCGCGGAACGTAGTTTTTTGATACCGCGGCGTGTGCGAATTTGTGTCTTGTGTACGTACATGTGTGTATTCTAGGTAAATAGTAGAATTTGTGTTGTGTAAGGCATTGCGAGTGTAACGTAATTAAATCACATCTAATTTTATGTCTAATGTATAATAAGTTCTGCGCACATACACCCGATGTTCAGCGGAACAGATGCACACACAAGTTTGTTTTACAAAGCCCAAGGTGTGGTGTTAGTTCTAGCAGGTGGGCTTATGCTCGTCATTTCTAAAATAAGCTCGTTCGTATCTCTATGCCGTCGTCACAGAGTCCAGTTTTTGACTCGCTAATTGATTGTTTGCAGCGCTGGTATCATACGTTCACACCGCATTTCACACTTTCATTCACGCGCTGGCCCTTTACGAAATCTGGACCAAAAACAGTTATTGTCAAATATGCGAAAGGTGTGAAAGCAGTCGACAAAACTCGGGGACTTTACCTGGGGTTGTGTTAAAAGATGACACTGAGAACTACTGTGTAATTTCTTGTACAATCGCTCGCAAAGAAAAACGGAGACACTGAAAATACTTTGAGACCTTAGTTTTTAGTCTTTTAATTGTGTAGTGGTGATATTTGCATGCATTTTGCGAGCACACTAGTGTGATCAATCAACATGGATAAATGCATCAACCTCACACAACTATTATAGAAGTCCATAAACTATATAGGGCCTTAAAAGTATTTTCGGTGTCTCCGTTTATTTTGCCCGCGATCGTACATGGATATGGACCTTTTAATTTATACCGCTCGTAAACTCACTGTAAGGCTAAAAAGGGAACAACGGAACAGCTTGTAGGTCATTGAAAAGAAGTAGATTCTTCATTCATTTATGACCCTCGTTGAAATGATACAAGTTACATACAGGGTGTTTCAATGAAAACGAGCCACCCTGAATGAGTCTTTGCCAGGTGAAGTTTGGAAAATTTCCCGAGACCCGTCGATTTTTGTTTCGAGGGGGGACATCTTTTGACATGAAATCCAATCTTGAAAAATCATTCCCGCCAGCGTGGTTGCTACCACCCTTGATTTTAATTTTTTTTGTGTCAGTTGTGAAAAGAATCGAAAGATCTGTGAAATGAGGTATCACTCGACCCCTATTCCCATTTAGAAAATTGAGGGTAGTAGCCACCACGTTAGAGAGGATGATAATAATTCAGTATTGAATTTCACGCCAAAAGATGACCCCCTCGAAACAAAAAATCGACGGGTATCGTTGAATTTTCTAAATTTCAGCTGGCAGTTTTATTCAGGGTGGCTCGTTTTCATTGAAACACGACGTGTTATCGTGAACAAATGTTCACATCACTATTACTATCTTCCTTACAGCTAAATAGTAGTTTTCATCAGGTCTAGAGCGCATGCTCACGTTCCTTGCCGGTCGACAAAAATTCGACCTTCGCGTGATTGCCAGACTCTCGCAGCTCTGAAGCATTCTCCCCACTCTATACCTCTGGTGCTAGCCGACCCGAACTGTCAAATCTTGCGCATGCCCACTGAAACACAAAATCCTCATGAAAACACCTATTTCAAGTTAGCGACACAACTTGGCCCACTCATCTACGGCATCGATAACCTAATCGTCGCGTTGAATTGTGTTATATTGCCATAGGGCCGTATTCATACCTCGCTTTTAGACTAAAAGCGCTATTAGAGCGATGCGCATTTAGGGGCATTTCTCATAATTCAGTGTTCAAAAATACAAATTAACTCGCAAATTAATTGCAATTAAGTACATACAATCGCTCCCAATCGCAATAATGTATTTTTGAACACTGAAATATGAGAAATGCCCTTAAATGCGCATCGCTCTAATAGCGCTTTTAGCTTAAAAGCGAGGTATGAATACGGCTCATAGTGATCGGACTTACGCTACACTTTTTTTTTAAATTCGTTTATTCAACTTCGGTCTATTTCCGCAACGAGGCCTAACACCGGCTCCGGTGAATGCTTTGCCTCCACTATACCGGAACAGGGTCCAACACAGGGTGGGGATTTTTAACGACCACCAACATCGCATGGGGTCGGCACCATCGTTCGTATTTTACGTGATATGCGACACACGGCGCGTATTGCATTTAGCAAGCATTCCAACTAAACCAAGAAGCTTATTTTCAAGGCAAAAATCCGTCCCCGGCGGGGATCGAACCTGCGACCCTCTGGAGTGGTAGTCGACCACACTACCAGCTCCTCTTCGCTACACTTGCGCGGGCGTATTTCCAACTTGAAATCGAGCCCTAATAGGCCATCCATAATGATGTTCATGTTAACGTAATGTTATCGGCAATGGTAATGTTAGCATTCAAAGCAACGAGGGTCAGTGGTAATTAATGATTACCATTGCCACTAACATGATTGTGAATGTGGACGTCACCATTTGAAACTCGTTGCTTTGAATGCTAATATTACCATTGCCGATAACATTACGTTAACATTAACATCATTGTGGATGGCTTATTGGTCGAACTATTTGCTGTAGTGTTTAGAGCCGATTGCACAACTCGAAGCTCAGCGGTCGCACAATAGCCAGTAAGCATAAGGCTGACTAAACCCACCTCGAATCGCGCTTAAACCAGACAAGGACTTCTGATACCACTGAAAAAGTCTATTAGTAAAATACACTTTGGTACCTTTATTTTGAAAATAGAAAACTCACACTTGGCGTGCACCTTCCTTAAATGACCACGACCCACGAACCTGTCCACGACCATAAAAAATGCCGCGTAATTGTTTTGTGTCCCAGTGCTGCTCTGTGTCGCCTACGGTGGGGATAATTGCCAGTTGCCATTAATTGCTTGCCAAATTGTCACCAACCTAATCTTCGCAGTAAAACCAAATGTCCCAAAATCCCAACTCCAACCTGGCGGTGAGAGTCGCGAACTAATATCATGTAATCACCCTATTGGTCTTCGGTTCATTTTATAGAAAATGGACCTTTTCAGAAAAGAGAGACAGATGCATGCGCGTTCGCACCGCGCAGTTGGAGGTGTCTAGCTATAACGGCGCCTAATATATCCAAGGGAAACTCCGTTCGTTATGAAGTGCGCGGCACCACACTGCGGTCCTGTGGGGGCAGTGGTGTTAATTTATCGCATACACTATGGCTTTCTACTCTTTCTACCGCTAGAAAATATTGTAAAAATGGCCCTGAGAAGTTGTTAATCCAGGCCATTCATGGACCCGTACTAGACTAAGACTGTGTACTAGACTGAATGGGAATGGCGGCATGCCGGCATGTATGAAGCTGACAAGTGGATCATTCCAAATGATTACGACACCACACTTATTTTGGCTATTCTGTTCAGGTTAGCCTTCCAAAATGTTGTTTTTCTTCTTACGGTTCCATTGCTTTCAGTGCTTCGAAAGAAAAACTGAAGGAAACGGGTATCTGAAATTGGATTGCCTAGTCGAATAGCAATTTTTGTTTTTTGTTTCGAATTACAAATAATTCTACTGAACTCGTGACGCGGTGGATTAATGCCTCCATCTGCCGGACCTAATAGGCCATTCACAATGATGTTTAAAGTACCTACCCTCAACCTCAACGGTAGAAAATACCTTTTTGGAATTACGCGGTTATTATTTGCAATATACCAATTTTAGAGCCATAGGCAATTATTATAAAAAGTCAAATGATTGTATGTAAGACCAAAAACTAAAACGGATGTAAAAAACATGCTGCTAGTCTACTCTACTCAGTGTACGTACTCGTGCTCTTCCTAGAACGTCACGTTATGTAGGTCGAAAAAGAATTCTGTTCAATTCAGTGCCTTGCACAGTGAGTGCATATTTTAATTAAAATAACGCCGTGAATGGATACATAGCTGAGAAGTTATCGAAAAAGGGGGAGTTGAGCTTTCTGACTACAGTGGCCGCCTGGTACCTTTTCCTGACAACAGGGGTTCCTCATCCTACTATAACAAACATTTAAAAGGTTTTCTGTAAAAGACCATTGCCATTATAAATGGAAATCTGTATATCTATTTGGTTGAGACAATAGACAAAGGCAATAATGTATTTTCAATTAAGTTGCCAATCTAAAATAAATCTGGGCCATTGTAGTGGTGACTTCTTTATGGCGCGGGTTTTCGGTATCCCAAAATCACTTTCGATGGTTTTATGACACCCCTTCCTTTATGGCAAAGTTGGCCCAGTTTTCAACAACCGCGACCCCTGTTATTGTAAGCCCTAATGGTCCTAGTCCATGGGAGCTTGGGCCATAAAATGCGAACAAGAAGCGAAAGAAGCTAGTGTGGTTTGTGACGTTAACGAAGAAATCATTTACTCGATATTTAAGGCATAATATTTTTATAAAACCGCGATTATAGTGCCATTCGACAGTAAAGTTTTGAACGTAAAAGCATGATTATTTTTAGCTTTTATTACTGTTTTGATGATATTAAAATCGCATGCATCTTCAATTTTCCATTTATTTGGGTACATTCACTGCGAAACTCTGGCATGCCGATGATTGGATAGATAAAAACAAAAACAATTGAAGATATACTCAACACCAACAAACGTAACTGATCGAATACAATTACTACACGGTAATTGCTTGGAATTGTTTAGGTAGGTATGCGATAACTTCCTAATGAAGAATTAAAAGCCTGCAATTATACCGTTAATTATTATTATTGTTAATCACAGTTTGTTAGTGTTTTTTTCTTTGAAAAGTAACTAAACTTGGTGCTGTCAATTCCAATCTAAAATGTTAGTACACATAGGTACTTATTTTGCAGAACTGAACCTTTGATTGACTGGGAATTGCTTATCTTGGTTATTTACCAGTTGAGAATAGGCCTAAGCAAGCGCTAAAAAGCAAATTAATTATGCAAATCACAGCTCAAAGGTGCGTTCGTAGATGCTATCTTCATAAATCTCTGAATGAGTCATCATTCCTAACAGGGGTTTCGCGTAGCTTTTCACGCAGAACTGATTAGAATAGGTTAATATTCGTTGATGAATAGGTAGGGATTGAAACTAAATTGTTTGCTGTGCGGTTCCACCTCAGATCTTTTGATGTTTTCTTGTGCATTTCACGACCAAAGTTGTTTGTTGTCCGTCTTGTGGAAGCGGACCACTTGACGTTTTTGAATGTTCATGAAGGTCAACGGCAAATTTTTACCTAATGATCAGTTTAGCTTAACTCCACTTATAACAGCTCTAATTTTCTTGTGTTTTGTAAATTTGTGTTCTGCTTCATATTGTGATTATTTTGCAGCTTCCTCTCAAGTAATACTGACAGTGCAACAAAGATCAACTCATAAAGTCATGGGTTCCCCGAGCCTCCACAATCGACCACTCACCACTCCGTCCAACACCCGAATCACTGGACCTCAACCAGTTGATGTGAGTTACCTTAAAATATAATTGATTGTTTCTCATATTCAAATATTTTTGTGGTGTTCAGAACGAGAAACAGTATCAGCTTCAGCTTGAGAAGGAGCAACACTACAGACTGATGATCGAGAAGGAACAGCGATACGTCGATTTGCTGCGGAGCCAGTTGGCTTCTTGTCCTGATGACAAAAAGTATTCAGAACTGACCAAAACCGAAAGAAATTTGCAGACGCTTCAGACGATGTTGCTTCGCAGCCAAAACGAGGTAGCATAGACTTTTTTTGTTTTTGTATTTGGGATTGTTAGAACGATGTATGTATGTATGTCATAGTAGATAAATGTGTATGGTTGGTCTGATCAGTGACTTCTTGGCGGTCGGCTTCAGCTCTCCATGCAATTTTTGTTTAGTTTTCTATAGTCGTTGTTGGCTCTTTAGAGTTGTTAGAAAAGGACAGATGAGAAGCTGCTGGTTGTCATTGCACTTAAGTGGTGATTGTCTAATTTTCATGTGTGACAAATTACTCATGTTTTTTGGTGCTTCTGGTTAGATTCTTCCGTGTTTAGGTACAAGTCACAATGATCTTAATCTTTTCTAATATCATTAACTATTGTATAAGAAATTAACTGCACAACTAGCTGCGACACACCGGAAACACGAGTAAAACTTGCCTTGGATACTGGACTAACAATGCTTTACTGTTTCTTTCTTACAGCAATCTCCACCCTTACATTCTCCCGTAACCTCCTTGTCATCTTCCTTGTCTCGCAAGAGTAGAACGGCTTCTTCGGTGACGGATACAGTGGCCTCGCCTAACGGCAATTCCGAGCCGGTGCCTCCACCACCGCCGCTGCCGAAGAGAAACCAGCGGGCTCCCGCGATGGACACTCCTGTAAATAATCGACAGCACCCTCCATACACGAATGGCAAAATTTTAGCAGACACTAATGCTCTTTTTCTTAACAACGAAATTAACGCAAACATCCAACAACAGGCAAGTGGAAGGCCAGCGCTCCGTCCTCGGCCCCGCACGTTGGGCGCCAAATTACCCGCGTTATCCTCCGATAGTCCGTTTTATTCCGACAAACCCCCTCCGCTGCCACCCAGAGCTCCCCTTTCCGCGCCCATTGGTACCGAATCGGAGGCTGTTAATTCCATAAACAAACAAATGTCATACCCCTTAGTGGCAACATGCGCGACGTTAGTTAACGACTATGTAAGTAACATTGGCTTTTTAGTTTTTTATTTTTTTAATCTTTTTTTGTGTCTCTCACTTTTCCCGCTTCATCCTCGCTTGCTTTTCTGCTTGCACTGGCCTCTGTCCCTCTTCCCATTCACCTTTTTGATATAATTTGTACATACACACAAACAGTAACTACCAGCACTTAGTTGAACAAATAGTGCAAGAAGTTGTTTTAAGAGTAGTTTTCAAGAGTTGCCTTCCTAGCTGAAAGCTGCGACTAACTTTCATATCCAGTACTTTTGCAAGTTTGTTACGCAAAGCTTTATGTTGTTAGTTTTTTTTTTGTACATATTTTGCATGTAATGTATCTTTCAGTGTATTTCGTATATCTACTGGTTGCCTACATAGAGATTTTGAATAGGTGTAAAATCGTAAAGGTTGTTAGATACCGATAAGTTCTAGCACGTAATTATTGCTAACAACAATTCATAAGCTTTTCCATGAGACTAGAGCAAGATTTTTTTGTATATATATTTAGGCGAACTCAGCCTTTGAATGCCCATTATGTAGTCCAAAAAAGTGATATCACAAAACCTAAATCAAAAGTTCAATAGTTTTGGAAACATAAAGTATTGGGGCTACCCTTCAATTTAAAAATTTGGATATCGTGTTGGTAAACACCATAGAACTAATAATAATTTTTGCTATCTCACTTTGTGAGTGAGGAAAAGTTGAGGTCACCATAGAATTAATAATTTTTGCTATCTTAGTGAGCGAGGAAAAGTTGAGGTCGTAAGGCGTAAGGAGATACGAACTTTTGGAGCAGGGTCGGTTATTTATTTGTTGATCAACTCTTGATTTGTTGTACTATTTCTTGATGCATTCGATTTCTTTGTGAAGAATAGCTTCCGAATTATAATTTTTTGGACTTCCCAGTTATAATTCCTGATATCTCTGATTTTTTGAAACTTGAAACTAGTTGACACATTCCAGTTAGATAGCCATTCATATTTGATGAACCTAATGGAGAATCTAACGCTGAACAATTTCGTATACTACAATGGGGATTAAACCAAAAAATTATAATATTTTTAATTATTCATTTTGTAATGTTCACATTTCAACAAACTTCCGTATGTTTTATGCCGAAAACTCGCAATATATAATCTTACATTCAGTGCATTAGTCATTGAATTTCTCGGCCGGTGAAAGATTTATAATGTTAGAATGCGTTATCAAAAATTCTAATTTTATCTGTGCAAAAAAATACTCATACATTTTTGTAGAGCATTTCATCTTGTTTGAAGTGAATCAAGAAAACCACCCGGGTAATTAATCGAAACAAAAACAAAACAATAATGTATAGTGTGGACAGTATCTACTGTACGAAAAAGGTGATTCCAGTTTCAAATGAAAGCCAAGAAGGTATTTTAGGATTGTATAGTTTGATTTCTATTGCTTCGAGTGGGTTGCATTTAATTTACGTTGACTAAGTTCACAAAAATGCTGTTGCTTTGGGAATTTTGACAACAATGAAATGAAGCCTGGTTGCAAAAGAAAATGATGAACTTGTCGATAATGAAATGTATTTTTTTAATTATTCCATTATTATTTATACATCAGATGATCATGTTCTTCTAAAAAATTGAATGAAAATCAATCAAAGGAATTCAATTAATTCAATGAAATTAAAGGAGTTTTTTAATGAATATTTATAAACGGTGATGGTTCGTTGTTCGTTGTACGATGAACTTCTTGTGAGCCCTCGCAAAAATTTGATCGCTTGGAACCGGCTCCAACACAGTTAAAAATGTCCAAAGCTATAAATTAACAAAGACACTTCTGTTGCCAACAAAACCATTCAGTTACAATAATACGAGCGTGATTGAAACATCGTGGATGTTTTCTTTTCGTCTGAGCAATTGAGCGTTTGCTGTGCCTTTCGGCGTCATTCAAGTTTCAAAATTCTTTCTTTGGTAGTTGTTATCAAACATGATAACTAATAGTTTCATTCTGTTGCTTTTGCATTTTGTGGGCAAGATTAGATAGGGATAAACTATAAATAATTGGTTTCACCGGTCGTTCTAGAACAATGGATAAGAAACGAAGAAGAAATGCTTATTATGTAAGTAGGAGTATTTTGAGTAAGTAACAGCGGGGTTGTGGTTTCTAAGAATGCTGATTTTCTTAACAGTGTGCGGGATAACCCGAAAGATTTTGATTCGTTAAAAATAGTTGAAAACACTTTTAATTGATTTGAACCTACACGCAGTATTACAGGCACGTATCCGGTAGAAATAACCGCATTTCCTTTATAAAATCTATTTTGTTGAAGCAATAAGCCTGTAATATACATACTGTTGTTCTCCACTTATACATATTGAAAAATATGTAGTTCCTTGTTTACTAACTTTAAGATCGTATCTAATATTTTGAGTGGTATTTTTTGCAGTCGCCGAATCCAACTCACACTCGAACAAAATCTAGTCCCGAATCAATATCTGCAGCTTTGTCTGCAGCAGCAGAAGCATCGAATAAATTGATAGCTTCTGAAAGTATGAACGATTTGAGTAGGCAAGAAATGTGGGAAAGCACTGATACTCCCCCAGGAACGCCACCTCCGCCCTATCCGAGTCCGCCGACTTCCAGGCGGAAGCCTTTCATGGGTAACCCGGAGAATGGCGATAGCACTTTTGATGAGGTAAGGATAACAATCAAAATATCTCGTTCAAGGGAGAGATAAGCAAACGTCGTTATGATGAACTTTTACTTGTTGCTGCAGACGTTACCGGATTGCTCTTCACCAGAAGCCTCCCCATTCCGCAGCGCGAATCGGTTGATGGTCAACAGCACTTCGCTTATCCACGCTGCGACCCCGCACACGACCCAACAACCCATCATTAGCATGGAAGATGACGAAATCTCAGACCAAGAAATCGTAAGTGGGATTTCAAGTTCTCTCCTTGAAATGTTACTACATCGGGAATGTTCCTAGGGACAGCTGGAGGACCATGGTCACTTCAAGTCGCTCGCAAAGTTGTGGGAACACTTGCCGCATTTGGCAGTTTTCACTAATTACGTGCTTTCGAATTCGGATCCAAACAGCCTTCTGTTTTATCTTCTCACCGATCTGTACAAGGAAGGCAACGCCAAAGAGATGCGCAAGTGGGCTTTCGAAATTCATTCCTGTTTCCTCGTTCCTGGAGCTGTAAGTCGACTCATTTACTTGAAAATTCCGAAACTTATTTTTATACGACGGAAAGTGAGGTGTAATGAGCTCATTCATATCCAACGAAAATAAGCTTTGCGTACCTAGAGTGCGGCCGGAATCGAAAGGACACCCCAATAAACGAGCGCGGAAACGTATTTGCGTCCGTTCATGCTACAAGGTTCAATTTGGCCTGCAGCTGGTCATAAGGATCGGGCCTGCCTACGGTGCTGCTGTCGAGTTTCGGGTATTTTGTATTTATTTCGTGCGGGTAGGGTGACTGACGGAGTGATTATTGCTGAATTTTTTTTCAATATTGAAAATTGTGTAATTGGTATAACATAGGTGTCCGGTGTACCTATACAGAGTGGTCTATCCTAGAGTAATTATCCCATAGCAGAAATCAAAGTGGAATCCTGGATATTTCATATCAATCATTTTCTCTCGCGTAAAGCCATTTTTCTGTGTTAGATAATTTTTAGATTGACTAACTGACAGCTGCGTACTTTTTAGCTTGTCTGTAATTCATCACGTCCGAGAAACTTTTTGAAAAAAGTTGAAAAAAAAATAGCAAATTTCGTGAAAACTCACGATTATCTCGAAAAATATGAAGCAGTAACTTTTCTCTTACATATTTCTTTCTATCCTGAACGAGAAGGCCGCTATGGGATAATTATGCTAGGATGGACCACCCTATAGGTTAGACGATGCTTCACTACGCCACTGATAACATCAGCTCTTCAGGTGCGTTCAGTCAGCTTATTTAGCCCCAATATTAATTTTAGCCGTAAGCGCTGCATCACTTATTGGCTGTTCCGAGGAGGCTGGTTCATAAGAGCCAATGGGCGTCGCTGCGTTTGCGGCTAAAATTATAACTTGCGGCTAAATAAGCTAACTGAATGCACCTTTCCCCTCACCATTACTTCTCGCGTAAACTTCCATAGATCCCATGTTTTTAGCGCATTTTCTATCTTGATGAAAATCGCTATTGCAGCTGTTTTGTCCGTCCGTCCGTCCGTCTGTCTGTCCGTTAGTCCGTTCCTCGAACTCCTCGCAAACTAAGCGCCCTAGCTTTCTGACGTTTTTGCTGCTACATAGCTGCCACTCCCAAAGCTGGGCTAGGCTATATTGAATGTTTATATTTCGCCGCCAACATAGAGAAAACCGCCCCCGATCAGCTTGAAATAACATGATATTGCAATTTCTCCTAGACCTAATGCTCTGGTGCTCTCATTTTATGAATTATATATAGTTGCCATTCATAAACGTAAGCCTAGAAACATTCCATCTTCAATATGCGCCACCAACATGAAAAAATTGCTAAAAACCGCCCCCAATCAATTTAAAATGAAAAACATAAACCCAAAGACATAGCGATCTAATTCTCTCGCTCTATGAATAGCCGACTAAAAATGGGAAAGGATAGGCTGCTTTTGGTTAGTCGCCGCCCTCAGATTCCGCCCCCAATCGACAAAAAGTGCAACTTTCACAATTGTTACTGCTTGTGATGTTTCCTCTAACATTTAGAAGCTGCCAACTTAAACTGTGCAACATTTGATTAGCCGAACGCTGCCGCTCCCACACGCCGCCCCCAAAGTAAGAGATAAATGAAAAACATAAACCCGAAGACATAACGATCTACGTCTTTCGCTATATGGATAACTGACTAAAAATTGGAAAGGATAGGCTACTTTTGATATAGCGCCGCCTCCAGCTTCCGCCATCCCCTCCCCCCCCCCCACCCAAAAAGTGCAACTTCCAAAAGTTTCCACTGATTTATATGTTAATGTTACCTCAAACATTTAGAAACTCTCAACTCAAACTGTGCAAGAGTTTTTTTGCCAAACGCTTCCACTCCCACACGCCGCCCCCAAAGTAAGAGATAAATGTAAAACATAAACCTTGTTGTTGATGATTGGAAGAATTTTCATTCAAATCTATTTCATTGGCAAGTGCCCCATTCCGATAGCCAAATATCACAATGAGCTTTGATTGAAAAGAGTGGGCAAAAAGTGGTGTCTCCTCAACCAAATTTCTTTACATTCACAACATGCCTCTTCAAGAAAATGCGCTACTGAGACTCACGCACGTAAAGGCATACTCACTTGTTTCGATTCCAGCCGCACTCTACCTAGCACTGGCTTTTGTAAATAATAGGGTCTTATACGATGGTTTTTTATCCCTTTTGACTTGGTTTGACTTGGATTAAGTTGGCAATCGAGGCGCGAACGCAGAGCGGTTTGATTTCAACGTCCAGTGACGTAACTAGACGTTGCATGTTGCTATGACAACGATGCTGTTGTTCCTGCTTATGAATACGTTACTCTCATGTCGGCCTTGCCTATGCTTTGTTTTCATTCGCGCTTACGCTGCGAGCGGTTTCACTTGATTTGAACCGATAGACTGGAAGAAGCGAAACTTTCTGTTATATACTGATGAGGCAGCCAGCCTCTGCACCGCAGGTGAAGGTCGCCTAAAATGCTTTAGAATTTTCAGGCATGTATTGTAACGTGATTAAATCAACAACTTTATGTTTTACAGCCTCTTCGTTTGAGCAACGTAGATGAAAACATTGCTCGTGAAATAGACGAAGTTTTGACTCGCGAATTCGACAAAGAAGAGATCCTCAGGAAGATCTTTTGGAAGGCGCGTTCGCGGGCCAAAGAAGAGATGACTAGGCAACTTGTGGATTTCCAGCAGAAACGAACGGCAGGTCTCGGCACCATTTTCGGACCCACCGACCAGATCCTATCGGAAATCTACAATGATAAGACCAAAGAAACAAAGCTGTATGAAAGTTTATTTTTTGAAAAGTTGGATCCGTTCTTGTGAGTTTTTCTATTGTCTCATTTGATAACAAATTTATTGATACTCAATGTTTGACCATTTTAGGGAGGAAATCGAAAAAGAAAATTACGATCCAAAACGGTACTACACAGCTGCAGCACTTTGTACAGTACTGACTCGAGTATTCGGCATTCGGCCTACTGGACATGCCATCGATCGTTGTCCCACATTTGTTAGTAAAGAAAAGTCGTTTCGTACTAAATTTATTGGGAAATATTCCAGAAAGGTATGTAATGGTAGTTTGCATAATAATTCCGGAAAGAGCATCCTCACAGGACGCGTAGGTGGGCACCACCAGGTTTTCATTTCGCATAATTATACAGGGTGAATAAGTTTAATTTAAACCGATCAAACTTTGGGATAAGATTCTTCTCATCCTCTTGATTCAGAAAAATATAATATACGTGCCTCTCACTTATAAGAAAGATACCGGGTGTCAAACTTCACTTTTTTAGATTTTTAAAAATTTGTAACTTGCGAACAATTCAACCAAATTAGCTTAAATCCAGCACTGGCTGTTTTGTCGGAATTATCCATTCGCCTACTTTTCGAAGGAATCCAATCAGTGGCGTAGGAGTTCTGGAGAGCACATTTATTTGAGGTGTTCTTCAGATGCTTCCAAATTAATGACCTCCTATAACTCCTACGCTACTGATTAGGATTCTTTATTCTTTCGAAATTTTGCTAGTAGATAGATGTTTTTGACAAACCAGCCTATGCTGAATTTAGGCTAATTTGGTATGATAGTTCGCAAGTTAGAAATTTTTTTAAATTGAAAAGAGTTAACTTTGACACTATTTTTTTTTTAGAAAACTAGTGAGAGGCACGTATGTTATATTTTTCTTGATTAGGAGGATGAAAAGAATCTTATCCCAAAGTTTGAATGGTTAAAACTTATTCACCCTGTACATATAACTGCTATTAGATACTTGAAAATAAATTGAAGTTAGTCAAATTTTCATTTTGCGGACTAGTCCTATGAAACATAATTTTCCGGGCGGGTGCCAAAAAAAAATCGAAAACCGAGATCGTGCAGTGATATTCAATTTTTTTTCAGCTCAACATTCAAGGTCATCAATTTGTCGCCCAACAATATTTTACTGTGATAGTTTGTAACAATTGCCATCAAATCATTTATGGAATAGGACCGCAAGGGTATCAGTGTACAGGTAGGTACCAGGCTTGCCGATTCACGAGGAATTATACTAATACCACTATGCTTTTGTTCCAGTTTGTTTAATTAATTTACATCGATTATGTGTCAAACTATATGACGACACGTGCCCGGGTCCTATCAATAAAAAGGATCGAGGAATCACCAAAAAGATCTTGCGGATGACTGGACACTCAGAACACATGGAACACAGGCGGAAACCGAGCGCCAATTTTATACAAAGTAAGTTCCATCAAACGCATTATCATGGACTAGAAAACTGTCTAGACATGCAGATATTCAGTAAACTATGTTCCTAGCGCTGCAATATCAGTGTGCTTCAAATAATGGTAAATTTTGCTCTAGTTGCAAGGCAATGATATAGAAATTAACTGTTATGTTCTGTACTGAAAGTATCTTAATCCAGTCATCAGTATCCCAGAATGACCTAACTGGATGTGGAAGTACTTCAAGTAGTCCGGATGCAATTCAGTTGAAAATACATACCTTGTTTTTTTATGGGAAGATGCCACTAACTTGGTGGGAATGCTACTGCCGTACTCTTTCGATTCACTGGAATAGCCATCAGCGTCATCCATGCTGGCGGCATATACATGGCGAAGTAGAAAAAGCTGACAATTTTCATTTCATGAACGTGTGGGGGCAAATCATATATTAGAATTCATAATAATAATCATCAATTATAGATTCTATAAACGGTCCAAAGTAAACCGTTCCTAAATTACTTTGAACCGTTTCCGAGCTACAGGGGATTCATAATTATACCAAAGGATTTCAACTCCATGTTAAAGAAGTTTGCATTAATACAAACAAAAAAAAAACTCCAGAGAAGTAGTTTGTATTTAGACTATTTTGTAAGGTATGGTGCTTTAAAATTTGGAGAAACGCCATTGTTGTATTATTGGTACACTTGAATGTATGATGAGTGCCTTTTCACCAGCATTCCCATTATTGTGGAGTAGTCTGTGATTGTGGTGATGTCAACGCCACTAAATACGGCAAATTGTCAGATCAGGATTCAACTACTTTTGCCAGGAGAAAAAGAATTTTAGTTTCGTATTCATGCAAACTTCCTTGATAAGGGGTTCAAATGTTTCGGTTCAAGTATGTATCACACTGTATACTTACCGAAAAAACAAAATTAAAACAATCTTATCATCGATCCGTGATTTTGCAGTAAGTAATGTTGGAAAAATTTGAGATGGGTCCAGTTTCAGAGCCAACTATTGATAAAAAATACGATAGTCAACCTTTTTTCCTCTTGAGCGTCATCTTGAATCTGTGGGTGGGCTCTGTTATACCCATGTGTCTGTAGTCTTCCACGATAACTGCCGAACCGTTGATCAGATAGACTTGAAATTTGGTTTGCAGACATGGTTTTGCTGTCATCTGTCAAACGGAAGTGTACTGTCAAAAATTTCAAAAGCTATATCTCACGAAAGTAGACTTGCATAATAGCATTTCAAAGCCCTTGAAAAAATATATTCGAAACTGTTGAAAGTATTTCTTCATCTGTCATCTTCCAAACATTGAAAATGTCAAAAGTTCAAAAATTTGCCATTTAATTATTCAAATTCTATGCGTTGGATTGGAACCAAGTTCGGCAGGGAGCAACACAACAAAAGAATCAAATTAGATCTACAGTTGAAGTTTCCAACGACTTCCCAGTCGGGCGCCACGATTTTTTCGATTTTTTCCTGACTGATAGATACTACTCGATATGGTCGCTCACACGAGTCAAGCGACATGCACATTTCACAATTTGAAAAAAACCTGCAGTGCAAACTTTGACCTGGGATAAGGCCAGAAATATTCATTTTAGGTGCAGACATGCTGCGTATAGTGACAAATACATACCCAACTTCTTATTCCATAAACAAATTTCCACCAATTTTTTTTCACAGTTAACTGGTTCTTGAACATCATTTACCAACAACTGTTTTCTAATTTCCCTAGAGTTTTCCAGTTGAAAATTCAAAACCGGCCTGCCATATCGAGACCGAATTCGAATGATTAAGCTCAAAATATCAAGTTATAGTCGGTCGATTTTTCATTATTTCTCATTTGGCCTCTACGAATTTTTAAAATTTTCCCCGATTTACACTTGGTCAGGAATAGCCGTACCAGACGTGCATTTGGCTAGAAAATTTCGATATGGTCAAAAGATTCAGTCGTATTTACGTCCAAACGACAAGTCGCATGCAATTGCGGCATAATGGCAATTTTCCAATAATTCCTATTGTTTTGCTACGATTTTTGGAAATCTACACTAGACAACTGGACAATCTCAAAAACTTGCAGCGGAAGTTGAGGTTTGTGATGAGCCATCAGAAAAATTTATTTCAGGTGGCGATAGATACTAGTAGGGAAAGTATTGTGGTGTCACAACAGATTTTTGCATGCTTCTGTTCATGAAATAGTGAAATACAGATTTTCGCATTGATGGCTACCCTTCTGAATCGGAAGAGCATGATGTAAGTAGTGGCACCTTCTCGTAAATGCAAGATCCATTCCATTTTACACAACCAACATCCGCAGCCGCACTAAATAGGTCGTTCATAATTAACTATGCTTATGTTAACGTAATCTTTCACTTTTCTTTTCATTGTATCGCCACACAAGACCCTTTTTTTTGACCATTTCCGCAAATATTTAAGTGAAAACACATGGGGCAAACCACGATGAAACCAAAATAATTGACTCGAAAGACACATAACAAAAATTATTTGCGATCACGTGGAAATACTGGCAATACCGCTATAGTTTGGTTTATCCCTCATGGATGGCATAGTCGTATTCGTGCAATATTGGACAATTTCAAAATTGTCCGGACGTCCGGGCAATTATATGTGACCGGACAATTAGGGACAATCGGACCGTCATATTAAGATCTTACATCACTATCTTAATGGCAATGGTAATGCTACCGTTCCTGTAATGCAAACCGTGAGATAATGTTAGCAGGATCCTCTCTACCATCCACTAATGAAAACATAGAAAAGTAACTAAACAGTGAATTTGGGGGGAAGAGAGACTTGAGTGTCTAAAAGTTGCCAACTATCGATTTCTGAAAACAAAAGCCCTAAAACTGGCTGGGTGCTTGACTGCTTGATGCTAACCAGAACTCTTGTCCATTTTTCAAAAGCTGATTTTATCATTTTGATTTTGCAGTGGAAAAGGAAAGAAGACAAGCAGAGGAACGTGAAAACAGCTTAGATACCAGCGAAGGGGGTGAGTGTCTTTTCATTATTTGTTTTGCATGACATTTTTATAAATCAACACACGTCAGTGCCTCCCCCGCCCCTATGACCCAGTAACGAGGTTTCTCGTGGGGGAGTCGTGTACGTTGCGAAAATATCTAATAAAGGAATATTAGGGATGTGTAGGAGGTTTGTGCGGTGATAATAATTTACCGACAAAAAGAAAGCTTAAAATGCCAAGCCATTTAGTTCGCCAAATTGTGTAGAAATAACGTGTTGTTGCGGAAAAGTAGGGTGGAGCTGAATGTGTTTCACAAAAGTGTACATATACGTGGGATTTTATCAGAGTGGCGGATGATAACGGTGCAGTTTTGCAAGGAGGAGATAATGATTTACATAAAGTCTGACATAACGAGAAATATGTCCCGTCTAAAACATTGAGTCAACATAATGTGGACTTATAATGTCGCCGCATTCAAGGCAATGAAACAATTTCGTAAGTAAAACAATTAGGCGGGTACATAGAAAACGCAATTTCGCCATAGCTGGTTGCAAAGGAACATGTCATCTGAAAAGTAAACTTTAAAAATAGAAATTAATAATGTGTTTGATCAGAGATGCTCACTTGCAGAAAACCAGTTTATTAAGACGATCACCAACATCAATCAGTTTCGCAAACCAGCATGCTAATATTTATATTTATTTAGTGTGACAGTAACCTCAAAGTCCAATGTTAATCGTTCAAAATACATTTTGCCATTATAGCGCGCGATTCATTGAATATTCACCATAATACACGTGCGAGCATTGACGGGAAATTGATTTGTCTATTAATACAATTTCTGCTAAATGGCAACCAACATGTGAACAAGTGCACATGTCTTGACTTTTCCTCGACTAGTTACGATTTTAGATGGCATTTGCCAAGTTTAGTATAACAGTTTAACGACAAAATCAAGATCTACTTCATAGTTTTCGCAATATCTCACAATAAGTAAGTACCTAGTGAAAGTCGAGGAGCTCTGAGTTTTCCAGGTATCTTAGATTTATAGTATGAATAAATTGATGCACGGTAAAGTATACAAAAACGACCCTAAACGGTCTTGACTATAACATATCAAAATTCCCGTCCAATCCCTGTGAACTGCCCTGTTTCCCAGTGCCTTTTCTTACACGATTATTTTCCGTGCCTATCTATGAAACACAGCGTAGGGGCTGCCGCAAATTTGCCGTGGTGGTGAAATCGAAGAAGCGTTGCTTCACACGCCGCACACTGAAGTTCGATCCTGTTCTGGGAAAAAGTTTTTTTTTTCTGGAATTGATACTTTTCCCTAAAAAAAACTACGTGTTGAATACTTAGCATGAATAATGTTTAGAAAAATAGTAGCAATTTCACAAAAAAATCTTTCCCAGCGAAGCATCCAACCACGGTGTGCGGCGTTGTAAAGCAACAATTCTTCGACGACATCACCGCAGCTAGTTTTTGGCCAGATCGTACGCTGTGTGTTTTACTGTTTTATAGCGGCAAAAGATAATCGTAGAATAAAGTCCTGCAGGACTAGAGTGCTGACACAGGATCGGAGGGGAGGGACTTTTGATATGTTATAGTCGAGACTAGATTATAATCAAGTCCATTTACCCAAAGTGATACAAAGTTCACTCAGTTACATTGAAAAAAAATTTTTTTCGATAGTTTTGAAATTTCATTTTTTTTTCACATGCGTTTGTTGACTCACCTTCCAAGTGTGATGTATATTTATAATCAGGATGAAAAGCGGAATCCATTCTCATTTTAAAATACATAAGGTGTCCAATGTAAGGAACATTTTCGATGTTGCACCCTGTAAGCGATATACTACAGAAAATTTTTGTTGACAAATTCGAAGCCTTAGGGAAAAAATAGATGAGAATCGTTTTTCAGTTTTGAAATTATGTTTGGGTATAATTTTTACGTGAACACCCTGTAGTAGATATTTGCGACTCCGTAAGATGAAATCACGAAAAGAACATTTTGTTATTGATCCAAAGTGAAAGCTGTTCAAAATGCAGTGTCATAGTTTTGGTTTATTTGTAAAATTAATTGAAAATAAAAAAAAAATATGGAAGATAGAATTTTTTACATTTTTTCGATTTCATAATAGCGCCCTTGCCACGTAGCTAATAGGTATAAAGCCCGTGTTCGCCATTTTCCAGTCACCCTGTATAATTCAAAGCTATGAACGAGGTAAGGGTAAAATATCGACGGATTAGTGAAAAAGTTTTAATTTCGCTTCCAATTAGTTCTAACAATGCTTCATTTTACGGTCGAAAGTCGAGACGTAGTATAGAGAAAAAGGCATTCCCATTATTTTCAGAGAGGAAAACTGAATTCGTCACGGTTCGATTGTTCCCCTGTTTCTAAAAGCCACGACTCTCAGGTGTTGCAGTTGGCCATTGGCAAGGTTTGTGATGTTACCGCTAATCGATCCTATTCACCCCAAACCCAACCCTAGGGGGTGAGAAACTGAAACGGGTCTGAGCAGTCAAAACTGGTTACATCTCTCTTACTCGCGGGAAGTGGGATTTGTTGGATTAGAGAAGTTAGAACTCCGCGATGGCCCACGTATATTTCACATAAATGCCTTAGATTACCATTAGCGTAACGAGCTCTCATCAAAATTAAAGAGGAAAAGTTGAAGATTTTAATAAAAATGAAAAAAAAAAGTTGATATAGTTTTTCCACGCTTGAAACTTTGGCAGTGACGAAATTGCTTCGTATAGAAACCTTTTTTTTTATTCGTACCTCATTGTAACTTTTTTCCAGTAAAGTCAAATTATTAATTTAGTTTGGTAGTTAGTTAGGGTCCTATTGATTTTTTTTTTGGTATATCCATGGGTATAACTACAAAGCAATGTCACTCGGTGTATATGTAGTATATTGATGGAACTCTCTTGAACTGACGAAAATTGGGATCCACCGCCGCAACAATGACCTACGCTTTATACAAAGTGATGCAAAAATCGAAAGAGCAGCGAAGATCTGGCTGACCAAGGTCATTAAAGGTCACTCCATCCTTGTAAAATTGATTTTTGCAGCATATCCAATGAATATTCGATCGAGATGATGAAAATAGGTAAACTAAACATGAAATAATAATAATAATAATTATAATACGTTTATTTTTTCCAACAGACATTTTTGTCTAAAGTGGACAATAATTAGTATATTATATACCAAGGTTGAGAAAGTATTATTATAGCTGAAGCGCCAGTTTAGATCCCGAAGCGCAGCTGAGGGATATAAGGCGCTGAAGCTATAATAATTTTCTCGACCGTGGTTTATATAGTATTTTTTTTACTACTAGAAAATCGCCTTTCTAGTTCAGGAACAGGTTAATAATGATGTACTTCACGGCTAGTAGTGAAAAATAATTAATTATGTGATTTAACAATTCTTATCTTAATTGAAAACTGAACAAACAGAAAAAAAACAAGGAAAAAAAATTCATGTATACTTTTCCATTATTTTTCTTCTGAATGTAGCTTCGGTAAAATTTTGACTGAAGATATCCAAATTTTCGTCGCTTGCAGAAAAATCATTGTACAGCCTAAAACAAGTGATTAAAGTGATTAGGGGTGAATTTAGGTGATGGAATGTATTAGGAGTGCTAAAATGAAATGTTAATGAACTCCGAACTTGCTATACGAGGAATATTTATTTTTATTTCACTCAACAATGACGGGCTACCTAAATCTCCTTTCAAAAGTTTTTGTAAAAAAATAAAATGACTAACATTTCTTCTTCACACATTTGTGCCCTGTTTTGCACTAAAATTGAAATTCATTCAACCATATTCTTTTGGCGGGAGCCAATCTGAATACGGCACTAAAATCAGATTCAGCCTGTCCGCACAGTTCAACAAAATGTTGTCTTTTTGACGTAACAATGCCCGATCGAACGCCAAAGAGTACGTAGTTTCCATTTTTTTTTTAGATCAGCATCATATCATATAAAAGTGTTACGATAGCCCCTGCAATTTTTGGTTATTACATGAATTTTCATTGGATATGTTGCAAAGATCAATTCCACAAGGTGGAGTGACTATATGACTTACGTCAATTTCTGGCCGCTTTTCCACCGAAAAAAATCAAGAGTTCCTATGCAATCCAGTAGTGGAACGACGAGCACTCGACAGTTGTCGATCTCGACGATTTCTCCTTTCCTCTCTACACCCTTCACCCTAATTTCCCCTTTCCCCTCTACACCCCTCACCCTTTAGAAAATGGGAAATTGTCGAGATCGACAACTGTCGAGTGCTCGTGGTTCCACCACAGTTTTAAGCAAGAGTGGTATTGTAGATGCTCTGTTGACAACTTGAGAGGTCACACATAGTATTGATTTTTGTTTTAGTTCGACATTTTCTAATCGTTTGGAAGCAGTAAGTGGCAAAATTTTTCACTGCCTACTTTGTATTTGAAGAAATATCCTCGAGTTTTTCGGTGTGCTTATTCCGGAAAATATCCAGTATTTATCGTAGAAAATGAGAAGACTCAAAAAAAAGGTTACAAACAAATTCAGTAAACTATTTCTAAGACATTTCGTGTATGGTGTATGGAACAGTTAGCTATAACAGTTTAGGCTTTGAAAAATAAAATAACAATGGAAATAGGGGATGTTCCCAGCAGTTTGTTCTCTTTGAATAGTTTTCCAAGAATTGGTGTTTGTGCGGCGATTTTTGGAAGTTTGTTTCGAGACAGGCATCGATACCTGATGGAAAACTAAACTTTTTTCTTTTCTTCTTCCAAAGTTATGTTCAGCGGTTGTTTTTGATCCCGTCTGAAAAAAACAATAACATTCGTTATTCGCCCGTAATCGAGTTTCACATGTCTAAAATGTGAGAAAAAGTTCTCAATGGTGATTCGGTTCGGGAAGGACGGCGCTCATAAATTTTAATGTGGAATAGTGTAATCTCGGATGTGCGTCTATCCTGCCTCCCGCTGGCGGAACCCACCCTTGGCTCTGGCTACGTTATTGCTGGTGGTGGTGGTGGTATCTGTCCTTGGCTGTGGGTGTTGTGCTATTTGTATTTTTTATTCTCTCCTATTGATTCGACTTGGCTAGAGAGGGTAGAGTACACGAGGAGGAACGGTGAAAGGGACGAGATGTGTCTCCTCTAATGGTGTCGTCACACGTTTCGAATCCGCCAACCACCCCCGTATTGCACCTTCGCAAACTGATTTTATGCAATCTACGAAAATTGGGCAGCAGCGCATAGCGCTGCGCCGTCTCCACAACACACACGCGGACGACACAAAATGTACCGGTTGCTATTTGAGTGCTTGCTTAGGTTAGGTTAGTGTGGTGAGAAGGACGTGCCTGTTTGATAACATTCCCCCGAAACTCGGATGTGACTAAAAAAGCGTGCCATCCTCCGCCACCGGGACCAAGTACATCGACTTCCAAAGAAAATCGGACGAAGTGCTGTGTGCTTCCCGGAACTCGCTCTCCAGACATCCGAGAATAGTTGTTGGCTCCATTTCTTCTATTTTTCATTTTTGTCTTCGTCTGCAAAATGCCAGAATAGCACAGGAAGAACGGGCGCTCAGCACGTGAGAGAATCCCGCTCTCTGGGTGACATGCGACACCAAATGCAGAAATTAATCGGCCTAATCTAATTGAATTGGGATTCAAGGAATTTTCTTTATTGATTGAAACTTGGCTCTCTGGCTCTTATAATTGGATGTCTTAGCCGAGTTGTATCCTTTATTCAATTTACTTGCACCAAACAGTGCACTCCTCATAGATTATTGTGCTATAATAATTTATAATCGTTTATCTATAAAGCTTCCGCGTTTCAATAAAATCGCCCCTCGCGCGCGCAAAATCTCTGCCGGTTAAAAAAAGGGTTGCGTTCCTGTTTATTTCCTCTATTCCCGTGTTTAATGCCGAAACTTTCAACACTGCTTTTGCCAAACATGCCAAATTAGTGATTGTATCACCTCCGCATTTCCTGTGTGGGTTTCTCTCTAAAAATAGTGACCCAGAGTTTTCAACGTAAGATTTTCAAGTTCGCAACTCCCTCGTTTTATCTCGGCGGATAAAAGTGAATGATAACAATATTTAACGCCAACTAAAAATGTGATAATAAACACCAAACAGTTTGAGAAAGGTGCGAGAGTGTGTGTGGTGGTGCGTTTCCTTCTCCGAATCTGGTGTTTTATATGGAGGCTCAGGATTACCCTTCGAGATCCGGCAGCTTGAAGAGATCCAGCAGTTTGAAGAAACTACTCAAATTGCCAAATTGGGGCTCGTCCAGTTCAGGTATAATAATTATATTTCATGAACCAGGATGTTCTCTCAATGTTTTTGTTTTCATAATAATTATATTATTACGAGAGCTGCCTACTGCACACACACACAAGAGTTATTTTTGAATGGTTTTATGTAATTGGGATTGTATTGGCTCGAACCGACCAAAATAACTTATGTCCCATGTGCGTAGTGCATGTATGTAAAATCTACATCACTACATCAGGTATCTGTACATCGCTTTATTTATACATCTATGGTTTATACTAACGAAATATACACATTCGAACACATTGTAGCAGAAATAATTGGATGACTCTATGCACCTCCGGGTTCTTAAATAATGTTTGTAGAATTATTCATATGCGAGATAAAAAAAAGTAATGTAAATTCCATGTGGTGCTGTACCAGCCACCAAAATGGATGTATTCAGTTCCTAAGCCAGCTTAAGGTGAACACTAATCGATTTATTTGAATGAATTATGACGTCGTTCAATTGGTTTCGCCAATATTGAAGGCGTAATTGTCAATTTAGTTCGCATATTTTATAGACAACGATGCGATAAATTCTTCTTTGAGTAATATTTTTAATATTTTGAATGTGATTGTATTACAAAGTCGGTTATGAAATACCTTGCCAACAGTAGGTACCGAATCTTGATTGTCAGACATCTTCATCTCATAGTTCACACCCAGCTCATAAAAATAAAAATATACAGAGTGGATCAGCAGCAGTTTTTGGGCCTTACACAGATTTTGTTTTGGTTTTCATAATCACGTATTCGGAATTTCTCCATTATTAAGGGCGAGTTTGAGGGCTGTTGTTTCCCAATTCTATATTTTGTTCTATTATCCACCGTCAGTCCGGTGAAATCATTGGTGAATTATTCCCGAAAAGCTCACCCTTTTTTCGATTTCAAGAAATGTTCCATCATTGGGGGTTCCATAAAAACTCCTGGGAGATTCTATAATCACTGTTCTGGTTTTTTTTTCCGACTTCAGCCTAGTTTAGGACATACTAGCGTTCTAGATATCGAGCTGGACACTTGCGACCTACTACAGCCTATAGCTACACCTAACATAGCACAGAACTTGATAAAGAGCGTATAATAGTCGAAATACTTTTCTTGTGCATCAAGTTGCATGAACTCACGAAAATGAAAAATCTGGTTAATTTGAATAATGTTTAATCAGGTCAGTAAGCAAAAGTTAGATAGGTCACGTTATTTATGATATAATTGTGCTTTGCGAATTTGCGATTATGTCGATTTGTCGAGGCGGGTGTCAAATGAGGAAAGATCGCTTCCTCTGTTATATATTTTTTTAATTTCAAGTGCGGTTGGGGCCTTTTTTGGAAACACAGCGGTGGCGGATTTACGAATTTTGTTTCTTTCATTTAAAAAGAAATGTTTTTTTAGGAAAACATGTATAAAAATTAAAAATTAATACATATTGCATTGACCAATTACATTTGAGAAATACTTTTTTACTTTTTCGTAGCTGGAGCATTGGTAGCGCCAAAACTGTAGAATTCTATCCCTTCCTCAACCGTGGTATGTCACGGTCTTGTCTTTAATTGTGAATTTGCCAACCTCACGGCATTGATGCCGTTGTTCATTCTGGGAGGTAAATATCGCGGAGAGAAGCTTTGCATTTGACATTGACAACATTGACGTTGACTCTTCTGTAGGGCTGACTACATTAATTAGCACAGAGATTAATAATGACACAATATATTATAATTATTTTAAGGGTGTAGTTCATGGTAAATTAAATCTCCGCCGATACCTGCGTTCCGTGGAAGACTTCAGATATTCTCGTTTTGGGAGAGGTCTATCATACAGGGTGATTCATAACCTGTGACTCTTCTTTCAAAGAGCAGATTCTTGATAAGACAAAAATCGTTGAAAATTTTTTTTTACGGTTTTTTCAATGTCAAGTTTTTTTTAACTTTTCTGGAGCGACCACTAGAAGAAAATATCTCTGTCTAAATAGTACGGTTTTGAATTGGTATGGTCGTTTGTTTGCCTTGTGTTTGGAAAAAACTAATTTTTGTCGACAACTCCAACGACGTATCTTGAAAACGAAATTCCTCAAAACAAATTTGTTGACACAGTCATGACGTCGATCGAGGAACTGTCCCTTGAAAGGAAAGTCACAGGTTGTGAATCACCCTGTATTTTCATATCATATGTTGATGTCAAATTTTCGATTTATTTCAATTTTGGTATGTATGTACGTTATGTATCTCAACCCCACTTCGAGAATGGCGGAAAAACCATTTGGAAAGTTCAATTTTTATATCAGGAAAATGATTTACTCCATATACCTAATAATTTTTTATTATTATATGATGAATAATAAAACTTACTAACCAGATTTTCAATTTTCGTTCATGGATCACCATTTCGTTATTTTGGGAACAGAATTCCAATGTAGGTAGGTACTTCTAATTGATTGCATTTGATCCACATGATTTGGTAAAATAGGTTGATTTTATGATAAGCCGCGTTTTTTAGGATTAGTTATCTTGAGTACAATTAATCTATTGTTAAACTAATAATGTTCACCGTTTAATAATTTGAATAGTGTAGCAACCTGTGTTGATTTTGAAAAACCATGCGTGAACCACAAAGCAATCAGAATTGTGAACTATTTTTTTTCTCATGGCACAACAAACATTTTCTTTTTTATTTTATGCTCCATTATAATGGAAAATAAAATTACAGTTTTATAACAATTTTTATTAACCATTCAAACTGAGGCGTCGTAAGAAATGAAGTAACATAAAAATATTACTACTTCATTAAGCATTTTATACAATATACAAACGTTATGTTGTAAAATTTTAGATGAAAGCTATCTGATTTTCATTGTACAGATCGGCAATAACACTAATTGGACGATTTCGTCTCTGAAAGCAGATGTGGGTAGTAAAATTTGCGGTTCCGAAAGGCGCATTTTAAAATTCGCAACTCAGATAGTTGCGCAGGTAAAAATATTTCATCCTCTTTTTAGACCGTCTGTGCCAGAGATAGGCTGCCCTATAATACCAAAACGAGAAAAAACTAAAAGCCGAAAAAAAAATCTTGCGTGAGTATAGCTGCAATCTGTTTGTGGATCCTTCTCGGCCCCGTTCATCTGCTCCTATGCCCAAGCAGTCATGTTCTTCTAACATCCGAAAATAGCATCCCATCTACAACATCCACATCCGGTCTAATGTTTTGTGGGCGGCTGGGGTTCTGTTTATACGATTTTTAATGAAAATAACTCAATTTTAATTAGACGTTTGTGATAGTGAGAAATAAATTAGGCATGGGTTTTTAAATATTTGTTGCGGCAAGGTTGAAAAATTGAGATTAATTTTTAATAAAGTCATCTTTTATTTTTTGCATGCAGCATGACATGACCTTTCGATACGCGACCACGAGGCACGTAATTATGCATTGAGTTATGCATTAATTAAACGCATCCGCGAAATATGTGTTACGGTGCTATACGTATCATGTATGTGTGTGCGCTAAACAACTTGAATGATTTCAAAATAGTTTCTCATTTCCATTTGTTTTCTAAGCGACACCTCCACCAATCGATCGAAATCAATTTAACGTACCGTTTGTTATGTCTATACCAGTTAACTCAAACCATTGTTATACTTTCTGTTTGTACTCGTAATACCCTATAAAATTTCTTGTTGTGTATAATACAGTATAACTTCTTGTTTAACATTTCGAAGAAATTACCTACGTGTTGTTGTATAAAATGCACGTTTGCCATCTAGAAATGCTCCAGCTCTTCTATGTTATTATAGAATTATCAAAATAAAAAAAGAGATCTTTTGCTCCAGTTTTGCCGAAGGCAGGATGTTTTCGTGGCCTAGGAATCTATGGATTTTATAACAACAGTCAAAAAGTTATTCGTATTATGATGTGAAATGGCGAGTATATCGTAAATCTCTGCGAAGCCATCAAACTGTCGAAAATCAAGAAATGCGAAGCCGGGAAGGTGTTCAAATCCCACGTCAATATTTATATATTAATCCTCATAAATGTGTAGGTAACTGCTTTACGGGCGTGTTTCCGGAAAATTCTCCCAGATTTTTCTTTAATGTCGAGCAATTCAAAAGACATTTTGACTCGCATTTTGATTTTATTTTATCGCCTTTTTAGGTGAATTTCAGTCTGCGGAAAATGTCGAATAAGCTCTACGTGAGATCAAACTGAATTCATACTTTAGGCAGGCTGTGACGGAAGAAACATAGGTACTCGCATAGGTATATTTCTCTCAACTGATAAGTGCGAAATTAAAAGTTGGGAAGACTAAGACCCCTCAAATTGACAAAAATACGTCTGCGGCGCGGTGCTGGCTGGCTCTGCCCCCCAGACCCCAGACATGCATCCACTTATTTTTCAAAGGGCGTCTTACTATGTCTTTTCTTGGACGCCAAAACCTTTTGAGGCCGGCCCTGTCTATACGTCCTTCACACTTCAAGAACTTGCTTCCTGTCGGTGGCCGTGTCCCATATTTATTATGTCCCCATAGATGCTTTTCTTGGATCTTGACATCTCTATAAGTTCATAGCTTAATAAGCTGTCTGTGCTTAGGTATAGGCGAGGGGTTAACCACTTGGCAATTTTGGTGTACAGCCGTGAGCGAATTTCTGGCAGTTGTGGCAATTTTCTAGCAACTGTGTGGCATTTTTCTAGCAACTGTGTGGCAATTTTCTGGCAATTGTGGCAATTTTCTAGCAATTGTGTGGCAATTTTCTGGCAATTTGCGGGCAATTGGCGATTTTGGTGTACACATTTTTCTCAGGTGGTCGGGTATAGGTCCATATACCGTAAGAAAATGCCTGTCCATACTTACTGATGATTATTATTGTATAGGGAATCTAGTTTGTTGTGAAAATTTGCAATTAGACTGAAACAGCCAAATTTTATTTGATACAAGTGCTTCACAATTGGAGCATAGGAAGGTAGGCTGGCTGTAGCGCAGCCGTGAGACCGATATCCAACTGAGTAGGAATAAGAAAGTAGAATTTGTTTGTTAACCATTCTGGGAAAAAATGCATGACAGTGTCTTTTCACCACTGTGTGATTTGTTGGTGCATGCATGTTGTGCATGCACTTCAGTGTGATCAATCAACATGAATGAATGCACCACCGTCTAAAAGTCAGGAAACTAGGTTTTCGAAAGTATTTTTGCTGTCTCAGTTTGTCCGCGATGGTACCTACCTATCTGAGTATATATATGCCGATCAGCTTTTAAATTCAGCACTAGAACGGTAATTTTTGCACGCCAAGTTGGCAATTCTGCGATATTTGGGGATGTTCAAATTTGTAATGTTGGATCAGTTTTTCCCCAGACGACCTTAAATTCGTACTGTCATTCGAGTACAGCGCTGTTGCAAGATTGTATGTATGCTCTGTTTTTGACTGCAGCTTCAGTGTCCCATATGTCCTTCCAGTGTCTTTTCACTTCGCAATCTGCAGTATGGAGTTCTTCAGCTGTAATTCAGGTTGGGCGTAAACGGCTCGGCACTCTGTCACTTACCTGCCATTCTGACAAGATAACAGTCATAACAGCCAAGACAACACTGTAGCGGAATATGATGCAAGGAGACGCCAGAATTGGCATTTCATGTCAAAATTTTCTAACCTCACTGGACTTCGTCACAAAAAGCCCGTTTTCACGTAACTTGGTCTGTCAGCGTCCGTTACACTCTAGGGAACATGGCCAACCGCGTTTTAATTCCTACTGAATTTAAAACGTGATCGGCATATACCTACAAAGTTGTCGTTGAAAAGACTTTGAAAAATAAAAATTATCATCAATCCCCAAAGAGCTACAAGTCTTCAACATTCCTGGCTGAAAAGAATAACTTTATCAGGTGGCTTTCTCATTGTAATAATTCAGTGTGCATTGTTTACGCCGGCGTTGGAACCCAGAAAAAAGTGTTCAAGTATAAAGGAATTTGTTGAACTTCAATGTGTTTCGCAAGGGTTCATTTATTTTGAAAAATAAAAATTATCAATCCCCAAAGAGCTACAAGTCTTCAACATTCCTGGCTAAGAAGAATAACTTTATTAGGTGACTTTCTCATTGTAATAATTCAGTGTGCATTGTTTACGCCGGCGTGGAACCCAGAAAAAAGTTTTCAAGTATAAAGGAATTTGTTGAACTTCAATGTGTTTCGCAAGGGTTCATTTATCACCCTTCCCTCTGTAGAAATTGCAATATCGTGGCCGGTTTGTCTGTCGGTTTTCGGATTACTTGAGCCTTCAGCGTATTTTTACCAGAGATTTCACCTGTATAATCAGGTATAAGGTTCTAAAATCAAATCCGTCTGTCTGTCTGTTTACATATTGGTGTACAAATTTCTGTAGTTCAACCTGCAACCTCCTCGACCTCGAGGAATGAAGTTTCAGCCTTGCAACTTTTTCTGGTGGATAGCTTTTCATGCCTTATTATATACTGAGAAATCGTGAAATCAAGCTTGTTTTTGCGATCCACCACCATCTTGACCCGCCATAATAAACTTTTCCCGAAGTCCATCGATTGTGATGAAACTTGCAACATTCATTGGTATCGTATAACGATTTATGACTAAGATCGATTTTACGATGTGCCGCCATCTTGGCTCGGCCGCTATGTTGAAGTTTTCCGTACTTCGTGAAGCGAAGTGAAGCGATCTAGATGAACTTGGAACATACATTTCTCTCGTATATCTGAATCAGTTTTTCTTTATCACTTGACGGATCCACCAGAAAGAAAGTGGCTTGGAAAATGCGCTATTGAGTTTCCGCCCGTGAGGGAATATTCACTTGTTTTTAGCGCATTTTCGTAAGAAAATGACGCTTATATGGCCCGTTTGTATGTCTGTCCGTCTGTCTGTCTGTCTGTTCGTGTAGAAATTAAGAAGTTGTACTCCTCCTCGAGAAATAAAGCTAGAGTCTTAGAACTTTTTTTGATAGATAGCTGATGTCCCCAAGGGTTATCATTACTATTATCTAAAAAACAGATATTTACTGTGCACTTCTAAGAAATTGAACTTCTCCTCGGGGAATCAAGCTAGAGCCTTGGAACTTCTTCCGATGGATAGCTGATGTCCCCAAAGGTGGCCAATGGGGACTATTTTGTTTATACATACATAGTTATCATTATTATTATCACAAAACAAAGATTCCCTGTGCACTTCTAAGAAGTTGAACTCCTCCTCGGGGAATAAATCCAGAGCCCTGGAACTTTCTTCAAAGGATAGCTTAGGTCCTCATGGATGGCCAGTGAGCAGATTGGATTTCATGGTAGCGCCGCCATCTTAGCCGCCATATTGAACTTTCTAATTAGTGGAACGATTTTCATGAAACTTGGAAACGCATTGTCTTGGATGATCATTCTTATTTTTAAGCTGAATTTTCTGATTCCGCCGCCATCTCGGCCACCATATTAAAATCTCTTATTAGTGGAAAGTGGAATGATTGAGATGAAACTGGGGACTTATTCCTGCCGTGTATGAACATTCTTATTTTCAAGGTGAATTTTTTTTTCAATTGGGACAGCTGTAAGATTGAGCTATCGAACGTTTCAAACAGAATCAAAATCTTTCGCCCTGAAAAAAAAGTTATGATTCCGAAAAACGATAAAATTTCGAGCGTTTTTGTTAGTTTACATCAATAATAGAGTCTGTGATAATAGTAAGAATTGAGCCTCTAATTCCCGATTGCATAAACGTATCAAATTTTCGTTCGGTTCCAAACAGGGGATCAAATGTTTAAAGGAACTCGAAAGGAATGCAAAATGCAAGTCCGATCACTTCAAGGGGAGAACATGTGGGAATACAAAATATAGCCCCTACTAATGATTATTTGCATACAGAAACAAACTTGGGGTAGCACGCACTTGTCGCTTATTTCTATAACAAAGGAAAGATGCGACAGTTCCGGTAAGGGCGGGTTCAGTTCTAAGGATTCAGAAAGCTTATTTAGCCGCGGTTTAAGTTTTAGTCGTAAGCGCTGCATCGCTTATTGGCTGTTCTGAAGAGGCTGGTTCATAACTTGGCAATGGGCGTCACAATTAAAATTTAAACTTGCGGCTAAATAAGCTCACCAAACCCACCCTTAGATGTGCTCTACACTACAAGCCAACCTGGGCTTTGGTATCCAAAGAAATAAACGCTTGTAGCTATATTCTGTATTTCCATCATAATCCCCCCTTGAGATAACTGGATTTGCATTTCATCCACTTCAAAAATTTGATCCCGTGTTTGGTACCGAACTAAAATTTGATACCGCCTTTGTGCAATCGGGCATTAAAGTATTTGCTGTTTCTTGTTGGGTTCTTGTTCAGTATTTTGCTGTTGTTCCTAGTTACAAATTCAACACCTGGATAGGATTAGGTTAGGTCATCAGTTCAGGGCCGGAATGAGGGGGTCTGGTGTTACCCCCCCCCCCCCCCCCAATCAACCAGTCGGCAAAAGCTAGTCGATAAATTTTTGCCTGCGGAGCTGTTTTATCAATTTACTTGCAATGTATAAAGAACAAATGGTGGCCAAAATAGATGAAAAATAAATTTTTTCGATTTTTTTTCAAAAGGCAATACGACTGCGCAGTTTAAAAGAGACTCTGCCTCATCATTTGCCACCGTTAGAAGATGGACAGCTAAATTTAAACGCGCTCGTACCAGCTTGTTTGATGATGAGCATTCTGGACGCCCGAAATCTGCGATCACTGCCGAAAGGAGAAAACATTGAAAAAGTTTACAAGGATGACAAGATGGTACTGATTGATCGCCGAATCAAGATAAGAGAGGTAGCAAAATAGTGTCAAAAAACAATGATCTTGATGATTGTTTAACTGACAGATTGTACAAGAAATTGTGTGTAATACAGCTACCTGTTAGGCTCAACTTTTCAGACCACTCTCGTATTTTTTCGTTTTATTGACATACTGTATCTACAGTAGGGTACAACATCATTAAGCCGAAAACACCTTGGTGGAACCGATGTATTGCCTTTTACATATTCATCTTGCTGATGTTTGAACCCGGTTAGACACATTTTGGACCTTTTGCGTCTCGTTAGTTTTTTTCAGAATAGGTCGTTATTCATTTGAAGTAAATAATATATCGTTTCCATTTAGCCTAGAATTTGAAGATATTTCTTCGAGCTTCTGAAACTCGCGTTGAAAGTTGAAATGTGTTGGTGTAATGGGTGTAATGTGAAATTAATATTTCGCTTAGCACCAGGGCTATTTGGCAAAGTCACAAGCACTCTGGAGCATACATTACAATTATTATTCCCGCATGCATCGTTTATTTATTATTGTTTTTATCTCGGGGCAAATAAAACAAGCACAAGCGTTCTGCAACATGCAGATTCAATTTTATACGTCGCGTTACATAATGGGGTCATTTTTGCACTCTCGGGGGACTGGTTTTAGAACAACAATTGTGCCAAGTTTAGCGTTTTATCGGCGTCATAAAATCGTCATGAGGCATTTCTGTTTTTGTATGATGGTGAATTGATTAGTCACCTTTATCAGTTTTAAACTCAAGTGCGGGGCAATAATGGGGGGCTCTGTTTAAATGTTCAGGGGGCTTTCCGATACGCGTTCGAGTGTCTGGTCAGGTCCAAGAAAATGGTTTTACTGGCGGCGAGCTTATCACTTTGTTGGTGTTGTGTCATTCTCGGTAATTTAGTGTTATTGGTTTAGTCCTGACAAATTCGCATTGCAAGGCGCATCTTTCAGCCAGTCGGCATGTTGATGAAGCATATTCGAGTGCCCGTGGTGTTTTCAGCCTTGCTTGTGCCGTGAAATATGATGAGAAGTTGGTGGACGAAGAGCGGGAAAGCGAGGGACGAAGGGGACTTGCACTCTCTCGTGTGTTGTGCTGCTGCTGTTTTATAAATTCAGTTCACCAGACGCTCAGGCTGAGGCCAAATGCAAACGCTGAACGGAAGAGAAAGAAAGAAGTAGGAACGAAGAGAAAGAAAGAACTAGAACCGCCTGCACTGTACTGACTGCTGCTGTGTGTGTATGCCTTGCTCGCCGCCTGCACCCTCGCTGAGCTTACCACATTGAACCTTGCGTTACGTTGTTCTGTTGTTCTTGTTTTGATGTAACATTGAGAGAGGCGTTCTCTTGTAATTTGTGTAATAAGCCTCCCGACTAGTGGAAGAATAAGTGGTGGTGGTAAACTGGCCGCTCAGGTGCGATTCTAATGTACAGAGAGTGCGCCGGTGTATTGTATCATATGATTGGAATTCCAGTTTATTGTCGTTACTACGGGGCATTGTATGGATGTCCATGGGCGGAATTTGTGAGGTTATGTGCAGTCATGACAACAGTTACCACAGCCCACTGACAACATTGTGTACTATTTGCGATAATCAAGTGCACTGGTGCCGTGTATACGCTTTACTACCGAGTGCTGGATTTCCTAAATTAACCAAATTGTGCTGCTCGGGTTCAACAATAATTATTTGTTTGTGTCGGTGTGTTGTGCGTTTTGCCATCACCATTCGTCATCAATTTTAGAATTGAATCAAATTGACGTTCAAGAGCTGTTGTCGGTATCGTTTCGTTTGATTGTTTTAATTATTAGTGTTATACGACTCCGTCATGTCCAGATAACAATTTTGTTTAATTAGAATTTATGTAATTTACTTTGAATTGTAGGTATTTAAATATAAATACATAATAAATATACCAAAGTGATAAGGATACATGTTTGTGTGCGTGCCGATAAAAGTTTCATAGAGATAAACTCTCTCTCTAATGTCGTAAAGTGTTAGAAGGATTTTTTGAACCTCGGTCTCTTTTGTGATTCGGCGATAAAAACACAAACCATCATAATGTAATAAGCCCATTAGAAATTCCGATCGGATCACCGGATGTAGGTGCTCCCCGTATGTTCGTGTCCGTTTTCATTTGTTGCTTATGCGGTGAAAAAGTGCGGCTACAGTCAGAACACCATTAAAAAAATCGAACTTTCAACTTATTCAGTGCAATAATGTGGTCGAAACAAGCGGATGCGCGTACGAACGCGAACGTGACATCATTCAAAAGCAAGATTACGAACCGGAAACAGAAAAATCCGCCGAAGCCCAATCAGTCACCGGCGGCAGCACCAGCAACAACGGAAAAGACCAGCGAAAGTGACTCATCCACGGCGACAACCCCTGGAAAGAAACAGCAGAAGTCGGGAAAGCACCGCAACCGCAAGAAACCATCGACATCGTCGTCGACCAACGACCCAGCCAAAGAACCCGCGGCAGCACCTGCTCTTCCGAAAAAAGTGGAAGTCGATGAGATCATCTCATCGGAAGACCTTGAGATGGCAGATGTCGTCTTGAGGTCGACGGCGGCCGTTGAAGATGACGAAATCGAACAAAATTACAAGAAATGTCACGTGAAAAGATACAGCGACAGTTTCGTCGTCGAAAATGGCTCCGCGCACCTGTCGAGGGCAATGAGCGGATTCCTAGTGCCCGACGTACCGAAGAAAGGGCGCCGATTCAGCGACATATTTCGCCAAGGTGTACTCAAGGCGACTAACAGCATGGAAAATCTAAACTTCACCCACCAGAACAGCAAACCTGCTAGCAAAAAAGTCGATAAAAAGATCGAAATCGACGCGCAAAAAGATGCAAAGAAAAAGACGTCTTCCAACAACAAGCAAACGCTCAAAGATGCAAAGAACGCCAAAAACGCCGAAAAAAGCAACAACACTGTTCCTAACACGGAGAGTTCCTATTTGAAACGTGTCAAATCGAAGATTTACAACAAGACTAACAAAAACGACGACTTGTTACCGTCCAAAACTTCGATTGTCAAAAACAAGAACTGCGAAAGCATCCCGGAAGGTGCAGAGCCGGAACTGAAGAAATCTAACTTTGACTTTCGGTTGATCCGACAGACGTCAAATCTGGAACAGATCCGGAGCAAGGCTTTCGGGCCGTTCAAGTCAGGGTCCAACGACGAAGACATCAAGCCAAAGTTGACTAAGGCCAAATCCAGCAGTGCAATCAATCTTAACCTGTTAAGGACGCGACGTAACCGTATTCTAGAACAATTGAAAGAAAGGCGGACTAAGGACGTGCTAAATGAATTCGAGTTTATCGCGTTCGGTGGTTTCTGTGACAAGTTCGGCGGATCGTCGCAAAGGATTTCCGGCATACCGGATGACACCTCGCTGCAAAGCCCATCGGATAGGATCACTTTAGAATTAGGTACGAAAACGGCCGATGGGCTCACTGGGTCTTGTAATCGATAAGTGTTAATGCCGATTTGTGCTAATTGTAAACACTTCGAATTTATTATCGTGTAATTAACTTCTTGCCACAGTGTAATTCTTCACAAATGTCTACCTAAGTACAGTGGCGGACAAATGAATGGAAACACTTTTGGAAAGTGTCAGTTTTTTTTTTTTTGTTACTTGCTTCCACAGTTCCGAGGATGTTCCCTTCATATTTTGGACTTATCTTCCCAAATCAGAGTCGTACGGCCGCAATTCGAAATTCAACAATAATGACAACTTCAACTAGGTTATTCCATTCTTTTGAATCTTTTGTCCGCCACTGTACATGTAGTGAAATGTTTGTAAATGGAACTCGCATAATGGGGACAAATCCATGTGTTGAAATAATTACGCCCAAAAGAAAAAGGCTCATCCTAAAAGGCTCGGCTATAAGACGATTTTTTTACAAGTAACGTATGGTCCGAAAGTTTTGGGAAATAGTTCCAAGCTAATAACTTTTTCTGAATAGTCTTTATTTTCGTACTTGATATTGCAAAAATTAACATAATATATAACAATAACAAATTCATATTCAACATATCGAAAATGGACCACTATCTTCGATGGATCTCAATTTTCTTCTGCCATGTTCTATGAATTTTCTGTATCAATTTCACAAATGCGTAATTCTCTAATGTTATTGAAAAATGTGACGCCGTACTTGGTCTTCATTGGCAGCTTCCCATTCCTTGTCGTATACTATCCTGCTCAATACTTACAAAAAATCTTATATTGGTCGAGCTTGCGGTACATTGGGAGACAGGAGCTCTGAGAAATTAATCCTGGTGTTGTCCAAAGAATGACCGAACACGGCAGAAGAAAACTGAGAGCCATCAAAGATAATGGCCCATCTTCAATATGTTGAATACGAATTTGAAATTGTTAAAGATGATGCTAGTTTTTGCAATTTCAAGTTACAAAATTGAATCTATCCAAAAAAAGTTATTAGCTTTTAAAAAAATTCCCAAAACTTTCGGACCATACGTTATGTGGATGCTATCAAGTTTTTATAAATTGGAAAAGTTTACATGTCTCATGACATTTAAGTCAATTTGTAAATTGCGTTACAAAGTTTAGGTTGTAAATCTGGACGATGTGACAGCAGTTATCCAGCAACACCGACATCTAACACAACGTGTGAGCCAGTTCGTTGAATATGTCAAATATTATATTTTTGGTAAAACCTAGCGCGGTGAATTGGAAAAATTTAAATTGAATTGAACCCGCGGTTGAACTATGCTGTGATATAGCAAGTGCCGTTACCTACAATATGGAATTACGTTATAGTTTTCGTCTTGGGTCCTGGGAACGAAAACTTGTAGGTAAAAGCTGTTGTCTTCCAAGAATCTATTTTTGTCAAAACATTTATTTTTAACATCAGTGAGTTAAAACAACAACAGATCAAATCTTCGGCACGTTTTGTTTCACGAAATTACAAATCATCACCCGCTTGCTAACCAACATCCAGAGACAGGCAACATGATGGATGGTGCAAAATTATGAATTAATTTAGCGGAAACCTATTCAGAATCTACCGTACATTACACAAACAAGCACGATCAACTCAAGTTTATAAAATATATTTAGTGGCTGTAACATTTTCATTAACTCCAGTGAGTCAGTGTTGAATTATATTCAGTGATTTTTATAGAGTTTACCCCCAAACACCTTTTGTTATAAACTTGTATAGCCCACCCACCCGTGACTAAGATTGCGCATAGTAGGTACTTGGTGACTTGGACGCATTACAACGTCCTACGAATTTGTGAAATGCAAATTGTGCACGGACAAGAGAAATGGGACAGAATTCTCATAATTCTCGGGCTGTCTTGTATTAGGTAAAGGTTAAAACGAGGCCAGATTCAATAGGGCACGTTTATGGGTCAAGTTTTTATGTTTTTGGAATAGATAGATAATTATAATTGTCAATACGCTGGTAATGTTTCTTCGTGTGCATTACACCGGGAGAAGTCGTAAACCTTGAGCATAGGGTCTGTAATGTTTATCTAAAAAATCATGATAATTAGCGGCAGGTTCTTCGAACGGTTCAAAACTTCATGAGATGTCGAGAAGATTCCTACGTCAGGTTCTTGGAAAATTATCAAAGCTGGATTGCTTCTGTCCTTTGCTTGCATATTGCATATACATAAATGTTTTCTGGTTCTTTTATATATTATATGATTCGCAGAAGCTTGATAATAATAAAGCTGCAGGGGCTGTGTGTGTGTTGTAGACAATTTGGCGCGCTTTGGAATTCTCGGAATTTAATATACTTAAGTAGAGATAACTCGCTGAATTTCGGTCACATTTCGGATAAAATAATCTTTCTCCAAGGCGACATTGTTAGTTGAATGACACTGACCCAATAAGAAAATGCATATCAATTATCTAATACACCATTTTCTTTGCCGTCGAAACCGTAAGCGGTAGGTCGATGTGGATGTGGTACGAAATTGGGGGAATTTCAATGATTCTGGCGTTTGGGTGTGTTGTTCACCGCAAATGTTACAAGCCAGTATTATTTAAATCGTAGCCTTCAGTTCTTTTGAATTATGATAAATGGTGATAATAATAGACTAAAATTGATTGAATAGCTCCTTACAAGCTTCGGAAATAGTCCATATGATTTTGAAGTCCTAGTTTTTTCGTTGGAGTTTCCGTCGACAGTCGTTTATTGTGCAATAGAAATAGGAGCGTTAGTTCTAAAAAATAATGTATATGTGGTCGTATATTGTGAATGAGGATGAAGTCACCAGCTACAATTTGCTACATTGGGGAAGTATTTTAGCCACGTATCAATTGGCGATCAATTTTTTCTACCAAAACGGGGGGGGATTCTTTCACCAGTAGTCGAATGATGATTCAAGCCTGGTCGTTCTGCTTCGATAATTATTTAATTCTGTACATCCTCCAGAAGTTTAAGACCTCGTGCATTCCAGATGGCTTCACTTATGATCATAAGAATAATTAAAGTACCTATATGTGAAATATTTGTTTTGCTTAAGAAAGTATTTTTCAAAAGGTACATTTTGACAAGCTCATGCTCATCTGTTTAACATGACAACATTATTCATTTTTGTTTGTGAGACTGCTACATAATTAGTACCTATACCTACAGTTTGTCAGTTTGTCCCAAAGTTGATGTGGGAAAAAGAAACCATCATAAACTCCCCATTTGATGTGAAGACCTCCTATTCACTTCGTTGTCCGATATTCGTCTCCATTGCGAATATCGTTATGACAACTCAATGTTCATGTTTCTCGTGTTTTTGTGAGTAACTCACTAACTCATAAATGGCTTGGCACACCAAGTTGCCATCTGACAGAGCAATGGTTTGACTCACTGTCTACCTTCCAGCGTTGAGTGGAAATACAGGGCGTTTCAGTGACCTTGCATAATACTTCGGGAGGTGATTCCTCTCAGAAAAGTAAGTCGAAAGGTAGGAGCAAAATTTTTTCCTCAAGTGCTCCCTGAGGGAGTTACAGCCCCTCAAAGGTGCAAAATGCAACAAAGTTTTCAATTATTTGCTCAAGAACTGTCAAAAGTACGAGCTTCTAATTTGATATTTTTGATAGACTCGATCAATCCAAAACTTTTATTCCCCTTGCATTTTTTCCGTAGGATGCACCATTCTGAAGTATAAGTGGAATAACACGAACGTATCTAGAATAATTTTCAACATAATACCAACTCGAATACCAATCTCGTCTAATTTTGCTGCCACTGGTTAGATTTGTTTGAAACTTTGCATGTACATTTGCACTGTTGAGAAAACTTCTTTACACTGAATTTGAAGTTCCTACCTTTGACGGTTCTCCAGCAAATGATTGAAAACTTCGTTTTACTGCGTACCTTTGAGGGGCTGTATCTCCCTTAGGAAGCACTTTAGGAAAAATGTTGGTCCACTTTTCGACTTATTTTCTTATTTCTTGAGAGGAATCACCTTCCGAAGTATTGTGCAAGATCACCGAAACAGCCTGTATAAAAAGAGGCCTTTGTCATTGTCCGGTAGATGACGCCTCGCTACAAACAACTTCTGAAATCAGCTTTGCAGCGGATCGTTTCCTGATATAAATACATAGTAAAGTACTGGGAGGACTTTGTTCTGGTGTCAGTTTGCCTTTTATTTCTGAAAAAAATCTTCAGGATCCAAGTTGAGTGACAGAAGTGATATAAAAAAAGTCCAATTTTCAAAAAGCTTCACATCAAACTCAACATTATCTAAGGACTCTGTGGTTACTTTTTCCGCCATCAGTTCCGAGACACCCCTGTATACAGGAACAGACTTGTAGTGAAAAACTGGTGAAAGTTCATCATCTTGGTGTGAGAAGTTATCATGCCCGTCTTAATTCATTTGCGCTGTTTTGCCATTTTGTCGCGTACCGCACCAACTTTAAGGAGACCTTGACAATCTGAAATTTAGCGCTACACACGGCTTCGGTACATACACCGATTTTCATCAAAATTTGGTACAGCGACAGCACAGACTGCGACAGTAATTGGATTCACAATACCAATACTCGCTAAGCCGAGACAAGGCTGAGTAAGATTGAAAAAATTAATATACCTACTTGAAACTTAAACTTTGAAACTTCAATATAAGGCAAGTGGCCGCATTTGTCTGGAACCGAGTTTGAGATCCGAGAACACATCAATACACCTATTCCTAGACAATTTTGGGGTCTTTACACTTGATTTAATCGTTGTTCTTCTGCGTAAAAATTTACCATTCGCACAAAAAGCGACATTCACCGAAAAAAGTGGGCGATCGGGGGATGTAATTCAGGTAATGATGATTGAAAAAAAAATCGTTTTTAAAAAAAAATTGGTGTGAAATAATTCAACCTTTATTTCTGCTTTTTCAGGAGAGAATAGGCCTAGCCAACCTGTGTCCCGCAGTGGATCCGACAGACGTCCAGATGTTGTGCGTGAAGAAATATCCAAAAATACAGAAAGCAGCACTGCTATTGATCATGGCCACGCTCACGACAAACAAGATAATGACGCCTCCACCCCTGATAGGTAGGTTTATCTTGGCTAAAATGCCTTTTTCAATGCGTGACACTGGAAGCAAAGAAATAAGCATATCTATGGAAAAGTCAAGTACCTGAGCATTACTGCCTATTACTATCCGAATCTATAGCTCATCCATGATAAAGATAAACGTCGATAACGGATCAAGTGCTACAATATAATAATAGTATCATTTCACTTTTAATGGTAAAGCAAACCAACAGTGTCATGTTCAAATCAGATGTAATTTATTCTAGTAGCGTTCGGTAATAATACAGCGATAAAAAATGAGCAGCAGCGAATTCCGCCAGTTTGTACTTTTAAGCGTGCCTAGACGAGCTATTTTCTTATTCAATTTTATGTTTCAGCTCCGTTAATTTTCCTCCAACGACGTCGAATAAGAAGAGAACAAACAGCAACATAAATAGATCCGAAAGTGTGAAAGAGCAAACGGAAAAGGTAAAAGAGCTCTTCTTAATCATAAAATTGTGTGCGAAACGAATTGCTCATTCTTATTTCTCTTACAGAGCAGGAAACAAAGGAGGAATATCAGTGATCCATCTCACAGTTCCACGGCGGCCACGACGAGGTGAGTTTCGTTCCGAATTGCAATTTTTCACGAGAAAAGGGCGGACGTGGATCTCCGGAGAAGACGTGCGAAGCGTTCGGAATGCACAAAGAAAATGGTGTTCTTTTCCATGTTATTAACAGCTGCAACGACGTCCTTGTTATTTTAACCCCGCACGCGAACTTGTCGGCGGAGTTCTAAAAACATTTCGTAACCTTTGTAATCGTTTAGCTTTCGAATAATTGATTAATAATTCATATCAATAGCTGTTCGTAATTGAATTTAATTAGATGAACGTGGACGAACGTCTTGGTCCTGGGTGAAAAGGGTGTTTCCCGTCGCTACAGCGCTTCCATTTTGAAAGTCCCGCTTTGTATTCATGACATTTCCGCGCTCGCTCGCCATGCCACCCCCCGGCATTTGGGGAATTCCCCCTAAATTTACCTGACCGGTCGCCGCCCCCCGTACCGCGCATGCGATGATATCATTTATAGATCGCGCCGCCGGGTCAACATTGGAATTTCACAGTGTCTATTTTGTTGCACGTTCTCAGATATAATGTCCTCCTGTTTGATGTTTTAGCGTCTCGGGGTGCGCGTTTGTTTCGATCATTAGTGTTGGTAAACATGGAAAATCGATGGTCCATCTTATTACCTCCGGCTTTACGACGGTGACGGTATTATCCGAATGTGTCGGGGAAATTTTAAAATTAGACAACGATCGCCGTCTTCCGAGCCACGTCCGAATCTGTAGCTGAAAGTCGATGAAGTCGAGAGTCTCCGCGCTCTAGAATGACCAACCCAGACCTCAGTTTCATTATCATATCAGAAAGGTGTCCCTCTCATTGATTTGCGAACAGTATAGCATTAATATCCACCTTTACACCCGATCGAAATTTGCAATTCCCTATCGTTCAATTCGTGTTCGTTTTTATTAAAATTTCATGGCCACGACAGGCAAGTAATGAAATGCTTAATTTTATTACGAAGATTTATTTTTATTTAACGCGAACTTTGCTCTGCACTTTACGACATGAAATTATTGATATTCATTTGATTATAAAGGATGCAAAACAATATTTTTCATTATTATTTATCACAATCGCTAATTTAAAACAGTCGTATTATTATAGTAAAAAGCTACGGCAGTTTCATTTGATAATTTGAATGCAGTGGATTTTCATCAGGTGGATATCAATTCTAAACTCTTACTCACAGTTAACAATTCTAACTTCACATTGTTCTGTTTTACCTCATTGAAACTAATAAAAATCATTGATTTATCCTCGAGTTAGATTTGTTAACTGACGTTCGTCTAGTGAATAGAACTGTTTGTAGTAATGCCTGTTTAAATGTTTGTGTAGTGGCGATGTGGAGTTGGATCAGCCAGGCTTGTCAAATACAGATTCCGGTAGTTCTTCCAATTCTAGCATATCCTACAAGTAAGTAGAAATTTGTGCTTTTTCTGCTGATTCCATACCCTATTTCTCGAAAACTTGTTGTTGTACCGATTCGCGTTTGATATTGAAAAAAATGTATATTTACTTAGCGATGAGCCAGACACGCGTAAAAGCTAAAATTTCTCAATACACTTGCTCTCCCCCAGTCTGTGCTACATGCATATAGCTTATCACCAAAAGTCAAACGCAAAGTGAATGTCTTGCAGATGCCTGTAGATGAAATTCTGTAAGGATGTAACGCGATACCACTGCTCTAGTTTTATCAACGACACAGTTTCACCTACCGTAAAGTCATAACAAAAAAGCAGAACTACTCACATATTTCTGAATGTCTTTTCATTTTCAATGGATGTTTCATTCACAAATAGATACGAAATACTAATTGGATTTTTGTGTTTTCTAGCGATAGATTATCAGAAAGTCCTAGCAATAGCGTCGATGTTATCGCTGTAGATGCAAACGATGGCAAGAAATTCAGTTCAGACTGGGAGAGCGATGTCGAAATGGAACCGATCAACTGGCAAAAGTTGTTTCCGGAGGAGGAATTGCGCAACTTACCATCCCACGAGAAGAAGAGACAAGACGTGATCAATGGTGCGTAAATCAAGGATTGACGATACTGTTTTACACTTACAACTCCTAAAAGTCTGAATATTATCATCATAACTTGCAAGGTCTTGGAGTGCACACGCTTAAACAAATTTCTTGCGTTCGTTTGAACTGCAATTAGGATCACAATTACCGGATGTAATGCGAGATCGGCGGTCTTGGATGTAGTTCTAATTTCCACTCATTAATTTATAGTGGTTATTCATCAGGAAGTAGCTCTAAAGTCCTTGGTAGCTTGGTAAGTTATTCATCTACTTAGGTATAGCTAAGCTTTGTACTACGTGTGTTTTTCCGGGGTGGGGGGTTGTTTTCGACCATTCATTCGCCTTGTTTTCTTGGAAGGCAAAATGTGTAGCATGTCCCATATTTACACACCTTTTTATTATGTATTTCCCCTTCGTAAGATCAACATTATAACGCTCCCAGAACTGTATGGTTTCTGTTATCATAATATTTGTCATAAAATTATCTAGAAGATTTTTCCGAAACGTGCCTCTCCTATCATGAAGTTCTTTTTTGTTTCCTTTAGCGATATCTCACACATTTATAAAGCTTTTTAGCGCATTTTCGAAGAAAGTGATCTGTTGCGGCGGTTTGTCTGTCATTGGACTATTCTAGTGTATTTTTGCCAAAGATTTCTCCTGCATGATCAATTATACCTTCTAAGAGCATATCTGTATGTCTGTCTGTCCGTCCATCATTTCTCGAGTCTCTGTTCATCTGTGTACAAATGTTTGCAGTTGAACTTCTCTTCGAGGAATTAAATTATAGCCTTGCAACTGTTCCAAGGGATAAGTCCGGAAGGGTGGACATAGGGCTTTTTTTTAGTTGTGACGCCATAGTGAACTTTCTTATTTACTGACCGATTTTTGTTACTGTAGTATGTTGTTTTCATGCTTGATTTGCGTTTCAACGCCATCTTGGCCTTCCATACCTACTGAACTGTGGTATTTATATTATGACCTCCCATTATGCACGCTGCTGGTCACTTGTGACCAAAGCTGAAATTCCTTATTGTAGAAAATTACTTCAAAAGTGCATATTCCAAATTTAAGCGAAACTGGTTGAAAAATGTCGAAGTTACGGTCAAGAACATGTTCATCAAATTCAACTAATGCGCATTTTCAGAAAAAAAAAATTGCCGAAGATTATTCAGTTCATGATGCTCTATCGATCCTCGTGGTCCTCAAATTGAAAAATTGCGGAGTTGCCACCACGTCATCGACCAATTTTTGGACGTCTTTTTACGTCAGTCGTCTCTCTGATTGTGCTGCCTTCTTTAATTCGTGATTTTTTCGTTGTTTTTAATTTTTGTTTGATTCCAAATGAAATGCTAAGAGGCAATATGCATTTTTTATTTTAAATTTAACGTTTTTTTTGTTGATCGCACTGCATTGCCAGAATTAGGCAAATAAATTATGATTCCTGCTCAGTGAACAGTTACATCCTTGTACAATGCGTATTATTGACAGCATATTTCTGTTCCAATACTTGCGTTGATCGAGATGCTGATGGTTCAGAGTTCCAGAGACCTAATACTGGTAACGTGATGCAGATACTAACGATGAATGAGTACCGTTGTGTGCCTTCCCATACTACCCGTCATGTTTTTAGCGCATTTTCCATCTTGATGAAAATCGCTATTGCAACCGCTTTGTCCGTCCGTCCGTCCGTCCGTCCGTCCGTCCGTTCCTCGAACTCCTCCCAAACTAGACGACCTAGCTTTCTAATTTTTTCGCTGTTACGTAGCTGCCACTTCCAAAGGAGGGCTAGGCTATATTGGATGTCTATATTGCGCCGCCAACATAGAGAAAACCGCCCCCGATAAACTTGAAATAACATAATATTGCACTTTCTACCAGACCTGATGCTCTGATGTTCTGATTTTTTGAATAATACATAGTTGCCACTTATAAACGTAAGCCAAGAAACATTCCGTCTTCAATATGCGCCGCCGACATGAAAAAACTGCTAAAAACCGCCCCCAATCACTTTAAAATGAAAAACATAAACCCGAAGACATAGCGATCTGATTCTTTCGGTATATAAATAGCTGACTAAAAATGGGAAAGGATAGGCTACTTTTGGTTAGTCGCCGCCCCCAGATTCCGCCCCCAAACGATAAATAGTGCAACTTTCACAAATGTTACTGATTGAGATGTTCCCTCAAACATTTATGAACTGCCAACTCAAATTGTGCAACATTTGCTCAGCCGAACGCTGCCGCTCCCACACGCCGCCCCCAAAGTAAGAGATAAATGAAAAACATGAACCCGAAGACATAGCGATCTGAGTTTTTCGCTATATGAATAGCTGACTAAAAATGGAAAAGAATAGGCTACTTTTGATATGGCGCCGCCTCCAGCTTGCTCCGCCTCCAGCTTCCGCCCCCAAAAGAAAAAAAGTGCAACTTCCAACAATTTTCACTGATTTAGCTGATAATGTTACCTCGAACATTCAGAAACTCTTGACTCAAACTGTGCAAGAATTTCTTTGCCAAACTCTGCCGCTCCCACACGCCGCCCCCAAAGTGAGAGATAAATGTAAAACATGAACCTGAAGACATAGCGATCTAATTTTTTCACTATATTGATATCTGACAGAAATTGGAGAAATATAGGCCACTTTTAATTAGCCGCCGCCTCCAGCTGCCGCCTCCACACAAAAGAAATGCAACTTTGACAATTTTCACTGATTGTCATATTTCCCTCTCATTCAGAAACTCCCAACTCAAACTGTGCAACAGTTACTTTGCTGAATGCTGCCGTCCTCACACGCTGTCCTCAAAGTGAGAGATGAATGAAAAACATAAACCCGAAGACATAACGATCTAATTCTTTCGCTATATGGATAGCTAACTAAAAATGGGAAAGAATAGGCTACCTTTGACATGGCGCCGCCTCCAAATTCCACCCCCAAAAGAAAAAAAAGTGCAACTTTCAATAATTTTCACTGAATTACATTTTAATGTAACCTCAAACATTCAGAAACTCCCAACTCAAACTGTGGAAGAATTACTTTACCAAACTCTGCCGCTCCCACACGCCGCCCCCAAAGTAAGAGATAAATGTAAAACATAACCCTCAAGACATAGCGATCTAATTGTTCCGCTATATAGATAGCTGACTAAAAATGGGAAGAGAGGCCACTTTTGATTAGTCGCCGCCTCCAGCTCCCGCCCCCAAACAAAAAAAATGCAACTTTCACAATTTTCACTGATTGTCATATTTCCTTGAACATATTTTAAAAACTGTTAACTCAAACTGTGCAACAGTTACTTTGCCGAATGCTGCCACCCCCACACGCTGCCCTTAAAGTAAGAGATAAATGGAAAACATAAACCCGAAGAAATAGCGAAATAATTCTTTCGCTTTATGGATAGCCGACTGAAAATGGGAAAGAATAGACTACTGTTGATTAGTCGCCGCTCCCAGCTCCCGCCCTCAAACAAAAAAATATATTGATGAGTGAAAGAATTTTCATTCAAATCTATTTCATTGGCAAGTACCCCATTCTGATAACACAATATCACAATGAGTTTCGAATGAAGAAAGTGGGCAAGGAATGGTGTTTCTTCTTTAACCAAATTTCTTTACGTTCACAATATGCCTCTTTGAGAAAATGCGCTACTGAGACTCACGCACGTGAAGGCATACCCACTTGTTTTTTTTTTCTACCCACCAATAATATCAGGAACCACTATTTATACGTTATCCAACTTCATTTCGATGAGACGTTGATAAGACAATAATATTTTATATTTATTGATGACCACAGAGCACAGACTAACTGGACTCATTTCCTTGAACCATTTAGTCACTTTGACCACAATTTTTTAAATTCTGTTCTTCAGTGAATTCTGTGAACAGTGATTTCTACATACGTAAAGAAATTTACAAAACTGATTTGAACACAAGAGAATGATTTTTGATTAATGGTTTTATTTTAATTTTATAGAACTGTTCCACACGGAAAGCACGCACGTTCGCAACCTCAGAGTATTATACGAAGTCTTCTACAAATCGCTGTTGTCCAGTCAAACGCTGAAACCCGACGAACTGTCGTTGATTTTTCCCAACATCAAGGAGGTGTTGAACGTGCACACCCAGCTGAGCAGGGAGATGAAACGAAAACGCCGCGAGGACCGGATGGTGAGCAATCTGGGTGACATGTTGGTGGCAATGTTCGGAGGCAGCACGGGCGAGAGCCTCCAGAAGGCCGCCGCCATGTTCTGCGAGCGCCAGCAGTTGGCCCTCGAGTTCATCAAGGAGCGACGCAAGCGCGATTCCAAGTTCGAAGCCGTCTTGATAGAGTGCGAAAAGAAGCGGCAGTGCAGGAGGCTGCCTCTGCAGGGCATCGTCCCCACCGAGATGCAGCGCCTTTCCAAGTACCCTCTGCTTCTGGAGAGGCTAATCAGCAGCGTGGAGGCCTCGGATCCCCAGAGACAGGACGAACTGAACAAGCTGCGACGCGCCCACCAGTCTTCCAAGGAGATCTTGAATTACGTCAACGAAGCGGCGAAGCTGGCCCTCAACCATGCGCGCCTCGAGGACATACAACGGCACTTGGACACAACGAATTTTGAGCGATCTGAGCATCCCATCGCACAAGAGTTTAGGGTACGTTTTAAGCTTTCCAATCAGAACGTTGGTGCAAAATGATATAAAATTTGTGATGAAACATGAACTCAATAATAATGGAGTACATATTTTATTTGGTCCTATTTACAAAAGCACGGCGCCACGCTGAACTGGTGAGGAGGCTGATAAAGATATGACCATAGTTCATTTCTCAACCGCCTCTCAAACCCTTGTCGACAATCAAAATCCGACATGGCGCCAAGCTTGGCTTTGCAAATGAGACCACAAGCATTGCGACATTTTCACAATTCAGTCACAAATGCAACTTTGTTTTAAGATCTGGACTATGATAGTAGAGCTAGATGCTGATTATTGCGTTATTTCCAGACAATTGACCTTTCAAGGTACAAACTAATTGTGGAAGGCAACATGCAGTTGAGGAGACCTAACAAGGGCATGGTGCCTGTACATATCTTGCTTTTGGAAGAAGCCGTCGTTATCTTACACAAAGAAGGTGATAGGTTCCTGTTGAAGTTCTTCCAGTCAGGGAATTCCGCACAACCCCAGCCGCTTTCGCCTATTATCAAAATGTCTACGTTACTTGTTCGAAACAATGCTGTCTGTAAGTTTCTTGTTGGTCTGCAAGTGTAAACACCCGGGTTATTGTTTTGAACATCGCTCGACCCAACAGAAATTTCAAAGGAGCAACGGACTCCGCGCGGCCTGTTCTAGAACGGGTGGCCGGCCAGAGCTTGTTTGGTGGGTAGACTGTGCACTGGCGAGAGCCTTTAAACAAACGTTTTTGTTGAATAGTGCTCTAGTTCTCAATGATCTCAATTTGTAGCTCGATCTCTGTTCATTACAAATAGCTAATGGGGTCCGTGACACGAACTTAGGTCCCTGGCGAATTACTGATTTTTGCTTTTTTTTTTGTTCAGGTAAAAATGCTCTCTTCCTAGTCAACACTTCCACTAATAACAGTCAAATGTATGACTTGTTAGCTGAAGATGATACCAAAAGAGAAATGTAAGTATTATAGCAATAATTATTGCCTTGATAAGCGTTTATCATTCCACAGTTGGTGTTGAAGCGGTTTTTTTCCGCTTATCTCGGAAGTGTATTTTTCATACTAATGATTGAGTGTGTAACTTACCCTGTAACTACTGCGTGTCGGTACCTGTGGAAAATTTTGGAAATGGAAAATTCTGACATGTTTATCATCAAACTTCAGTGCACTGCATTAACCCAATTACAGAAATAGTAATTAGAACGGCGATATTAGAAGCACCTGAACATCAAAATTTATCAGACTTCTATTTTAATGCGTTTTCTCTCCCAATAAACATTGCAATTTCGAGTAGTACCTAGTGCGTGTTTTTCGCATAAAAGATACAGTAGCTAGCGGCGCTCGGTGTCAATAGCGGCGCATGTTTTTGCTGTTTGGGCTAATTGTTTTGAACGTAAACCTCATCATCTACATAATAATTCGCCCAAACACTAAAACGTTATTTCTCGGCAACTTGTTTCAGTAGAGGCGAGTAAATATTAGGTTGCGTTGACGGATTGTAAACAGCTTCCCTTTTCCGCGCGCAAAGAGGTAAATAAATACGCGTGAAAAAGTCTCATTTCATGTCTTTCAGACTCACATCCACGTGTCAGAGAACGTCTCGATTTAGCAGACCTTTAATGTGTATCAGTTTCAATGTCGTGACTCATATAAATGCGGTCCATTTGATGGAACGCGTGCTTTGCTCCAGTTGTGCTGCGCTTTGCATCCAGCAGTTACCTGTCCAATGAAATATACTCACTAACGCAGTTTCTTCGTCAGTTTGTATTTTAAGCATGCCGTTTAAATATTTACGCGTATAAAAGCTACGTTCCCGGGTCAAATGCTAGTGTAATATGTGGCCTCCACCTTTACCGATGGTACCACCTTTGCGACGACAGTCTTTGACTTTGATACGCGAAGAAGTTGACGCCGAACGCAGAGGCAGCTTGAACTTGTCACCGTTCACCTCTGAGAAACGCAGGGGGAGCGTGATAGTCAGGTACATACGCCAAGACAGTGTAATGTTTATAAAGTTGAGGTATCCCAGGTGGTATTTTGATTGATCATTTATAGTTCCTACTTAAAACCCGAGGTTTGCCCACGCCGACAGGTCTGAAACAGACTTTTTTGATTGTTTTTCGTACTTCACAGGGTTATAACAAACCGCTATTTTAGTTGTGGTGTGCTTTTGCTCAAGTGCAAAACGGTTTCTCGCGTCGCGGCTCTCTGATGGTGGAATGGTAATTTGTAGAATTTGGGGTGCGGAGTGTTGAAATGGAGGGTCGTTTCAGGTGGTTCAAGCACTTTTCCGATGCGTCAGACGCGCATAACAGACGAGAAGGCAAGACGAAGAGGCCAGAACCTCCTCCCGATTCTGATGAAACTGAAACCGTGCAGGAGCTACCGAGCGCCAGGGAAGAAAGAGCCGAAGCCGTCGGCGGGACTGAAGACGTTCCTCCCGAGGACGACGACGACGACCAAGCGTTCAGCGATGCCCAGGAGGAACGGAACGGAGATCCCAACGAACCCATTAGTTCTTCAGGTCAGTCGCAAAGTCCATTTTTCGCACTGATTTTTAATCTCATAGTCAACTCGGAAACTACTATAATTATTGTATGGTCGGGCTTGAATCACTTTATGCGAGTATGCATGTAGGAATGATATCCTTACAGCAATTGTTTCATTGCATTTCAATATAAGTACCTTCAGACTTATAAACTTTAACGCGAGATTGGAACGCGTTCCTGGTTTAATAATTGACATGAGCTGATAGCTAGGAACGCGCGCTAATCCCATTCCATACATATGAAAAAGGGGCTATCGGGACTTGATTTTAATCATTTTATATTCAAGTATCTGCCAGTATTAGTCCCGTGAGAGGTGAACATTTTTGAAAGACAAAATTTCTCCATTAAATATGGGATTTGATTCAGCTTCATTTTTCCAAGGAGATGAGAATTTCGCTTGCATGAGAGTCGAGCTAATTGAATGAATTGGACTAAAATGAAACGTGGCGCGTAGCTTAGAATTAGGATTTCATATCACGAACTCAATACATTAATCCCGTGTTTTATACAGCCTTTTATGTACGTGGCGACCACCGAGCACAACACTTCAATTACAAATATAACCAAACGTAAACACCATTGACGATTTATTCCCATTTTAATTGAACGTTTGATTTTATCCAAATTCAGGTAGTTTCTTTCAAAAGTTAGAGGTGCTTTATCCGGAATTTTGTACTTGCAACCCTACGCAGTGATATGCGCTTTTATTCAATTTTCATAGTTCACAAGAATAACAGTCATAATAACAAATACTATACTTCGCTTTGAAAAATAAAATGCCAGTTATAGTAAAAAATATGAACATTGGCAACTCGCAATGAAATAAAAGCACCTTTTAGAAATTATTATCATGATCATAAAGTGACCATTTATGCCCGATCGTAATTACAGCGTTATGTCAAGTATAATATTGAAAAATAAACGCGTCCCAAGTAAAATATATGGAAGTTGGAAAATGTTCGATTAATGTTACCTTTTTCTTCAGCTCTTATAATTCAGAATTTTCATGCTGCATAGTAGAGCAAACTAAGAGAAATTTCGATTTGTGAGGTTTGGACGTAATCCATACGGCTGAATTTGCTACATAAACCAGCTGACATGGTCAAGTTCATCATCAAACTTCTACCAGTCCAGCGTTAGGGGTATCCTAATTAAACCAATGTTTATCAAATTTTGGCTATCTAATTTTGCTGTTAACCGAGAAACTTTTTACGTAGAATTCAAAAAGAAATCTTATTATTGGCTTGTTTTGGCTCAACTATTGCTTGAAATATTCTAGGATGAAGTAAAATATAGGAACAGGTTGAGAAACTAGTGTTCTCTTCAAATCTGTTCTAGTAACCGCTGCAGCCATTGAGATTTCAATGTGATCTCTGCATGCGGCTTTTTATGAATTGACATTAATCCTCTGTACGCTTTCATGTTTCCACCCTACATTTTTTTTGTTCGCAATATGGTTTCACACACACTGAAATTATTGCCACAGCTTATTTTTGGCAGTATGCACACGTGCAAAAGGTGTATTAGAGCAGATTTCTTGAAATCTCCGTTTATTTTTACTTGCAAGATCGATTGCTGATCGGAAACTTGTTTGTATTCCCATCAGAACTGATTACTCTTTTTCTTGTGAGTCATCATTATTTTTCATTTTGCCTTTTCCCACATTTCACCAAACGTCAATGTTGTACCTAAATTATTAAGAGCTGAAGAATCCAGTTGGAGATCGAACACATCGTTTCACTACTTAGCTAATTTTACTTTTTGAGAAAATCGACATTTCATTCCGGAAATAAAAAACAAACATGGGTAATTAATGGTTGACATGGCGCTATTTCCTGGTTTTAATCTTAAAATATCTCGCTTTTCTCTCGTGAGTTTGTTCAGTTTTGTGGGTGCGTTGAACACCGAAGCAAAACTGTGCAGATCACTGGAATTTTGAACGCATACTTGTAACGAAATAATTAGGTACTACATACAAACACAATTTGATTGGTAATGGTATGGTTATAGAGGGTGGCGGGGTTCAGACAAGGGTAACAGCGGATGAGTGGCCTCTCATCCAACCTTCACAGGTCCACGTAGAAATACCGCCAGTCCACACCGCAGAATCGAGGCTAACTCCAATAGGTAGGCTTCAAGCTTTCACACATCTTTGCTTTTTTATTACTGCATGATAGCACCATAAACACCATAAATAACAAAAAGAAAAAAAAATCAAATTTACGTATGCCAAGACTCTAGTAGCGTCATTGGAATGTTTGGGATATTATTAGCTTCGCACTCTAATTACTTTTTTATATTTAGAACAAATACGTCGAAAGGACAAAGAAGTGCAACAGGCTTTGAAAGCCAAGGAAGATCTGGTCGCGGACCTCCTAAATATTCCAAGGGAAGACTTTCCGGTAATCGCCGACATGGCCAGCGATACGAAGGATACACAGACTTCCAGAGATTTGGTGGAACGCGTTTTGGCTGCTGTTTACCAAGGTTTGTACCAAAACTTGTCTGTAGCTTGTTATTGTAGAATTACTGTTTCCAACGATTATCTGCACATTTTTATATTTGTCTAACTATTACCTACTCACGGATATTCTCTTTTTTTTTTCACAGTGAATCAGCTGCACTTAGCCATTAACAAAGCTTTAGACGTGACAGAAGCAACAGCAATTGCGGCTACGGGCGGCAAACACATTGCTTGCCAAAGTCAGGAAACTTTGCCAAACGTCACTTCGCCTTCCATCCCTGCCCATTGCGTCAGAGACATCGCGAATCTACTTAGCTCCCAGTTAACTGCACTTTTGGTAAGTCCTCCTCCCTTGCAAATAAAAAAAAAACGGGTGAATGCGGAACTAAATTACGATTGCGATGATTAACTTCACTTTGATTCTTACCGCATTACGCGTTGCTCGCTTGTGAGCCGACCGACTTCACGTCAACTCCATCAAGTTGCCGTGCATATCCAAAATCATCCAATGTAGTGTGAAAAATTGCTCTCAGAATCCAGAGCCAGATCTAAACTGGACTGATGATACCGTACATTGCCAAATTGCCATGGACCCACTAGAATGCGGATTGGCCGTTCTGCTAATATCGCTATTCCTTACCATCTTCCCGACGTGAATGTTTTTTTTATTTCTGTTTCGATTTGCTTACTGATTGATTTCCGCAGGTCGCAAGACCGTTTTCTGTCGCTCGCTACTTCCAAAACAACAAAAACACTATAAAGCGAAAGAGGTCAGGTCAGGATACTACCCTTTTATTGCTAGCGGCTCCATGCCTCGTGTCCAGTGGCCTGTGGCCACCGTTCCTTGTCGTTTTTTACCTTTTACACCTGCTACGTTGCATTGCTCTATTTCACCAAGCCAGAGACAATGGATAATGATAGGTCAATGCAGTCATAAATTAACAATTATGAACAAACCGAATTTGAATTGGTAAAATAATGCAGACACATCAATGCGACAACGCAAAAACATAACCACTGTCAATCTGGTTATAAATCTGACAAATCTGACAAGTCTATCACAAACAGTTCCTCAAAATCACTTTGAACAACGAAAATAGAGGGTGGCGAGCTCCCACCCTTTGACCCCCATATCTTCAAAAATGGTTATTATTTATTTTAACATTGTCTCCATGTTCACGAGTGGATTTCATATATCGCTCTGGGCTCGGAATGCGATACTCTCGAGACACCGTGTATATATCTACAAATATCGATAATACAAAAATTTTCGATGAAACTTGCGAACTTTCCGTAGGCTTTCGAGAACTGCTCTCACGTTAGCTACCATTGTAGCGTCCGTATCGGAGATATTTATTGTTTGGCCTGGTACCCCCATCAGTAGTTAATTTCAAGTATTGGTCCAAGATTTAGAATTGACATGTATTCCTCGAAACACACCCAGACCTAATAACAGTTTTATAAGTTTCATGAAAATCTTGTTCGAGTATCGCTGCCGTGAAAACAATCAAACAGTGTACCTATCAGTTGTCAAGTGACGTTACCTTTTACTTCGCTGTCGAACTTTCATTGGATAATAAAGTGACCGTTACGCCCTCGCCCAATTTTGCGGTAATTTTGGTGTTGTAACATTCCTGGATTTCTCCTGCACGTAATTTTTTGGAGAATTTTCTCGATATGATGTGGTACCAAAAAAATGTTAGCATCGGAATGTTTGCTTTTAGGATGAGGCAAAGGAAGTAACAGAGGATCGAGATAGATTAAGGAAAGAGCTGTGCCGTACACGTGAACAACTGCACGAAGAGCAGTCGCTTCATGGACCTGTAGATCACAGTCCATCACCGTCACCCCCTCCAGAACCGCATCCAGACTTGGAAAGTATTAAAGTGAGGAAACTGTTTGTTAACTACTTTAACCGAGATACTACAATCACAATGATGTCAGTCTGCGGGCTGGTTGAAAGTGTACCTCCATCCTTTCCTATCCTGAGCCAGCCTACTTATTTCCCGTAAGTGTAATATCCTACATCCCTAATATTTGCAAATATTTTAAAATGTAGGTACCTTGGATTGCCTCTTTTTTATATTTTCGCCTTTCATCTGTTGCGAACTGATCCTTTGTGTCTCATTGAATATCCAATGATTTCCTCGTATAGCGTTTTCTTGATTGATTTTATAATTCATAATTATTGCCTGTTGCCAACTTTTCTCCAAGGTACCTTCACAAACATTTTGGGTTGTTTCCCTCACCCTATTTAATCTGAACCTGAACTAAAGTTCCTTCAATACTCTCGCTTATTTCTTTAGTTAAGGCGTATTTCCACCAAAGAAAGGAGCAGTTTTCAAAAACATAACAGTTCGAAGTCTGCACTACCGCGACCTCCACTGGAAGAAAAACTGTTTTTTTTTTTACACAAAACTCAATGAATATTTGGTGGAAACACATCTTTAGGGCTCATTTACGTAGACCTTAGCCGTAACAGTAACAACAACGCTAACCTACGTGTAGAAGTTTGAACCTATCTATACATTCCATCAGTGAGGCCGAGAACGGAACGAAAGCAGGTTGCTGGTTTCCGGATTGGTTTCCGGATTTGGCGCCAAAAACCTGCTTTCATGGTGTTCTCGGCCTCCGGAATGAAATGTACGGCGCCGAAAACCTACTTTTCTTGTGTTCTCGACCTCAGGGATGAAATGTACAAGTCCAAACTTCTACACTAAGGTTAGCGTTGCTGTTACTGTTACTGTTGAAGTCGCAAATTATACTTTTGGCTATTTTTGACGTTTGGGGTAGGTACTTGTTGAAAATACAAAATACTAACGAAAATATTTTTCACAGGAAAGTCCAACGGAATCGGAGAGCTAACTGATGACACCCCAATCAAAGGGCCTTGAATAAGACAGTTAAACGAGGAATTGTGTTTGTTAATTTCTAAAATTATTTTAATTACCCAAATAGGTAACATGTAAGAATGCCTAGAGTATTTTATATCGTCGTATTCATATTATTTTTATAAAAGAGCATGAAGGAGGTCTGTTTTTATACTAAATCCTTCTGAATTGATGTGAACGCGAATTATGTGTCTCGATCCCATTTTATTAGCGGGTGCAATAATGCTTCTAGCAGTTGTTCATTATTATAAGTCGCTACTATTAAGGCCTCCCCCCACAAACATACCCACAAACAAGGCCTAAAAAAACAAAGGCCTATGACTTTTATATCGTCTCAGTATAAGAAGAATCAAAATATAGCATTAATTGTTACGTTTTTCTGATAATTTTATTGGACATCTCTCTGAATTCTTTTTTTTTGTTGTTCCACTCTTTTAAGGTGTATGTTTTTTTCGTGTAAATGTAGACCACACCTAATCTGTTACCTCATTCGTTTTAGACATGGTTATCTTCTTTAAAGCAAAAAATGTCCTCACACTGTTAAGCTTTGTACTATATTCGCTTGTTTTTCAAATAATGCATTTTTATTAAAATTTCGCATTTATAGATGTAAAATGTTTTTTCTTTTTATTTTGTTGTTTCTATTCTAGCGAGTTATACATAATGAATGACACTGCAATTGTAAAACTTGTTATATGTATTTATAAAAAATATATAATATAATAACAGTGCTATATAATAAAATATTTAAAGTGAAGTATCGCAGTTTTTTTTTCTTCTAAATTGATGTAATTCCCCACCAACAAATAAGTCTGCTATAAATAATACGGGAACGACAGTTTATGCACAAGGACTGGGCTGGGCTGTGCTTGTGTCCCATCCGTGTGTATTTGCATCAGGGATGAGTCAGACAATAAAACGCTAAAAAGCTACGACAAAGCTGCGAATGATGTTAGGGGATCCCTTCACACCCCTAGTTTGTTCCTGCTAGGGAGTAATCCACAGCGAGTTTGAAGCTTTTTTTGAAGCGGATAGCATGCATCCCAGCTGAGCGTTGGGAGAGGCCATACTCTTCCATCTTATGCTGGGTTCGAGTTAGAATACAGTTCAGCCTGATAGGACAATAAGCATGAGGAAAAGGGGAACTAGGAACATTATTCGCGGAGTAGGCTTAGAGGATGGGTCATGTATTTAGAACTTTATATTTATGTATTATGTATTCATATGCCATACCCTTTCCACATTCTACATTATCGTTAATTTATTTTATATAATTTTGTAATTTCCTTTACGAATAAAAATTGTTTTGATTCTAATAAAACGCTATCACTATCACAATTATTGTAAAAATGGCGCGTACAAAACTTTTTGATTCACAGTTAACACCATTTATATTTACAGGGTGTTTCAGTGATGGTGTTGCAAACTTTAAGGGTAGACTTCCCGTCAAAAACCATCTATGAAAATATATAGAACCCGTATCCGCAAATGCTTCGTTTCAGAGGTAAAAAATAGCGTGTTGAAGCTGACTTTTCAGAATTATTTTTATGTCATAACTTTTGAGCCGATCGACCAATTTGGCCCAAATGTCATAAAGACAGTGTGCAAATACTTGAATTGTGAATTGAATTGATATTGATTATTTTCTTTGAAGCAGCACTGTGATAGAGATACTGATACTGGGGGAAGGCTGGGTGTCTATCTATGTCACTGTGCTGTTTTAGACAAAATAACTATTATCAATTTGGGGTGGGTTCAGTCAAGTTATTGATTTAGCCGCGATTTTAGTTTTAGCCGTAAGTGCTGCATCGCTTATTGGCTGTTCTAAGGAGGCTGGTTATTGCAGCTAAATAAGCGGACTGAACCCACCCTTATAGACTCGATCTGTTCAAAAGTTGTGTCAAGAATCATTTCTAAAATATCAATTTCAACACCCTTCATCTTTGAAACGAAGCATTTCGGACACGGGTCATATATATTTTTTCAGGCATGATTTTTGATAGGGAGTCCACCCTTGCAAATTTCAATACCATCAATGAAACATCCTGTATAGGTACTATCAGGAGCACTGTATTACATGCATCAATTTTTTTTGTAACTCCAAAACAAAGTGACATAGCTCGGAACGGAATCGGTTTTATTCTATTTTTTCGTTAAGTAGGAACTCTTCAAAAAAGAAAATGTATGGGCATTGCTATCAAATTTTGAATATTTCTGATTTTGATTTTTGAAAATTCAAAAACCAAATCGACAATGCATCTTTCCTCAAGGAAGTCGCACGCCAAATTTGAACTTTTTATTTACAAAAAAAGGTACAAAAAATGATTTCTACTAATAGGTCGCGGGAACATAACCGTCACCCTGGCACCCGCTATGGCAACGTTGCAGGCACGCCGGCACAACGAAGCGCCTCTTGTCAGCTTCTTGCCCGCGTTTGCGCATTGGGGGGTGCCAAGGTAGCGCAGTAGAGATTTGCTCGTTTTTACTCATTACTCAGCCAAATCTTGAATTCAGCGCATTAATTTTATTTTTAATACAGCGAGAATTCTTCGATAATTTATCCTTGTATTTATTACAACCAAAGAAAATTATATTACCAAGTCCTAGTGAAGATAACATCATACCAAAATAGCGTACTGACCTACCTAACAGGTATGCACGAAAAAACGATCAAGCGAAGATATCGATTTCGTCGAAAACAGGATGCCTGGTTCTATTTTAAGCTTTTTTTCGGTGATTTATTAGAGTCAATAAAGGGTTATGTATCTCTCAAGAACGACGTAGGAAGGTAGTGCAAATGCTTCGAACAAGTGAAGTAGTATTCAATACCAATTCCACATTATAAGACCTACCACCCACACCATACTCCTATAGAGTCGGATTTAGGCATTTCAAAATAAGCCAGGTAGGTAGGTTTTACCGTTAAGCCATTTCTATTAGCAAAATCCTGGTTAGATATCTACCTACTCACCCTATATAAAGATCATTTCACGTGAAATCCAGTAGGTGGATAATACGCAATAGGTACATCATGTACCGTCAGGAGCAAAATATTACATACATAAAAATTTTTGTCATTAGAAAAAAAGCGACAAGGTCTTGCTTCATTGAAAGTGGGTATGGGCTGATGAAATGAAAGGCTTGGTTCCAGGTTAAAGGTTGGTACTACCATTGTATAACTACTCCTAGAGTGCGTTCCACTAAACGATCGCAACGCCCACGCCCACGACCGCAGATTTTCCCGTTCCACTAGCTTGCAAACGCCCGCGGTCGTTGTGAGCGGAAACTCAAGTGGAACGGGCGTGCGGTCGTCGTGGTGTGTCGAGTCACTCGAGTCACGTCTTTTCTGTGGTCAGGGAGCCACATGACATGACAGTTGAACGTCAACTCAAATCACAACAACAATATGGCTATTAACGCTGCATTAATGGTTATGCGAATAAGAAGAGAAAATGAGCCTGAAAGTTCATCTAGCTCCTCCGATGAAGAATGGGAAGCAGCCTCGCGGGATAGAGGAAAGCGAGAATGTCGTCCGCGTATTACAGATTACGCACACATTGTTGGACGGTATACGGACCATGAATTCAAAAGCCATTTTAGGTCAGTAACTCATTACTTTTCTTTTCTGAAATCAGCAAATTATTATTGTAGAAATTGACTTTTATTTTTAACAATCTCCCTTTGTTCATTTGCAGAATGTCCAGGGCTACATTTGATTACCTCCTTGAAATCGTGCATCACGATTTAATTAGGAAAGTTAAAGGTTGCCCCACAATTCCTTCCCAACAGCAGTTGCAGATAGCTTTGTGGAAGATGGCTACTATGGATTCCTATAGGTAATCACTGCAGTGGAAATTCAGTGATCAAATAATGACTTTTCGTATTATTTTAATTACTGCGTTTATGCTCTCCTCAATATGACGTTATTGGCTATTTCACAGTAGCCGTTTCCCTCGCCAAAAACATCAGTTGATTTATTCTTATTTGTTTCAGATCAGTCTGTGATCGATTTAATGTAGGGAGAGCTACTGCTCTCAGAGCTGTGCGGAGAGTCACCAAGGCCCTATTCATGAAGGCGCCAAGATTCATTCAGTGGCCCACTGGTGATCGCGCAGAAAGTGTGATGAGAGGATTTGAGGTAGCTAGTGGGTTTCCAAAAACTATTGGTGCTGTCGATGGTACTCACATTCGAATTGATGCTCCAAGAGAGAATCCTGCTGATTACATAAACCGCAAAGGATTTCATTCGATTCAGTTGCAAGTAAGAACATAACAATTAACATGCATGTATTGAATAGTGTTTATGTGACCGACTTGGCTCTCCCGCTTTTCTCGGTACTTACAGATTGTGGATTGTTGTTGAAAATTTGAAAAATTTTGCATTACGCTAAAAGTGTAAAGTACTCTCATGTTGTAAATGCTTGCTCATTATATCATTATCTCTATTTACAGTTGGTTTGTGATCACAGGACTTTGATCACTCACTGCTACACTGGACATCCTGGTTCTGTTCATGATCAAAGAGTGTTTCGGCAATCTGAAGTAGCAGAATATTTACATGATGAAGAAAAATTCCCTTTCGACAGCCATATTCTGGGTGATGCCGCATATGAGCTGCATCAACACCTGCTAACCCCATTCCGAGATAATGGCCATTTAACAGAGAAAGAAAAAATGTTCAATTACATCCTTTCATCAGCTAGGATAGCAATAGAAAGATGTATTGGCTTGTTAAAAGGACGCATGAGAAGTCTATTGCATTGCTTGCCGATGACAAGAGTAGACTTGATGGCAGAGTATGTAGTTGCATGTTGTGTCATCCACAACATTTGCACATTGAGAGGGGATGAAATATCCGTTGTCACAATACCTTCACCCCCACAGGAAGTTGAAGGTTGTGCTGGTCTATGTCAGGGAGGACATAATGCTGGGGTTCAAAAAAGAATTGTTATCATGAATACTTTGAAACGCTGAAACATTTGTATTGTTAATTGCCTTTTTTTTTCTATGAATTATCTTAATTTCGATTTTTTTAGTTTAATACCTTATGCCTTCAAGGGTGGCCGCCCGTTTTTTTTTCTGTTGCATGTATAAATGACTTTGACAAATACACAAATATTTACAACAGTAACGTGCCTCTTTTTTTATAAGTGAATTGAAAGCATGCTCAAAATTGTGAGTCAGAATTCTGAGATGAAGTCCGAATTTTACGGAAGAATATTTTAGTGTGGCCTACTCTTTTCGTACTAACGTGAGGTAGATGAACTAAAATTGTTATTAAACTTTTAATACCGTAAACTTACAACCTAAAACTTATAAAATAGAATACATAATAAACAAAAAAAAAACAATAAGTCATGTTATACTTATAAAACAATTACTTGTCGGCAATTTTCTGGAGTACTTCCAAAAATTTGTTATCGATTTCCATTCGTTCTCGATGCCTATTGGCTTTAGCCGCTTCATGGTCATCTTTCTGACGTAACCTTTTAGTCAGCAATGATGCAACTGACTGCTTGGATGTTTGTGGTTCTATAAAAGAAGTAATCTTGATTGTAATTATAAAGAATGAGATAAAAATTGAATGGAATCATTTCAAGATTCATCCACATATACTATAGCCATTGTATAGCATTGTGGATAGTTCAAACATGAACCAAGGATCTTACCACTTGCATGCCCATTGTCTGATGAGACTGGTGACTGTGACTTTCTGACAGACAAGCCAGAGGATGAAGCAAGGGCCACAGGGTCTGTCCACGCTTTCTTACCAAAAATTTGGTCCATCACCTGCAAAGGAACACATATTGTGCATTGCAATGAGCACAAAATATTCAGAAAGTACCTCACAGAACTCCCAGGTCCTTCGGTCATTTCCAGACTTGTTATTATGATCCTTGATACCCTTGTACGTTTTTTTTAAACTTCTCAATTTTGCCGAACACTGTGGTCCAGTTACAATGTGTCCATTATTGTTCAGGACACTGGAGACTTCCTCCCAGGTTTTTTTCTGGGACTGCTTGCCGCTCGTCATTTTGCCCTCTTTAGTCCTGTAGGTTTCCAATAATAGAAGCACGACAGGTGCCGTCCATCTATAGCAAGAACCTGAAATACACAATCAATATTAACGACGTACACTACAATTATTATTAATGTCTATAAAACTTACCGGTTTCTAAATTTTCACCTCCCGCACTTCTGGCCATAGTTCGCAGCGAGTCATCTGATTCTTCATTTCCTTCACAAAAATTCGTATCGCTGTCCACATCATCATATGTAACACCAGCACAGCTTGCCTCACCCTCCACCTCATGACCATCACTCTGGATCCCGATCTTTGCCAGTTCAATGGCAGTGGCGGCATTCATTGTTTCTGTAGCAAATGCGATGTCTGAAAGGAGAGCTTGTATGAGAAAATAAAAGCATTTACTGGTGAAATGGGTTTAACTACAAATCAATGTGCACCACAGCCACAAGGGCGAAATAGTTGGGTTAACATACAACTCAATGTTCAAAAACATGTAACTTACGACTTACCGTTTTTAGCACGCGAGTAATCTTCTGGCGACACCATAATATCCACCAGCATATCACGTTCTCCGTTGAACAGTGTTAATTTCATTTTTTTTGAGTTCGCCATAAGGATACCGTATGGGAATTATGATGGGATACCGGCACAACTTTTTTGTTTGACGCATGGGTTTGACGTTTGTAGAGAAAATTGCAGCGACAGTGTTGCCGGTTTTACGCCGCTGATGCGTAGCCAAACTAGTGTTGCGCGAAATCGCAGTGCCCTGCCAATGGTCTCTATCTTTTAAATGAAGTTGCGTAAAATCATGTGGAAGGAGGCAAAATTAAAAAAAAAATCGTTATAGAACTGATTGAACTTTAAAGTCGTCACTTTAGGTCGCCATTGCCAAATCAAAAAAGTAAGTCGCAATTTCCAATATAAATTGCTAGAGCTGGCAACATTGCCGCTAACGACCAGAAGACGACCGCAACGCCTCACCTTTTCAGCGCGATCGTTGTGGGCTTGGAGTGGCCGCGATGTATGACGTCATTCGTGACGTAGCAACGACCGCAACACACGACCGCGGCTATAAGTGGAACGGGTAGACGGGCGTTGCGGTCGTTGCGATCGTTTAGTGGAACGCACTCCTAGTAGGCCAGCCTCCGTTCAAATTGTGCAATTTGCGGAAAGCACGGGCAGGTGGCGTGCTCAGCATTTGTCGTTTGGTCGCTCAAATTAGTTATAAATCACGCTGTCTTCAAATTTCAACGTGGCGCCCAACTTACTGATAGATGTTGATGGTTTGGTACAGAAATTTTAATTTTTCTCATATGCGCTGATGATTTCTTGCGAGCTAACTGCTCTAGGCGACATCTAGCGACAAAATCCCAAACTCGAGGTTGACCTACTAGTTATACAATGGTACTACGTAAGGGGTTTCTGATGCGACTAAAAAAGTTGTTGACGGGAATCGGTTTTATTTTATTTTTCCGTCAAGTAAAAACTCTTCCAAAAAGAAAATGTACGGCCATTGCTGTCAAATTTTCGAAAATTTGATAATTTGAGTAAATTTGATAGCAATGGCCGTACATTTTCTTTTTGGAAGAGTTTTTACTTGACGGAAAAATAAAATAAAACCGATTCCCGTCAACAACTTTTTTAGTCGCATCAGAAACCCCTTACGTAGTACCAACCTTTAACCTGGAACCAAGCCTTTCATTTCATCAGCCCATACCCACTTTCAATGAAGCAAGACCTTGTCGCTTTTTTTCTAATGACAAAAATTTTTATGTATGTAATATTTTGCTCCTGACGGTACATGATGTACCTATTGCGTATTATCCACCTACTGGATTTCACGTGAAATGATCTTTATATAGGGTGAGTAGGTAGATATCTAACCAGGATTTTGCTAATAGAAATGGCTTAACGGTAAAACCTACCTACCTGGCTTATTTTGAAATGCCTAAATCCGACTCTATAGGAGTATGGTGTGGGTGGTAGGTCTTATAATGTGGAATTGGTATTGAATACTACTTCACTTGTTCGAAGCATTTGTACTACCTTCCTACGTCGTTCTTGAGAGATACATAACCCTTTATTGACTCTAATAAATCACCGAAAAAAAGCTTAAAATAGAACCAGGCATCCTGTTTTCGACGAAATCGATATCTTCGCTTGATCGTTTTTTCGTGCATACCTGTTAGGTAGGTCAGTACGCTATTTCTAGTTTTCCCTGTGTTTCCACAATTACTAAGGTAGGAACCAACCTATCAATTATCGTAGATAAAATCAAATAATGATATTTTTTACAAAATTGCGATTCCAAGTCAAAACTGAAAAAAAAGGAAAAACCGATAGTGCCGTCTTATAGTGCATCAAATTAGAGGTAATTTAAATGTATGCCTGATTTGAGTTTTTCATCTCGACTAAGGGAAAATGTTCAGAAAATCCCTAATTTGCTGTTTCATTATTAAATTCTCTGGTGCAACTGGCCGTAAGCAGAATAACAAAAGCTTAAGGCTGTATACGCAGGCTATCAATATTTCTCCCTCAAAAATAAAGATAAAGAGATAGGTATAGAGATTTTGATGGAATTCCATTAAATGTTTGTCCACCTTGTTTCTGTTTGGATTACCCCACATCTTTTTAGAAGCCGAATAGCCCTAAAACACTGGAAACGTTCCTAAAGGATTGCTGGGACATTTTTTGACAAACGAAAAAATTATCAACTGTTTTATAATTTTGAGAAACGTAGAAAATTGAATACATGGCCGTTTTTTTTTAAAGTCGTCGACAGAAAAGAAAAATATTTTTTACATAATTGAAAAACGCTATGTATTAACTTTTCTAATACACTCAGTACACCGTATAAAAAAATTGAGTTTTCATCTTCATTTTTGAGGGAGAAATCTTGAAAATAATTTTGCCCTGCTGAGAATACAGCCTTAATTCAATTACTCAAAAACTACCCGATGGACTTGAATCAAATTTATTGGCTAGAAGCAAGGCAACGAAAAAAGTAAGTTTTAATCAGCAGTCGGGGTTTTCCACCATTTTACGGTCGGCCGCTACAAATTTTCAAAGTTCGGAGAAGCCTTCCCCGGTCAAACGGCTGAGCCTTGGATTAATAATAAAATACACATTTTGTCATGAACATGTCTACATAAGGAAAACAGAACACAACAAAAATAAACTAAGGAGGCAATACACTCTGGCAAGTAATAAATTGTGGACGTAAAGAAAAACGACTCAGCTCTGTAGGAGTTTTTGCGTAGTATACCGGGTGGGCCATAAAAAACCGTGCTGTGAATTTTTCCTTCTATAATTTTCATTAATTTTTAAAATTTCTTTGAAATTTCGCCACCGATTCTAACGAACTTTCCAGCATTGGCTAGCCAATTGAATAGACTATCATTTCCGTATTTCAAAATGGCTGACATTCCAAAATTCAAGATGGCAGAAACAATTGAAAATAGGCCTTCATTTGTTCCCGTTGCTTTTTATTGAAAGTTAGCAGAAAGTCAAAACCAATGATGTATCATGAAAGAATAGACCTTTCTTGTCAATTCAAGACCACAACCAGTAAAATCGGGTCATCGGCTGAGGAGCTATTGCGAGTTGAAGCGAAGCCTACTTTCCGTTTTTAGCGCATTTTTCATATTGATGAAAATCGCTATTGCAACCGCTTTGTCCGTCCGTCCGTCCGTCTGTCCGTTCCTCGAACTCCTCCCAAACTAGACGACCAGCTTTCTAATTTTTTCGCTGTTACATAGCTGCCACTTCCAAAGGAGGGCTAGGCTATATTGGATGTCTATATTGCGCCGCCAACATAGAGAAAACCGCCCCTGATAAACTTGAAATAACATAATATTGCACTTTCTACCAGACCTGATGCTCTGGTGTTCTCATTTTTTGAATAATACATAGTTGCCACTTATAAACGTAAGCCAAGAAACATTCCGTCATCAATATGCGCCGCCGACATGAAAAAACTGCTAAAAACCGCCCCCAATCACTTTAAAATGAAAAACATAAACCCGAAGACATAGCAATCTGATTCTTTCGGTATATAACTAAAAATGGGAAAGGATAGGCTTTTGGTTAGTCGCCGCCCCCAGATTCCGCCCTCAAACGATAAAAAGTGCAACTTTCACAAATGTTAGTGATTGAGATGTTCCCTTAAACATTTAGGAACTGCCAACTCAAATTGTGCAACATTTGCTCAGCCGAACGCTGCCGCTCTCACACGCCGCCCCCAAAGTAAGAGAATAATGAAAAACATGAACCCAAAGACATAGCGATCTAAGTTTTTCGCTATATGGATAGCTGACTGAAAATGGAAAAGGATAGGCTACTTTTGATATGGCGCCGCCTCCAGCTTCCGCCCCCAAAAGAAAAATGTGCAACTTTCAACAATTTTCACTGATTTAGCTGATACTGTTACCTCGAAGATTTAGAAACTCTTGACTCATACTGTGCAAGAATTTCTTTGCTAAACTCTGCCGCTTCCACACGCCGCCCCCAAAGTGAGATATAAATGTAAAACATGAACCTGAAGACATAGCGATCTAATTCTTCCACTATATTGATAGCTGACTGAAATTGGAAAAATATAGGCCACTTTTAATTAGCCGCCGCCTCCAGCTGCCGCCTCCAAACAAAAAAAAATGCAACTTTCACAATTTTCACTGATTGTCATATTTCCCTCACATTTAGAAACTCATAACTCAAACTGTGCAACAGTTACTTTGCCGAATGCTGCCGGCCCCACACGCTGCTCTCAAAGTGAGAGATGAATGAAAAACATAAACCCGAAGACATAACGATCTAATTCTGTCGCTAAATGGATAGCCGACTAAAAATGGGTAGGAATAGACTACTGTTGATTAGTCGCCGCTCCCAGCTGCCGCCCTCAAACAAAAAAATATATTGATGAGTGAAAGAATTTTCATTCAAATCTATTTCATTGGCAAGTACCCCATTCTGATTACACAATATTGTCACGAGTTGAAAAGGGTCATCCCTTTGCTACTCGTGGACTGAAGGCTCACTCTTTACTTATTGTTTTGCACAGCTGAAACGGGAAGGTAAATGGAACTCGAGCATACTAACATAACACAGGTTTATTAATTATTATAAAATAATTCTACATCACACTACTTACATGACAATTATCAACTCGGGACTGAGGGCACAACCTCAGTCCCTTGAACCGACAGTCTGCCTTCAACTCGCAGTACTTCTTACTACATCCATGCTACCACCGAACCCGTCGAGAGATCATCATCGAATCCCCTTGATGAATCCATCCCCGTGTGCCCGCGTATGTAGTCTAATGCCAATCAATCAATCAGGTCGATGCACGTTTCCTCGTGCTTGGTGATTCCGGCATACCACGGCGGTTATGAACTAAGAATTGTGCTGCCCTTGCAGCATTCAGCATTTCCTGTGGCAGCTCGTTGCTTTCGCTGAAGGCGACTTATGAATTATTATAATTTATACCTAATAAAATAATTCGTACTCAAGGGATGAGCCTTTTGTTATGGCCCTTCCGTCATGTTCATGACAATATCACAATGAGTTTCGAATGAAGAAAGTGGGCAAGGAATGGTGTTTCTCCTTCAACCAAATTTCTTTACGTTCACGATATGCCTCTTTGAGAAAATGCGCTACTGAGACTCACGCACGTGAAGGCATACTCACTTGTTTTCATTTTCGCGTAATTGATCCGAATTTAGGTATCCTGTCCGCCAATCCGCCATTTGCTCATTTCTCAACCGATTTTCTCAAATTTGGTATCAATGGCTAGCCAATTGGACAGGCTATCTTTTTCATATGAGAAAATGACGTACATGTCAAAATCCAAGATGGCGGAAACAATTGAAAATAGAATTTCTTTTGTCCTTATTGCTTTTTAATAAAAATTAGCAGAAAGTTAAAACCAATAACTATTATGAAGGAATAGACCTTCCTTGATAATCCAAGACCGCAACCAATCAAATCGGGTCATCTGCTGAGGAGCTACGGCGAGTTGAAGCGAAACCTACCTACCGGTTCCTTTATTTCCGCATAAATGACCCAAATTTAGGAATCCTGCCCGCCATATCCTTATTTTCCAACCGATTTCTCTAAATTTGGTATCAATGGCTAGCCAATTGAACAGGCTGCCATTTTCATATAAGAAAATGATGGCGGAAACTATGGGCCTTATTCGTCCTTGTTGGAATAGAAAAACGGAAAGTAGGCTTCGCTTCAACTGGCCGTAGCTCCTCACCAGATGAACCGATTTGATTGGTTCTGTTTTGAATTGTCGGGGAAGGTCTATTCCTTCATAATAACTATTAGTTTTGACTTTTCGCTCATTTTTATTGAAAAGCAATGAGGACAAAAGAAATTCTATTTTCAATTGCTTCCGCCATCTTGGATTTTGACAGGTTTGTCATTTTGTTATATGAAAAAGGTAGCCTGTCCAATTGACTAGCCATTGATACCAAATTTGAGAAAATTGGTTGAGCAATGAGCATATGGTGAATTGGCGGGCAGGATACCTAAATTTGGGTCAATTATGCGGAAATGAAAAAAAACGGAAAGTAGACTTCGCTTCAACTCGCAATAGCTCATCAGCAGATAACCCGATTTTATTGGTTGTGGTCTTGAATTGACAAGGAAGGTCTAATCCTCCATAATACATTATTGGTTTTCACTTTCTGGTAACTTTCAATAAAAAGCAACGAGAACAAAAGAAGGCCTATTTTCAATTGTTTCCGCCATCTTGAATATTGGTATGTCGGCCATTTTGAAATACAGAAATGATAGCCTATTCAATTGGCTATCCAATGTTGAAAAGTTCGATGAAATCGGTGGAGGAATAAAAATTTTAAAAGGAAAAATTCAGAGCACGGTTTTTTATGGCCCACCCGGTATTTTTATCGTAGGGCCAGCAACGATGTCAGTAATTATTCAATCAAGTTATAATTTTGTATTCCGAAAAATTTACATCCAATATGTATCGTGCGCCACTGTATGAAAGACAAGTTCATTCATTTGATAAATGAAGGCTTCACGAATGGCTATGGTGGATTGCAAAATCATTTTGATAACTTGAATAAATTTGTAGTATCTTTCCAAAACACCCCTCCCCCCTTTTGCCTCGCTTCCGTACTTGTACGTTCCACCGACACACCTTCCAATGCTTCATCATAGGTTTATCATTATTATTATTATTGATAATCTAAGGACCGGAGTGACCGGCACCGGACGCTACACATACACCTGATTATGGTAACCCGACATTAAGGGTGTTTCAGAAATCAGTACGGTCATTGTCCATTAAAAACGCGTACAACTAATGACGCGGAGTGTACTGATTTTTGGAATATTTTGGCTTGGTGTCACAGTGACAGAGTAGCCAAAACTCAGTAAACTCCGGGTCAACAGCTGTACGTGTTTTTAATGGTCAATCACTGTACCCGAACCAAGAAATTTCTTGTCGGAATAACGATAAACAATAACCCAGTCGGTAGCACAGTGAGCGCGGCCTCGCTTTCGAAGGAGAAGGTCCTGGGTTCAAATGCGCACTGGGCCAGATGAACTTTTTCAGGCGTTCCTTAGTACCGGGGACTACCGTGGACCACCGTGGGACTACCGGGGACCATCGTGCGGTGATTCTCCGGGAAAACGGATGAAACGAGAAAATCATCGAAACAATTGATCTGATCCAAACATGTCTTCGTTGTTATCGTCATCACTGTTTATCGTTACTGAAAAACCCTCACTGAAAAAATCTGCTAATAACCTAGTTGGTAGTTGGATGAGGGCAAAAAAATTACAGTAATAACATTTTAGTATGATTCAGCGTCGCCGATAAGTGCTGAAGTTCACAACTGGACTTGAAAAGTTATCACATGCGGACAAGCACCCATTCTTATGAAAGTACCTACATGGACACATGTACGGACTACGGAGCTATAATTTTGAAAAGGATTCAAACTTTCTTTTTACACAGAGTTTCACCCGAGTTGCCTCGATACAAACCTAATGGCTATGAATTTTTTTAAAACGATCACAAAGCTGTTATGTGGTTGGGTGCCTCGAATCCGGAAAAAATATAAGCCTGCCAGCACAAAACAGTCACTTTCCGCTTGTCGAATGCAATCTAGATCTATTGTAGCTCAATTTCTTCATTAAAATTGACCTTTCAAAAACTGTTTATGCTCTAGGTGCCTACGTCATAGGTAGGTAATGCAACAGTGTAGATCCAGAGGACAGGACAGAGATATTCTATGTAGAATTAGATAGGTACCTACGCACCTAGTTTCCAACACGTAGGTGTACACGATTTCAATCTTTGTCTGATGTGACAAAGAGGACATATAGTTCGGGTTATAGTATGCCTCGTATTCCTGGCTATAGGATAGGTGCACATAAAATACTTTGTAGTCGCAATTTCAAATTTGCCAACTCGCGGCTCCTGAGTGACGTAATTGGAAAATCAATCCTAATCCCAGCGCATTCACCATTTAGCAGCTCGCCTCTCTTGAGTTTCTGCCGACTCACCCTTGAAAAACGCAATTAAGCCCGGTTTGCTTCCTCAAGGACCTTCACGAACCGTCGACTCATCTTTGTAGGTAGGTATACCTACCTACATTCAAAATCAAAATGGATTTTTCGTGAAGTAGGTTAACTGATCGAAGAAATGCACCCAGAAGCAAAAGTTCGCGTCACCAGAGAGAGCCCACAGTTCGTTGAACTTGTCCCTTGCCCTACTTTCCACGTGGAGTGGTATTCGTACGGAGCAGAGTCCTTTACTCCTTTTGTGCTACGAGCTCCGCAGCCTTGCGGCGGGGGTGGCTTCAAAGAATCCTCTCTACATGCAAGCCAAATGGCGGGAAGGGGTAGAGATGAAGAAATGTGTGAGGTGCAATGATGCATTACAATGAAGCACATAGCATAATGTACACTGGTAATTTAAGGACGCGAGCGAGAGAGCTTTGAAAATTCCTTGCCGCTCTAGGAAGTAAGGCTGGCCTATATCGATCCTGCTGAATTTTCCTGATTGGTGGGGGTAGCGTGCTTATGCTGTGCTGGTGCTGTTGCTTCACGTTGGTGGTGCCCTCTCACCGCTCCGACAACGTGACAATCGCGGATACAAAGGGATGTAAGTGTGAAATCTCATCTGCCAGTTTAACCATCACAGGACTTGTTTGAAATTATTTGACATTTGCGACCATCGTTTTGTGTTTGGTTTGGGTGTCCGTACGTAAACTGAACAATGTTTCCCTTTTCCTCATGCATGTGCTTTCATCAACATCAACTTTGGACCGTTGTACCGCAAGAATTTGAAGCTCCAACTGACACGGTTTGTTTACCAATTAGTTTCTTCTACTTTTTTATGCTGTAAATTGGTACTAAGCCATCAAAAGTTTCATTCGTGAAATGGCAAAAGAAGTCGATTTTATTGCGGAACATGGCTAAACACTAAAATGTTATGTAGGTACCTACGTACCCATTTTAATATTTTAAGATATCGAGCGCGCTAATAAACCGCCGGTCGATGACCTTAATGTCAACAAACTTTTATACTAACTTATGGCAATTTAAATAATCCATTGTCGTACTCTCTGAGCTTTCCTCTTCATTGATTGCCAACCCAGATTGACTAAAGCAGGGACTAAAGGAGGACGAAAAGGACACTGGAAGACAGTGCCGTTCTGGTCGATAAGGTTCTGTTGTGCAAAATCCGAGGCAAAATCTCCTTTTAAGTGTACCTATACATAAGTACCTAATGCTAGGTACCTACCTACCCACCTAATCTAGCTATAAGGTAGGTACTTATGCTTATAGGTAGAACAATTACCTCTTCTTGGAAATCTTACAGAACAGGGTGTTTTTGAAAGACCTTGTCAAGCTTCAAAAGTTGGGCTCTGGTTCTAGTGGTCCTATTGGCTACGTCCATACAAAAACTTGTTCAAAGAAATGGGGCAAGGTTTGATCAGAAATCTTTTTTTCAATCAGTAAGTGGGTAGTAGTTGGGAAGTTCTGAAATTAGCCTACACCGCATTATATCTTAAAGGGTGCCTATAGGTCGCGGGAACAAAAATGGCGTGCTAAAGATGGGTATATGGTATAATCTTATTTTCACTAGTACCTACCTACTTGTTGATACAATTTTCTCTAGTTGTAAAGTTGTAATAAATATATACTTAGATAATTTATTGAACAATTATCGTTTTATCAAAAACATCAATGTGCTAAACTTAAGATTTGACTGAGTAATGTCAAAAACAAGCGAATCTCTACAGTGGTACCTTGGCACCCCACACCCCATCATGCGCTAGCGTGGGCAAGAAGCTGGCAAGAGGCGCTTTTGTTGTGCTGGCAGGAGCTGCTCAGAGTAGATCACTAGACAGAGAAAATAGATCCAGCTGGGCCGTGATTGGCGTACGTATCTACTTTCTCTATCTAGAGATCTACCCGGAGCAGTTCCTGGCGCAAAACGAAAGCGGCTAATGCTGGCCTCACATTGAGCAGCATTCTTTGCAGCAGAGTTCTGATTGGAACTGACGCCTGTTATTGCTGTCAGTGACCAACATTTGACCAATGAGAGCTCGGCAGCAAAAAAAGCTGCAGCATTTGATGCTCAATGTAAGGCCACCATAACAAGGCGGAAATGCGCGATGCGCTGTTGCCACGTCAGGCATACTTGCGACGTTGCCATAGCGGGTGCCAAGGTGACGGTTATGTTCCCGCGACCTATACCCTACGCCTACACTTGATACCTACTAAAAGAAAACCAATATGTAGATGTGTACAGTACAGTGGAAGAAGCAAGAGTGGACTGTGAAGTGGAAGTTGGAGCCATTTTGATAACTTTCGAAGGAAAATTTGAATGAGAAAAAAGAATAAATAAATTTGGGGCTCCGCCTTGGTCCGTGCTTAACCATCAGGTTTGAATTAGGAGAATTTTAGTCCCATCTGTCGAGAACATCAGGTACGTCTTAAAGACATGGGACTAGATATTAGTAGTGAAACTGAGAACAACCAACAACCATAATAGAGATGATAATTATTAGGGATACACCGATACAATGCGTCTTCTAACAGATTGTAAGGCAGTGATGAGGCGTTCTAGAAGCTTACATGGCATTGCAAACTGAGGAAGTTTATCTGACAAAATCCGAAATCCTCATATGCACCTAGTACCTACTTCACAGGGGTATGATTACTATACAGGTGATCCAGCGGCATTTTTTCAAGATCTCCTGATCAAAATGATGACGACAAGTGACTGTCAGTTTCTCCGAGCTACCTCAAAATGAAAAATGAAACTGAGAAACAGCCATCTAAAGCTTAGTTTATGATGAGCGATTTTTTGCCGCGATTTGAGCTGAGCTGAGCGGAGCGGAGCGATTTTTTTGCCTAGGCCAATTACGATGCGGGGACGTGACATCATGAATGGACGGGATTGGTCCAGACAAAAAAAAATCGCTCAGCTCAGCTCCGCTCCGCCGGGTATCGCTCATCATAAACTGACCATAAAGCTGAAGGTTTAGGAACAGTTTTTGATTAATATATCGGAAACCTTTACGATGAGATATTCAAATTTGGTAGGTAGTACCTGTTGCGCAAGGCCAGTCGACGTCATTTTTTCACTATAGGTTGCCTAATCCAGTTAACGCATAACGTCACAAAATACCCTCCAAAAACTTGATTTTGGCTGAAACTGATGTCGCTGTTTTCGTTTGACCTTTCGAGTCTTATTTGTACCTACCAAAATTCATCAAAATTCTGAACTGGACGAGAAATGGTTGATGAGCATTCAACGATTGGTGGTTTTTAAAAGAATTCGGCATGTTTTTATTCATCAAAACACAAGTTGAAAAGCCAAAAAACAAGCCGCTTAGTTATGACGAGGTGGAGCGAACCGATGTCTACCAACCGAGTAGCATAATGGAAACGAACATGACTTCCAACCAAAACGTCGCGGGCTCGAAGTGCAGCCCTGGCGTTTTTTTTTCTTCAAAAACACCCAAAATTGTGATTTTTTAAATTACATACATATGAGTTCGGCAACACAAATTTGAATTTTGTTTTCTCCTTCTAATTTGAAAATCATAATTTGGGTGTTTCTGGAACAAAAAAGTCGGCATGGATGCACTTCAAACCCTCGACCTTTTGTCGGAAAGTCAGTTTCGTTTTCATTGTAGTACCCGGTAAGGAAATTTCAGTCCGCTCCAACTCGTTACAACTAAGCGGCTTGTTTTTAGTTTGACGGTTCGGCGTTTCAGATCGTGTTTCGATTGATAAAAACATGCCCAATTTATTTAAAAAACCACCAGGCGCTCAATGCACATCAACCATTTCTCGTGAAGTTGAGAATTTTGATGGATTTTTGTTCATAAAGACTCGAAATATCAAACAAAAAAAGCGACATTATTTTGTTTCAGCCAAAATCAAGTTTTCGGAAGGTATCTTGTGACGTCACGCATAAACTGGATGAAGCAACCTATAGTACCAATAACGTCGACCAGCCTTACCTGTTGCGAACATTTTTTTCATCTTCGTGACAGTTTCACTTTTTAGTTGCGTAATGCATAGCCTTCATTATCACACTACCCTCGGTTGGCCCATAAGGCACCACCACTACTTTACCCTTTGTTGATTAGTGTTGTATCGTGTGATCAGATGAATTCTTATTTTGGGCAGGCTGTGCCCTAGCCGAACGCAGCTTCGCACCCCTGAATTTGACCAGACCACAGCCTACCTAAAATAAGAATTCATTCGATCACACGATATTATTTGTGAACTCGGTTCCTTATTATGTGTGTTAAAAGTTGGACACTTTCTAGAATGATACGATCTGCCACAACACCGTGGTCGTAAGTACCTAGGTACTTGGCACGGAAATTAGCGTCAATAGCGGTACGAATATTTAGTAGCGTTTTCTACTGTCTTTCTGACCAATAGCAGTACAGGGCTGCTGAAGTAGCAGCTCCCTGGCGAGTTTCTATGACGACGAGAGAGAAAAACATCCTGCCATAAATATCCCGGCAATAACATCCTAGCCAAAACAAAAATATCCCCGCCTCTAATAATATCCAACTTTTTTCATGTACAAGTTGCTTTTCAGTCAAAAATTGGTGGTAGGGCTGAAGGTACCTGACGAGGTCTATGTACACAACTTTTTCGTGTCCAAGTTTTTTCGAACAAAACTTTGGTGCTAGGGCTATTTTTAGAGATATTTTTGGCTGGAATATATTATAATTGGCGGAAATATACAGAGTGATTTTTTTTAAAAAGACCCACCTCCATACTCTTGCTGCATGATTTTTTTTTGAAATAGCTGACACAGGTCGATTTTTTTTGAGGGAGACTTCAGTCTTTCCATTCCAGCCCTTTAGGCAGGGTTATAGCTACTGGCAGGGTGACGACTACCCTTTCAAGAATTTCAAATATGAATAGGCTTGAGTTGATACATAATTCAAATTTGGTGCTCGTGTCTCCTTCCGATCTAAAATGTTTCCTGAAGGGATCAACTGATTTTTTAGATATAATATACAGGTTGTTTATTTGAAAAGTTGTCACCCCTGATTTCTCGCCGCCAAAATTTTTTCATGGGAAAACGCCAAAACAGGTCGATTTTTGTTTCGAGGGGGACATCCAGAACACATACTGACAAATTTTTATCTTCAACTCTTTCGGTCCCACCCCACCTTACTTTAAAATTTCAAATAGCATTACGTATCTTGTGGTACATCAAGTTATAATAATAGTGATAATGATAATAATAATAAAGCGACTTTATTCGGCGAAGTTTAGCTCAAAGCTATTCTAACACTTAACCGAACACTAAATTGAAAGCAATACAATTTTCTTTCCCTCAAACATATTTCTAATTTTTTTAAACCACCCTCCCAACCCTTGTGGAGACCTTCTCTTTATCAATAAAAGGAAAAATGTTCCCCAATAAATTCCCGATTCTTGAGAAATAGACTTTTCAGCAGAAACAGGTCGATTTTTATTTCAATGGGGTCATCTAAGACGCGTATATCCAATTAAATCATCTTCAACCCCTTCGCCTCCACCCCACCTTCAAAGGCGTGGTTTAAAAAAATTAGAACTATGTTTGACGGAAAGGTATTTCTGTTGCCTTCAATTTGATGTTTCATAAGGTAATTGATGCTATTTTGAATTTTAAAGTAGGGTGGAGTGGGGGGCGAAGGGGTTGAAGATGAAAATTTGACCATACATGTCTTAGACGACCCCCTTTATATAAAAATCGACCTGTTTTTCCTTGAAAGTCTATTTTCAAAGAATCGGGAGTTTATAGGGAAAAAAGTTTCCTTTTATCAACAAAGGGAGGATTTTCACAAGGGGTGGAGGGTGGTATAAAAAAAATTGAAATATGCTTGGCGGAAAAAGAATTTTATTGCCTTCAATTTGATGTATCACAAGATAGGTAATGCTGTTTGAAATTTGAAAGTAGGGTGGGGTGGGGGCGAAGGGGTTGAAGATAACAATTTGACAGTATGTGTCCTAGATGTCCCTTTCGAAACAAAAATCGACCTGTTCCAGCGTCTTCTTGTGAAAAATTTTGTCGGCGAGAAATCAGGGGTGACAATACTTTTCGAATGAACACCCTGGTATTGTAGATGATACATTGGAAAAACATCCGATTTTAAAAAATTCATAACTTCGGAATGGGTTGTTAGATTTCACATTTTCAAAAACCGTTGGTGAAGGGAATTGAAGGACCTCCAAAATGATGTGCAGTTCGACCTTTATACCCATTTGAAATTCTTGGTAGTCACCCTGCCTAGAAGGGTGGAACGAAAAGATTAGAAATACGCGAGTCATATGTCCCCCTCATACCCTCGAAAAGAAAATCGACCTGTGTCAGCTTTTCTTCGGAAAAAAATTGTGCAGCGAGAAATTGGAGGCGGGTCCTCTTCAAAAAATCACCCTGCATTTGATCTGGGATATTTTACCGCAGGAATATTTGGAGTCGGACATTATTGCTGAGATATTTGTGGTGAGATTTTTTTGGCAGGAATATTTTATCGCCACATAGAAGTTTCGGTCAAGTTTAAATTTCCAAACACCATCATCAACTACTGCGAAATTAACAAGAACCTATAGACAAACATAACAACCTTATTTCGACTACAGATAGTTATAAACTAAACTGTTTAGGTTTAGGAACAAAAAGTCAAAGACTAAATAAATTACAGAAAAAACTATAACGCTACGACCGAGGAAAAACTAATTATTCCTGTACTTCAACGACAAGGATTGAATGAAACATAATGAAACCTGCCCTTGTTATAGAAAGATAGTCGTGATGACGAATTATTGCGCCTAACTCTCCGCCCCGAGGGTGTTTTAATTTACAACCAAAAACAGCCTACAAAAGACAACAAAGGATCCATCCCGAATACAATATTGAATAACCACATCTAGAGCCTCGTCTAAAACATTTTGAATAGTGGTAGTGGGGGGGGCTGACAATCATTCGATTTATAACTTCCCTTCGAGATAAAATAATGGGACATTTCCATTCCGCACTCCGGAATTCGGGACAATATAATCTTGAAGGAATTCCGACCAAACGAATAGTTTTGGCAACAATGCAGATTACTTTCTTAATCGATTTTGTGATGATGATGATGAAACATAGCACTATATACCTACCCTCCTATATAAATACACTACACTGCTGGGAACAATAATAGCCGACGTCCTCTGCGGATATGATAAATTCCGAGTAGATCGTTTTGTTGCTGTATGTGTGGCAATTTGAAAGCCCAATCTGCTGGAAAATGGAAAAAGTAAAAATTTCATTCTTCCTCCCCGTCCTCCCGAGTTAGTCACTTCCGCCGAGATTTGTTGTTCCTGCGATGCCTCCAGGAAACGGCACACGGCATCATGCAAATCCTTTGGCGAAGGCGGGGGTGGTTCTTCGCAAAAAACTGATTACATTCAAATCTATTTATTCCGATTCTTTTGTTATGTAAATGGTGTACTTGAAATACGCCGGCGTCTTTAAATTTCGCAACAATCTTTCTAATGTCACGTTGTCTAAAATATGGCTGCAAAATTTTCCTTCGGAGAGCCCGTGGCTCATGCGAAGTCTTTTATAAAGTGTACGTAGTGGACGACAATGGGACAATTCCTTGAAGCTATTAGCCATCTTTTGTAAACGTTGAAGTAGCGGTCTGCGTTTTCCGACAATAACTTTTCAAATTAGCTGTTCCAACTCCCCAAAAATCAATTATTTGTTCAAAATAGAAGTACATAGTTAGTTAGGTACTCAACTTTTTAGATACTTTAGGTGCTGAAAATTTCATACAGCGTGCACTTGGCGCCACGAATCAATAAGAGTTGCTCTATTTCTAGCCCCTTTCCTCATTACCTGCATATCAAATTACAATTTTGATGTAGATAGATAAGTAGGTAACTACGTAACCTAAGCACCTACTTATGTGTACTTACTTCGTGATATTTACACCAACTTCAATCATACACTGAAATGCGGGTTTCTTACTAGTACAGGCGCCATGATGCCAAAGTCAAACCTGGCGGAGATGACGGCTTCGTGTTGCTGTCATCAACATTTGTTCGTTTTCCATAGAAGATCTCGACTTCCAGTCACCTAAGAAAAAAATTGTGCACATTAGAGAGTTATTGCAGAATGCCATTTTACTGCAAGGCACTATTAAAGGAGGCGTTATTTAAATACTGCTTACCTTATTTTTGGTTGTTGAAGAAGAGTTATTGCAGATCGCAAATTCCCTTACTTGCCCCGTCATTCCCAATTTCTAGCCTAAATTTTTAGTCTCAATTTAAAGTTAGAGTGCAAATTGCATGCGGGACACAAGGACCCCTCTGACGGGCCTGATTTCTTGCACACGTGTACTGCAAGGCCTGCAGAGTCTATCTGCAAAAAATTAGCCCCCTATTCAATAACGTAAGGGAAGTTTGCTCAAAATTGGACGAATATAAGCAACCAACAATACACTAAGTACAAGGTCATTTTTGGCGCCTGTCAAAATAAAGTATAAGTAAGGTCGACCTAAAGAGTGCACAAATAAAGGCAGGCACTATACTCATTAAAGGGGGACTGTGGGTAAAATTTTGTGTCAATTTTAAAATTTATATAGCTGCGGGATGGCTTTAGTTGATTTTTAGTCAAAACCGCATCGAAAAATTCCAAGCCGTTACGAAGTTATCGTGAATTTTGTGGGCTGATTATGACGTCATACTGCGCACCGGAAAGGACAAGTCGGCAGGCCAAGGCACCACGCCAACAATTACTAGACCTTCATAAAATGAAACAAGTTTACCAAACGGTAGACGCAAGTCATTTGACTTTAATTTCAAAGTATGGTGAACCAAATTTCAGTAGACATTTTTAAAAACATAACGGTGAAATCGCGAAGTCGCACTTTAATTATGTTTTTAAAAATGTCTACTGAAATTTGGTTCACCGTACTTTGAAATTAAAGTCAAATGACCTGCGTCTACCGTTTGGTAAACTTGTTTCATTTTATAAAGGTCTAGTAATTGTTGGCGTGGTGCCTTGGCTTGCCGACCTGTCCTTTCCGGTGCGCAGTATGACGTCATAATCAGCCCACAAAATTTACGATAACTTCGTAACGGCTTGGAATTTTTCGATGCGATTTTGACTTAAAATCAACTAAAGCCATCCCGCAGCTATATGAATTTTAAAATTGACACAAAATTTTACCCACAGTTCGCCTTTAAGGGAAATTTAACGTCGCACTAATTTGCGCAAGCGTAGGTGTCAAAATAGTGCCGCTTTTAATACTGATTGCCCTTATTTACTCTGCAATAACTCTCTATTGTGTATTGTGTGCAGCCCAAAAATCAGCGTCGTAATGTCACCATGTACCTAATTTTGCCACGTTCTTCTCATTTAGTCAGCTGCCGAGAGCTAAGCCAATATGATTATAATTCATTGTGACAAGCTCAAAATTTATCGGGAACCATGATGTCGAAGTTATCTATCTCTTTCGGTGGCACGTCGCGCGCCATGGCTTTGGAAGCCGTGTAAAACGAAGAACAAAATCGGAAATGAAATTTCAAAAACCGAAATGTTTTCTTGACGAAGGGGTGATTTCTGTGATTTTTTTTTATTGTTTTACAACGCATCAACTACTAGGTTATTAGCGTCGACGGGTCATCCAGTGGGCTTTTGGTATGGACAGGGAGCTGGTGCCTCAAAACTTACGTCATATGGTACTTGATTTCAACCCTGTAGGTCTAATGTACGTTGATAAGGTTGTTGAAAATTACTTTATCTCACATGTCAGACCGGGGGCTTCAGGCTGGTATAGGCTTGTCAATTTTCGAAAAATGTCAAAAATTTATGTCATAAGGTCCATGAATGAAACCAACGGGCTTTTGTGTGAGAACATCCCCTTAATCAAAAATCGTGTCATAAGACAACATTCTTGGGGGCTCTTGGTCCATAAGACAAGTTTGTAATTTCCAAAAAAGGCCAAAATCCACCTCCTCCTAAAAACTTCTCCTTCAACATAATTTTAGGAATGAAAAACGATTCTTGGATGATATTTTATGCAGGTTTTGAATCTGTCCTCAGAAATTTTTAATGGTACATCGCTTACAGGATGCAACATCGTAAAAATTTTCTTAAATCGTACACCCTGTATTTTAATATGGAAATCGATTTTCATCCTGATTACAAATATATATCACACTTAGTGGGTTAGTCAACGAAACGCCTGTGAAAAAATTGATAAATTTTGGTCCTTTTTTGAAAATTTCAAACTTGTCTTATGGACCGAATGCCCTCAAAATTTTTTGTCTCAAGACCAGATTTTCGATCAAAGAGATGTTTCCACACAAAATCCAGTTGATTTCATTCATGTACCTCATGACATGAATTTTTGGCAATTTTTTCGAAAATTGACAGGCTCATATCAGTCTAAAGCTCCCGGTCTGACATATAAGACAAAGCGATTTTGATTAACCTTATCAACGCACACTAGACCTACAGGGTTAAAATCATGTACCTTATGACGTAAGTTTTGAGGCACCAGCTCCCTGTCCAGTATCTATACCTGGACCTCAGTTCTCTAATTGCACTCAACTCTGTCATCAGTAAACCTTTTTTTGCAGCCGCTGTAGTCAGACAGCTGGACATATGGCACAGTAAGATCGGAACAATTTTTGGAATCATCGGATAACACAAAATATTCATAGACGAGGCGAGTTCGAACCCGCGTGGTATAACACGACTGGCTTGGCGCGTCAACATCTAAACCGCTCAGCTACCGCCGTTGCTACTGTGATTTGAGTAATTTTTTTGCGATTTTACGATTACATACATACATTTTAACATTTAACTCATCCTATTATCACTACTCACTTTTTCAAGGGTCTCATCGTGGCAATTTCCAAGTTGGCCGCCATTAGCAAAAGAGGTGAATGTCTTATTTCTGAAAATAGTAGACCCAGATGTTGGCTACAAGTCTTATTTTATTTCCAAAATCACCTTTTACGCAAATACCGAATTGCATTCCGATATACTGAAATCAATTCATTGTAAAAATAACATTTTGGAAGAAAAATCAGTTTTTTTCAAATCTATCTTTAAAAAATGATTTGAAATATTCGCGGAACGGGAACGGTCTTCTGTACCCGAACCATTAACCCCATTAACATGTATAACATATTCAGGGTGATTTTTTGAAAAGGACCCACCCCAGATCTTTTCCAGGAAAATGCCGGAACAGGTCCATTTTTATTTTGAGGGGGACATCTAGGACACAATTGTCAAATTTTCATCTTCAACCCCTCGCCCCCACCTTACCCTACTTCAGAATTTCAAATAGCACTACCTATGTTGTGATAAATCAATTGAAGGTAATAAAATTCTGTTTCTGTCAGACTTTTTTTTTCAAGTCACCCCTCAACCCCTCTCAAAATTCTCTCATTGTTAATTAAAGGAAAGCTTTTCCCCTATCTACTCCCGATCCTTGAGAAATAGATTTTCCAGCAAAAACAGGTCGATTCTTATTTCGAAGGAGGCATCTAAAACACGTGTCGCTAAATTCTTATATTCAATCCCTTCGCTCCAACCGTACCCTACTTTGAAATTTCAAATAGCAACATCTCTTGTGATACATCAGACTGAAGGCAATGGAATTTTCTTTCTGAAAAAAATAATTTCAAGTTTACTGAATCTCTCTCTAATCCTTTTCAAAAATTTTCTTAATGGGGCCTTGCAATTGAAAAACTCAACGTGAGGTCGCCACTACTGTATGGGGCGCCTACTTCGATGAAGTGGCCCTAAATGACGGGAAAACACGAGAGTTCGAGTAGTTTGACCAGTAACTGACAGTGACTGGAAACGTCAAGCACGAAACAGAGGTTATCCAAAATTCAAATCAAGACATAAAATGACGGACGCTGGTCGTTGAAGCGTCAACGCCGTCAAAATTGTCGAATTTGCCCCCAACGGTTGTGGCGCCCTCGGTGTGTAAAAGTGGCAGTGCAAGGCCCCATTGGGAGGCGAAGGGGTCGATGATAAAAATTTGGCAATACGTGTCTTAAATGTCCCCTTCGAAATAAAAATCGACCTGTTTTTGCTGAAAAATCTATTTCTCAAGGACCGGCAGTTAATAGGGGAAAAACTTCCCTTTAATTATCAATGAAAACATTTTGAGAGGGTTGGGAGCGGTTTAAAAGATTTCAAAATATGTTTGACGGAAAGAGAATTTTATCACCTTCAATTTGATACATCACAACATAGGTAGTGCCAGTTGAAATTCTAAAGTAGGGTAAGGTGGGGGCGAAGGGGTTGAAGATGGAAATTTGAAAATGTGTGTCCTAGATGTCCCGCTCAAAATAAAAATCGAGCTGTTTCGGCGTTTTCCTGGTAAAACATTTGGCAGCGAGAAATCTGCGGTGGATCCTTTTCAAAAAATCACCCTGTATCCTTTATGTAGATAGTTATAACATGACGTATACATTTGCCAAGTTTTATAGATCCAGTATTTTGGGTTGATTTTTCATTTATAAACATTCAACTTTTGTTTTACGTTTTACCCTGTATATGGCGTATGCATGGTTAGCGGTGAGAGCTCCAAGGTTGTGGCGCTATCACAATGAGTAGAATTCTACATTTGTGATGTCACGTTGCCTAGCAGCAGCCTCTCAGGGGATGGTTGCCACGTAACGTGACGTCACTAACATGATATTATTATAATATAATATAACATTATTAGTTGCAGCGGTACGCTAGCAAAATGACCCTGATTCTGCATTTTGTGATACTGCAATGAACTTTGGCATATGCAAACTACGTAGAATTTCAAGTGATTTGACCCGCAGCACTCAAAAATTTGTCCATTAGGGGGCGACTGGGGGCTCCTCCAAATTTCAAGATGTCAGAGTTTTTACCATGCACCTCTCAGTACCGCCCTATCTACCGTACAGGACCTAAACAACTTTGCTCTTGACCATCATAACATTTTTCGTCATGTCAATTCTATTCTTCTTACAGAAAAAAATTATTTCTTTGTCTGGTCAACAAGTCGAGAAATATATATTTTTTTGGACCACAAATAGATAGTTGAGTCGTTTTTGTGTGGTCATCGATAAATCCGCATCCCCTTGATTCATTTATAAAAACAAAAGTTTTGCTGTTCTATTCTTTAACGAAGGGGTGACCTCAACTTACCATTATTTTCAACATTACCTATTTCAATGTTTTATCCCTAAAAATATGATTATTATTGTACTAGTATATAGCTTGAAGTTTTCTTCAACGGTGTGGATGATGAAACGGCCTCAGATTCCACCTGGAAGCCGTGCATATTAATTTTTCTGCAAGGCCGTCAAATTTGGTAATTTTGATTTTCTACCGGGAGCGGCCAAAATTTCAATACACACCACTCCGCCCAAGAGCACCAGTTGCGGTACTTTCGCACCAACTCTCATTTCAGTATCACAAAATGCAAAATTGTTAGGCGTGAATATCGTTTCCAGCTAGGGCAAACCGGTGCTCTTGGGCGGGGTGGTGTGTATTGACATTTTGGCCGCTCCCGCTAGAAAATCAAATATGCCAAATTTGACGGCCTTGAAGAAAAATTATTATGTACGGCTTCCAGGTGGAATCTGAGGCAGTTTCATCATTCCACATCGTTAAAGAGAACTTCAAGCTATTAGTATAACAATAATCATACTTACCGAGATAAAACATTGGAAAAGGTAATGTTGAAAATAATGGTAAGTTGAAGTCACTCCTTCGTTGAAAAATAGCACTGCAAAAGTTTTCTTTTCATAAATGAATCGAGCGGATGCGGATTCATCGATGATCGCACAAAAACTGCTGAACAATCTATTGGTGGTAAAAAAAATATATATTTTTCAATTTGTTGACCAGGCAAAGAAATTATTTTTTTTCTAAAAGAAGAATGGAATTGACATGACGAAAAATGTTATGATGGTCAAGAACAAAGTTGTTTAGATCCTGTACGGTAGATAGGGCGGTACTGGGGACGCATGGGGAAAATTCAGACATCCTGAAATTTTGAGGGGCCCCCAGTCGCCCCCTAATGGACAAATTTTTGAGTGCTGCGGGTCAAATCACTTGAAATTTTATGTAGTTTGCATATGCCAAATTTCATTGCATTATCACAAAATGCAGAATCAAAAAGTGTACCGCTGCAACTATATACAGAAAAACCTATACAGAAAATATCCTGCTAATAACCCCAGTGGTTGATACAGGTGAAAAAAAAAAAGTTGGCGTGAGAATGACTTGAAAAGTTCCACCGTGGGTGGGTCCAGCCTAAGGGGCGTTGGTATAATAAATCTCAATTTTTTTACTTGTAATTTTTCTTATAGGTATTGGCATGACATAATGTAATACTTATTATATTATGCTTGTCATTGTATCGAGTATTCTTTAAGAAGCACAGTTTTTGAGTAAAATCGATTTGAACAATAATTTCCAATGCATGTCCAAAAGCCCAAATGGACAACTGTTTTTTTTATTATTATTAATAATATTAATATTTTGTTGAAATGATCAACAGGCCAAAGCCCAATTAAAGGTCGAGTGTTGGAAAAGCCCTGTATATATGGAGGCAGGGGTGCAAAACAGAATATCGACGTCACTCTCAATCAAGCTGTGGTTTGAATAGATTCTGCCAATGGGAGAAGCTTGCAAAAGATTTGTTGTGGCAAAAGGTGGTGAGAATAAACTTTTTGATCTGAGATGTACACCGGGTACACGGAAATCGATCATGCCCAGGATTTCAGATTCAGAGCAGTCAACCTCTCCACACAGGATATTATAGAGGAAGACTACCGACTACAGGAAGCTCTACGGTTGTTGAGGCTCTACAGCTGAAACCTGCTAAGCAGCTCTCCATTTGGAAAACCCGTTGCAGGGTAAACACCGTCGAGCCTGAAAGACAGTTTGAGAAACCTACGCTGCACATTCTCAAACTTCTGATGTGGGTTTTGTATAAAGGGCTCCAAATAATTGCCATCCATGTCGTAAAAAAATCTTTCTTTGTTTTTAGACAGCCAGAAACCTTGTTATAAATAATGCCATGATCCACTTTTATTCTAATCGAAAGATAATCAACAAATTTATCAGGATGAAAGAAGTGCGAAACCGTTTTTACTGACGGAACAAGTGACTTTTCAAACATGGGCGCCGGTAAGGGGGTGCAAGGGGTTGCACTTGCACCCCTGGCATGAGGAAATCCACAAAAAATGTCAAGATTTTGTTTCTTGTTTTTCTTAAGTTTTTAAATTAAAGTTTGTTTTTTTTTGTTTGTTTTCCTCCTTCTCGGCATCTCTTATGCCATAGGAGTTGCTGCATATATTTATTGAAATCATCACATGTGAAAAAATCCGCTTACACAGCCTGCTGCCCGGGAATCGAACCCGGGAGCTCAGCTTGCCGAGCGAACACGCAGTCCACTCGACTAGCGGGCCGTCAAGTTTTTAAATTAAATTTAGTTTTTGTCGACTATTGACCAAAAAACACTTATTATCATCAATATTATTATATTTATTCGCAAAAAAATTTCGTCTGCGGCGCGTGCAAGGGGCAGCCCCCCCGGACCTCCCCTTGGATGTGGTTTTTTTCGTCTGAACCAGGCTGCTGCACTCCCCTAAAAGTAATCCTGCCGCGGCGTCCATATTTTCAAATGAAAAGTAGATACTACACCTTGTCCAGTTGTAGTTCAGAAAATATCAGTTGTATTTCAGATATCGTCAATTGTAGTTCAGAAGACGTCAATTGCATTTCAGATTAGTAAAATGTAGTTCAGAAAGTACCAATTTTATTTCAGATTAGTCAAATGTATTTCAGAAACAGTCAATCGTATTTCAGATTGATAAATTGAATTTGAGAAAGCGTAATTTGTATATCAGAAATGATCATTTGAATATCAGAAAGCGTGATTTGTATTTCAGAACATGTCATTTGTAGTTCAGAAAATAATTTATATCTATAATTTATCAATCAATGCAGCTCCAAGATAATTGTAGCATTTGTCGTTCTTCAATGCTGCGGAAGCCGGTCGTGCGATTAACACCCCCGCAGGCATCTGTTACGCAGAAGATGTGCCGAATATCTGCAGTTCATCATACAAGAAGATCAAGAGTTCGAAGCTGTGGCTGTGCAAAAGTGCCCCAATTTGCAGGAGTCCGAATTAAATTGATACTTTCTGAACTACATTTTACTAATCTGAGAAATACAATTGACATAATCTGATGTACAGTTCAAGTTTTCTGAACTACATTTGATAAATCTGAAATACAATTGACGCCTTCTGAACTACAAGTGACTAATCCGAAATACAATTGACGCTTTCTGAACTACACTTGATTAATCTGAAATTCAATTGACGATATCTGAAATACAATTGATATTTTCTGAACTACAACTGGAAAAGGTGTCGAAGGTGGGTAGTTTTCTTCAGAAATGGAAGCTGTAGACACAGCGTTTCGCTATATTGTTTCAGCTCTTCGGTACAGCATACCAGACATGAAATTTTCTGTCAATACCAAGAGAGTTGTTAGGATTTACGACAACATATCCCTTTGCGTAATATGTCTGGTATGCTGTACTGAAGAGCTAAAACAGTATAGCGAAACACTGTGTCTACCAGCTTCCATTTCTAAGAAAACTACCACCTTCTACACCTTTTCCAGTTGTAGTTCAGAAAATATCAGTTGTATTTCAGATATTGTCAATTGTAGTTCAGAAGACGTCAATTGCATTTCAGATTAGTGAAATGTAGTTCAGAAAGTATCAATTTTATTTCAGATTAGTCAAATGTATTTCAGAAACAGTCAATTGTATTTCAGATTAATAAATTGTATTTGAGAAAGCGTCATTTGTATATCAGAATTGATCATTTGAATATCAGAAAGCGTGATTTGTATTCCAGACCATGTCATTTGTAGTTCAGAAAATAATTTATATGTATAATTTATCAATCAATGCTGCGGAAGCCGGTCGTGGGATTAACACCCCCGCAGGCATCTGTTACACAGAAGATGTGCCGAGTATCTGCAGTTCATCATACAAGAAGATCAAGAGTTCGAAGCTGTGGCTGTGCAAAAGTACCCCAGTTTGCAGGAGTCCGAATAAAATTGATACTCTCTGAACTACATTTTACTAATCTGAGATGCAACTGATGTCTTCTGGACTACAATTGACGTCTTCTGAACTTCAATTAACGCTTTCTGAAATACAATTGACATAATCTGATGTACACAGTTCAAGTTTTCTGAACTACATTTGATAAATCTGAAATACAATTGACGCCTTCTGAACTACAAGTGACTAATCCGAAATACAATTGACGCTTTCTGAACTACACTTGATTAATCTGAAATTCAATTGACGATATCTGAAATACAATTGATATTTTCTGAACTACAACTGGAAAAGGTGTAGTATGTACCTTTCATTTGAAAAGTTATTTCTTCCGTCAGTGAAAACAGTTCAACTTTTTCCAACTTTTTCACACTTCTTTTATCTTATGAGCTAAGTTGACGGTACTTCAAGAAAAATCCACGTTTATAAATTAAAAAATTATTTTTCAAAATCAGTCAACAAAAATGCATTTTGGGTTTTGGGGCATGCATCGAATGCTGGAATCGATTTTACTCAAAAACGATGCATCCTATCGCTTTACAACATTCATAATGTCATGTCCAAATGAAGAAAAAATCACAATAAAAAAGTTCGGGTTCATTTTGGCCCTCGCCGCCCGCCCCCTAGGTTGGACCCACCATGGAATCATTTTGGTATAGAGGTAAGTTTTGTCGAATCGACCTGTTTTGTTGTTTCATTTTTGGAATACCTATATTACGAAACTCATTGAAGACCACGACGCGCGATAAGATTCGTACCTGCACAATTGGCGGAGGAGCCGTACATAACTTCAATCAAATAATAAATAAGCGACAAGTACGTACGGTGAGTATTACCTCACGTTCATTTTGGTACCGAAATAATCGCTTAGAGCTCTCTCATCATTTTCTTTCCTTGGAATAATCGGGTTTGCATTTTATGTCACTTTTAAAAATTTCCATCCGTGTTTGGTATAATCTATTTACCAAACATGGGACTACATTTGCGCAATCGGGTATTAGTGCAAACCAAATTATCCGCATCCAGCGGTGTGAACTAGGCCTACATTTTCAATTAAATTAGCAGCGCAAGGGCATTTTGCTGTAAATGTTGGAACTGCAATCATGCCGTCACGAACTGCGTCGCAAAATCCTCTACCTGCTACTGTAACTGTGCGCTCTTCCCTCTTCCATTTAATTCAAACTTAATTACTCACTAATGCTCCCGTAATAGGTGTGGTGCAAGACTTTTCAATTACATCTGTTGGTAGATTAAAGTGATTCCGAATTCGTTTGATGAACGCAGAATAACAAAAATACACACAAAATAATTAAAGCGTAAGCAGTGTCGCTCGCGCTTGAAATTTGCGCTGAAGATGTATACTCTCCGCATCTTGTGTACCTAATGCTTAGGTATACTCCTTCTTAAGTTCGGTCCTTTTTGTTCTAACTTCATTGCACTCCAGTAAATGAAGAGAACTCCAGCGTGTCTATTTGTATCCCTTAATTAACTGGGTGGAGAGAAGCTGTCGCTAAGATTTCATCGGATGAAGAAAAATCGATGTTAAATTTTTATGCTTTCGGTTCATCCCGCCTTCACTCCTATACTTCGCCTACTCCGGTTTACGTTGTAGTGTTATAGGCTAGCGTGACAATTAGGCCCTATATATTATACAGGGTGGCCCAACGCAAACAGAACAGAGAGGTTTTCGGACATTTCACCTCATTTTTTTGGAAAAAGCTAAGACAGGTCGATTTTTATATCGAGGGGAACATCTGAATCATACATTGTCAAATTTCTATCTTCAGCCCCCTCACCCCTACCCACCTCAACTTCAGAATTTCGAATGACATTATCTACTTTGCGATACATCAAATCAAAGAGAATCAAATCACCTTTCTGAAAATAATATTTTCAAAATTTTGAACCCCACCCCCCATCTTCCTAAATTTCTCTGACTGTCCCATTTTCTATTCTCGATCCTTCGATTCTCTTCAATTTAATCAGCGTTAGCCTAATTAGCATCTAAGGAGAAAATTTTCGGTGGAGAAAGGTGCTACCCAAATTCACCTTTTTCCTCTCTCCCACCCCAACTTCAAAATTTAACAGACACCACCTAATTTGTGATACATCGAATTAAAGGGAACTGATTTCTCTTTCTGGAAACAATTTTTTGCAAATTTTGAACCCCTCCCCTAATAAATTGAACATTTTGAGTATTTTAGGGGGAAAATGGCTTTTTGAAAATTCTGAAAATATCTTACTCAGGAAGAGAATTCAATTCTCTTCAATTTGATGTATCACAAAGTAAAAAGTGTCATTTTGGATTTTGAAGTTGGGGTGGGGGAGTGAAGGGGTGAATTTGGGTGGCACTTTTTACACAGAAAATTTTCTACCTCGATGCTGTGCAGGATGACGTTGACTGTGATGGAGAGAATTGAGAGTCAAGAATATTAGGTACATTGGAAACTCAGACAATTTTAGGAAGAAGGGGGGTGGGGTTGGAAGTTATAAAAATATTTCATTCAGAAAGAGAATTTATTATCTTTTATTTGATGTATCGCAAAGTGGGTGGTGTCATTTGAAACTTCGAAGTTGGGGTGGGTGGGGGTGAGGGGGCTAAAGATAGAAATTTGCCAATGTATGTTTCAGATGTCCCGCTTGGTATAAAAATCGACCTGTCCGGGCTTTTTTAAAAAAAATAAGATAAAATGCCCGAAAACCCCTCTGTTCTGTTTTCGTTGGGCCACCCTGTATGATGTTTGGTTGATTGCCGGTTGCATTTCAACCGGAAATTGTGGAGTATCTACAAACTGTTCCAAAACTCGCGCTTCAAACTCCAAAGCCGTTATATGAAAACGTTTCAAATGTGTAGACAAATAAAAACGTGTGGCAAGACTTTGAGAACAATTCTAAGTCTTTAATATAATTTCTCTTACTGCTAGCTGTGGAGTAGGGTAGGCCGTTTTTGACCTGCTTAGAGGTCGTGAACTGATTTTTCACAACCAGTTGGCTGACTGTCACATTATTAACCGCCTGCCACTATTATTAACCTCCTGTCACATTATCTCTGCCAGTTCTGTCACATTTCAAATTTTTGACAAATGGGGGTATGATTAAATCGGGACAATTTTGAAGCGTTTGACGTGTCACCCTGAAGAAGTTTTACATGAAGTTTCTCAACATTCACTATCGCAGAATAGGGAAAACATTAGGCTAATCAACGCAACAAACTAAATGGAAATCCCATTTGGCAATAGGAACTTATTGGCCTTCAAAGTCGAACCATTTTTCCGATACCGACAACTTCGTTGTCCAGCAGTGTAAATATACCTACAAAGTCAAATCTCACAAATGAATTGTTTAGTTCTTGGTACCACATCGGCGCACTTCTTACAAATCCTACATGTCAATTTGTATGCCATTTTGCTCTGATGAGTAGTATGTCATTTTGCCCCAAACTAACAAAATTTCAGCAACAAAATCGTGTGTTGCTTGTACCGTATGTTCATTAAGAACTTCAATAATAGTACAGGAATTTTAGCTGAAATATCACTTCAACCTCAAAAAAAATACTGTAGTCGTGAAAATCACAGGTTCTGTTCAGAATTTGGTGCTCTATCCAAATTTTTGGGTTTCAGAAAAATCCCATCGGAGGCTTTTTTTTTAGAGCTGTCAAAAGTCTGAAGACTGATAATTCTGAACAATTTCAAATTGAGCAAAATTTTTCATGAGATTTCAAGTATACACAGTTATGTGGAGACTGCAAATGTTGAGAATGAACATATGAACAATTCTGAACCAAACACAATGGAAAATTTCATAGTTCTGTTGGAATATTCTGATTTTTTCTGTCAAATGTATATGATACAGGAAAAATAGTAAAAAAATCGCTGAAACCTTGGAAAAAATATGGACGTCCTGAAAATTTTATATCCTGTTCAGAATTGAATGCCCTTCTACATACCTGAAATTGACAGAAATCCCACCCCGGGGTTTCAAGTTACTGGAGAGGGGGTGATCAGTTGCAACTCAAAATGGAGGGGATGAAACCCGTTAATCCATTGGATGCAAATACATCTCAATTTGACGCATCATATCTCGTTGATACCATTTTGGAACAAAAAGTGTCGATCATTGTTGAGGGGGGTCTTGGGAGGGGCGGAGCTCGGCTAGGTGATTCTTTTTGTTTTCCTGGTCATATATAACCGATCACGACAAGTTTGGTATCTTTTCCGACTAAATTGAAACTCCTGACCTCGAATCCGATGTGTAAATTTGAATAGAAACAAGTTTGAACAAGTTGACTTGAAAAAACTTGTTTTTTTCTTTGGCAATTTTGGCAGTTTTTTTCTCACTGTTAGAGGTCTGAAACCCTCAAAAATATTTCAAGAGCCATTAGATTCAAGTGTCTTTTTCACGAAAATCATTCACTCAACGTATTATTTTGTTTTTTAATATTAAAAAATCTATTTGAACCTGTAAGTCGATCCGGCGCGGTGTCTACTACTGACCAGAACACTACAAAATGCACCTGCAAATATAAATAGCTCAAACTCAAAACCCTGCAGAGCGATCCATAGCAATTTTGTTTTATGTTATTGCAAATTCAATTCTGCAGAGATCCTCGAACTTTCAAAGATAAGTTATTATTTGTTCAATATTTGAGCTACTTTTATTTGCAAGCGCATGTTTTAGTGTTCTGGTTATTAGTAGAAACCGCGCCGGACCGACTCACAGGTTCAAATTGATTTTTAAATATCCAGAAACAAAATAGTACATCGAGTGGATGATTTTCGTAAAAGAGACACTTCAATCTAATGGACCATGAACTATTTTCTAGGGATTCAGACCTGTAACAGTGAAAAAAAAATTGTCAAAATTGTCAAAGAAAAAAACAAGTTTTCTTAAGTCAACTTGTTCAAACTTGTTTCTTTTCAAATTTACACATCGGAATCGAGGTCAGGAGTTTTAATTTAGTCGGAAAAGATACCAAACTTGTCGTGATCGGTTATATATGACCAGGAAAACAAAAAGAATCACCTAGCCGAGCTCCGCCCCTCCCACGACCCCCCCTCAACAATGATCGACACTTTTTGTTCCAAAATGGTATCAACGAGATATGATGCGTCGAAATGAGATGTATTTGCATCCAATGGATTAACGGGTTTCATCCCCTCCATTTTGAGTTGCAACTGATCACCCCCCCTCCAATAACTTAAAACCCCGGGGTGGGATTCCTGTCAATTTCAAGTATGTAGAAGGGCATTCAATTCTGAACAGAATATAAAATTTTCAGGACGTCCATATTTTTTCCAAGGTTTTAGCGGATTTTTTTCCTATTCTTCCTGTATCATATACATTTGACAGAAAAAATCAGAATATTCCAACAGAACTATGAAATTTTCCATCGTGTTTAATTCAGAATTGTTCATATGTTCATTCTCAACATTTGCAGTCTCCACATAACTGTGTATACTTGAAATCTCATGAAAAATTGAGCCTAATTTGAAATTGTTCGGAATTATAAGTTTTCAGATTTTTGACAGCTTTAAAAAAAAAGCCTCCGCTGGGATTTTTCTAAAAACCAAAAATTTGGAAAGAGCACAAAATTCTGAACAAAACCTGTGATTTTCACGACTACAGTATTTTGTTTGAGGTCAAAATCTATTTTTCTTGGGCTATAAAGGAAGGCTGTGACGCAGGCCATTCGATCCGAAAACGGCCAGGTTATCATCGGTCCACGGCCTCCCATTATTGAATTTTTTAATGAACATACTGTATATGAGATGACCTCGTAAATATGTAGAGAAAATGACTATACCCAATGACACACTATCATATTAAGGCATAATAAAGTATGAAAACCTCTCCTTTGCCAATATAGATGTCGAGATATAGTGAAAGAATTGAAAAAAAGAGAATATCGGGTAAATTGTTGTAGATTCTCTGTCCTTGATTTCTTTGTATAAAAATTGTTCTTTTGTAACAACTTCTCTTTTTCTTTTTCAACTGACACGCAAAATTTAAGTGATGTATATAAGAATTCAATCTTAAGAGGTGTTATGATTAGCTCATAAAATTTTTTGAAATATATAGAATCACCTTTATACCTTATTATCAAGTTTTCATCTTAATTTCATCACCATAGGAATTTTTCATTGTTATTTTAATGCTATATGCGGTCCTTCAGGGATGGGTTGTAGATAGGGATGGGTAGTAAATAGAAATCGAGTATGAAAGGACAAATAGGTGCCAGGTGGTACTGAGATGTGTAGGAATGGAATAGATTATATGGGTTGGATGAGTATGGGAGAAAAAATGGGTGATATGGGAATGGGTAGTATGCATGGGAATGAATGACACGGGTATGGGAGACATGGGTAATTGGGTATAGTTTGGGAGGTATGGCCATAGTAATACTATCAGTACTATTATGTATCTAATATTATATATTCGACACCTGTAAGGTCATAAATAAACATTATTATTATTATCATTATTATATCTTTCAATTATCGAGGTACAAATCACAAAATTTTGACATTTTACGTATTACGTATTATTCGGTAAGTTCTCGTTAATGTTCATTTATTATTGTTTTAAATTAATTATATAATGAATTTTAGCCTGACGAAGCTGATGTTAATCAGCGAAACGTTGCGGGAAATATATAATTTCACTGTTTTTTCCCCTCGTGCGCAAAAACCCAAAAGAACAATTTTTATACAATATCGGGTACTTGAAATTCTGGAGTTATGTTACTGCGCCAAAACCGTTCAAACCAGAATGATGTGTTTTGGTAGAAATGTAGTTTTCCCAACTTGACTATCGGCAAATAGCCGCCCAAGAACCGTCTTAAGCGCCTAAATCAAAATAAGCTCAGTATGTCATTTTACCTAAGTATCTACGACATTTTAGGCAGATCTCCCCTAAGTCCTAAGTAGTATTGAAAGTTAATTGCTTTGGATTTATTGACAGAAAAATGGGGTGAGCTACCCGACTACTGGAGTAGGTACACGCTCGTATATCTGCACAATTCAATTACCTTACGAAAACAAAACCGTATTTTTCAATCTAACTTACACTGACGGAAAACTCTTTGAATAAAAGCTTATGGCTTCATTCTGCACAAACACAATCCCATAAATAAAAAAAAAGAAGAATGTTGAATAAACATTAAAAAACCATCGCGAGCGGGATTAATCACTAGTTGATAAATTCATATCCAGTTCACATCAATCGAAATCCAAGAGCTTATTTACTGATGAAGCACACCGCCGCACAAACGATCTCCCGTCCCGTCGTCCTCGTATGCTGAATGCTAGGCCTCCGATCTGCATTTCACCGTTTGTCCAGATATAAATCAGTAGGTATAGTACTGGAAGTTGCTTTTCAAATGAAAAAAAGTTCTGAAACATTAATTAAAAACGCTTCCACCTTTTCAAATAGCATCTATATAGTACCTTCACACTACACTGGAGAAGTTCAAAGGTCAACACATTCTTTACAAAATGAATTACCTTTAGCTTGTTCAATTACGAGATTAAAAGAAGAATCTATTTTTATTTTCCTAAGCCTCTACTGACGGGGAGTTTGCTCTCAAATATCCTTCACGGCTCAAGTGCTCCGCCGCCGCCGGAGTTTTGCTTGCACACCATATTTATACAAAATCCCGGAAGTTGCGCCATCTAAAGGTAGGTACACCCAACCAACCACCGACTGACTGCTTGATATTCTACTAATTAGTTGAAAGGAATGTGTTCTGGAACTAGAGTTTAGCTCCGCTTGTACCTGTCTCTCTTCAGCTACCTTCCAGGACAACGAAATTCAATTTATAATAATGGGGGGTTGTTGTGTTGCAGCGGAGTACAAGGTACGTCGGCATACGCACTTTAATCTTGTAATACACGAGGAGTAGTAATGCAATTCCTGATGCTCAAGCGAAGCTTTTTGCACGCGCACCGGATAACAGCAATAGCGAATGCATTTTATATCAGATTTTGGCGCATAGGATGGCATCAGTGGAAGTAAATTTTCTTCCTTTTGTCTTCAGTTTATCGTTCAAATCCTATTTCATTTTAATATCAAAAATAAAACTAAAAATACAGCATTCCTATCGGGCGGGGCTGAAAGTTCAAAACACGTTTTATCCGGATTTGTGCAAGCATACAACATAATTCCACGAGAATGTGCGAAATCACTGGATAAAAATTATGCCAACTTGGAGGCAGTAGTGATGAAAAAATGTGAATTCTGATGATGATGGTTGAATGTTGTGTTTTTTTCTTTATAGTTTAGGGTGTCCAGAACTCGAGGTCCAGATAGGCCAGTCAACCTGGCTCAAAAAGTGTTTTATATTTACAAAACGTATACTCTGGCTAAATTTTTGCATACACTTGGGGAATCCCCCACAGAGCCCCGAACCGCGAAAATCCACCAAAATTCCCTTGAGCTTTCCGAGATAAGCGTGTTTTTCTATATCTCGGTTGCTGTTGGTTGGATTTCGATTTTCTTTTTTTGAAATGTTAAGAAAAATATTTGGAATAAGTTGTGTTCAGAAATTTTCAATAAATTGTCGAGAAAAAGTGCCAGAAGCCGAAAACCGTCGTTTTTTAGTGGGTGTTTTTTTTTACAATTTTTCATCTGCTTTTCTATGATAGTTATGGAAAAAATTCCCAACAAAAATTGTAGCTCCTGTAAGTCCCTACAAGTTTCAACCGAAAAATTTTTTGTGCCGCGAAAATTACCCGGCCCAGAGGGCGCTAAAGTCAACCTCGTTTGGAAAATATTTCAGGTGTAGGGGGCATTGATTTCAACTCCATCGTGTAGGGATCTAAAGGCCAAATTATCATTTATGTTCGTAGGTACTACTTTACTAATAATTGATGAATAACAAAACCTTTGTACGGGATAACTTTTTTGAGAAGGACCCACCCCCGATATTTCGCTGCACGCATTCTTCCTGGGAAAAAAACAGAACAGGGCGATTTCTATTTCGAGAGGGACATCTAAGACACGTGATGACAATTTTTATCTTCAACCCTTCGCCCCTACCCCACCCTATTTAAAATTTCAAACGGCATCACCTACCTTGTGATACATCGAATTGAAGGTAATAAAATTCCCTTTCTGTCAAATATATTTTAAATTTTCTCGAATCACCCCTCCAACCCCTTTCAAAATTCTCTCATTGTTAATGCCGGAAAGTTTCTCCCTCATCATTACGTAACTCCCGATTCTTGCGTATCAGTTTTTCCAGTAAAACAGATCGATTTTTATTTCAAAGGGGACACCTACGTAGATTTTTATCTGCAACTCCCTCGCCTAGACTCCGCCCCACTTTGAAATTTCAAATAGCTTATCTATATGTGATACATCAAAATGAAGGTAATAAAATAGTCTTTCAGTCAAACAAGTCTGGAAAGTTTTTATCAAGTCACTTTCAACCCTTCTCAAAATGATCTTTGTTTATAAATTAAAGGAAAGTGTTCTCCCTTATCAACTTCCAATTCTTGAATTCTATGTATTTCGGATAGGACATTCAGGACACGTATTGCCAAATTTTTATCTCCAACAAAGTGTGTAAAATATTTGAAATAATTTTATTATCTTTATCACAAGAATCACAAGATAGATAATGCCATTTGAAATTTGAAAGTAGGGTAGGGTGGGGGCGAAGAGGTTGAAAATAAAAATTTGACAATACGTGTTCTAGGTGTCCCCTTCGAAATAAAAATCGACATATTTTTACTGGAAAATCTGATACTCAAGAATCGGGAGTTAGGTAATGAAAGAGAAACTTTCCTGCAATAACAATGAGAGAATTTTGAAAGGGGTTGGAGGGGTGATTCGTGACAATTTAGATTATGTTTGACAGAAAGGGAATTTCATTAAAATTTGTTATTACGTGTCTTAGATGGCTCTCTTGAAATAAAAATCGACCTGTTTTTACTGGAAAATCTGATGCTCAAGAATCTGGAGTTAGGTAATGAGGGAGAAACTTTCCTGCATTAACAATGAGAGAATTTTAAAAGGGGTTGGAGAGGTGATTCGAGAAAATTTAAAATATATTTGACAGAAAGGGAATTTTATTACCTTCAATTTGATGTATCACAAGGTAGGTGATGCCCTTATGAAATTTTAAAATAGGGTGGGGTGGGGGCGAAGGGTTGAAAATAAAAATTTGTCATCACGTGTCTTAGATGTCCCTCTCGAGATGAAATTCGACCTGTTCCGTTTTTTTCCCAGGAAAAATTTGTGCAGTGAAATATCGGGGGTGGGTCCTCTTCAAAAAAGTCACCCTGTACAAAGGTTTTGTTATTCATCAATTATTAGTAAAGTTAGTACGAACATAAATGAGAATTTGGCCTTCATATCCCCACACGATGGAGCTGGAATCGATGCCCCCTACACCTGGAAATATTTTCCAAGCGAGGTTGACTTTAGCGCCCTCTGGGGTGGGTAATTTTCGCGACACAAAAAAATTCTCGCTTGAAACTTGTAGGGACTTACAGGAGCTACAACTTTTGTTGGGAATTTTTTCCATAACTATCATAGAAGATCAGATATAAAATTGTAAAAAAACCACCCCTAAAAAACGACGGTTTTCGGCTTCTGGCACTTTTTCTCGACAAGTTATTAAAAAGTTCTGAACATAACTTGTTCCAAATAATGTTTTTCGAACATTTCAAAAAAAAGAAAATTGAAATTCAACCAATAGCAACCGAGATATAGAAAAACACCATTATCTCGGGAAGCTCAAGGAAATTTTGGTGGATTTTCGCGGTTCGGGGCTCTGTGGAAGATACCCTAGGTGTATGCAAAAATTCAGCCATTCCAAATTCCCTATCGACTGGCCTAAGAGTCAAACGCAGTTTAGGAGAATGCTTAAAATGTGCCAGAAAAATATTGAAACTATTTTGGGTTTTAATTTCTGGAGACAGAGGGAGTCGAAGGGTGGAGGCTTTTCCCCTCTTATCGCTATTATTTGATGAGATTTTAGTGCATTTTTAGAAAGGACCTAACAGAAAAAAAAAACCTTCTCAGTGTGTACAATATTTTCATTTACTCTAAAGGGTGACTCAAAAATCCTGAAAATATAGTTTCATGAAAAGTGCTCACAAAAGAATGGAAACAGATCATTTTACTTCCTGATGCCTTACATCGCATTGCGAACGTTCGCAATCTTTGCAATGGGATGCTATATTGGGAAAAAGTTGTAATTTTCATTGATTATTCCGATGGTTTCTGATCTAATTAGGCCTTTTATTTCATGTAACACACACATCAATTTCTCCTCCAGTTTTCTCGAATTTTTTTTCTCTTATTAAACTATGACGTCACTCGGTCAACCTCGCGCGCAAACCAAACGTGACCTACTTTACCGACATTTTGACGTCTTCAAGTTTGAACAAGTTTGAATCACGTTTTGTCCTTTTTAACGTGTAATGTGTAATTGAAAACATCAAATCACTGACATCTGTGACATTTGTTTTATTTCAAAATTACTGCACCAGAACGATACACTACAGGCCACTCCACTCGATCCAGGCAGCAGACCGGCCGACTACAGACTACTCAAAACTTGACCCAGGCTGCAGACCAATGATATCTTTTGGTGGCAAACATTGATGATGGTGTTGTCTCACTCGGTTTTCCGGAATAAACAACAATTACTTTTAGACAGACTTCTCAAGCTAGGTTAGGGCTGCGCCCAGACTGCAGACCTAATAAGAGCTTCTGGCGGGCATCAAGACAAGGCGGCATTCTTGAGTTTTTCTTTCGGCATCCCAAGGTTCGAGTTCGGCTGATCAGTTTTATTTTTTCTCCAATACCAAGGAGGTAGATATTGGAAATATTCGAATGCTTCTCAAGCAAACAGCAAATTGCATCCACATTTCAACATAAAACACTTCAAAATTGACGTGAAATCGACGCAGAGATTTTTCTCGGGAATTCGGAATCAGCTGTTCGTCGCTCGGCTAAGTTCACTCGCCTCCCGCGTTACCGAGTCCGTACGACCTCCAGCAACAAATTCTACCGCTTCACCTGGCGCCATCTGTTACGTATCTGATTATCAGTAAGGGTGACGTCACGCGAAATTTTCGTTGTTTTTGTTAGGGTCCTAAATGAACGCGGAAAAATCAAAATAAAAAAACATATGAGCTTTACGAAGGCCCTAGAGTATTTAAATTCATTTTATCCAAAACCCGGGGAACACCCCATTGGTGATCAAAGAACGCCAGCGCTGTCAACCAGCCAGATAATAAATCTCTCAAAATTGGCCCTGAAGGTAGAGAACTAAGAAAACCCACCGTTCATACTTCATTCGTGTTCTTCTTCTTAACAGTATCAGTAAGGTATGGGTACTAACATTGTGCCAAATATCCCATGGATTAAAAGGCAAACTTTTCTCCACCAATTATTTGACTCGGAAGAAAATTTATTTGAAAAGTATGAGTTTGTAGCATTATTAGTTAGTAAGCTACGGTGAAAACACGAACCGACTTCCACCCAAATATTTTGAAAAATCATTGGTTTATTTATTGAAAAATGTCCATTAAATTGATCACCAGTATCAAGATATTTTAGTTTTAGAAATGGTTAACGATATTAAGACGCGGCTTGTTTTATCTTGACAAGCATCAAATTGTGAATAAGGTAAGGATGGATAATGCACTACCATCATGTCAAATGGCTATGGTGCCCTACGCCAAAATGCAAGGTTGCGGGTCCACAAACAGCCACTTACCTCCACACTATAATACCGTCATGCGTGCATGGCATACCCAGAGCATGTCACCACAAGTGCAGTCGAGCTGTTATTTTCAGATTTACACTAATTCGTATTTTACGTCGTTGCGGAAATATAAGTATTTGCCAAGTGCAATTTTTCTCGCCAGAGGAATTTGCATAAAAGCATGCGGAACCAGCCAGAACAAATCCAAGCTCTCAAAGTGTTGAAACTTTGTTGCGTTTTACCAAGAGCATCACATCAAAGTGATTGCCAACTTTGGTTGATTATAAGGGAATAGGTAACCTACTAGAGTTTGGGGACATTTTTCGAAGTTATGTTACAACTTAAGGGAGAACGTGTCCTGATCCAATAACAACTATGCTGAAACAATGTGGAACCGGTCCCTTTCATAATAATTAACAATGCTCATTTGCAATGCAGATGTGTGTACATAACGCACATACAAGTTAACTTTACAGGTTTAGTTTGGGCTTTATTATTTATCCGGGTCTGTCTGTACCTGTCTCCCACATTCTTCGCAATTATCAAACTATACAAACTATTTAGATAATTTAGCAAAACAGTTTTGTTAACACAGTTATCAAATGACAATTGATGGGCTGTTAATTGTTGCTTACTGAAGACATCAGCAGACTATATGAATAACCACTTCCACAAAGGAACACTATTTCCACTATTCATTAAAATCACCCCTTCCCTCAGTAGAATGCAATTATCACGAATAGCGTTGAATCACTTGTCAATATCCAACCAGTCCCAGTAGTAACATCCCGATGCTTTCTTAACTTACGCTGAGCTAAGTTCGCTAGCGCATCCACCATTTGAGCAGGTTCGCCCTTCGACCGTCTAGTGAGATCACCGTCACTGTCCTACGTGCTATGTTCTGGTGTCTCGTAAAAATGTTCCACACTTCCGAGGACATGCTATATTGCTATATTGCTATAGTTGAATGCTAGAGGCATTCAACATTCATGGATTCGGTGGACGAGGACTTCAACAAAGAGGCTTTGAAAGGTTCAATTTTGAAACGCAGTAGGTATAAGTACATATAACTTTTGTCACAAACGATTTTTAGCGCACTTCTCCAAACGGGAAGGCGCTTTTGTCCTCGCTTTGTCCGTCCGTCCGTCCGTCCGTCCGTCCGTCCGTCCGTCCGTCCGTCCGTCCCCGCATCTAGTCCTAGACGAAAAGGTTTTTGCGAAATTTTTTTACTCCATTGGGTAGCTCATGACCTTGTATCCCGAACCAAGAAAAATCTTGACGAAATAATAATAAACAATGACAATAATAACAATTTAGTGTGACGCGGCATCGCCGTTGAATGCTGCATTTCAGAAGCCGGCCTGATCTCGAAAGTTATCACATGCGAGGAAGTACCCGATCTTATCATTTTACCATAATACATATGCGGAGTTATATTTAGAGGATGATTTGAACTTTATTTTAATGAAAATTTCACATCGGTGCGAGGTGCCGATTAGTAGTTATTAATTTTTGAACATGACTCCGAAACTACGGCTCGGCCGCAAATGATTTATTCGTTGCTTGCTGGTGCTTGATATCCTTTCCTCCGAACAAAACGAAATTCAATACAGAAAATATTTCAACTCGAATGGGTAGCTCATGGCCTTGGTACGCGAATCAAGAAAAATGTTGCCGAAATAATCATGAACAATTACAAAAATAACATTTTGGTGTAGGGCGGCTTCGCCGATCAAGTGCTGGCATTCGCGGTAAGATGTAGAAAGTTGCGATATGCAGGCAACTACAATTTCTTAATGAAATACATCACTGCATGTACGGCATTATATTTAGAGAACAATTTGAACTTTCTTTTGACAAAAACCCCACTTCGATCCGACCGTTAGGTCAATTGTTATCGATTTTTGAAAACGGCCGCAAAGCCACGGCTCGGCGCATATTACACGACCCTACAAATTTTAAATCAGACGTGCCGAAATAGTAATTGAACATTTTGAAATAGCCAATACTAGGTACCTGAAGGATAATGGCACTCAAATTACGAAACATGTTCGCTCAATAACAAAAAAAAAGTAGGTAGGTATCACTAAAAATCATGTGACAAGGCTACCATTTTTTCGGTTTTTCGATAAAAAAGAAATGTTCCAATTCAAAAGTGAACCCGATATTCGTGTTCAGGAGGTCGAAATCAGTTGGAGCACATTTTTTTATATAAGTAACAGAATGACGCTTATGTGGCCGGTTTGTCTGTCTGTCTGTCTGTCTGTCTGTCTGTCTGTCTGTCCGAGTCCGTGCAGAAATTAAGACGCTGTACTCCTCCTCGAGAATTGAAACAAGAGTCTTGGAACTTTTTTCCGATTAATAGCTGATGTCTCCAAGGGTGGCCAATGGGCACTATTTTTGTTATCCATACATCGTTATCATTATTCTCAAAAAACAGAGATCTCCTGTGCACTTCGATGAAGTTGAACTTCTCCTCGGGAAATAAAGCTACAGCCGTTGAAGATTGAACTTTATCCGGTGGATAGCTTAGGTCCTCAAGGACCAAATAGGCAGGTTGGCTTTCATAATTCGGCCGCCATCTTGGCTGCCATATTGAAATTTCTTATTAGTGGAACGATTGTCATGAAACTTGAAACTCACCCTTGTCTAGTATGATCATTCTTATTTTCAAGCCAAATTTTATGATTGCCCCACCATCTTGGCCGCCATATTGAAATCTCTTATAAGTGGAAAGATTTTCATGAAACTTGAGAGTTACGCTTGTCTCGTACGATCATTCCTATTTTCAAGCTGAGTTTCATAATTCTGCCGCCATCTTGGCCGCCATATTGAAATCTCTTGTTATGGAACGATTTTCATGAAACTTGGAACTTACCCTTGTCTAGTACGATCATTTTGATTTTCAAGCCGAATTTCATGATTCTGTCGATATTTTGGCCGCCATATTGCAATTTTTTGCCCAAGACGGTAGAACCCTAATCACTTAACATCTTGCGTTCACTAATCCTCCAAAAAGAAAGTGCGCTACTGAGCCTCATGCCCATGAGGCATATTCGCTTGTTTTTTTCTGTTTTCAAAGTTGGTTAACTCTATATATATTTATATATTTATTTTTGCGGTGGGCGGGTATCCGTGTAGTCACTGGCAGTAGCTCTTTAGCGTCGCCTCAGTACTCTGAAAGCGACGCCGGGTGATTCACACACCACCCACCATTTAATGGAGCATCAACATTGAGGTTAGTGACGCCCTTTTTTCGGTGACCATCTCGTTCCACTCTTTTCGCCTTAACGTGACCGCACGGTAATACACGCCAAGGTACTATAGAGAGCACATGAGAATTTTCACCTGGCCCGGGTCGGATTCGAACCCACTATCTTTGGAATTGCTTCCAAAGACGGAGTACCCCGCGCTACCGGCTCGGCTGGGTTATTATTGTTTTTATATAAAGAATTTAAGGCTGAAAGACTCCGTGAAATTGCCGGTTGTTTTTGTCGCGTCTCGTGTGCCAGAGCAGCATAGCCAATAAAATTTTCATTGCCCCATGCTCATTCACAACTATATTCACGTTTAGGCGAGACATTTCCCCAGGTGAGATTTTCTGAGAATCCTTATGGAATTACGCCCGTGTGCTCGGCGTGCGCTTCTCGGCGGCTCTGGAAATCGTCCTTTTTCTAAATACAAAAGGTCACTATTCATCATATCAAAGTCAAAAGTAATAAGAAGCGAAATACAAGAAAAGTTATCATACAAGAGGGCTTTCATACGTTCTATATACCTTCCTGGAAACCGCTCCGCGTGGGCGCCGGTATATAAATTCGTTTTATTAAATCCCACAGATACTTCCCTGCGCAAAATATGTAGTATTATTTCAACAATTCCGTTGATTACATCTCAACATCAAATAAAACACACGCGCACCTCATGTATCTTTTTTCTGGCCTCCAGGTAAAGTTCTAAGCTCCATGGTTTTCCTGGAAAGTAATTGCACGCTGCTTTATTAGAAGCCCGCAGATTTGACTGTTGATGCGATTTCAGAAGCGGAGGTAAAAAAGCTTGATTAAAAAATAATCTTCCATCAAGAGCTATTAAATCATGAAATGGTATAGGTAATAATGCCAGCAAACTTGTTCATATTAGTGTTATTGTTTGGTCCTATTGCTCTCTTATTGTCTTTTATACGTATCAAATTAATTGATTGTTGTTTTATGGGGCCGTAAAGCGGTGGAAGGTTGCAGAGAAATGGGGAGAGCAAAAAATAAAATAAATTTGCGTCATCGTGTGGAACCAAGTTTGAATTTTATACGCCGAAATAAAGAACTGGTAAGTTGGCGTTTTGCTTTATAATCATGCAATTAAAATCTGTGCAGATCGTAACTCTGAATTCAAATATTTGGCAACTAGGTAAAACATAAATATTCATAAAAGTTGCCGCTTAAACTGGGGCACAGAAAAAATCAATTTAGTGCTTCATTTGCCGTGTGCCAGCGGAAGCATTTTAAGTTTTAGATTTCAATGTGACATTAACCATAATAATACCCATACTTTGTAATGTCCCCATTCTGGTTCTTGCGTTCTCAAAATTGCATTTATATTTTCTTTGACGTTTCGTATGTGCTCGAAAGCTCGAAACAATTAAAGTATGAATGCCAGTTTTACAACACAACTTGGCATTTTAATAATTCCAACCTTAGCGTGCACCAACTTGAGACACGAGTTTCTTTCCACGGACAAAAAATTCGGAAGAGCTAATAAAGCAAGTCTTGAACCGGAAATTATATTGGATTCGCCTTTGAGGCTATAATTATTATTATTATTATTATTATTATTATTATTGTACTGCACCCAACAGGCAAAAAAGCCTGTTGTATAATAATGCCCTACCTGCAATATGGAAATGTGTTATTTAGAAGAACGAGAAATTTCCGTGAAAAGGTTTTATACAGGTGTTATACTGATGTCCCAATAAAACACTTGGTGGATACAGTGGTGTCGCGATAATCCGGATCAGTTAAAACCAGGACGATCCGAATTATCAAATAATCCGGATTACCAAATCATATTGTTTTTGAAGGTTTTCCAAGTATTGTTGAAGTTCCTACACCATGCTTAAAAGCTGACCCTTTTCCGCTGATTCCTTTCTTCAACTCAACAATAATGGTCGATTTTCCTTGAGATTTAGAGTTTTATGAGTTCCTTCATGAGGAGCCATTATGTACCTACACGTCTGCCTCACTGTTTACTCAGTGCAACTAAAATTACGTTGCCAATAACCCCCCGCAAAAAAATCGGGGTATGAGAGTCCAAGAAAGCCAATGAAACACGACTGAAGCAAGGTGCGACAAGCAATTTTTTGTGATTCTTTGAATTTGGACTACCGAATAAAGGTGAAATCCGGATGGCTAAGGCACAGCCTGCCTAAATTATGAATACATTCGAACACACGATAGATAGAATATTGGTCGGTGCCTACCATTCGAGGTACCATTCATCGGCAAATAATGAAAAATATGTCGTAGCACCACAATACTTCCCCGACTTGTATCCAGGAACCTATACAGGGTGGCCCAACGAAAACGAAACAGACTGTCGGGCATTCGCCCCGATTTTTTCAAAATAAGCCCGGACGCAGGTCAACTTTGTTTCCAAGGAGAACGTTCAACTGCTGTTAATTTAACCGTGAAGTTTCACCCCCATAGTAAGGGTGACAGCCCAAATGACACAATTGGGGTTGAGTGTTGAGTGATACATCATTTTAAAGCTGGTTCAATTGTCTTTACAGCGGTGTTATTTTTTTTTCAGTTTGTAATCTCCCAACCCACCCCTCTTATAAAAATAACTATTCCCCAAAGAAGAAGAAGAATCCCCTTTAAATTGAAGACTTAGGTTGGCTGTTCGTGTTCGTCTAGTGGTGTTCGTTAGGACTTTCGTTGTGTTGTAGTTACCCAAGGTAGTACAGGTAAGTGAAGGCTTGGAAATGAAACGGAGAGACTTCAAATCAACAAAGAACAATTTTATTCCAAAGACAATGATATCGACTCATGTTCAAGAATACAATATCAATTATTTCAACCATTCAAGCTATTTCAGTCAAACTTGGTAGTTTTATGTTTTTGATCACTCCGAGTCGATCAACGTTGACAGAAATTTTCCAGGTCTTCTAGATGTCAAATTATGATAGTCAACTTTTGTTTTTCTTATGGCCGCCATATTGGATTTTTGCACAAATAGATGAAGAAAAAAATTAGCTTTCCGAATTAGTAACCAACATGTTCTTTTAATGACATTTTAAGCGTCAAATTTTGAAATTTTCGTAAATTATTGACAAAATCGGGAATGCTTTGAAAAACTATTGAAATATTACCAATAGCAACAACAAAAAAGTGACAGATGGTGTGCAATTGACGTATCTAACTTCTTAATCGTGTTTTGCGCTTGTTTGTACCGGTAGTTCATAAATTGAATGGGTCAAGGGTGTCTGTGAGTTCAAAAACGTCTGTCGGAACTAGCATATCGTTCTTGTTAAAGTTGAAAGAATTTATTAGAAAAGAAGTAAGGATTACCCTAGTTTCGACAGACGTTTTTGAATTCACAGGCACCCTTGACTCATTTAATTTATGAGCTCTCGGTGCAAACAAGCACAAAACACGATTAAGAAGTTACGGCTCGATACCAAGTTGGGGCTGAGACCGCCGTAAGTGCCGTTACCATAGCAACGGCGGATACCAACCAATCAGACCGTGCTGTATTTGGCGAGTTACGCCGTCCCACACTTCGCGCCTGCAACTTGGTATCGAGCCCTTAGATACGTCAATTGAACACAATCTGTTTTTTTTCTGTTGTTGCTATTGATAATATTTCAATTGTTTTTCAAAGCATTCCCGATTTTGTCAATAATTTACGGAAATTTCAAAATTTGACGCTAAAAATGTCATAGAAAGAACATGTTGGTTACTAATTCGGAAAGCTAATTTTTTCCTCTATTCATTAGTGCAAAAATCCAATATGGCGGCCATAAGAAAAACAAAAGTTGACTATCATAATTTGACATCTAGAAGGCCTGGAGAATTTCTGCCAACGTTGATCGACTCGGAGTGATCAAAAACATAAAACTACCAAGTTTGATTGAAATAGCTTGAATGGTTGGAAAGATGAAAAATAATTTCTGAAATCAAAATTTTCAGTTTTTTCGTGATAAATCGTAAATCAATCAAAATATTTCAAGTTTCCTTCCAGATTCTTAATCGCCACAAAAATGCGCAACTTTTTTCTAATTTAACCGACCTCGTATCTCTTACCGTTTCCAAGATACCAATGGTGAGCATCGAAATTTTCACCACCCTGTATTATTTAATAAGATAACAAAGTAAGGAAAGATATCTTCTCTCACGAGATACCCTTCTCTCACAAGACACGACAGTAAGAAAAACATCTGTTGTGTGCAGATCCTTTTCTCTAATAAGATCCAGGCAATGCAGGCATGGATACAGAAGATAGTTGATCAGTGTAATATGTAACATGGTAAACAGAAGTACGAAGAAATCATTAAAGCAATTCAACTCAGATGGAGGAAAATAGCCCGACCAGCTCCATCAAGTATGATAGCATACCTCGGAGCTCTCAAAACCACGTCACCTGTTCTACAGGTCATCGCTTTGTTGTCCCGCTAGACTATGTCTCTCAAGGTAGCTCGGCCGCAGGTCATCTGGATATCTTGTGGCGACATCGTTCTACTCTTTCGTAAGGGTGACAGCCCAAATGACACAATTGGGGTTGAGTGTTGAGTGATACATCATTTTAAAGCTGGTTCAATTGTCTTTACAGCGGTGTTATTTTTTTTTCAGTTTGTAATCTCCCAACCCACCCCTCTTATAAAAATAACTATTCCCCAAAGAAGAAGAAGAATCCCCTTTAAATTGAAGACTTAGGTTGGCTGTTCGTGTTCGTCTAGTGGTGTTCGTTAGGACTTTCGTTGTGTTGTAGTTACCCAAGGTAGTACAGGTAAGTGAAGGCTTGGAAATGAAACGGAGAGACTTCAAATCAACAAAGAACAATTTTATTCCAAAGACAATGATATCGACTCATGTTCAAGAATACAATATCAATTAAATGCAGTGTGTAAGCCACTGATGCAGAGAGAACAAGAGAAAGACGAGAGAGAGAGAGTCGCTCTCGCTAGAACAAATTATGTTAGTTCCATGAACCTAGATTGATGAGGAACCTGTTAGCGGGAAAGAATACTGCAGATCAAGTGCTCAGCGCAGTGTTGTCACTTGGCGCAGTGTGAAACAGAGACAAAGGTTTATTAGTAAGTATTAGTGACATACAAATCAATAACAATCAATAGCACCAATAAAACAAAACAGTGAATAATCACAGTACATTGTTCATACATAATAAACATGGTCAATGAAATCATCATCAGTTTGTTATCATAATAAATACCACAACTTGACTCAATGTAAATCAACAATATCAACAACCAGGTCTCAACAGTTGAAGACGTATACAGGGTGGTGAAAATTTCGATGCTCACCATTGGTATCTTGGAAACGGTAAGAGATACGAGGTCGGTTAAATTAGAAAAAAGTTGCGCATTTTTGTGGGGATTGAGAATCTGGAAGGAAACTTGAAATATTTTGATTGATTCACGATTTATCACGAAAAAACTGAAAATTTTGATTTCAGAAATTATTTTTTATCTTTCCAACCATTCAAGCTATTTCAGTCAAACTTGGTAGTTTTATGTTTTTGATCACTCCGAGTCGATCAACGTTGACAGAAATTTTCCAGGTCTTCTAGATGTCAAATTATGATAGTCAACTTTTGTTTTTCTTATGGCCGCCATATTGGATTTTTGCACAAATAGATGAAGAAAAAAATTAGCTTTCCGAATTAGTAACCAACATGTTCTTTTAATGACATTTTAAGCGTCAAATTTTGAAATTTTCGTAAATTATTGACAAAATCGGGAATGCTTTGAAAAACTATTGAAATATTACCAATAGCAACAACAAAAAAGTGACAGATGGTGTGCAATTGACGTATCTAACTTCTTAATCGTGTTTTGCGCTTGTTTGTACCGGTAGTTCATAAATTGAATGGGTCAAGGGTGTCTGTGAGTTCAAAAACGTCTGTCGGAACTAGCATATCGTTCTTGTTAAAGTTGAAAGAATTTATTAGAAAAGAAGTAAGGATTACCCTAGTTTCGACAGACGTTTTTGAATTCACAGGCACCCTTGACTCATTTAATTTATGAGCTCTCGGTGCAAACAAGCACAAAACACGATTAAGAAGTTACGGCTCGATACCAAGTTGGGGCTGAGACCGCCGTAAGTGCCGTTACCATAGCAACGGCGGATACCAACCAATCAGACCGTGCTGTATTTGGCGAGTTACGCCGTCCCACACTTCGCGCCTGCAACTTGGTATCGAGCCCTTAGATACGTCAATTGAACACAATCTGTTTTTTTTCTGTTGTTGCTATTGATAATATTTCAATTGTTTTTCAAAGCATTCCCGATTTTGTCAATAATTTACGGAAATTTCAAAATTTGACGCTAAAAATGTCATAGAAAGAACATGTTGGTTACTAATTCGGAAAGCTAATTTTTTCCTCTATTCATTAGTGCAAAAATCCAATATGGCGGCCATAAGAAAAACAAAAGTTGACTATCATAATTTGACATCTAGAAGGCCTGGAGAATTTCTGCCAACGTTGATCGACTCGGAGTGATCAAAAACATAAAACTACCAAGTTTGATTGAAATAGCTTGAATGGTTGGAAAGATGAAAAATAATTTCTGAAATCAAAATTTTCAGTTTTTTCGTGATAAATCGTAAATCAATCAAAATATTTCAAGTTTCCTTCCAGATTCTTAATCGCCACAAAAATGCGCAACTTTTTTCTAATTTAACCGACCTCGTATCTCTTACCGTTTCCAAGATACCAATGGTGAGCATCGAAATTTTCACCACCCTGTATTATTTAATAAGATAACAAAGTAAGGAAAGATATCTTCTCTCACGAGATACCCTTCTCTCACAAGACACGACAGTAAGAAAAACATCTGTTGTGTGCAGATCCTTTTCTCTAATAAGATCCAGGCAATGCAGGCATGGATACAGAAGATAGTTGATCAGTGTAATATGTAACATGGTAAACAGAAGTACGAAGAAATCATTAAAGCAATTCAACTCAGATGGAGGAAAATAGCCCGACCAGCTCCATCAAGTATGATAGCATACCTCGGAGCTCTCAAAACCACGTCACCTGTTCTACAGGTCATCGCTTTGTTGTCCCGCTAGACTATGTCTCTCAAGGTAGCTCGGCCGCAGGTCATCTGGATATCTTGTGGCGACATCGTTCTACTCTTTCGTCTCTCTCAAACCCCCAACAACAGTGACCCACACGCTTTACGTGTATTCCCTTGATTCCCTCATGAATATCCCGTGAATTGTTATAATTATTAATGTCTAACTGACAGGAAACAAAACAACTAAATAAACTTATCTTCGAGCGTTCTGGAAACACCACAGCTGTACGATGGAAGTCTTCATCATCGGAATAGACTTGTATCTTCTCTTTTCTATGATCTGGAGCGTGGAAATACCAAATATCTCTTGTGTTCCTCTTCCAGACATCTGCCGACTTTTTTTTTCTACCTTTCAACTTCCCGTTACTTCACGACGGCATCTCCCTTTTCAGGTGTATTACCAAAACTCACGATGTCTTACGTTTACTCTTCATAGGCTGAAGAGCCGGTCGATTTCAAGTTAGATGCAAAATTTTCAAGAGGATGCCAATTTTAGTGTATTTCAAGGGTTACAACCCCTTCCAGGAGGCTGGCTTTAAGTTGCCGGACCCATGACGTTGTAGAATTGACTCTTCTAGAGTTGCAGCCAAATCAGTCTCAAGGCTTCAGCAGAGACCATGTAAAGGCATAACCTGCAAATACTAATCTGTCAAGTCAATGTGCGCGATAAACGTCATATGCCGTCTACAATCCAGAAGGCAAGGCTGGCGCGTACTGTCACTTTCCACCCAAGAGGAGGAAGTGATATTTTACTGACTTCTTAGCCCCAGTATAATAATGGAATTCAATCAGTGAATTTTAACTTCCTGTTGAGAACCAATTCAAGCACTGTCATTCGCTCAGTTACCCATCCGTCAATAAACTCCGGTTGAAATCCAACCGGCGGTCCACCGGACATTATAATACTGGACCTTTGAAGTCGATAATAAATCACTTGCTATCGAACAACATTATCTGGACATTTTTCGATAAGTTTTATTTTTCTACCTTTTCCTGTTTTCAAGTAGTGACGTCATGACGGTTTTCTTGAATTTCAATCCCCTATCTTCTTGGCAGATTTGGATAGAATGTAAAATTCGGATTCCAGAATAATGCAGATGCATTTAGATATGCCTTTTGGATTTAGTTCAGGCGATATTGATTTTCAAAAGTGGAAAAAAAACTGTAAAGTTGTGGCTGTGCCGCTGAAATCCTTAGTTTACTATTGATGCAGAAACTCATAAGAAACCATTTGGACCATTTTTAAAGTATTCTTTCAAAATCTTTTTACCTATTTAAATTAAATAAATTAGTTTTTTGGAAGAATAATATTCTCAAAATGATCCGAAGGATGTTTTGTTATGAGTTCCAGCATCGATAATAAACTATTTCGGCGCCATTTTTGCTATACGAAGTTTTCATATTTGGTGAAAACATCAACCAACAACTCCACCTATTGTTCCACATTCAAAAATTAATATCGTCTAAACTATCAGCACAAACGGCACACATTGTCGATGATGTCACTGCTTAAAAACAGAAAAGGGTAGAAAAAATGGGAATTTTGAGAAAATGTTTCCTATAAAATAAATTAATTTGACCTGTCAAATCATTTTTCAAAAATTCCCACAGCGGAAAAAATAAATCCAGTTTTCTAAACTTAACACGCTCTCTGTGGAGCATTTTCTAGTTCTCTCCAGAATATATTGAACATCTTTCAAATTTAATAAAACATATTCAAAAATTTCACGTTTCTCTCTAAGTACACATAACCAGGTTAGTTCAGCTATTCTCGTGCCTTCTGTTTTATTGAATCTCATTTCCGCTCTCCTTATTATCGGATCTGTTCCCTCGTAGCGCGTCTGCAAAGTATTTTTGTCACGAAATTTCTTCATATATATCTTGATTCGTGTTACGAATCTCATCACTATTCACACGTTTCTTGCACCCAGATTTATATTCACGTATAGAATGACCAAATTTTCGTTTCATTCCTATGCATCAAACATGAATTGAACAATAATAATTCGAAATTTTTCTGTAATTTTATAACAATAACTGTAATTTTCAATAACAAGAAATTTCTTCAAATAATATTCACAAAGTGTGGAATTTGAATTTGGAAATTGCCGGCTTTGAAAAATGTTTCCAATTATGCGCTCGCCAATGTAAGTACTGTACATACGCTACCAATTACAGTACAACCTCGTTAATCCGGACAATTAAATGCACGGGGTATGTCCGAATTAGCGATTTGTCCGGATTAGTGGACAACTTGTAAAAATGTTTATTCAAGGGATATAAAAGGTATCCAGTTAACTAACACAAATAAAATAACAAAAATATTTATTTTTCTCAAAAATTTCAAGAGATAAAACCAAAAATGGGTATAAATATAAATACATCGGTACATAACTCTGAATACCATCTTGAACTCGAAGGTCTTGGATGCCCCGCATCCCCAATGAAGTCCACAATGATACCTAAAAGCGCACCAAACGCTGAGTGCGTGCAGTAACCGCGCGTCTGGACGCGATCGGACGCGAAGTGTCCGGATTAGCGAGGTGCGTCCGGATTATGACACCGCGATTTGAGCGTCCGGATTACTGGATGTCCGAATTAACGTGTGTCCGGATTAAAGAGGTTGCACTGTATTAACTTCTGCACTAGAGCTCTGGCACTTCAAAATCAAAAATTAACTTGGATTAGGTGACAGTTAAGTGAATGAAATCAAGTTAAATTTAACTAATGACGATTAAATTAGACTGATTAGATCTATTAGTTCATTAGTTTTAGGGCCAATGAAATGAAAGTATGCAATGCAGCCCTTACCAATGCATATTCCCCCTCAATTGTACCCGACTATAATTTGATGTAACAGTTTGTCAATCGTCAAAAATTATGTCCGTTATGAAATTCTTGGACGCTACACGCACATGACTTGCGGCTTGGGAGTTGTCTGCCCCAGAAGACTTCTGCACTAGCTCCAATCTTATTTGAGAAAGCATCAATGAAGATTGTACACATACATATATTCATATACAGGGTGGCCCAACGAAAACAGAACAGAGGGGTTTTCGGGGATTTCACCTCATTTTTTTGAAAAAAGCTCGAACAGGTCGATTTTTGTATCAAGGGGGACATCTGAAACGTACATTGGTGGATTTCTATCTTTAGCCCCCTCACCCCCACCCGCCCCAACTTCGAAGTTTGAAATGACACCACCCACTTTGCGATACATCAATTTGAAGAGAATTATATTCTCTTTCTGAAAAATATTTCCATAATTTTCAACCCCACCCCCCTTCTTCCTAAAATTGTCAGAGTTTCCAATGTAATATTTTTGATCCCTTAATTCTCTTCAGTACAGTTAATGTCATGCTGCACAGCATCGAGGGAGAAAATTTTCTGTTCAAAAAGTGACACCCAAATTCACCCCTTCACTCCCCCACCTCAACTTCAAAATCTAAAATGACACTACCTACTTTGTGATACATCAAATCGAAGGGAATTGAATTCTTTTCCTGAATAAAATATTTTCAGAATATTCAAAAAGCCCGCTTTCCCCCTAAAATACTCCGAATGTTCAATTTATCAGGAGAGGGGCTGAAAATTCCAAAAAAATTGTTTTCAGAAAGATAAATCAATTTCCTTTTATTCGATGTATCACAAAGTAGGTGGTGTCTGTTAAGTTTTGAAATTGGGGTGGAGGAGAGGAAAGGGGTGAATTTGAGTAACACTTTTCTCCACCGAAAATTTCCTCCTCAGATGCTACTAAGGATGACGCTGAATTAATTGAAGAAAATTGAGGGGTCAAGGATATAAAATGGGACAGTCAGAGAAATTTAGGAAGATGGGGGGTGGAGTTGAGAATTTTGAAAATATTTTTTTCAGAAAAAGAATTTAATTCTCTTTGATTTGATGTATCGCAAAGTAGATGGTGTCGTTTGAAATTCTAAAGTTGAGGTGGGTAGGGGTGAGGGGGCTGAAGATAGAAATTTGTTAATGTATGTTTCAGATGTCCCCCTCGATATAAAAATCGACCTGTCTGAGCTTTTTTCGAAAAAATGATGTGAAATGCCCGAAAACCCCTCTGTTCTGTTTTCGTTGGGCCACCCTGTATGCATACTTGTACACTTGTAACTTATAAATCGTTAGTTGACGTTAACTCAGAAAATTCTCTTATAGGCATAGGGTTAAAAAAGGCTTGGCTGTGTGCAACTTCGTGAAGATATATAGAGTTATGTCTTGATCGATTCCTGGGCGATCAAGGACCATGAAAAATTATGGTGGAATAGTGGCATCTGCTGCAGGCAAATATGGTGGAGGCGCCAAAATGAGCTTCATCTGGTAATAAGGAACTGGCTGTAGCTCGTTTGTTTTCCAACGGATTTCATCATCCTGAGCATCATTTTGTAGACAAAAGAATTTTCTTCTTATTTTATATCCAAATTTACAAACGTCATTTCGGAAAACTGTCAAAATTGTCTTTATAAGATAATGCTAAACCCCGGCGTTTTCTAAATGTTATCCGATATTTTTGAAACTTGGCAGTATTATAGATCTTGAGGTGCCCTTTCCGAATTTACACTTTTCCACTTCGTATCTTCGCCATTTTGGCCGTCATATTGAAAAGATGGCGACCAAAAAACAATTTTCTGTCAATATCTTCATTTGAGTCAATGTAAGGTGGAAGCGTTTATATGCGAATGGATGCCCATCCAATTCTCTACAATTTGACACCTTACTCGTCTACGTGCTACTTCCAGTTTTTGGGTTATGGCTTCTAGAACTCCCTGAAGCTTCAACTTCTGGCATCCAATCAGCATGTTAAGTTCATCTCAGCTTCACGTGACAGTCAAATTAACCATAAATAATGATTAGTTGTCAACCACAGACTAATGTTTTGACGTATCTTATATTGTACATAGTGACAATTTTTCAAGATAAATAAAATATTATATCATATTATATTAATAATATCCAAAAAATTAATCGCGGTAATGATTGTTGTGCAACTACAAGGTGAACTCCCAAAGGCAAATTGACTTTGAAAAGGTATAACTCAAGAACTGTAAGTCGCACATAGGTGATTCAGGTGTCAAATTTTAGAGATTTCAATGGACCTCCATTTTGATATAAATTTTACAATTTTATGACAAATTTTCCGAAAATTTTTCCGGAAATTTGGTTTGTTGGGCGCCATTATTTCAAAATTATGACCAGAACAAATGACTGATATGTCAAATTGTAGAGACTTGAACGACCTTTCCTCCGCATGTACACGTTTTTCATTCTTGAGTTAGTTGAATTGGAGATATTGGACAAAAAACTGTTTTTTGGGCGCCATCTTTTTAATATGGCGGCCAAAACGGCAAAGATACGAAGTAAAGAAGTGTAAATTCGGAAAGGGCACCTCAAGATCTATAATACTGCCAAGTTTCAAAAATATCAGATAACCTTCAAAAATCGCCGAAATTTAGCATATCATATTGTTACGATATTTCGCGTACGGGTTCGAATATAATTGAGACGATCGATTTAAAACAATCACTGTTTATTTCTGCGTACTACTACAATAAATAACGCCAACAATTATCTACTTGGAATATCGCTGGAATATGGCCTGGCATATGCGGTTTCTAGACCACTCCTGAATAATCACACACATTACCCGTATAATTCTGCCGGGTTCTGGACCGGCGCCTCCGCCATAATGGACATATGTTTCTCGATCGAGCATTGAAGTCTCTTCATTCGGTTTCACGTAATCGCGCGCTCTAGAATGCACCAGAACATTCCGCACTTCTACACTACGATCTAATGGATGGATGAATCCAGAAAGATCGCGTGTTTACCAATATGCACGGGATCGCCGCTCGTAACAATATAAAAACAATTTTGACAGTTTCCCGAAATGACGTTTGTGAATTCAGGTATGAATTAAGAAGAAAATTCTTTTGTCTACAAAATGATGTTTAGGATGTTGAAATCCGTTGGAAAACAAACGAGCTACAGCCGGTTCCTTATTACCAGGTGAAGTTCATTTTGGCGCCTCCACCATATTTGCCTGCAGCAGATGCCACTATTCCACCATAATTTTTCATGGTCCTTGATCGCCCAGGAATCGATCAAGACATAACTCTATACCGGGTGATCATTTGAAAACTATCCACCTGCAATAACTCCCGATTCCTAGTGGAAATGTCTTCGAGCAAAAACAGGTCGATTTCTATATCGAGGGGGACATCTAAAACGTACATTAGCGATTTTCTATCTCTACACCCCTCGCCCCCATCTACCCCAACTTTGAAATTTCAAATGACACTACCTATTTTGCGATACATTAAATTCAACAGAATTGGATTCTCTTTCTGAAAAAATATTTTTGAAACCGAATTCACCCCTTTGCTCCCCCCTCCTCACCTTAAAAATCTGAAATGACAATACCTACTTTGTGAAACATCAAATTAAAGGGAAAAAAGAATTCAATTTCCTTCAATTTGATGTATCACAAAGTGGGTGGTATTTTGTTAAATTTTAAAGTTGAGGTGGGGGAGAGCAATGGGGTGAATTTGGGTGGCACTGTTTCCACCGAAAATTCTCTTCTTTGAAGCTTTTGAGGATGATGCTGACTAAACTGAAGAGAATTGAGGGGTCCAGAATATTGAAAGGGACACTCAGAGAGATTTTAGGAAGAGTTAAAATTCTTGAAAATATTTTTTTCAAAAAGAAAATTCAATTTCCTTCAATTTGATGTATCGCAAGGTAGGTAGTGTCGTTTGAAATTTCATTTTTGGGATGGGTGGAAGCAAGGGGGCTGAAGATAGAAATTTCCCAATGTATGTTTCAGATGTCCTCCTTGATGTAAAAATCGACCTGTTTTTGCTTGAAGAAATATAGACTAGGAATCGGGAGTTATTGCAGGTGGATAGTTTTCAAATGATCACCCGGTATATCTTTACGAAGCTGCACCACGGCACGACCTATGCCCCCATACTATTACATGTTCCCAATTTTTGAAAGAGATATATTTCTGCCGCATCCGATTTTAATTCTGCTGAAAATTTTAGTCGATTTCAAAATGATAGATATAGCTCCTGGAGGAAGAGGACTATTCTTGACAATAGCTGACTTCTGCACCACATGCTACGTGTCGTATTCCATATACAGGTCCCCTGTATTTATTGCACAGAGCGTAAAGGTTCCGTAAAATCTGTTAACTTTCTGAAAAACATTCGGAATTTTCTCAACTGGTCCAGGAAGGTCATAGATTCGTGAAATGGTTTTTCAAATTCCCGCCTATACATACCTTCTTCATTTACAGGGTGACCTAAAAAAATCTACTGTTTGGTTTTGCAGTGATAACTTTTTTCTTTGACCGATTTTGGAAATTGAAAGCTTTTTTTGAAGCTAAATCTCCAGCTGAACAAAAAACAAAAGTCAGAATTGACTCAAAGTCAACGCTTGAAATGAAGTATCCATTCAAAAGTGACTCAATTCAAACGTTCTCGAAATCCAGTTTGCGAGGAGAAATCAATAAAAACCACCTTGCTTTCAAACCAATAATCCATTTTGAATACGTCAAGTTTAATCTTGCTTGTATGAGTCAAAGAGGGAGGGTAAAGGAGCACAATCACAACGGCATGTTTTTGAAGGAGAATCAGAGCCCCTTTATCACCTGAATTTGCTTCTTATCAACACTACGTAAATCAGACAATGAGCAACTTAAACCTGGTTTGTTATCACTCATTGTTTTGATTTTCGTTTTGTTGGTTCCGAGCATTTTCAGGTGAGCTAGGGGCTTATTCTCCTTCAAGGACCGAGTTAAATTGGTGAAATAAGGCGTTTCGGAATCAATCCGTGCGGGCTTATTCCTTGACAGAGATTTACCATTCAGGTCTCTTTCGAAAGCCACAAGGAGGTACTTTGGTTTGAGCCTAGACATTTTCAAAATCCAAAAATGATTTTTTTTTTAGTTTGAATTTTTGGACTTGAATTTGATTTATACTACTTTTGAACTTCAGTGATATTTTTGCCTTGGGTACATGGGCGCCCGGAGGGGGGGGCAAGGGGGGGCACCTGCCCCCCCCTGGCTCCGGAGCAGCTGAATAAATTCTTCCTTACGAAAAAAAAAATTTTTCGAGAAAGGAAAAAAAAAATCATTTTCGAAAGAAAAAACTTTGAGAAGGTAATTTACATTTTCTTGAATTGTTAGAGCAATTTGAAATTCCATTAGGCTTCTACCTAAATTAGATAGCTACCCGTAAAGTCATAAAATAGGTAGATGGGTAGGTAGGTAGGTAACGATCTGCAATTTGTGCGGAAATGGGTGATGATTATTATGAGAAAATCATTGATGCCTTTGGAAAGAACCCTAGAAGACTTCAATTCGCGTTTTCCTAAACCCAATAGGTAATCGTTAAAGACTGCAAAACAAAGCAATACTTGAAATTTTCTGAACCTCTGGTTTGAAACACTAGGGGTTTTTTCAACATAATGAACGAGTGTAACAATTGACCTAGCAATACTTGAAATTTTCTGAACCTCTGCCTCTGGTTTCAAACACCAGGGGTTTCTTTTAACATAATGAACGAGTGTAACAATTGACCTCTATATCAATCATGGCAATAATTGAAATTTTCTAAACCTCTGGTTTAAAACACTAGGGGTTTTTTCAAGATAATGTAATGTAAGATAGTGTAACTATTGACCTGGCTATTTTGAAGTAAATTTTTATACATTTTGTACAAAATTACAAATTTTAATAAATTTCTCTAAAGTTAAGTTTAATTTTCAAATATATTTCCTTATTTTTCGCACAATGATTATTATCACCATTATTATCATTATTCGAAAAAAATTTCGTCTGCGGCGCTAATCTAAAGGACTTCGCAAATTAGGCCAGGTAGGTATGTGACGTTCTCTAACTAAAGCTATTTGCCCCCCCCTGACAAAAATCCTGCGGGCGCCCATGCTTGGGTAAGCTATTTCATGTGTTTATTCATAACTTTAGGTACCTTCTGATGGTAGGATTGGTAGATTATAGAACAGATTAGGTGTTTTCCTGACGGTTGTAGAAAAATCCATTAGACATACCTATTCCATGGATTTCCATATAAAAGCACATAATTATAGGTATCAATTCCTCAGTGTTCCGTGTGGATGTGAGGCATGACTATGTTGGATGAAAAATTCAGCATCAACTCTCGGCGTAACTCGATCATTCCAAGGTAATATGGCTTAATCGAAAACTCTACATGAAACAAAAATCACGTAAAATGATTAACAGTGCCCGCCAATAGAGTATAGGTATGCGGATGGGGCAACAGCAAATTTGTTCGCACTGATGAACTATGGCCGATCCCGATATACCGGCCCCAGGAACAAAGTTTGTACAGCGACCACCATAATGTTAACAGCAGATTTTAATTAACTACTGTAGTTCTGCATAAATCATCCCATTGATTTTCACCGCACAAAACTTTCTATCAATTCCAATTACACCACCGCCAATTTCCATTAGCATCCTGTTCCTGCTGCCCCTGCATTTTATCGAGACTACACTTGCATGCAAAGTCCATTACTGAACGCCATAAAGGCAGGGATTTTAAATAGCTTTTTATATTAACGCAGAAATGTGAAAGGTCTCAGTTCACTTCCAGCCCAACTCAGCGGCACAGTCTGAGATAATTTACAGAGACAAAAAAAAATTAATGTATTTACTACAGATTTTTAGTTTTTGGCAACAACACCGCAATAAAATAGGCTTTTGTCAGTGGATTCCCTCTTGGCTTGGCTCTTCGTGATATGGCTCAGTGGGCTCGTTGACGCAAGCCGACCGTTCCATTCCTAATTAATTATCACCATACATTTTTTATTTATTCGTTTGTTTTAATAAAATTAGATTTTATTTATGAGTTAGGTACTCCAGAATCAGGGCAAAGGGGTCCTTAAAATACGCGCATTATCGAATCGAACGAAAAAAAAAAATAGGTCGCGAGCTGGAACAAAAGCGAACTTTTTCAACTTTTAATTAATTATACGAAACGGAAGACGATTTGTATAACGAAGTTAGTTGCGGGATATCTGCACCACGCAGTATTAGATAAAGAAGCCCTCCGCGTTCTTCCTCTGCAACTACATTTTCATTTTAATTAGGATTTTTGGAATATATAGCCAGGCAAACTTTACATGTTTCCCAGATTAAAAAGTTATCGAATGAAATGCCTGTTTTTTTTAATGGATCACAAAAAAGTTCCTGGGCGGTACAATAATGGTGGATGGCGCGCGCTAAACTTTTTTTATACTCTGGCTAAGCTCATTTGAAACAGGTGAAGTGACAGAAATAGCGTATGCGTAACATGCACTGCTACTCTACTGGAAACTCCAGTAAATGACATTAGAGGTGTAGGGTGGTGTTGATGGATGCGTTAATCGTTCAATCAGCACCAATAGCTTATCCATAAATTATGAGGTGATAGCTCCAAGGGAAATGAAATCTGATCGATTTCTACTTATAGGATACAAATTAAAAAATTGTAAATAGTACCTACCGGTGGACACCTACACATAGAATTACAGATAATTTTAACTTGCTAGTATGCTTGTCTCCACCAAGCATATAATAGGTTACGGTTTTATTAATAATGTTTGGTGAAGGTGAGGTTCAAGGACCTCTGCATGCAAGGAAGCATCAGCTTATTGTGCCCTCGTAGCGAATCACTTCATGAAGCTAGCTAGTGCCGTCCATCGTCCATCGTGTTATCAATCGAATCCCTGATTTAGGCAGGCTGTGCCCTAGCCAAATGCAGCTTCGCACCCCTAATTTCGACCAGGCTGCCTAAATTAGAAATTCAATTGATCACACGATAGTTACAGCTAACCTCTACTATACCTACCTCCCCACCCATGAGATAGGGATCCCATCTTCTTCACCAGTTTATCACGTAAGCTGGATGAAAAAAAAGCAAATTATAGTTAAAAAATATTTTGGTGTGGAAGTGAGCATGACCGGAAAATTTGTCGCGGAAAATTGGTCGCACGAACAATTTGTCTCACGAACAATTTGTCGCAAAATGTTTACCCTTTTGCCTCACCTCTGATAAGTCTTTTATCTTTATGTGTTGACCGAAGTTCTGATTTCGTGGATATAAAACTTTTAGTTAGTCCCCTTGTGTCTTCTTGCGCTAGAAGCCCTAGCCCTATAATGCATAGGTCCCCTTGTTTCTTTAATGTCGATTGAAGCTTTGCTGATCCCCTTGCATTTTCCAAGGCTTTGGGAGCTTCAGTAAGCACCCTGATACCTTCATGTGGTATTCAAACCCTATCGCGCACCCTCTTGGGTCCACATGGTTCATTTGAGCCCACCCCCTTGTATTTTTCATAGGTTTCAGAATTACAATGAGTCCCCTGTTGCCTTGTTTTATTGTACAGAGCTCCATTAGACCTCCTTGTACCTTCAATATCGTTCGAAGCTTTGCTGAGCCTCTTTGCATTTCTCCATGATTTTCGGCACAGCATAAGCACACTTGTGCCTTCATGTCATATTCGGAGCCATATATCGGGCTGTGCAATTCCTTTTGCGCGAATTGTCCTTTGCGTTCTTACAGCAATATTTTCCTTAGTGAAAGAATTTTTTTGCCAGAGCCGCCACGCTGTGCACGCCTATTATACCTCTAAATGATGCCTACCCCTATGACATGTTGTAATTAACTGACACTGTGACACTGAAGACCTATTCAATAAACGGAATGTTGGCAGTCCTGCTTACCTGATAGAGCAGCTCTATGGAACATTATCAATTGCACGACTGTACCTACTCACAATTCGAAAATGCAGGTTCTTCGTCCGATCCACTATTGAAGTCGCCATTTTGAAGTCCTGAGGTCTTGGGCAGAATTAGCGTTTTCCACTGGTGAAAAAAGTGCGCACTTTTTGCCGTCTATGCTCGTTGTCATATAGAAACTCATCAGGAAGCCCTGCTATTGGTCCATGCGCAAGGTCAGGGCAGTTGGTGCGCACTTTTTATCCCAGTGGAAAACGCCATTAGGCATTTCCATTGACGTCACAGCAGTGTTGTCAATTGTCCAATCGCCTGCCAAATTTGACCTAACATGTTTGGCTTGCCGAAAAATTATTTTGCAGGCGCATCAAGGACATTGCTTTGAACTTAGAACAAAAGTTTCAAACTCAAACTTAAAAAGATAGCCGAGGAAAAAAATGCAGGAACTGGAACTCCATAAGCGTGCTATAGTTCGGTTGTTCTCCTACTCTAAAACACTACTCGAGTAATGTTGAAAAGTAGGATGCCGATCCAAAATAATAATATCACTGCTTGCAGTGGAAACCAGTTGTACAGGAAACTTTTCCAGCTACCTGATGCTTCATTTTGCCCGGAATGGGTACAACTAAGAGCTGAAAACCTTCTTTCCGCTCTTGATAAATAAAATTCTACAGGATTTTTACGTGCGGTTCCGCATTTGAAATCTTGAAATATTGTCAAAGGACTGTCCAAATTATTTTTCCCATGGATGATTTTTCCCTAGTAATGGTATCAGCAATCTTGATTGAGAATATTAAAAAAAGGTGTTAAACTGGGCAGTGAAAATTAACTCACTTCTTTGCTTGGCATTCTCCCTTGGTCTCTCGCATTTTCAACTTTATAAATGGAATAAGCTGATGCGGAAATGTGGGGAAAGACTTCAAACGCGATCGTGTTTCATGTTCTTGAAGGTGAAAAAAAAATTTGAACAAACTTTTTGCACTAGCCGAAGACTTAATGGTTTTTAATAGTGAAGAACGATAGCGACATGGTGACTGATGCTGTTAAGGTTAATGGTGTAATGTATCCTGGTTGATGGCACCATTTCTGTAGTGTACCCTAGTCACGGCACCATTTCTGTAGTGTAACCCCGTTTTCGATGTTGGCAGTGATCGTCGTTGTTCCTTCCCTTCCCCACGTCGTTTATCGTTTACCTACGTTGTGTTGTTGAGTTCTTACTCGAGATGAGAATGTGTCGTTGGGGATGAGGTTTGATTCTTGAATGAAACGCGATTGGAATGCAAGCAAAATGAATGTATATTGAAAATAAATTGCAAAGTTCAAAATGAATTTGTTTTTTTTCTCAAAACACTTCACAACAACAAATTGACAGTGATAAAATGACACAACATGGATGAAGAACAACAAATCACATACAAATGAAACAAGACAAATCATTACAAATTATTTGACAATGCAGGAATTTACAACAATGCAATGAACACAAAATCAGATTAACAAAACAAAACAAGAAATCATGAAACATGTTAAACTGTCAATTTGATCGCAAAGTAGAACTGACGTATTCGCTGACAGGCACACATGAGAATGAACACGTCAAAGAAACCCATGCGTATAGCCTGGTTGATTGCTGAAAAATCCCTTCCCAAATGATCTGAACAAAAGTCAAGTGTGAATGAGTCATGATGAAGTGACAGAGGACAGAGAAGTCACTCCAGTAATGCATTGATCAAGTCAGCGTGAATCGGTGCTTGAACCTCTTCGAAACGTTTGCTTCGTTTACAAGTTATTTACACAACAACAAGAGGAAACTTCACGCTTAGCAATTTATGTTACACTTTACAAACAAAAGAAGTCAAATTGATAGATAAGTAAACAATAAAGAAACGATCGGTAAACAAGTACATGAATCAGCAAGAAACAAATGATAAGTAATGGTGTAAGTAAATAAACAAGAAACAAATAAGGGATAAATAGGTGGATAGATAAACAAGTAACAGGTGAGAGATGAATAAGTAGAGAAGTTGAAGTTGGTCATACTTTTTGCAAGCAAACGGAAGGAAGAAGTATCTATAACGCATTCGCCCGAATTTCCCCAGAAGTTACCCGTTACAAACCCCACAGATACATACATACATACATACAAAACAGAACAATGGTTAGTAAACAGTAATCACATACAGTAAATAACAGTAAATACAAGAAAATCGACTCGAGCCAACCTGTGGCCCTTTCTTCGTCATTTTACATAATTCCCCCCAAATAAGAAAAGGCTAGTAGACTCAACAAGGCAGATTTATACAAGTAGGTGGACTTTCCCCCCCCCCCCAAGACACGGAGAAAAGCGTGCAAGTCTTCTTTTCTTCCTTTACTTTCAGGTATAACCCGACCACTGACGTATAATACTAGACGAAGCTTTCCTATCCCCAATACACACTGTGTTGACGCGCGAGAACCGCCAGGACCAGGGGAAAGTGGGGGGGGGGGTTGTTATCCGGACGACACACAGACGTGCTTGCAGCGTTTTCTTTATGTTAAGGGGGCAAAACAAATGAAGGTAAAAAATAACGTCAATGTATGCTCTCGGTATGCTGAAGCTTTGCACACCTGGCACTGCTGCACCATTATTACCTCGCGAAATAAGCAAAATATCGAACGAAACGACAAATAATAATGAGCAACAAAGAAATGGGCTGGCTAATTGGCTATGGTGTGACGTGTGACAGTTGACAGTATGCAACGCGATCAGCTGACCGCAGCGCGCGACCCACAACAAGGTGCTACAATACGAGGTGTGATCACTTGGAATTTAATTCCTACTCTCTACCTCTACTCCTACTTTACTTCTTAATTTTCAATCAGACATATAAAATCTTCCCAAGAAATAGTACAGAATTGAATATCTCGACGATTTGGAGTGAAAATCCACACATTGGCCCTGCATTCATTAAGCGGGCTCACCTCAGTTGATATACTTGCATATTGTTATTTTCCTGACGTCGGCCATACTGGATTCAGGTCTTGGCCGCATGCACGGATGTAAACAGCTCGGTCTAATATAAGTGAACCCGACGATAAACAATGAAATGTCAATGAATCATGAAAAGTACTGTTCTCTACTTAGCGGCTGATTTGGGCGTAGCAGAGTTTCTTTTTGTCATCTTACTGTTTGTGACGTAACTTGTGGAAAGAAACAATAATGAAACCGTGAAATACGCGTGAGAGCGCAATCCCGAGGTGAAGTCATAAGTGTGCAAAATACACACCCACTAGATTACGGCCTGTGTCATCAACATCAAGATCATTCGGGGAGTAGATGAATTACACAAAATTCAGAGTAGTGCAAAGCACCTTAATTTTAAAGGGAAAAAACTGCGTGTTATGCAAGCCCGTTGAGAACAAAGGGAACAAAGAATTTCGGGTTTTGTACAATACTTTTACGGACAAAATAGGTATCGAAATGCATGATTTGGTGAGTGGGTGGAAGCCAAAATTACGATACAATAATAAAAGAAACACCGACCTTAAATACATGAAAACGACGCACTCCGGAGCACTAAAAATCACGTGTTCTTCACCACAGCTGATTCTCTTCTCTCCGGCTGCCCGCGGCTGCCGCTCGCGCGCTCAGCGCCATCTCCCTTTTCCATCGGCCAACGCTACAAACGTCAACGACCGTACCTACTTCAGGTACCAACGTACAAACAAAACAAAGGGGGAATACCACAATGGTAGAGTCAGCGTTCCCTTTTCATTGAGTAGTGATATTGAAAAATGGTTCCGTAGGCGCCCCACCCATTTCAAACTTCAAGGGCTCCCTGGCGACCACCCAAGAAAAAATCTGCGTGACGCTCCTTCTCAATCGAAAGAGGGAAAGAGCACGCTTCTTTGTGCCATCCTACCAATTTTCGTGCTTTTGTCACCAAGTATCACTAACCTCAATAGCCGTCACAATTATTCAACGCAAAATTTGTACCCAAACTATCCTCGTCCTTCAGCTTCAACTAAAATGCTGCATGGGACAGTCTTGAAGTAGATTATAGCTTGGAAGAAAAGCTTTATGCCAGTGTCCTTCACATATCTAACCTGATGAAGCAGATGGAACAACAAAAAACATCATATGTTGATAAATAGAAGATTTTGAAATGAACTCGCGAGTTGCAGGAAATTTTGTAAAAACGTGTAGAATAAGGAGTTGGGACATTCAACTCAACCGCCGCGGCGGAAATATCAGGTACCTCAATATGCAGGGTTGCCAGGAGCCAGGAGCAAAACTCGATCGAGATCGAGTTCGACCATTTAGCTACTGTAATCTCCACAACTTTCTTATACCCTCATTTCCGGACGCCCCTGGGTGAGAAATAATTTTTCCTCAAGCTCAACGACGGGATGCAACTTTGAAGTTCTGATGGACTTCTTCGTTTACTTACTCGCTCATTATAAGTATATATAGGTGTTTTTAATAAGGACAGAAATCGGAAAATTTAATGAATGGCAACAAGATAACTTCAGACAGACAGCTTTGACTCCCTCCAATTCAAAATTATTGGGAATGAAATCATTCGACGAGCTCCTCCCTACGCATAAAAAAACCCTCCTTCGCAATCCCTTCAGCGCGCGCGAGTCCTGACGTCGGTGCTCTTCTCCGACCGTTGGTTGCCATAGACAACTCCTTAATTAGTCCTCCGCCAGCAAATGAATCTTGGTCAGATGCCCTGGTATTTCGAAAATTGACAATAATCCGCCCCCACAAATAAAACCGATAATTATTAATGGCATCAGGACAGGAATTTAAAATTCAATTAGTCGACGCACTCTCCGGCTCCGGGCTTCGAGAGCTTGAAATATTACCCATCACCGGTTTTCAACAACACGACATCTTCCATTCACTTCCCCATATACTTCTATTGAAGTCGGGCTCGTATAGAGGTGCTATTGAAATCCTCCATCCTTGATGCATCACGTCGATGGCATTCCTGTATTGGCAGAACCTGCCGGGTCAAGGACGAATGAAAATAACAATGATGACATTGTGCATTCAAAGAAAAATTCTTGCGGTGAATTTCTTAAGCATTGTATTTTTGTCGAAAGAATCAGAGGAACAAAGCTCTATCGTTGCTCGTGAAAAATGGAATCACATTTTCTTAAAAACAAAAGCACGCGGAAGGAGATACAATTATCGGTGTGTTCATTTTCCCACGCCGTAACTGAAATGAAATTTCCACATGTACGTGTAAGGGTCTCGTGAAGAAAAATGATCACGTATCTTGTCCGGCATGGTCTAACTATTACCTCGAATTGTTGTAACGTTGTGTTGTAACGTTACGTGCAAATGACCGGACATTTGCAGAAAATGAGAAGTCCGCAGGATTACAGACATTTATTAATTTTTAAGCTTATGCAAGTATCCCTGAAATATTTAGTTCGCATAATTAATGCGGTATACATACGATACTCCAAGACATACTAAGAAATATGTTCAAGTTTCTTTGCCAAAGCTCACTATAAAGTACTTATGCCTTTGAAATTTGGTGAAAAATTCGTTGACTAGGTCATAACTTTCTTGTTATTGATCGATTTTTTTTTTTTTTTTTTTTTTTTTGCAAAAGAACCATGCTTTAATAAAATCTGTTGTAGCATCACAATACTCTACCGACTCCCGAACCTGTGTGAATTTTTATTCAAGACATCCCCTTCGGGTGAAAAATTGGAATTTGTGAACGAGATTAAAGAAGAATTGTAGCTATCTTCCAAATCAAACTAGTCGCTTTTGGCCAAGCGCAGATCTGGAAAATACTTTGGAAATTCGTAGCGGCCAAATGGGATATTGTGTGAAATCGCGACTGACGACTATGACTATATTTTTGAGCTCCATCATTTGAGCCTAGTCTCGATATGTCTGCCGGTTTTGCATTTTTCACTGGAAAACTTGAGGAATTGTGAAAAATCTTGTTGAAAAATGTCCAAGAACCAATTAGGTACTCATTGTTAGAAAAACTTGTGAAAATCGGTTTACGGCATAAAAAGTTGAAAATTTGCATTTTTTCCAGGCGTAAAATTCGATAACCGCCAAAAAATTATTCACTCTTTTATCCAGCTATGTTTTGCTGCATGAAGGCACTGAAGTGAATATTCCGTGGGGCCGGTCACAGGTCGAGGTACAAAGTTCACATGCAGATTTTCAAATATGCGAAATGTGCAAATTTCGTTTTGAAAAATCACCTCTGAAAAACCGAAACCATGTTTCGCAGTTGAAAACAGGCTCGTAACGCCTAATACAATCTAGTTTTGGTATCAGTCGGAATTTCCCGAAAAAAAGTCGATCCCCCAACACAAAATATGTCGCCTGAGTATTGAGTCGAGCATCTAACACCAAAACTTCTAGCCAAAATTCGGATGAACGGCAACGGCTGTCTCGAGTGGTATCGACAAAAGAAACTTGTAGCCCCCAAATAATAATAAATGCTGGTATTTTATAATTTTGGCAGGTGACAGATGGAGAAATACTTCCAACTGTTCTGCATACAGTTAGTTTTTCAAGGGCTTGCGAATAACGTATCACAAGTCAAGTTCCGTGAGATATAAGCTCTAACATTTCTTGCCAATGACATTTCTGTTTGACAAATGACAGTCAAAAACTCCCCTAAAAACGGATATATCCGTCGTTATCGATTTTTTTTCTCAACACGGTCTCACTCAAGTTGTGATCCATTCCATAAGTTGGTTGTCCAGAAAGTAATAATGAGCAAACTCGTTTTCAGAAATATCTGAAATTTTTTCCAGTGGCGGAGTTTATGAGAATGGTGATCACTTTAACCGTCCCATTTCCTACGCCACTGGTATTTTTGTGAAATAGATTTTTGCATGAGAATCTGCTTATAAATCTGGAGATGAGTAACTATATTCGAGCTTGTTGATTAGAAATAGAGCAACCCATCCAGAAGCTATCCATGTTTAAATTTAAGAAAATCACGTTACCTCATCTGCGCCACGATAGAGTTGTCGGGGTTCAAAAAGTCGCTCGACTTCGAAACCCAGTATATAGCTTGTGATCTTGGACTTGGATTGGACTGGAAATTAGATTGACCTGAACTGAACAAGAATTTCTTAACTCAGTTTTTCTGAAATCTAGCTTCTAAAATCGAATAAACTGGGCAACAATTCAAGTGGACCACCCCAAAATTCTGCCTCGGTTAAAATGAGGATATCTGGAGAAAAAATTGCCCGATTTTGGAAATTTTTGTGATGCTCGATAGACTAGTTTTTCGACTACAATACACCATCTTAGATCGCCTAATTGTCAATCTTATACCCAATATACAGGGTGACAATGGAAGGAGTGCAAAAATGACCTAACTTCAGCAAGAGAGTTAATCATTTTTTCGCGATTTTCCGTATGGACTCTGCCAGGGCTGTTGCTCATCTTCGAAATTTAACAGGAACGTACATAAAAGCGGCATTAAATGCACCATGAAACAATTTGATTCCACCGGCCCTCAAAAGTGTTGAGGACCTAGACCTTTTGTGGGACCATGGCAGATCAAGCATGCATGCTGTGGCATTGCATTACATGTTAGATGGCCCAGAATGGTTCAAAATGCATCAATGGCAAGTATCCGTTGCATTAAGTTTGCCACAGTCACCAGTTTGTACCATCATGAGTGCTTGTTTTACTGCTCAATTCTCACTTCATAAATCACAAAACAAACAATAACTCTGGGAAAAAAAACAAATTACGATCAGAAGTGCAAAACCGTTTCGAGATATTGATACATGCTTTCCAAAACGTGACCAACAAGATTCTGCGGCTTGTTTTCTTAAAACGGGATCTTGCTAAAGTCGGGTCTCTTTTCCACTTCTTTCATTGTCACCCTGTAGATCCTACATGCGGTCAACAATCAGGTGATTGAAGATGGTATCTTGTGGTCAAAAGATTGTTCCTTCGAATACCACAAAAATTTTCAGAATCGGGCAATGTTTTCGAGATATCCCCATTTTTACTGTGACAAAATTTCGAGGTGGTCCACTTCAATTTTGTCCCAGTTTATCAAAAAATGTCATGTAACATGTCTTAACTATTTAGTTACGGAAAGGTACCCATTGCAAATTCGTAATAATATGAAATAGGTAAATAGAATATGCGAGAATTTATTAATACGTTGAGCTAAGTAAAGAGTTAGGGATTCTGACAGAGCTCTTTGGAGGGTTTCTTCGGTGCTCCGGGAGTCCGACCCCTCCTCGGCCCTTGGCCCTCGCCGGGCTACGACCCTGAGCAGCATCCAGCATTAGCGGCGGCAGAGAGAAGTCACGCCACACCTCCCAGAACGGGCGAACCAGGCAGGTACAGCTGACTGGCTGAAGTAATCCAGCGGCGGCCCGGAGCTCTTCGTTCCTGAGGGCAGACATCCCGGATCAATACCCCGACGACTCTCCGAACCGGCCGCCCGCCGCACTCCCTAACAACGCTACTAAATGTTGGTAGTTGGCTTGCCGCCGAGCGAGCCTCCCTTTTCTCCCTTTTGGTTCGTTCTCGAGTGCGAGTAGTAGTCCCTCCGTAGTCTCTTTATCTCCCCATATCCTCCGCCACTATGTACAAGGCTGATGACTGCCTACTTATACCCGACTCGAAGCCTTCCTCCTCCCTGATGATGATGATGCCGCATCCATGCCGATGCACTCGGCAGCTCAACGAAACTATCAACTTCCGATTGTCATCTGTCGACGCCGCCAACTTTGCAACCGAGAGGAGGCCATAAAAATGTTGATCCTAATGTCCCATGTCATTTCATTGTCGGCGGGGATTACGGTCGCCGCAAATGGCGTAGGCGCCGGCCTGTAAATCGGGCGATCTATGGCAATGTGTATGTGTATCTGTGTAACAAAGTTCTGGAAATTGTATGCCCAATAATGATCTTCAAGGATATCATGTCTGAAACTTGATTGTTTGAAACTTAGACGGGATGTTCGAATAAGCAACAAAGTGTTTCTATAGTGCACGGAAACGCCATCAGTCACCATGATTTGCTGTCGTTGCTCGTGAATACTTATCAAATGTGACCTAACCTAACGAAATCCTGATGGTCCCTAGTTCTCTACTCTCTGAATGCCGAAAAGTTTTAGGCTTGATAATTTCAACTTGGAACGAGCTTCACCGTCTCAAATTAGTCGTAGGTACTTATCTTTCCATCTTGGTAGGTATTCTATGTGACTGCATGATTGCTGATTATCATAAACGATTTTAATTCTGTCTTCAGAATTAATCATCTCATCAGCCTTCTCGTAATCTTTCCTGCAAAAGTGAATATAAAAAAATGTCTATAAAGTTTCTACAGGGTGCATGAGAAATCAAACAGTGGGAAATTTCAGGAAGTTCAGCATGTGCCCAGCGTTTGAATAAAAATGTATTTTATTCACAACCACCATGTAGTGGGTTCTCTTATGTTCATTTTTTGAGGCCCGTGTGCAAGTAGCAAGTTGAGACTAGAGTATAGTGGTTGGTGCCAAATTGTTCCTTAGATCATGCTGAACTAGGATCGCGATGGCGAACATCTGAGACCCGCGACTGGGCAGCGGAAGGGGAGGTAAAATGTGATGAGGACATAAAAAATGTTGAATCATGATCCGAAAGAGGTACACTGATGAAAGTTATCGTACGTATTCGCCATTTTACGCCAATGAAGGTTTAGCAAACCGATTTCAAAAATATCAATCGTTTCCAGAGATATTTACAAAAATATAATTTTTTTTGTGGACATTTTACTGTTTAAAACTCGAAGAATTTTGAAGATGGAAAGATGAAAATAGATATTTTGACTATTAGGGATGTTAGAAATATAGTCGTGATTGGCGACAATTCCTCGGCCTACTATTTTAGGAAACAAGACCGTCAACTGTTTTCATCAGTTTGGCCGCCATCTTGGATTTCCTTTTGGTGCAGTAGTTGCAAAAACGACACAGAACTGTGGGTATGGTAGCATTAGATCATTTCAATATGAAAAGTAACTCCCCAGAGGGGGTAAATTACTTCTTTGTCGAAAAAAATTGCCACTTTGTTATCTCTGGCTTCTGCCGAATTCAGTGCCAATGATGGCTGATTTGGAGATGGAAGCGGCACAATACGTTTTGTACCATAAAACTTGATAGTTTTTGGAGTCAACCACCAAAATTTATGATCATGAATCAAATGGTTTATAGTTGGTGATTGGTTGAAGCAAAGTGTGCTCATTTTTGGCAGAAAATGCATAAAAACTGAGTTTTTAGTGGACATTACAAAGCTCTAGAGGGAGACCTGCGGCCAAGATTGGTGGCGAAAGTCATGTAACTAGTTGAAGTTATAGTATGCTCTTCAACAAGTAGCTATAATGAATCGTGTAGGTCGCTTGAAGACCTCTGGGGAAGTCGACAAAGATGTTTTTTCATGATAATATTTTCAAGTACAGTCCCCCTTAAAAGTCTGTGAGTTTGTAAAAAATCACCACCACACATCTTCCAGCTCCGTGAACTGCGGTGATATCAAATAAACCGAACAAATGAGTTGTTCGAGTGTTGCAAATGTTCCGTGGTCGAAAGAGTTGGTCCCTAGAGAAGAGAGAAACTTTTGGAAGGGACTGTACTTGGAAATATTATCATGAGAAAACATCTTTGGCGACCTCCCTAGAGATCTTCAAGAAACCTACACCATTCATGACAGCTACTTGTTATAGAGCGTACACACTTTAACTAGTTACATGACTTTTTGCCGTCAATCTTGGCCGCAGGTCTGCCTCCAGACTCCAGAGCTTTGTAATGTCCACTAAAAACACAGTTTTTATGAATTTTCTGCCAAAAATGAGCACACTTTGCTTCAGCCAATCACCAACAATGAACCGTTTGATTCATGATCATAAATTTTGGTGGTTGACTTCACAAACTATCAAGTCAAGTTTTATGGTACAAAACGTATCGTGCCACTTCCAGCTTTGAATCAGCCATCATTGGTACTGGATTCGCGCAGGAGCCGGAGATAATGAAATAGCAATTTTCTTCGCCAAAGAAGCAACTAACCCTCTCTGGGAAGTTACTTTTCATATTGAAATGATCTAACGCTACCATACTCATAGTCCCCTGTCGTTTTTGTGACTACTGCACCAAACCGATTCCCGTCAACAACTTTTTTAGTCGCATCAGAAACCCCTCAACAGAATGGGCTAGGTTGGACCTTCAAGAGCGTTAACCCGTTAACCAATATAAAGTACGAATATATTTACATATTGGCAAAGTGATGAAAGAACAATGATCCATCTTATGCACCTTCTGCACTGCTCTCTGTCGAGGATTCGCCACATAGTTCATATGTGCTGTGCTTTTTGCTATTTTGTTTTTCTGTAGGGAATGGACCAAGTTTGAAATGCCTAAGTCGAGTTGCTCTACAATATTTTAATGAGACTCTGAGGAGTCTGAGGGCGGTCCGAGACTAGATAACATGCTGGTTTTGCTTTGTATGCCTATACTGGAATTTCTTACAGATATAACTAAATATTATGCTAACTATAATAAAACGAGCTGATCTTCTTCATTGTTCACGGTTGTTGAAAAATAGATTTCTACGTGAACTTGCACGTCTCGTCTTTGCAAGATATCCCCGCCATCAGTTCTTGATCGGGTACAAATCCAGAGATTGTCGATATTATCCTTTCATCCAAGAAATTTTGAATTATTCGAGCATCGATGAGTATGGAAATGATTCCTGGAGCCGACAACTTCTGCTTAAGGAAAAATATGAAAGGTCGAAGAGTAACGTCACGACATAGGCATCACTTGAAAAAATCCTTGCAACGGAACTAGATCGGCAGTTATCTTTGGTTGTTCAACCATGGTATGCCATTCCATACAATAAATAGAGGTTTACCATCAAAGTCTATAGTAGGAATGTTAGTAGGTATGTAATCTCTAGAGATCAATTCTCGATAGCTCATGTATTTAGGTTCTGCCTCACAGGAAATTGAAAGTATCTCAACTTTGACCTGATTTTGATGAGTCAAAATCACCTATACCTTGACGACCTGACAAAACTGAATCTTTACCTTGAATCCGATTCAACAACAAAATCTGTTGTAGCACCACAATATTTTCTCGAGTCGTATCCAGGATTCTATAGTAATTTTTGTTCGAGGTGTGTCTTCGAATGGAAAGTTGGAACTTGAAACTTGCAGCATTCTCATGATGAACAAAAATCAAACTGTGTACCTACCTAGGTGAATTTTACTCTCACGGGAAAACCTCGAATTCTATTCCAAATTGTCCTATTGTAAAAATCGTCGAATATGTTAGTACCCCTATTCCAAAGTTTCTTGAACGTTACTCAAGTGAGAAAAATACTGGAAATGCATTATCTCAAGTCAGGAAACCTTCAAACTCTCATCTCCGATTCCATAAATTCTTTTACTGGTGAAAAATAATGCAATATTTTCATGTTCGACCCAAGGAATAGTTTCTGTCGGGCTCTCAGGCTTGATGGCTGCCGGAATTAGACGTGCGGACTGCGGAGTTACCCAAAAATGCCCTACAACAACATTTTTGATATCACTGAAATCTGTTCAGTTTTTTCAAGTTCTGTATGCTCAAGTCTAAAGTCACTAGGGGGTTAACGTTCTGCATCTGGATCCCTCATCACATTGCTTATTTACTAAATTAATCAAATATAATTGTGAAATGTGTGCCGGTATTATTTTGTACAGGGGGAACCCTAGTCCAACTTTAAGTAAAGTTTGTGGTCCATAAATACAACGATTTAATTAAATAATGGGACTCGCATAGCAGGCCACTGCTATACCTAATTTAATTAATCCGAGTCTGGAACAATCACCTATCAGCCCTTTTTGTATACGTGACAGGTTACCTACAACTGAATTTGACACACCAACTGAATACAAATTGAATTTGACGTGATCTGTTCCAACTTCCCCAACGGCACCCACTTGGTTAGGGCACTAAAAATGTGAAGAGAGTAGAGAGAATCACGTACGCCGAGGGACACTTTTAGCATAAAATTATTCTTATTGAAGCTGGGTGCTATTTTTAGAATGTGCAACATTTCCTTGACAATTTTTAATACAAAATGCAATTAATCCTAACTGAAACATTACCAGAATAATTAATGAGACTGTTACACGCTCGTAAAACTTTTTGCAACGTCAATAAATAGACTTTTTCGAGTTTTATTTTAATGCGGAATAGATTTATTAACGCGCAGCTTTAACTTCCTACTCTCATTATTTGATTCTAACAACTTTATTTAGCACTAGAGCACACGCAGCCTTGAAACAAAATGCATAATTTGGTTTTGAGACCTAGTTGAAAGTTGACGTGTGGCTAGGTATTTATTTATTTATTTATTTATTTAAAAAAAGCTTAAAATCCTTTATCGTAACTTTCTTGCATTTTTAGACACCCATATAAACTGAAATAGTTCACAAAGAAGACCTGAAATTCTTTAGGAAAACATGCTTAAATAGCTTTTTATTTCTTAACAGTCAGGTCGTCAGGTCCATTCGATACACTACACTGGCAATAGGCATGATTCAAACCCTTATCTATTCACATCTCCTTATATTCAGAAATTATTACATAATGATGTCTGTACTAGAAAAGTTAGATAATAAACTAAAATAGTAAGCTCCACACAAAAAAATGGTTGAAAATTCACAAAAAAAGCCCTAAAATTCTTTGGGAAACGTGAAACGTGCTGAAATAGCTTTTCATTTCTTGACACTCAGGTCCATTCGATACACTTCTGGCAATGGGCAAGATTCAAACCCTCATCCATTCACATCTCCTAATATTCAGAAATTATTACATACATATTAAGTCTGCACTATAAAAGTTAGATGGTCAAATAGAATTGTGCTTTTCCGCCTAATTTATGACGCATTAGAGATGGGATATTCAACGTCATTTGCGGGGTTTCAGGGGTCGTCCGCAACCACAGACCTTCCACAGCATCTAACCTGAGGCACGGTAATATCATACTCGTGCCCGGGAATAGGTCGCTAATCTACATAATAGCTAACAGTGAGCTTATAGCTAAATGGATAAAACCCGGTCAAACCAACAAGTCGACGGGCCCGCTTTTTTCAACCCCGAGAGCCACCGGACGAGAATACCGGTCCCGACTGATTGGGCCACTATACTTACCTCAATACTGATTGCGGTTCCCAGAGGAAGTAGGATCGGATACCAGTAAAACCCAAGAGATCGTTATGTTAATTAATTGAAAAAGTGATGGGCATTTTTAGTTTTATCAATTTAGAATCCGTGATGTGGAATAAGCCGACCCTATATTTTTTGTTGTTGATATTTTGAAGCATAAAACTGAAAAAAATTAACAAATGATTACCAAATAAGGGGTGTTTCTTTGAATCTGGCGTCGAGTGTGCCAAATTCGCCCGCATTCGGCCAGAGCAGAGCACACTTCGACGCCAGATTTCAAAAAACACTCGTTATGTATGTAGGCACGCCGGTAGCGTAAAGGCATTGTTTACTATTATACAACACAGCACCGAGCTGTAGCGCAGTAAGCAATGGCCAAAGTCACACAGCTTTTTCTTTGACAAACCTTACCACGGTACAACACCGCAACGCGCTGTAGTGGAGTAAGCATTGACTTTAGATTTCAAGTATTTTCCTTGGGCATTCCTTATCCCACTTCAACTAAAATCTAATACAGAAAGTGATTACTATTTATTCGTTCTACCTTTGGCAAGCTAATTTTACTACGAAATTGAACAGATGGATAAATTTATTGCAACGAAATGCAATACAATTATAATTTACTTATGTAAGGACTAAATTCATAGTAGCGGTGATGATAAAATAGTAGGTGGCATTCTCATCCATTTATAAACTATAGTTACTAGGTGAAGATAATGGTACTTTCCTGAAATTTTCATTTTGGACGTAAAATAAAACCTAAACTTCTCTTACTGAATTACCGTGGGTGACGTTTCGTTTGTTTCGCACTAACTTCTTCAATGGCAAATTAGTAGGCACTGCATTATAATTTCAAGTTCAAAACTGAGACGACAAAGAAAGCTACTGTCGGGTGAAATAGTATTTTATGTAACAAGTACGCAAAATGAATCTTTAGCGGAGGAATTCGCTTGCTTAGAGACGAGGCGGAAGCCGAGTCCCCTAAGGGCGGATGAGTCCGCTAAAGCATTTTGCGTACGTGTTGCAATGACAACGTCTTTTGGTACAAGCTCTCCAAACCCTCTTCAACTACTTCAAGTACAGTACCGATTAGCTGTTGTAGTGCCAACAGGAGTTTACTTGAATTTCAATAATAATCACGCTGGCTGAATTGTTGTGTTATGGCAACTTATTTTATTATGACTAGTTTTCAAATCGAAAAAAAAAAATGGATCACGTTCCAATAGATATTTTGGAAAAAGCAAAGAACATTGTACTTTATTTTCTTCCAGCAAAGTCTTGCACGCTGTCATGAGCGAGATTATGATTCATTTATCGAATGTTAAAAGAAAAATAGTGTGAATATTGTGAATGAAGATGTTGAATGGCATATTCCAATAAACAAATAATTCAGTCCTCTATAGTGTTGCCTAGTTACCTTTATTAAAGGACTAGTCCGCTGAAGACGTATTTTGCGGACTCAAAACAATTCGCAAAATAACCATTTTGGGAAGCGTATACCAAAAAATAAATTCACGAGTACATTTATAAATTACCTGAATGATTCCCGCGTACATAAAAAATGCGATATTTCTCATGGAAATGTCCAAAATTAATAAGCGATAATTGCACTGGAACGTCAAAAAATTATCGCCGTCGATTCAACTGAAATGTCAACGTTCGGTTCTTTGGAATACAACTCTTGTAGTGTTGCTACAAGAGTAGTATTTCAAAGAATGTTCCCTGAAAAATTCTCAGGCATTACGGTTGAGCGATGGTTTGATTCAAGAAAAAATAGCAACGTAATGACATTTCAGTCGAATCGCCGGAGATAATTTTTTGACGATTCAGTGCAATTATTATGACTGAAATTTTTTAACATTTCCATGAGAACTATCGCATTATTGATCTATGAGGTGAATAGTCAGGATCATTTTTGAATGTACTCGTAAATTTACAACCGACAACTTTCTTTGTCGTCTCAGTAGTGAACTCAAAATTACTATGCAGTGTCTACTAATTTGCCATTGTAGGAATTTATGCGGAAGCGGAATAAATTGATCCATCTGTTCAATTCCGTAGTAGAACTATTTTGTCAAGATAGAATGATTGAATAGTAACTAATCAATCACTTTGTGTGTCAAATTTTAGTTAAAGTGGGATGAGGAATGCCCAATGAAAATACTTGGAATCATATCATAAGCCAATGCTCACTCCACTACAAGGCGTTGCGGTGGTTGTACCGTGGTAAGGTTTGCCGAAGTGAAAGCTGCGTGATTTTGGCCATTGCTTACTGCGGTACAACCAGTGGCGCCGAATAGACCTTTATTTGTGGCGCTCGCCATACCTCAAAATAGGGGGGGGGGGTCTGGAGGGAAAGAAGAAAGAATGGAAAAGTAGGGGAGAGAAGAAGGGAGGAGAAGAAGGGAGAGAAAGAAGAGGAAGAGAGGAAAAAAGGAAGAAGAGGAAGAGAGAAACCCAGCAAATCATTGGATATTAGGATTATTAGGTACATTGAATCTGAATGACAGGTTATTTACGATGTACCTAGGTAATAGGTAACGTATGATCAAAACCATTTTACCTCAAGAGTGCTATGACTTTTTTTTTTGTCTTTTTCGATTGTTGGTAGTATGTCCTGCAATTTACTTCAAAGTGACATCTGCATGTTATTTGAAAATCTTTAATGCATGTCGGTGAGGAATACGACCACTCTCCGTTTCCCAATTTTGAGCCATTTCAAAAATAACTCATAATGAAAGCTTTTTATCGAGCTTTTTATTCAATTTCAAACATTTCCAGATACGGACATTGGCATTCAACAGTTTTTTCACTACTAGCCGTGAAGTGCATCATTATTAACCTCTCCCTGAATCAGGATGGCGATTTTCTAGTAGTAAAAAAAATACTATACCGGGTGGGCCAAAAAAAATTGCACTAAAATTATTCCCTTGTAAAATTTTTAATTCTATTCCGATTTCAACGATCTTAGTATCAATGGATAGCCAAAAGAATAGGCTTCAAACTCCAAAAATCAAAATGGCCGCATCTCCAGAATCCAAGATGGCGGACGCAGTTAAAAATAGGTCAACTGTAGAGCTCGTTTTTTTTAATTGGGAATTGTGACAATAACAAAGCCGATGGTACATACCAATAGAATAGGCTGTTGGCAACATTTTAAGACCAATATGAAAAAAATCGGCCAACGGGATGCAAAGAAATTGCGAATTGAAAAACGGCCTGCTTGGCGTTTTCAAAGCGCAAGCAGTGAGAACGTCATTCCGGTATTCGCATTGCTAGATTTTTGTTTATAGTCCGATATTATGGTATCGGATGTCACTGAATATCCAATGAAATGGGCTTCAAACGCCAATATCCAAAATGGCCGCTATGCGAAAATCCAAGATGGCGGATGCAGTTTAAAATAAGTAAACTGAAGAGCTCGTGTTTTTTTTATTAGGAATTGTGAAAACAAGAAAGCCAATGGTACATGTCACTAAAATAGGCTATTGGCAACATTTCAAGACCAAAATGAAAGAAATCGGCCGACAGGTTGCAATGAAATAGCAAATTCAAAAAAAGGCCTGATTGGCGTTTTCAAAGCGGGAGCAGTGAGCACATCATTTCGGTATTTGCACTGCTGGATTTCTGTTTCAAGTCCGATATTATCGTGTTGGATGTCACTGGATAGCCAATAAAATAGGCTTCAAACACCGGAGTTCAAAATGACCGCTATTCAAAAATCCAAGATAGCGGATGCAGTTGAAAATAGGTCAGCTGAAGAGCTCGTTTTTTTTTTAACTGGAAATTGTAAAAATAAGAAATCCAATGATACATCTCGATAGAATAGGCTCTTGGCAACATTTTAAGACAAAAATGAAAAAATCGGCTGACGGGTTGCAAAGGAATGGAGAATTAGAACCACCACTCAAAATTGGAATTCAGGGAACATCTTCTCAATACTGGAATACTTATTCTCGCAGCTCCTCGATGTCTCCGAAGTGATTACGTTTATTGTTATGTAAGCGCTGAATAAAATAGAACCACACGAGGTAATTTAAGGGAATAAGTTCAGGGCTACAAGGTTGCTAGCTTTTTGACTCAGTGAAATTTGTGCCACCATTTCTCAGGTAGTCAACAGTAGTAGCTGCTGTATGGGCAGGTGCATCATCCTAAAGGGATACACTGGTTGGTGAGTTATTCTGTCCAGATCAGGAACATATTTTCTACAATACACAAGCCAAGCTGACGCAGAACTATCGAAACATCTGAATCTTGAATGTTCTTATACGAAAATTGATCAAGTACCAAGTACGTACCAGCGATATTTGCCACCTGCCTTGTGGTCTTACTGGTTCCAGGTCTATTTTTCGGAATCATTTTGGAAATTAGTTCCAAGACCTATTCAGAGTTTTCCTTGGAAACAATAACGTTCAAGTTGCAAGTGGGCTCTGGAAACATTTTGATGTTATTGTTCCCAAGAAAAACGCTGAAGAGGAAGAGAACTGATTCGTAGTCCGGAAAATAGGCCTGGAACCAGTAAGACCACAAGGCAAGTGGCAAATATCACAGGTACGTACCTGATTTTCCTGCAGATTGATAGGGAGAAATCAACTTACTCATCAGTTATATCAAGTATTTGAATATTCACAATGAAAATATTTTATCCAGGCATCTCTCGATCATCGGTACGGAGAATAACAAAAGCGCCAAGCAGGCCGTTTTTCAATTTGCTATTTTTTTTGCAACCCGTGGGTCGATTTTTTTCGTGGGTCTTGAAATGTTGCCAATAGCCTATTCTATTGGTATGTACCATTGGCTTTCTTATTTTCACAATTCCCAATAAAAAAAAAACGAGCTCTACAGTTGACCTATTTTTAACTGCGTCCGCCATCTTGGATTCTGGAAATGCGGCCATTTTGGATATTGGCGTTCAACCCCATTCCATATTCATATTCATTGCCCATCCAGTGACATCCAATACCATAATATCGGACTAAAAACAGAAATCTAGCAGTGCAAATACCGAAATGATGATCTCACTGCTCCCGCTTTGAAAACGCCAACCAGGCCTTTTTCAAAATTTGCTATTTCTTTGCAGCCCGTCGGCCGATTTCTTTTATTTTGGTCTTGAAATGTTGCCAATAGCCTATTTTAGTGACATGTACCATTGGCTTTCTTGTTTTTACAATTCTCAATAAAAAAAACACGAGTTCTTTACTTGACTTAATTTAAACTGCATCCGCCATCTTGGATTTTCGCATAGCGGCCATTTTGGATATTGGCGTTTGAAGCCCATTTCATTGGATATTCAGTGACATCCGATACCATAATATCGGACTATAAACAAAAATCTAGCAGTGCGAATACCGAAATGATGTTCTCACTGCTCGCGCTTTGAAAACGCCAAGCAGGCCGTTTTTCAATTCGCAATTTCTTTGCATCCCGTCGGCCGATTTTTTTCATTTTGGTCTCAAAATGTTGCCAATAGCCCATTCTATTGGTATGTACCATTGGCTTTCTTATTGTCACAATTCCCAACAAAAAAAACGAGCTCTACAGTTGACCTATTTTTAACTGCGTCCGCCATCTTGGATTCTAGAGATGCGGCCATTTTGATTTTTGGAGTTTTGAGCCTATTCTTTTGGCTATTCATTGATACTAAGATCGTTGAAATCGGAATAAAAATAAAAATTTTACAAGGGAATAATTTTAGTGCAATTTTTTTTGGCCCACCCGGTATAAACCACGGTTGAGAAAAGTATTATAGCTTCAGCGCCTTATATCCCTCAGCTGCACTTCGGGATCTAAACTGGCGCTTCAGCTATAATAATACTTTCTCAACCTTGGCATATAATATACTATTATTCATTCATTATGGTCGCGATTATGGTCAAGCTTTGATATACCGTGTGATCCAAACCATTCCGAATTGGGGTAGACTAGACTATGCCCTAGCGAAAAGCAGTTTTGCATCCCGTAATTTGGCCATGTCACAGTCTACCCCAATTCGGAATGATTTGGATCACACGGTATAAGATATTGATAATTTTATAGCACTCTAGAGGCATGCAAAAAAGTTTTGACCATAAATCGTATACGGATTTCAACAGCCAATTAAATAGACTAGGAAAATCCCTCGATCTTATGATCCCACAAAAAACTTTCGATTTTTGTGCCTAGCTACATTGCGCTGCACTGCACACTACACACTATTCATATGGAATGGCAGGTAAGTTGGTTTTATTGCTCTTGATAAAACTGGGGCCCAATTCAGCAAGAGCGTCTTGATGAGACAAAGCTCTCCGACCACCGCAACATCGGACGGTCGGACCGAAACTGCACAGACGCCAGTTTCGCCCCTATTGAGGGTTCATCAGTACACGGGCATTCAGTCAAACTATCCGATGCTGTGGTAGCCAGAGATCTCATGGTAATATACACCCAGGAGGACTCCTAATATGAGAGTCCTTCAATCGGCGCCATCTATCAAAGACATTTCGCAGATGCTATATTTCAAGGCATCAGGCATGCGAGGGAATTAACAGAATTCCACGTGAAGCAACACCGTCGCCAAGAGAGCATCGATGGTAGATGTACACATGTATACTCAAGCCGAGTAGAGCAATGTTAAAAGACGCTGTATGGTCCTAAGAGGCGCAATATTTATTTATATTTGCGTGTTTGTTGTTTTTTTTTGAGAGTGTCTTACCCGGTTTTACCCACAAACTACACAGCAATATTTTCTGTTAGAGTTCCTTAACTTGGAATTCAGCCCATGTCATCTAGGTAAGTACTTAAAGGGGTATATTCAAGAGTTTTCGAAAATTTCTCACTTTGAAAAGATAATGAAATCTGTATGGACAATTTGGTCAGCGGCTTCCCTTTTTTTGCTTATTGTAATTATTATTATTATTATTTCTAAAAATTTTGCCTGCGGCGCTAGTTGCATGAGTGGGTCTTAGGCCCTCCGGCCCGACTGTAGCGTGGCAATAGGGGGGGGGGGCTGAAATTTCCTTCGCCATAGTAACTTTTTATGAGTTCGGCGCCACTGGGTACAACTCGGTACTGTGTTGTACAATAGTAAACAATGCCTTTACGCAATCCGCTACAGATCCCACCAGTTTGATCCTCTGACAGCACTAGTGCCTCCTAGGAGTCTAGGACTAGTTTGACTAAAGCTTTTGGGCTGACGACAACAAATGCAAAATATAGATTCCACTTCTTTTCAGCAATGTAGGAGCCTCGGCAATGCTTTTCTTTGCTGGGGATTGATGACGTCACAACGGCAGGACTTTAATTGATTGGTATTCCAGAATATATTTTTTGATGTATTCAAAAATACATGAGATACATGATTCAATTTCAAATTCATTATGCTCATTCAGTATGACCATTTTAATTGAACTATAAGACTGAGACTGCCGTCCGATCAACAAAAAACTTATTTAGGATTTAGTTTGGGCTTTGATATAAAAAAATTAGGTCATTCGGCCTATGGGTGGTGTGAATAAAAAGTTAGCAAAAGCTTTTGATTCGATTTTTGAGGAGTTGCTAGGAAAAACTTGCTTAGCAATTTCAACACACCAATTATTACATAATCAATGATCCTCAGGATTGACTTTGAAAAGTGGTTCTCAATCTCAAACCCTTCACGTACGAAATGTTTTTCGGTTATACATTAAGGATGGAGTTGAATTTGTGAAATCAGCCGTTGCAAAATCAAGTCCTACGGCTTATCCCTTGACAAAAATTCATCATTTAGGTCTCTCTTTGAAAAGCTAGAAGGATGCACTTTGGTTTGAGCCCATTGGCATTCCCAAAATAAATAAAAAATTGAAATAAGAATTATGAAATAAGCCTGTAGCACTTGATTTCACAAATTTAACTCCATCCTTTCAACAAAAAATATAATGTTGCGAGAAAATTTTATAAACTTATTGAACAAATAAAAATTCGTGGTTTCTACAGTGAAAAGTTCGCAGTAATTTGATTGATTCTATATAAAATTTTTGGAGGAGCTTGTGGTGTGGTTAGTTAGCGCGTTCAACTGCCACTCCAGAGGTCGCGGGTTCGATCTCCGCCGGGGACGGATTTTCGCCCTCGAAAAACAAGCTCCTTGGTTTAGTTGGAATGCTTGCTAAATGCAAGACGCGCCGTGTGTCGCATAGCACGTAAAATACGAACGATGGTGCCGACCCCATGCGATGTTGGTGGTCGTTAAAAATCCCTACCCTGTGTTGGAACACACAGGGGTTCGGCAAAATTTCCGGTATAGTGGAGGAAAGCATTCACCGGCGTCGGTGTTAGGCCTCGTTGCGGAAATAGGCCGACGTTAAATAAATGAAAAAAAAAAAATATATATATATAAAATTTTTGGTTTGTTGTGATTATTAATATACTTAATCAATACAATGCGGATTTCAGACATTCAGGTTTCAGGTAATACGTGGAAAGGTGTAGGAGTATCAGAAGTGTGTAGGTATAAATGGGGAAACGGGATGTGGTTCACGTATCTACCTATAGGGAAGCGAAAAATCTATTTACACATTGAAGTCCGTAATGAGGAGAGCGCGCTAATGTCGGCTGTGATAATAATAGACTGAATACTTAGACATTGGGTTTATCAATGAGCTAGCCATTAGCGTGAAAATAGATAAAACACCTTGTGATTTGAAGTTACACACCTGAAAGCCCACCTAAGTGCAGAGGTCTTACAAATGCTCTGAAGAAATTTGGTAAATATATATCTACATAGTATAGATACGTACCAAAAATCTAAAAATGATAATTAACTAACCGCATTTTCTTAGTGGAAAAGTGATTAAAGTATAATTACTAGTTTCTAAAGCATTCAGGATAAGTCGATGAGCGATAAGCCACCCACTAATCGGATGAAATCAATGCCCAACCCCACACAAAAAACTGTAATTGCGTTCGCGACTTTTTGACGACGCACAGATTACGTCGACACAACGAACTGAAAGGACTATCAGGAACTGGAGAATTTCCCAATAGACCCGTAAGTGAGCAAGGGAGAGTTTATACTATAACAGAAAATTCACCTGCGATGTCAAGCGTTGAAAAGCCCAATGGCTTTTCAAAATTATGGAATGACTTTCTTCCAATCCTTATACTTCTTTGCCCACCGAGCTCAGATTTTTTTGTCATCATCAGCAGCAGGGAGCTCTCAGATCGCAAAATATTGATTGTGCATGATTTATTTAGCGTAAAAATACAGCTTTATTTCACGTGACAACTTTAACATGCGTATACCCACTTCATCCTGGTGAATTATTAGTAGGTACTTGGCAAATATTGAACGCTTGTTGCCAGTTAATTTAGTTACAATTAAGTTGAATCCCGAAAGCTTGTCTTCATTATGTTAAATACAAACTAAAGACAACGCCCGAGACAACGCCGCTCCACTTTGTTATCACCTTTCTCTTATTTATCACGACAGAGAAATGCTTGCCGGTACGTACCTACATAAGCAAAGTTTACGTTATTCATGCAGGATAATGAGGAAACTTTAGTACCTTTATTGTACACCTACCTACACCGTAACGTGGTTATAATCTGAATAATCTGATTTTCAGACCATGTAGAGAGTTCCTGTATGTTAGAAATAATATTTCGCACCCTGTTAAATATTGTTGGAACAAAGATATACCTACCTAGTTATACCTGAAGTGCGGGAGGCACGCTAAGTAGCAAAGGTACTTAATTAAGTTTCCAATTCGCCTCTTGATTAGCTTTGCAAGAAAAGTTGTTTTAGTTCATAAATTAAAGTAATTGGGGCAAGGTTCTCGGCCCGGTGCCCAAATATTTGCGAGACTAATTAGCATATAAATCACAGTTTTGCAGTGTACTGTATTGGAATTTGGCAAAGCTTTAGGTTCTTTTGACAACCATTATTTGGTCCTAGAACAAAGATAAGTACCTCGTACTCACTTACCTATTACGCTCAAAATATCTTATAGGTCCAGTGCAGAAAGGATCCTCCAAGACCAAACGACCACCTCTAAACTACAATACTCACTTATCATGGAACAAACACAAAATCGTCCGTAGGGTTATGGATCTATTTCAGAAGAAAAACTACACTCAATATTTTCATAACTTGGTTACCGATCTGTGTCAGGTGAGCAAAAATCAGAGTTTAATTCGAAAGCATGCAATTGCAATTTGCCTTCTGCGGCAATAATTCGAAATCAATACCAAAGAAAAAACATCTCTGTGTTTAGAATGAATGATTCGTTCGAAAGCAAATTGATTTTCATTGCAAACAGAATTTCTGGGACGATTCAAATTTTGATCACTTTTGGTGCAACTCTGTGTTTCAAATGCTTGGTTTTGATCGATTCTGACCCCAAGGTTTTCATACTTGAAGCTTTGGCTTCAACATGAGCTTTAGATTTTGAAAATCGGTTAATGGGAAAAAAAGTTGGCACTGGAATACCAAAACGTTGATATTTTTTGATCACCGTGTTAATACACTTCTGAGCAAAAGTTAAGGGCCACTTTTTCAAATGTGAATAACTCACAAACGCTTTTTTTGATTTTGACGAATTTTCGCACAGAGGTGGTCTTATGTGTTGTAAAGACAAGTGTGAAGTGGCGCACTCACCAATCCATAGGTTTGTGGTAGAGAGGTCTTCGACTGTTGCTTTGCAGAAATGCGTGATTTTTAGGGAAATCAAAGCATTGGATTTTGGACAAAATGGAGGTTCATCCAATAAAAAACGTCTAGTTTGCTTTGTCACAATGTTCTTAAGCAAGTACCATGCTGAGTTTGTCCATTGACATCTTTCATCTTCAAATTTTGACCATCAATCTCTTCTTATGGCTTAAACAATGTGTGAGGCACTACTTTGCGTGATTTTGTTTACATACAGTTCAGTCGTGTATTTCTTGTGATTTTGCGTCAACGTTTCGTGATTTTGGCCACTCTTGAGCCTCAAAAACACTAAATCCTTCATGCAGATTGTTACTAAAGAACAAAAACAAGAGAAAAAAGCTCACAAAAATGTCAAAATCTTGAGCATTGACAAGAAATAAGTCATAATTTTCATCACATGCCGATAAAACACCTCTACAGTGACCAAAGAAGAAATGGTGAATTCCTTCAGTTCTTTTGGGGAAAAGACATTTACGGGGTGTCGCCAAGAGGCCAAGCGCAAAAACGATAAGTGACAACCTTGATTGATCATTTGCCATCAATATTCAAGAGTTTAAATCAAATTAACGCCATCAGGCCCTTTCGAATGCGAAGATGTTGAAAAATTAACTTCAAGTTTGTTGCTGTGCACTGAGTGAACCCATGAACGGATATGGATGATGGCCATACTCAGAGATGTGTATAAGCCTTGTGTTTGAATGTAGAAACCACCAAGAGCACCTGGCGACGCAAAAATTAAAAATCGATGTTTGTTTGAACCTCTGCAGTGTGAAAAACAGCTCAAATCAAATGACGTTCTCAATCGGAACTGTCGTCTTTCGTAATTGTACAGGAACTGATCAAAAAGATTCCTGCTCACATCATGATAGAGCCACCCCCATTCGGAATCCTGAGTGGAATGCAATCTGCATGAAACCGATGTCCACGACGACGAAGACATCATACACGACCGCGCTAGTCGTTTCCTGTCAGGGAGATACGTGTTTTACGTTTGTCGTTTTTGACCAGGCCCTGTACAAATACGGAAGACGAACAATCCCGATTGAGAACTTATTCGATTTTAGCTGTTTTTCACACTGCAGAGGTTCAAACAAACACCGATTTTCAAATGTTCGCGTCGTCAGATGCTCTTGGTGGTTTCTACACTTGAACACAAGGCTTATGCATATCTCTGAATATGGCCATCATCCATTTCCGTCCTTGGGTTCACTCAGTGCAGCGCAACAAACTTGAAGTTAATTTTTCAACTTCTTCGCATTCGAGAGAGCCTGATGGCGTTGGAGGGATTCAAACTCTCGAATATCGATGACAAATGATCAATCAAGGTTGTCACTCATCGCTTGTGCGCTTGGTCTCTTAGCGACACCCCGTAAATGTCTTTTCCCCAAAAGAACTGAAGAAATTCACCATTTCTTCTTTGGTCACTGTAAAGGTGTTTCATCGGCATGTGATGAAAATTATGACTTATTTCTTGTCAATGCTCAAGATTTTGACATTTTTGTGAGCTTTTTCTCTTGTTTTTGTTCTTTAGTAACAATCTGCATAAAGGATTTATTGTTTTTGAGGCTCAAGAGTGGCCAAAATCACGAAACGTTGACGCAAAATCACAAGAAATACACGACTGAACTGTATGTAAACAAAATCACGCAAAGTAGTGCTTCACACATTGTTTAAGCCATAAGAAGAGATTGATGGTCAAAATTTGAAGATGGAAGATGTCAATGGACAAACTTAGCATGGTACTTGCTTGAGAACATTGTAACAAAGCAAACTAGACGTTTTTTATTGGATGAACCTCCATTTTGTCCAAAATCCAATGCTTTGATTTCACTAAAAATTACGCATTTCTGCAAAGCAACAGTCGAAGACCTCTCTACCACAAACCTATAGATTGGTGAGTGCGCCACTTCACACTTGTCTTTACAACACATAAAACCACCTCTGTGCGAAAATTCGTCAAAATCAAAAAAAGCGTTTGTGAGTTATTCACATTTGAAAAAGTGGCCCTTAACTTTTGCTCAGAAGTGTATAACAGATAGGTAAAATAATCGAAAGTCTGTCGAAAGAAATGAGGTCTATCTTCATATATTTGGTGTTAAAATACATGAAAAAAGTCATTGTTCAAACGGGGCTCGGTTGAATACATCGGAATTTTGCAACGTTTTACATACCGCACCCTGCATGCACTTTATTTGAAGACTCTTGAGCTTCATGTAGGTATGTCGTAGGATGGATTGCCCAAAAATAAGGCAAACGGACAGCGCAAACCAATATAAAATCGACCGTGGCCAAAAAAAGTTATGCCTTTTTGAAAAAGGGCAAAGTTTTTGAGTGTGACACAGTGTTGCGCAGTTTAGTTCAAACAGTTTGTATTTTGTATTTTGTTTCTATGTAATCCATGTGGTCTAAGTACTATAATTTGTGACTATAAACGCCTACTACCCAGGGACCCCGTCCTCTTATGCTCATCACTGAAAAACAAGCAAGTACAAAGAAGGACAGAGAATGGACAAGTTACATGTTGAGAACAATTTTCCAACGCAGTGCATTTATAGCCTCATGACCTCTAGTACAGGAAAAATAGTAAAAATATGGACGTCCTGAAAATTTGATATTCTATTCAGAATTGACTGCTCTACCACATATCCAAAATCGTCAAAAATCGCACCTGGGGGTTTTGGGTTATCATTTTGGTACAAAATGTGTCGATCATTGTTGCAGGGGACTCGTGGGGATGCGAAGCTTGGCTAGGTGGTTCTTTTTTTTCTGCGTCAAATTGAACCAATCACGATGAGTTTGGCATATTTTCCGACTAAATTCAATCTTTTGAAATTGAATCCGATGTGTCAATTGGGATGACAACAAGTTCGAACAAGTTAACTTGAAAAAACTTGTTTTTTCTTTGACAATTTTGACGATTGATCAGATCAGAACACTACAGCATGCACCTTTAAATGAAAATAGCTCAAACTATATTGAAGAACTAACAACTCATCTTTGAAAATTCGGGGATCTGTGCAGAATTGAATTTCCTATAACATTAACAAAATCGCCGCGCACTACAGGGTTTTGAGTTATTTGAGGGAAGAGGTAACAGTTCATAGAGCATGAATCTTGCCAAAATGTTGCCTTCTCTTCGAATAACTCAAAATCCTGCCGTGCGATTCATGGCGATTTTGTTTAGGTTATAGAAAATTAGATCTGCACAAATCCTCGAATTTTCAAAGGTAACTTATTATTTTTGCAATAGTTTGAGCTACTTCCATTCAAAGGTGCATGTTGTAGTATTCTGGTCATTAGTAGAAGCAACACCGGGCCGGCTGGCTTAAGTTTAAATCGATTTTTCAAACTCGAGCAACAAGATCAACATCTCTAACAGTGCAAAAAAATCGTCGAAATTGTCAAAGAAAAAAACAAGTTTTTTCAAGTTAACTTTGTTCAAACTTGTTTTCATCCATTAACCCACAAGGATTGATTCCGCAACGCTTATTTTACCAATAGAATTCCGTCCTTAAGGACGGCATTCTCTAGCATAAAAAATGGCTGAAACGGACTGCGCATTAGCTGCAGAGCGAAAGAGAAAGAGATAGATTCTTGTGGCGTGAGTTTCTGCCAGATCTGTGCAGATGAAAATGTAACAAAGAAATAGGTTATTCAAATCTGGGCTGGCAAGAGAACGAGCGTCTTTTTTCGAAAAATATATGAAAATTTTGAAAAAAAAATTCGAGTTTTTCGAATTTCGAAATTTTCAAATACTTATTCGTTTTCATACTTGATTTTAGATTACCCTTCTTTTTTTCGATTGTCCTACTGTATTGGTTTCCATGAAACTCACGTTTAAAGAAAAAACAGTAGGAAATGCCGTCCTTAAAAAGACGGTTGCTTTCGAGGCTCTCCCAAGTAACTATTACAAGTTAATAATTGTACCGGTAGGTACCTACTCAGCCGACATATACGGACGAGTATGAGTGTAACATTATAGCACACCTAGCTGTGATAGAGATGGTTGTGTACCTACTTGTACAGTAAAAGTTCCAGTCCATTAGGTTTATTACATCGAACACCAAAGGTATTATAGTAACCAACACTTAAATCCCTACTGGCTTGTTATCGTAGCCTGCTGCACCAGCACCACCTGCAAAATAGTTGACCTCATCCCCTGATCGAATCCGACGGAAATGCACCACGTCAGATAAAACTCGTCTTAAGGCCCCATAAAATGCCAGTACGTGGGGTGCGCTTCCTGAAGAGATAATGTTATTCCGGAGTTAATAAAATCCGGAGGTTTAACTCTCCAGAATACGGCGGAGGGATATACGGCAGCGCGTCCGTGACGTGAGTGCAACCTTTCGCAATAGTTGTTGGCCACTCGCAGGTCAGTAAGTTTTTTGTAAAGAATTCCTCCCTGTCACCTGGATGCTGGTTGGACGGAATAACTTGGGGCACACGCGGATTGACCCAGGCAGGAGGATGGCGATGCGTCGCCAGGGTAAGAGTTGGAAATCAGTAGCCACATTATAGTACATAATACAGGGTGCTTCAAATTTAAATCGCGTCCTTTCAGGAAATGATGGGAAACTTTAAAAGAAGTGAACTTTCTCAAAAAATATATGTCAGAAATGAATGATAATGAAGATATGAGCCTTCAAAATTGAACTTTCAAAATCGATTTTTGGTCACAACTTTGAAACTTCTCCAAGTCGGTATCAAACAATAGGTAGGTACTTTCCTTTTACAACTTGAACCAAGTATTCTGACCTAAGTTGTTAGTGGTATCTCACTTTCGCGCATGTGTTTTTTCGCTCTTTCTCTCTCTAGCTTAGATCAGATCAGTGAGTTTTGTGGTAAAAGGAAAGCACCTAATGATAACGCGTTCCATCAAAATTAGTCAGGGACGTGGATAATGAAGGCTGTCCCCGATTTTTTACTCCTATTTTATACTCCTTCTAATTATTTTTCAGAACGGTGCGAAGGCTGGGGATCAAATTTTTGAACTCTACGTTCAATTTAGATAAGAAAGTTACTCTTGCAAAATTTAGATTAGAGGGTTTGCTTTCAAGATATTTGGGTTTGAAACTTCAGAATACATCTTGAAAATAGTGTTGCCGCGAGACGAGACGAGACTCAAGTCTGGACTCGTCTCGAGGCTTGCGAGTCTCGTCTCGAGGCTTGCGGGCCTCAACTCTCTCGAAAAGTCTCGACTGGGCCACATAGGATTTTCATCAGAATTTGCAATAATGGATAGCTATAATGCTGAACTTTAGTTGATCATGTAGGTAGGTACTTCATTTGTCAATTTTTGTGTGGGAATTTTCTTAATCAAAATGCAGATTCTTGCAAGGTAGATAGATCACAGGATTTTTTCATAATTTCCGAGAATTGAAATGTTTTGGAAACAGTTTCATCAACACTTCGAGAATTTCATTTCGACCAACGGGACTTTACAGTATCAAACGACGAGAGCACACGGGAGTTTGAATACTTACCTAGTTTGATCAGTAACTGACAGTGACACCAGTAACTGATAGTGACATCAGTATACGTCAAACTTGGAAACGTCAAACAAGAAACAGAGGTTATCCAAATTCCAAGGAGCCTATTTTTAGGAAAGATGTGATCCGCTCCCATATGAAGTTGCTAGGCAACCAGGGCTGTGATTGGCTGAACTGTACTGTGATCGCTCGTCTCTACATAGAAATAAGGCCCCAAATCAACGCGTCAAAAATGCAGAAATTGTCTTTGTACGGTTGTGGTGCCCTTAACGCGTGGAAGTAGCATTGCGTGGTCCCATTGGGCATACGCATTCAATTCGCTTTTTCTAATTTTCCGCGGAAAATTAGGAAGTGTGATATACTGTTTTATCCATTTGGCCCCAAATATTCCAGAGAAATTGAAAAATTCTAGAGCTAGCAATGCCTTTCAGTGTCATAAAAGTCAAGCGCCAGTACGACACGCAAGTCGAAAAATGGCCAGTACGATACGGAAGTAAATAGGTAAAACTTGATATTTGAGAAAACATTAAAAAATTGAAATTTCGAGATTTGAATTTACAATTAGGCCAAACACTTTCCCGAAGGGACCAATCATTTAAAATTTACAATTACAATTATTTCTAAATCTTGATAAAAAACGAAAATAATACAGGGTATTCCAGAACTCGCGTCCCAGAGTCAAATGCAGTTTGGCAAAATGCGAAATGCTTCAAATGTACCAGAAAAAGGTTTGAAACAATTCCGGTTTTTATTATATTGCCCATATTATGGAGGTCAAGGGCCTTTTCCGCGACTCCCGACTAATATGAAGAGAAAGTATTCTGATAGTACAGAAAAAAAATCAGATAACGACGGATCTATTGTACTGTACTTGTATTGACTCATATAAATTATGAAAATACAGTTTTCATCAAAATCGCATGTGAAAGAGTTCTATGGAAACGAATTATTTTATACTTCCCGTCTTACATCGCATCGCATTGGAACGGTCTAGAAATTTTTGGAATTATTTAAAAAGAAAATCTTTTTTGGTTTTTCACTTCATGACTCACCCTGTACTATAGTGTATTAAAAATTCAAGACCCACTCAAAAATTCCAATCCTATTTTTGTTTTGTCCATATTATAAAATTTTTTACTGAAATCTCATCAGATAATGGAAATGAGAGGTGACCAAAGTCCCACCCTTCAATCACCAAAAATAAAATCCCAATACTGCGGGCGCTAAGAGCCAAAATCGGGATGAACCTTGCAAATGGTGATGAAAGCATGAAATTTGGTACACATACTCAGAATAAGCCCTTCTTTCAAATAAGAGGTGGAGCCACGCCGAATTTTCACCGGAAGGGGGCTCGGGGGGCTCCAGAAAGTTCAAAGTGCTAGGACTCCGACTAAACCGCTCATCAGTTCGTTTTAATAAATAAAAAGGAAACTTATGAATATATCGTGAACATTGACGGTGTTCATCGCCTTGTCCCGGGAATTTTTCATTATGAAAAAAAATAAGTTCTTTGGCAGATCACAGAAATTGGTTTTATTTTATGTTCACGTACAAAGGATTAATGAGAAGATGTGCAACACGTTGATTTCCACAAATTCGTATTCTCTGAATTCGTTTGTGGGGCCAAAATTTTTATGGTGTATCTTCTTGAAGAGGGGCATTCCAAAGAGTAAGCTATTTTCAACACTAAGTTCAAACAGGATTTTTTCAATGTTCTGAATCGGAATCACTAAATTGCTTCCAGCAAAACATACCCTGAAGCATTCTTTGCATGTACCGCGTGCGATTCAACAGTAAGTCCTGAAACGCCATCAGAATATTTCTTCTGTGATGCTGCGTTCCACTCTCGACCACGTGCGATTTAACGTGAAGTAAGTCCTGAAACGCCATCAGAATATTTCTTCTGTGATGCTGCGTTCCACTCTCGACCGGGGCAATTAGGTTTCTACACAGCATGCGTGGAGTGTATACACGTAATTTCAATATTATGACACAATCTCAATCATGAAAAATCTCGTGGAAAATTTGACTGAACCGAAAAAATACCCTGCATCGTTTATACACTCCGCGCATGCTATGTAGGAACCTAATTGCCCCGGTCGAGAGTGGAACGCAGCATCACAGAAGAAAAATCTGTTGTGGGGCGACACAAAACTTTCCCGGCGGTATCCAGGGACGTCAGTAATAAGTTTGATTTAAGCGTTCCTTCGGGAAAGTGGGATTTATTTGAGAAGTTGATTGAGAAAGTTCCAGTGAGTTGAACGTTTGGTGAGCATCCTGCATCCATTGTCGGGCCGACAGAACAAATGACCGGCTCTTAGGTTTTCACGGTGATGAAATATTTCGAAAGGTAGAACTAGGAAGCTAACTGTTGTGATATCTCAAGAATGCAATGCTAGTTCCTCACTAAAATTTTTGTTTATACTTTAGACATGATGATGAAATTACAAAAACTTGACTGAGAAATTTCTGCATCTGTGTGTCAAATTTCAACTCTATATCTTCAATTTAGAGCTTGGGCAGGCAAGTCCAGACCCAATGTGCCATCTGAGGGCTTCCAAACTAAATCATCTACCCAAAGTCTAATCAGGTCATTCCAGGCTGAACTCATGCTTCCGTACCTGATTTCTATTTGATCGCATCAACAATTCGGTAGTTATCATGGCAGAACCGTTTAATTTGCGCGATCGCATTATGAAGTAGGTACAAGACGATGATATAATTCAAAAGATAGAACTAGAGGTAGTTAACTGTTGTGATATCTCAAGAATGCAATGCTAGTTCCACACAAGGGGGTTTACGCAGCCCCAAACAACACTTGAAGACACAATCAATCGGGGCGCACTGTTGCCTTTAATGATGCAACCTAAATTATTGTTTGAAAAATAACTGGTGAAAATCAGTCGCGGATTGAATACCTGGGGCAGAGTTCTAATTAATTGCAATTCAGGACCCCCAAGTGGTGACCTGTGAAATGAGACTTCGAGCCCATCAAGAAGTTAGGTCCGAACCACACCTGAAGGCACGATAGTTCCGAAAACTAAACAAAAAGGGGGCTCAGTGGGGCTTCAAGAGACACCCGTAGACACCAGGAGCCTAAAGGGCTTCAACGAACCCAAGAAGACACAAGGCCGCAGTTTTGGCCTGAAACGGCAAAATCTGATAGACACAGATGGGGGTCCCATCAGGGCCTTGAACGGCAGATACCATGGGAATGGGGCCCTGGTACCGAATCAAATAAGGGAACTGCACACATTACAGTTTGTACATATACGTCAATAGAATGGGCATACTGAAGTTGCTAAAGCTACAGAAAACACAAGGGGGTTTACGGAGTCCCAAACAACACAAAGGATCTCGACTGTCGACTCAATGGACCAGAACCTGATAGTGGTTGGGATTTTCTTCGACCTCTCAGTTGCATTCGATACCATCAACCCACGTTTCGTTTGCGATAAGCTGCACAACTTGGGAATCAGGGGAACGGTCAATCAGTGGATAGGCTCCTACTTGGAGAACAGAAAGATGGCGGTGAGGGTTGGAGGTGCTGTTTCGAGGGAGAAACCTATAAACATGGGTACTCCTCAGGGTGGCAGACTGGGCCCCGCGATTTTCTCATTGTACATAAATGATTTACCGGAATGCATGAAGGATGTGAAAGTGTGTATGTATGCGGATGACACGTCGATCTTGGTCACCGATGTCAGCACTTACTCGATAAACGTGAAGATATCTGCGGCTCTGAGGAATTTTGCAGATTGGTGTGAAAAAAATAATCTCATAATCAACTTCAATAAAACTGAAATTGTGCAGTTTAGGAATAGATTCAGGCCGCAGCGCAGGTAGATCTGCAAGCAAGCATAAACGGCGTCACTTTGCTACCTGTAAACTCTGTCAGGTTCTTGGGGACCAGGGTCGACGAGCATCTTGATTGGGGAGGGCATGTGGATGAGGTTTGTGCAAGGTTAAATAAAAGTTACTATCTCCTGAAAACCCTGAAGAGCAAACTGACGCGGGAAGACCTTGTCACCGTCTATTACGCATCTGCTTACCCCGCACTTTCTTATAGCGTAGTTTGCTGGGGGCAGACGGTGGGCGTGAGTAGGGTTTTTGTGCTTCAGAAAAGGTTGATGCGACTGATATTTGACATTTCTTATGAAGATTCTTGTAGGAGTACGTTCAGAAAGAGTGGACTGCTCACGTTCACTGAAATCTACATAATACAACTTGCTGAAACTCATTTTCAAAAAAAAATCAAGCTTCCGGTATAACCGCGATTTTCACGGACACCTCACTAGAGGGGGGGATGACATACGATCTCGTAGTCATCTCCATTCCTTCTACGAAAAATCGCCTGAATACGCAGGGGCACATTTGTTCAATCTGCTGCCAGCTTCCTTGAGAAATTGTTCATCAGAGAACCAATTCAAGAAAAAAATCAGGGAACTTCTGGAGAAAGGATATTACACTCTTCGGGAATATTTAGACGGCTGTGAAACGCAATCGTAGTTTTTAATCTGTTTTTGATTTGTAACAATTGTGATTGTTCAAGTTTTCCATGTATTCTATGTACCTCATCTTCTCATTCTGACGTATTTTATGCAAACATATATTGCAAACAAAAATGAATAAATTGAGTTTGAGTGCCTTTGACTCTGATGATGCAAGAGTCCCAGGACATTCTGTAATCAGTAATTCTTTTAAACATACAGGTCTACAAAGGGACAAGATTCCACCTCGGGATTTTTTTCTTCTTTGAATTCAATTACCTGGGTCATTTACCTAAAGACAAGTGCATTTTTATTGTTCTCTTGATTGTTGCTATGGCGTTTATCTTCATGTTAAAGTTGAAAGTTATCCTGGGATACCCTGGTTCCTTTCGCGCTCTTATTGGCTATCCGCGGGTTCCACCAAACTTTTATCAACGCGATAACTTTATCACTCTGATAATAACTAAGCAACTCTGGCCATCCTATTGGTTGGTGCATAGTACTATCCAGAGCTGGGCAAAATACTTTTGAAAAGTATTTAAATAACAAATACTTTTTATTTCTGGCTCGGATTGATGGAAAACGCCCAGATGGCATGACCTATTAACTATATTCTAAGTGTTTTGAGTTGATGAACCACCATTTTTTCCTTAAATCGAGAAATTTTGAGGGAAATTTTTTTTGAGCTCTTGAAACTGGAAATCTTGAGATGATTTCCAAAATTTCAAACCCCAATATCTTGAAAACGAAGCCTCTATTAAAAATTTTCCAATGAGTAATTTTTTCTTCCAAATTGAACGTCAAATTCAAAAATATGAACAATTCACAAAATCACTTGAGGAGGGGGTAAAAAATAGGGGTAGAAAAGCAGGGGCGCCCCCCATCATCTAAACTGCTCACAAATTGAAGTGGATATTTTTAAAAAAAGGTTTTTCTAAAATCGCCAGAAAATTCTTGAAAATCATTCGATTGTGAAACCGTTTGCACTGTTTTGAAGAAAAATGTCAATATTTTCAAGAACTACTGAAGTCCTCCACAAAAATCACATGGATATGTCTAATACAGGGTGATGAAAAAAGTCGTTCAGTTTTGTTCTTTTTTAATCTCATGCAAGAGATTGTTTATCCACCCTGTACACCTATACTTGTCTGGATCTTATAGTCTGTAGCTTATGTAACTCGTTAGTTTTTATTTTTCCGCTTTCCGTTGCGTACTTACCGAAATATAGCCTGTTTACTTTCCAAAGTCATTTTGTCAATGAATAAATCCGGGGGCTACTGGATTTTTTGGTACTTACAATACAATGCCACTTGGTACTTTTAAAACGATTTTTTGAGCAGATTTCAAATGAAAGACTACATAAAAATATACAGGGTGTCGCATGAACGAAGAAATTTGTTTCTGACACCTTATTACAGGTTGTAGAAAATTTCACTTTTTAATTTTACAATTTTATGTCCAACAAGAAGAGATCGTCCATCACTGGAATTATTCTCGGGCGACCTTCTCCATGTGTGATTCGGGCACTGCCAGTGGCCAGGAGTCGTCTCTTTGCCCACCGATGACACTTTGTGATACGTTCACCAAATTGACAATTTCTCTTTGCCTTGTACCATTCCGCAAGATATTTGCCACGATATCGAACTTACCTGGAGTTGATCTTTGCAACGGCATTTTGCTACTGATTATTTCGAAATAAAATGAATCTTATAAATGATTTTTTTTTGCGACACCCTGTATACATCAGATGGTTGAGACGCCATACCTTCGTTAATTTTGAAATCTGCGCAAAAAATCGTTCTAAAAGTACAAGTGGCATTGCTAAGTACAAAAAAAATCCAGTAGCGCCCGGATTTAGTAGATTCATCGATAAAACGACTTTAGAAAGTGAAAAGGCTATATTTCGGTAAGTACGCAACGGAAAGCGAAAAACTAAAAACTGACGAGTTACATAAGCTGCAGACTATAAGATCCAAGTAAATATAGGTGTACAGGGTGGATGAACAATCTCCTGCACAAGAGCAAAAAAGAACAAAACTGAACGACTTTTTTCATCACCCTGTATTAGACATATCCATGTGATTTTTGTGAAGGACTTCAGTAGTTCTTGAAAATATTGACATTTTTCTTCAAAACAGTGCAAGCGGTTTCACAATCGAGTGATTTTCAAGAATTTTGTGGCGATTTTAAAAATACCTTTTTTAAAAAATATCCACTTCAATTTGTGAGCAGTTTACGTCCCAGGAGAATTTTGATGGAACGCGTTGTTATTACCTATGCGTACTTATTTCAGTATCTAAGGTTTGGCTCAAATTTAAACAAAATCGGTTGAAAAGTTCTAATGTTATGACGAAAGATTGATTTTTAAAGTTCAACTTTGAACGCCTGATACCTCCGTTATTTATTATTATTCGTTTCTGACTTTTTTTTTGAGAAAGCCCACTTCAATTGAAGTTTCTCATCATTTTCTGGAAGGACGAGATTCAAATTTGAAACATCCTGTATACCGAGGTTGAGAAAGCTAATATCATATCTGAGGCGCCAGATTGAATCCCGAAGCGCAGCCGAGGTATATTATAATAAGGGTAATATAAATATAAGGCGCTAAAAAGCTATAATAATTTTCTCAGCAGTTTATGTAGGATTTTTTTTCTACTAGAAAATCGACATAGCGATTCAGGAATAGGTGAATAATTAATGACGTACTTCACGGCTAGTAGTACTTTTTTAAAATTCTGTGTGGGGCAGCGGGAGCGGGCCACGGCGGCGGCGGCGGCGGTCGTCGGATCAGCTTTTGGGAAAAGGGCAACGACCTGAAAGCGTCGCCGTGATGCTGGCTCTGCTGCGGGGGTAAAATGGTACAGAAATACTTTTCGGCGGTAATCAGTTTACGTGGGCGGTTTGGAAATGCCATTCGGATTGAGCAGTGCCCCGCAGGGACGGTTGTAAGTCGTCCCAGAGGGTCCGGGTGTCCCCGTTTCTCCACAGCGAGCGTGAGAGTGCGTGAGGCCAGTCAGCGTGTGCGGGATTCCGCAAGGAGGACTGCGCCGAGCGCTGACGGCTCTCGCGGATGAGGACGATCCAGGCGGAGGATGCAAGAAGATTCGCGAATAATATGTCCCCCAAACAATGGTTTGTGCTGCAGCCGATGGACGGTGATCAATCATAATACGGCACTTTGGCAGGATCAACGACACAGTAACGCAAATGCGTGTCGTACGTGTGCGAGTTGAGTGAGTGTAGTATTTTATCGCATCCTAAAAAAAATCGGTGTGTCGTGGATGGTCGTGCTAGTTCGTGGACGGGCGTGCGTTGTTGAATAGCCACCGTGACAAGCGTAGCACAGGCCTAGAACCCCGGGCTTGGTTCCTCGCCTTGCTCTCTTGCTCGGCTGTTTAGTTTTGTGGGAGTGTGGTGTGTGGACATGTTTTATGCTTTATGATGGGACAGATGTTCTGTCAATAATAATCGAACCCGATCCCGATCGGCATGTGCTGAAAAAGTAAACACATTCAGTGATAATAAACGCAATATTCACCCGCCGCATCGAATACTACTCTACTACTACATGTTGTGTGTATAAGTGCGAGATATTCAATGAAGGAGAAATCGCCCTGGTGCAACAACCGCCGCAGCTATCCTACATGTGAACTTATTTAGGTTAGTTTTGGTCTTATTTATAGTGTCACCTGTTCGACGGGCTTACCTAATTTATTTATGCTGATGCTCTCTCTCCTCTCGCACATACACACTGTGCAAATTGGTTATTTAAATATCCTCTTAATGGAGCTATTTTGCCGCATATCCATGACCTACACAGTAATGTTATGCACCAACCAATTTTTTTTCCCCATCTTGTTAGTTGTGTTGTCAAGGAAAACACAAGGAACAGAGAGATGCTGTGTGGCACCTTAATCCTGCGGCGACCACTACCACACTCTTAACCTCGTTTTGCGCCCAGGAGAACCCCTTCAGGTTTTCGAATTCTAATATGAATTTTATGAGCATGACGGAAAGACGAAAATAATGGAAATGTTAAGACTCACGAGTGGCATCCGAGAACCGAGATGAAAACCGGAGAGAAAGGGGATAATGTAATAATTGCATTATCTAATATTATTACATTAACTTTTTTTTTAAGTCGTAGTAGGTACGCGGCGAAATTCCCCCGTAAATGTGGCGCCACACCACCTACTGGATGGCCCCTTTAAATTTTAAATGGACCCGTTTTCGGCCCTCACTCCCCTGCACGGATACTTACACGCTCCAACTGTCACGCAGTTAACATTTTTATTATGTCAATTTTTTGCTTCAAATGACTCAATTAAAAATTATTTAAGATCCCTAAAAAAATATTAGATACCGTAGAATGAACTCTCGAAAAATTTTACTGCGTCATGCCAAAATAATGTTCGAGGATTTTGGTTTTTTTACAATAAAAATAAGAATACCTACCGTACGCTGGCTATAATAATGATGTACATATTATTTCTGTGCAAAAATATCTCAAAAAATAATCTTCTAGGAAAGAAAGTACCTACATGATTCCAATTTTTCTCATAGACGGGTCCAGGGCAGAGGCAGTAAGCGCTTTGACACAAGACCTTGAGGTTCCATCCCTCACAACATAAGTCTGGATAGTGTGTTTGTAAAATTGCTTAAAATTGGATTTTCCTGTACCCAAGTATTGCCATTACTTGAAAAAATGACAAACAAACTTATAACCGCGATGTCTAAGGTTTAGAAGGCGAAAAACATTTTCAAAACAAAGATCAAAGATCTGATTTTGATTTGATGTTAGGTACACATCAAGCGAGATATCAAGTAACAAGCTAGACACAAGATGTTCAATATTTTTTACCAAGTATTTCTTTCACTTTTCATGTGAAAAGTTATTGTTCCAAACTTTCAGTAGGTGGTAGGTGTACTACTGGTATACATACCTAATTTACTGGTCATTTTTTTCTTCTCCCCCCTCTCTCTCTCTCTCTCTCTCTCTCTCTCTCTCTCCCTCTCTCTTCTGACATCAACTTTACTGATTTATTATTTATTTATTTATTTATTTATTGGATTTTTGCGATTTTTTGGTCGGTCATTATTTTGGGGGCTCTTCAATTGTTTAGTATTTTCTTGTTTCTCAAGTCGTTTTCTGAAAAACCTAGTCATATAGGGTCTATCGTGCAAGGGGTTTCTTATGTGACTAAGAAACTTTTCGATGGGAATCGGTTTTTGTTAATTTTTTCTTTAAGCAGAAACTCCTTCAACAAGAAATGTACGGCCATACATCTTTATTCAAGAAAGTCCTATACCAAATTTGAACGTCCTGTTTAGAAAAAAAGGCATCAAAAATGATTTCTACTAATTCACTTTTTCATGTTCACGGGAAACCATTTTTGGTATGTACTTGTTTTTTGAAAATATAAAGTTCAAATCCGGTATGCGACTTCCTTATTCTCAGCAGGCCAAAACTATATTTTGAGGATTTCTCCCTCAAAAATGGAGATAGAAACCTCGATAAAAACTCAATTTTTTATACGGTGTACTGAGTGTATTAGTAAATTGAGCACAGAGCGTTTTTTCAATCATGTGAAAAAAAATAATTTTCATCTACAAGCGTTAAATAATACCCGTCACTTTTAGCACGCCGTCATGGGCGACGTGAAAAAATGATGATTCTGCGCATTCCTGTCATATTTTCAATAAATTCTGACATTTAACAAACATTTCAAAGACCATTGTAGATAAAATCCTGTACGATACACGCGTTAAAAGTGTCTTATTTTGTTCGCGGGGTTGCTCTACTCGCTAATGCTCGTTTCGCAAGCGTCCCCGCTCACAAAATAATACCTGTCACTTTTAACACTCGTATCGTAAATAGCTATATTTCTTTTTTGTTGACAACTTTTTCCAAAAAACGGCCCTGTACTCACTTTTCTACGTCTCTCAAAATTATAAAACAATCAAAAAATGTCCCAGTAATCCTTTAGAAACTTTTCTGGTGTTTAAGGGCTATTGGGCTCCTAAAAAAATGTGGGGTAATCCAAATGGAAACAAGGTGGACAAACATTAATTTAATGGAATCCCAATCCCATAAAAATCTCTGTATCTCTTTATCTTTATTTTTGAGGGCGAAATATTTATACCCTGCGTATACAGCTTTAAATAAAGATGGATATCTTGCTATCTAAATAGTATTCAAGTTTTCGAGTAACAAAATAACAAAATCCAAATTTTTTTGGAATCTTTAAAAATTTAATGGCATTGCCGCCCGTACATTTCTCTTTGGAAGGAGTTTCTACTTTAAGAAAATAAGAAATAAAAACCGATTCCCGTCAACAATTTTTATAGTCACATCTAGGGTCACATCAGAAACTTTTTAAAGGCACTCTTTGTCATGGGTTTCATTAATAATAATGAATACATAATAACTTATAAAGCTGTTGTAAATCAGAAGCCTTACTACTTGACAAATAAGTAAACAAATAAAGAATAAAATAAGTAATTAACATCGAGATAAATTGTTATTATTACAGAAAGACAGTCCCTATATACTAGTATATACCTACCCATATCTGAAGTTTTATCATCGTTTAACTTTATTAGGTACAAAATAATAGCTGTATTACACTACACAATTTCTTGTACAATTTGTCAGTTCGAGTGTCAGTTAAACAATCAAGTTCAGTGTTTTTTGACACTATTTTGGCAGATTGTACAAGAAATTGTGTAGTGTAATACAGCAATACAGCTTCAAGACAAAGTTGACAAAATATCCCAAATTGTTCTGCTATAGAGCACCTGCTAGAGGCATGAGGCTCAGTAGCGCATTTTGCGCAAGCGTGCTGATTTACGGACAAGAAGCAGGTATGTTCCAAATTTTCTTAAAATCGGCATTGACAGCAATTACCGAATAATGCCAGATATAGCCGCTGAATCTTAAGACCAACCTTTAAAGCAAACCTGATCATGTGAGACGTTTCATTACCAAGTTTCATCAAAATCGGTTCACGCATGTAACAGTTCAATATGGCGGGTTAAGATGGCAGTCGATCGTTAAACCGACCATTGAGTGATGAGCGTTAAAAGTAACTGATTATTTTGTGAGCGGAGACGATCGCGAGATTTGCTGATGGCGGTTTTTGAAGCATTGAAAACTGTTGAAAAATGTCAAATATAAATGACAAACACCAAATATCTTGATCTCCTCAACACGTCGTCATTTGGGCAACGGGCTAAAAGTAATTAGGTTTCAACACGCTTCCATAATGTGACCCTTTTAACCCGATATGCTAGCCTTTAAAAGTCCTACTTTTAGTAGTGATTGTAGCAAGGGTTGTAGATGAAAGTTTCTTGCCATAATTCTCGTTGTAACTTTCATATTAAATATATTCTCAATATATATATTTTTTTTTGCGGTGGGCGGGTATCCGTGTAGTCACTGGCAGTACCTCCTTAGCGCCGTCTTAGTAGGCTAAGAGCGACGCCGGGTGATTCCCACACCACCCACCATTTTATGGACGCATCAACAGCGAGGTTATTAGCACCCTTTTTTCGGTGTCCTTCTCGTTTCACAATTTTCCCCTTGACGTGACTGCACGGTGGTACACGCCAAGGTACTAAAGAGCGCATGAAAATTTTCACCTGGCCCAGGCCGGATTCGAACCCACGATCCCTGGAATTGCTTCCAAAGACGGAGTCCGCCGCGCTACCGGTCGGGTTAAATACTTATATAAATTAAATTATTAACTTGTCATTAACAAATTGGAAGACACCAGCGAGGATACTAGCACATATATTTCTAGAAAACAGGAGCAAACTAACTCTTTTTTTCATGGATCATGATCAGGGATATCAGTCGCCTCGACGTGGACTAAAATCATGGAATATGTGATCATTTCACTCCTCCTAGTTTCTACATCACTGCATATCAAATTTTTGGTAAAAAATCAAAGAATTCTGTAAAGAGAAAAAGGTATATGAAGAATATAAGGTACAACTACAACAATCGTGAATGGTGGAAATCCTTCGGCCTGGTATTTTGGGAAATAGCTTGAGTTTCCTTCCGGTGAGTGGAAGGGAAGGAGAATGAAAGAAAGGCCATTCGTTCCCTGCGAAGTTCCCTGAGCTCGGAGCTTCCGCCGAATGACCGCCCGCCGATCATGGCGAGCGCGTCTGGTATAACTTCCATAATAATTCTATCGCCTGATCAGATAAATATTTAATTTAGGCAGGCTGTGGCCTGGTCAGATTCAGGGGTGCGAAGCTGGGGCACAGCCTGATGCCTATATATTAAGAATTCATTCGATCATTTGATCTTTGGATCACACGATGCCTTTTTCGGTTCATGAGTCAACATTTTTGATTACTTCAGAACATTCTATCCCCGATCCCAACACCCAGTCGCGGGTTTCAGATGTCCAGTATCGCGATCCTTGTTCGTCATGATTTCAGAAACAATTTGGCGCCATTACTGCTATATCTCGTGCTATAGTTCTTAAGGGAGGCATTTCCTACTGTTTTTTCTTTAAACGTGAGTTTCATGAAAACCAGTGGAGTAGGAGAATTGAAAAAAGAAGGGTAAAATCAAAAATCTCTAAAATCTAGTCTGAAATCAAGTATGGAATCAAATAAGTATGTCAAAATTCGATTTCAAAATTTTTGTATATTTTTCGAAAAAAAAACCTCATTCTCTTGCCAGCCCAGATCTGAATAACTCATTTTTTTTGTTGCATTTTTAGCTGCACAGATTTGGCAGAAATTCACGCCACAAGAATCTATCTGTTTCTCTTTCGCTCTGCAGCTAATCCGCAGTATGTTTCAGCTATTTTTATGCTAGGAAATGCCGTCCTTAAGTTGTACACGGGATACCATAAACAAGCACACAGGGTACAGATACATAATAATCGAGCTAAAATCACCATATACCTCTGTAAGTCTGTGATTAAGAAGTGTTGGCTAATAATATATTATTCAACAAGCGGGTAATGATTCCTACTCATGAGGATGCAGTTTGCCGACACGAGCCTTGGCGAGTGTCGTGAAGCATCCGAATGAGTAATTGCCATTACCCGCGAGTAGAATACTATGCTTTATCCAGTCTTATTGAAAAATGCAGGCATGTTTGCGCGTGATATTGCATGCATGCATGCATTATTCAATAAGATTGGATAATAGTAGATTATAAGTGAGAGAAATGAGTCATTATAATAACCAAGTGAGATGTTTGGTACACAAGCGCTTGCTCGAGTGTGGTAAGTTCTCACGTGTCGTGTGATATGCGACGTTTCATCTTAGACTATAGCAGCTTAAGCTTGAAACAAACTGGAATTGAAAAGATATTCTGCCAAATAAATCAAGCAGTAGTCAATTTTCATGGATTATTGTGAAAGGCATGTATAATGACTGACTTCAGTCACTTCTAGATAACAGCTCACTTTAGTTACTGAAAACGAATGTATAATAGTCATTAAATAAGATCAATTTCGAACTTAGCTAAAGGTAGGTACCTACCTGTCCACCTACCCACCTACCGGATGTGAAATAAGGTAGCTGACGGTAACTATACTACTAACCTGAAGACGATAAGAAACTTAAGGAGAAACTCTGGGAGTCTTCAGCTTTTCTCGTAACATTCCACTTCTGACGTGTGTGTCTGGGGGTGGGGGGTCGTAATAGCAGTGAAGTTTTAGACTCCTAGTTGTACGCCGCATTCAGAATTTTTATTTCAACCCACTCCAGAATTAAAGCCTGAAAAAGCACCTACCTTCTTATGTGTGTGCACTCTTGCATAAAATCAATGTTTCAACTTCCACGGCCAACGTTCGAACGGATCTCCTTTTCATTTCCTTCCAGTGAATTCAGGAAATTCAGAAAAAGGGTGCCCTTTAATTTCAAGAAATGCTCTCGCTAGACGTTGTCATGTTCCACATTTTTCCCCGGCGTATACCTATACCTGCCGATACTAAACTTTGGAGGAACAAGAGTTGAATGATTGACAAGCATAAACAACGAAATTCGGAGCACACTAGGTGGGCTTGTTAAAAATACTTCTGGGAAATCTATTTCCTTGGACAACACCGGGAAACACTTTCCTCAAACTGGACACACCAAATTGACTGGTATAAACCACCAACATGAGGCAGTTGAAAAGGGTTCTAGAATGTGTCAAATTTCAGCATAAGTCTTGTTTTATGATCTTCCTGTTGGTCTTTCATACTATCCGGTTGGATCTCGAGTTGGATTTTACTCGGATTTCGATTTTCAAAATGATGAAACGACTTTTTGGTAAAACACAGATAGGTACCTTATGATAGCAATATATTTTTTACTAAATTCGCATATTGCGTGAATTTCGTAATCTCTATAATGTTTTGGTTCTAATAATAATAATAATAGGTATGGCATATACGTATTATATGGCTTATAACCGGTAATTTTTAAGAGTACCTTATACCAACCTACCTGATGCCTGCTTATCGTTTGCGAAATCTAAATTTCTGGCTAAAACTACATTAACGACAACAATAAAAGTCAACAACATCTTTATAAATCATTTAGGATTAAGCCTCTGCTAGATACTATCTGGTAATTATATATTTTAAGTGTCCATATCTCTGGCTCTGCTCGTGGCTTTCATTTCGCATTTGTACAATTTCATGTCGTTTCGTGAACAATAGGTTGGTTTTACGCAAACTTGTGATATGATTTTTTTTGCAATTCACACGAGGCTCTTTTTTTTAATTTAGTACCCATAAGGATGGCAAACACAGAAAAGGTGTTTCCACAAAGTGCGAACCACTCGGCGAAACATCATTTTATCTGCCGATACTTTGTGTTTTAAGTTGCAAGTTCTAGCTAGACGAGCTTGATCCCATCGATAGAACGATTGCTTCGAGGGCTGCATAGAAATGGCTCTTGCGGCGGGGTTACGTTCAACTGTCAATAGTGTCAATGCGAAACAGAGTGAAAGATTTCTGTCGTCTAAACCAAAATAATCCAACTTTTTTTTGGACTTGTTCAGCTTATTTAGCCGCATGTTTTAATTTTAGCCGTAAGCGCTGCATCGCTCATTGGCTGTTTTGAGGAGGCTGGTTCCTAAGAGCCAATGGGCGTCGCTGCGCTTGCGACTAAAATCAAAACTTGCGGCTAAATAAGCTGACTGAACGCACCTTCACATTAGAAAACGTATGTCCCTAGACCACATAACTGTACATTTCCCCTCCCCCCAAATTTTTTTTTCAACTTTGTCAAAATGGATTGAAGGGAGGGAGTAAAAATTGAGTTTTTCACTGTGTGCATTTATGGTATTAACTTCCTGAAATGACTGAAATCCTGAAAATACAGTTTTATAAAAGATACAATCCAACATACGAGCATCGTGTTTGTTGTCGGTCACTGGAAGCGATTTTAGAGTTAGTATGGTTAATTAAATTTATCTTTTTTCTTACTCCACCATGAATGGTAAACGTCTTGAAGATGACACTGGCACTGCAGAGTGCTTTACGGCCCTGGCTTCAGTCTTCTCAGAAATTTTGCTGCATTTTTATTTTACCTCTCATTGAAGATGAAGGTATGATATTTCTGACGAATACTACTCATTATATTTACTGAAAATCGAGTTGAAAATGTTCGATAATTTCTAGTGAAAGTTTACGTGTTCTAGTCTACTGCCGACCTATTTACCAGTTATTATTGTTGATCGATCATCATTAATCCGGTCGTTTACGGTAATTTGCTGCTGAAAAAAACGAACCGAATATGTGGACACCGATGTTTCGGTATTGCATGCTTGTTCTGCCTTGCAGCGTGACTATCAATGTCGGTGTCTCAATCCGTCGGTGCGGAATTAGTTCGTTTTCTTTAGCAGCAACTTACCGTCAGCAAATAATTAATCAACATAATGTCATGTCTCCTTCAATAATTTGTGACTGATTGATGATTTTTAAATTAATCCAAACTCAACAAGCGCGAAAGCGGTGTGATTTCACCGTTTAAAAATATCTGAATTCTAGATTTCTGCGGGAGGCCGGGGGCCAAGAGAGAAGAAGTTTTATTTGGCAGTCAGACCTTTTCTTCGAGTCCATTGTACAAACTCCTGAAAGCCAACCAGGAGGAATAGAAACCCATAGTACACTCTTACACCATGCGGGAGGATAGTGGTCGGTATAGTAGACTTTTGAAAAGCTTCCGCCGCAATTACTGCCTTGTTTATGGTTATACACATTGTGGAAAGCCGCTAATAGATGGCACCGCATGGTACTCATGGGTACCCTTAGAGTGTACAGATAGGTAATCTCAGATTTTTTAAATCGCCGAGCATCCGCCTCGAATGTTTCAATACTGATGAGATCCCAACAGGTCGAAACACGTGTCTGCTGGATTTCGATGGTTGTTGCTTGGTCGGTCGGCTTGATCTTCTAAGATTACTTTCCTAATTTTCTACCTCGCTATGCTCTAGCCTGAAAGCCTCCGCCTTTTCATAAAGACATCAACTTTTTTTTTTTTTTTTTTTTTTTTTTGAAATTTGGAATTTGTTTCGCAAATACCTGAGTGAAACACTACTGTTCCTAAGTACCGCACGGAATTCGGGACACCTATACAGGATCTTCTACCCTCGCTTCCACCCAAAGTTTTTTTAAATATCGTTTCGCATTCATCGCAAACAGGAAGAACCGCAGAAACTACTAAGAGCAAAAAGGAGTTTTGTTTGATCAATAACAGCGCTTACGAAACCTTTCGTAGAATACTAATAAAGCGAGATAATCAAATAGCTGGGAATCTTCTGGTGAAACGCTGCGCAATTACAACAATTACGGCTCTATTTTGCCGGGAGAATCCAATTGCAAGCCGCAAGTCTCCACTTTTCAGGTATCCAAGTACAGAATTTGATGTTCCCAGTCTGATTTGATGCGAATGAATCGGATTAATTTCATAATACGTTGCATCGTGGAAATACAGTGGAGATGTCGGCTGGTATAAAATGTACGATTGAAAATGACGAATATCAAAAAAACTTCAGGTAACTAATTATTTATTTCGTTCAACATTATTGTGACCAATCAAATGCATTCCTAACCTATTTTCACAATTTTTCTTCATGTATAGTACAATTCAAATGACAATCCATCTCAGGAGGCTGTGAAGTTTGACATTGGCGTTAGAAATAATATGTTTTCGGCGAGGTTTTCGGAGTCGTGGTGGATTTTATAAGGTGAATTATAATCAAATGTTCACAGATTGATGAAAAGCTTTCATTGTGAACTCGATTCAACTTAGAAAATGCTTTATCTCAGCTTGCATAATGATAAAAAAGTACGGCGCGGTAATAGCTCGGGAGACAGTCGCTGTCAGTCAACTACACATACATAAAGTGGCTATAGGTGTAAAGAGCGGTAAAAATCCGTAGATACATCTTGCGTTTCTTGCGCTCTGCGACCATCGTAGACGGGCTCTAATGTACATACCTACATGCTGTCATCAGGGTACATAAGCTTGAAATAACTAGGTATAGAAATTAAATTGGCGAGGTATTTTTGTCGTTCAACTATTGAGTATTGTATGCAATATTTTCGTCTAATGTCCCCTCGAGTCAATGAATTTTATCAAAAATTAGTTTGAAACTTTATCTTGAAAAGCATTGTTGCTAAAAAGCAATTGCAAGAACCACTCAAGACTCGACTCAGGTTCATTTTGGGTGAATTGTGCGTCTCCTTTTGCCTAAATATCTCGCATAGCAACTCTACATCACTGTCAGTGATTGCAATCAATCATTCTTTCTTCTGCATTCTTTTCAATTTTTTCCGAATTCTTGTGCACGCCAATCCTACCTCCCTACTATCCTACTTACCTAGGGTGAAATGAAATATTCGCCATTACTACTCATTATAGGGCCCCGGGTTTAATTTTTAGGTGCCTCATGCTCTGCGTCTAATTCTAGCATTTTATACCTACGACTTTTCAAAAGGTAGATCTGTATGCTCTTTCATTAGTCAGATTAGCTAGCCATTTGACTCATAGATGGCGCATTAATAGCTAACTGTCAGATTAATTGGTCATTCGGTCCATAGGGGGCGTATATTCGACAGCTTTGACAGCTGACAGGCGGCCATCTTGGATTCCAAATTTTCCAACTCTCCCCTTCATATTTGGGTCAGGACAGGTTAGCCCGGCTCTCTCCTACCATGTTCACCACAAATGTGGTGGTAGTGGTGGTGGCAAGGATGTCTATACTACTGGCTGGATAAGAAACTTCGCTGCCATCTTGAAGCTTGATCTGACGCTGTGCCCGTCGGGATTGTCATCGTGACATTCGTGACGGACGCCGCCAGCCTCTTGTGCATCCATGGCGAATATTAGCTATTTTCTGTGGCGAATTATCGTTAATTATGCCGTGCAAGCCCAATAGTGTTCACAACAAGCGGACCCCGTAACATAACACACTTTTTGTTGCAAGTAATTGACTAATTGCTATCATTTTACAAGACCGGGCGAAGGATCGGGCCTGGCAGCAAACTTCTGAACGACAGTTTCGAGTGTGCTCTGGTGTGCTCCGATTGAACGTCACTATGGTTACGGGTGACACTTTGCCCGTCGGGATTGTCAAATCTCAGCTTCACCTTTTCGCGTCAAAACCGGCGAAGCTTCTTGTCCAGTTAGTATAGACGTCCTTGGGTGGTGGTCTTAGAACCGCCCTTTTCCCTCTACTGCCATCAGAATGGGGATTGGTTCAAGGAATTCTATCCTTGTCTTGCGAACGTATTTCTCCCATAAGAGAAATTATGTCTATTGGGCAAACCCGCGGTCGTGGGCAGCGAAGCTAGAGGGTTTTGTTTGTTGTGCAGTCTCATAGTTTTTCTGTAAAACGAGGTGTAAAAAATCGTCTGCATATTGGCACTGCGCATATGTTCATGTTTTTCCCGGCCAAGAGGAAAACTTAATACATAGCATATTAATAACTTGCACTTTCTCCTCTCACTAGTGATTTGCAAATCAGGTATGTTCTTGGACGCATGCGCATTGCATTAGATCCAAGAGTAGGTCTCACTCATACGAGTGAGATTATGGGAGCTTTCATGGACTTGAGGGATCATGTGGGCTTTGTCCCCAATCTGCGCCTGCGCTTTCACTTTTTATTATGGTCTACTATTGAGCAAGTCACTTGACAGTCAAACAAAATTTACAAAATTTGCCAGGTGTCGACGCCTAGGGCGCCGAGGCCGAGGGCCCGATCACGAAAATGATGCTTGAATTCACCAATGAAAGCTACGTGCGCCACTTCACCAGATTTAATTTCAATCTAACCGAGTAGGTAATTGTTGATGAATGAGAATAGTCACCACTTTCTCATTCAGTCATCACAATAATTTGTTCGGGGGGTAAACCAAGCTTCATTATTTTTGAGACCACAAAAAGTATACGCGCAAGGACCCCGTTGCATTTGTATATTGCTGAGTTGAACCATCACCAACACCATAAACCTTACACAGTTCGGGGCCGAAGATGATGAGTCCAATAACTGGTGTGCGATATCAAGTGCCATTTTCACATTATCTCCAGAAAGACACCCAGAGCAGCTGGAAGTAATGGACGCGGAAAGACGAGAAAGAGGACAATAATATAACGGGAGACCGAGGGAAGTTTAATATCGAAATGAGTGGGGTGTACTTTAAATTCCTTATGTATGAGAAACACTTCGCGAGCTTGGCTTAGATGTAATACACATGTCCCGGAGGAGACCTCTCCCGGAGGTTAATATGGACGAGTCCCGTTTTAGTTTCACTTACATCCCTCTGATTCGTTTCTTTGAATTTATCGCGTGTGCCCTGAATAAACGCAAAAACTTTATGCCCGCAAGAGCTCCGGATCTTTTGAGGAATTTAATTGTCAACTTTGTATGAATTTGTACTAATTTCTCGTTACGTACATACCTACATCCCATAAGGGTGTATATATACAATAGTGTGTCAATAGTATAAAAGTCGAGAAACCTGCCAGCGAAATGATTTGATGGAATAGTACGCTGTATGTGTGTATGTATAGGTAGTAGGTTTGTCGGCCAAATATTTACCGTGCCTTATTTATTTGAAGAATTCATTTTTATTTGTGGATTTGTATTTATTTTTGCTCGTTCTGGCTGATGGTCGAAAAAATATATAGGTTCTGATGGATGCGAAATCCCGGTGGCATCGCGAAACTGAGCACTGAGCATTCGCCAGTTCGCCACTTACAAACGTAATGAGAATGAATAATGGGGCATTTTAGGCTGAATTTCGCAAAGTGTTTCTGTAATTAAATTAGACGCTTTTACCCTTTTGTAAGGGAGGTACTTAGGTTTTCATGCAAATTCGCCCTTCAGCAGAGCAACGTGCGAATATGTATAATATTATATTCGGCTATATGCTCCGAGATGTGATGCTCCTTTACCAGACATAATCCACGTTCGTTACCCGAAATTTGTTACAGGTCACACAAGGCTTTGGTTGCTAGTAAGTAGTTAGTACATGAGGCTGTATTCAACTTCTACAAAGCCTAACTTCTCTTTTCAATTTTTGCTTTTTTCTAAAAATTAAATTTCAGCACCCAAAAACCTGCGCAAATCCATACTTAGCTCCTAACGGATTTTTTGTTGTTTTGCGACTATATTCCTAATTATTATCACCTGATGGTGTGCTCGACTGGAACTGTCCAGATTCATTTCGTTTCCGACTTATCTACAAATTAAAACCAAATTAGAAATGTCTATTAAAATCCTCAATTTTCGCTTCGAATTAGTGTTGAAATGTGAGAAAAGATCATCGAAAGTAATATTCGAAGAAAAAAAACGTTGGCACGGATTACCTATAGGTACAGGAGACGAACTAACATTAGTCACAGAAAATATCTTACATAAGCCAGTGTTTATGGTAATGGTAATGGCATTAGATGAAGTTACTTAGGGTCAAGTATCAACCACGCGGTGTTACATCAAAATGATTGTTTTATTAGGCGCATCAAGGTGTGTGTGCTCCTGGCTGTTTAACGTCACCGAATAGAAACGTTGGAGGTACGACAACGTCAAGGACGGCTTCTATAAAATATGATCATTGTTGGGAACCCCTCTCGATAGCATCGCGTATTGCGGAAGTTTCTGCGAGGAGCGTCTTCATGAAGGGTTTATAGGGCCATGGAATATTCAGTAAATGACATGACTGTGTGTGCCCGACGTTATTACTGAAATGACTATACAGCACCAGAACAATGTACAATTTCCTTGCCTTTAAGGTTGATGTGAGATGCCGCAACATGACCGAGCATAAAGAAACTTGTGACAGGGCCAATTCTGTGCCACATTAACACTAATTAGGTTGTATCATCATTATCATCATCATGCACCTTTTCCGTTTTTGGTACTCGTATCCTGATTCGCTTACATTTTTTTTTTTTAATCCAGTGATCTGTCATTTTTGCTTCCCATCAAGTGCAAAGAAAAGAAAGCACAGCAAAAGTTTGTAGCTTCTGAAGTCACAACTGTCTCGACTGCGAAACTCTACGAACAGCTAATCGAAATCGTAAAGTTTGAGCATCTCGAGAACATCATTACAAGATCCATTGTTGTCGAGCAACTGATTTTGGAACAAAACATTTTTCCAATTTGATGAATGTGATGTTTAAGTAGGCACGTACCTTACCTTCCTACGTCATTCTATAGATCCTTTTGTAAGCTAGATTAAGGTACCTACTAACCAGAAGTAGGGGAAAAGCCGTCAGTAATAAGTCAGGTTGGAGTTTCCAAAGTTTCGGTTTTCGTCAGTGTACTTACCATTTCTAAGCATCGGTTGTCAGAAGTAACCAAAGTTTGGATCTTCAACCCTGCATCGGAGATTTCCAAGGCAAATGTAACCAGTGATGATTAGTAATGTCGCAAACTGTAAACTGTTGACTTGGTACGAAACGAACTTGTCTTGACTATTAATCATTAAGAGGCCTTCGGTTGAAAAGTTAACTGCTGAAGATAAAAAGTTAAATATTTGATGTCAATTAGAGACTCACAAAGTTTCATGCCGTGTATATACAAAATTCATTAAAACCGGCGACTGTGATATTTATTAATTGGCATCTGGGCATAAAGTAAAATGAATCAAAACTTGTATCTCTGCCTTCGCCGCGGTGTACAATTTACCTTACCCTTATTGTCCTCGCGTTTTAACATTTTTGAGCGCGCCACTCTGTTGGTTTTGATTTATTAATGAATATAATTCACGTCAATGATTATTTAATTAACTTGGTCGCGCGCGCAGGAAAAGTAGGTAAAACATCACACCGGAGTCAACGTATTGTCTCTGGATGCGACGACGGTAAAATGTTTTTGCCATGCCGTTTTACTACATGACAAACAAGTCCTTATAAACATTGTGTAAGGATTTAATAGGTTTGTTTATGAAATGTATAACCTACTTCTAAAGGAGTAAATAGACAAAATGTGTTAATTATTTAAAATGGGTTTTAAAATGATTATGCAATGTATAGAGGAACGTGACTGAAAATTATAATCATTGACTCTGGCTTCAACCATGATGGATCGGTGCTTCCATTGAAAGAGAAACAAATGGATTATCAAGAGTGTTGATCGCGGTGTTTGATAGAGATCGACCAACACTGAAGCTAATTTTTGGGTAGGTATATTGGAATCCGCCGGAACGCCAGCCAAAAGTAATAAAAACTAACTCTTCGATCATTATAAATCTCTCCGATCTCGCACGGTAGGTCAATGATCCTCTAGGTGATATATCAATTGTGTTGAGCCTACTGCTGCTGCTGCATCTGTGATTACAGCCAAACCGAAAATTTCCCGGTTGTTAAACCGCGTCAACCCGCATTACGAATAAACGGGTGTAAAATATAGTGCGGACGTATATTTGGGGAGGCGAGTCCCCGAGGCCTTATAAAATCTACCAAATCACCATACTTTGATGTTATTGATCCTATTTTGTGGGATCGTATAAAGAGTGAAATATAAACATCATTAAAAAATTCTATGGGGACGTAATATCTGATTATTGGCCCCGAGCACACTTTTCATCTGATTTATGTTCCGAATTATTTGCACTGTTTTAGCAAATCAAATTAAACAGTCACGCTGGCATATTGCTGACAAACTAATGTTAACCGATAACGCTCGAATTTTCTGTTGAAGCTTTCATTCGTAGGTATTTCAATGATTAGTTAAAAGTAATTTTTTCACCTCCCACCGTACTTAAGCTATAGAAATAAGTACCTGCATCATAAGATTTGAAAATTGACTGCCTAATTATCCAACGACAGAACAAAAGCTTCGACAATGAGTGTAACTTGAAGGGGAAAATTTTAGATCTGAAATACGACCAGGTTATTGGAAGTAGAGGGGGGTCGTGGGTTCGAGTTCCTCTACTACGCGAACAAGCTCTTTGATTTAGTTGGAATGCTTGCCAAAATGCACAAAATATGCACTATGTAAAATACGAACGATGGTGCCGACCCCATGCGATGTTGGTGGTCGTCAAAATTCCTACCCTGTGTTGGAACTCACAGGGGTTCGGCAAAATTTCCGGTATAGTGGAGGAAAACATTCACCGGCGTCGGTGCTAGGCCTCGTTGCGGAAATAGGCCGACGTTAAATAAACAAATGGAAAAATATATTGGAAGTAAACGAGGAAGTAGACATACTTACATGCATAGAACAAGTCGCAGTTACTCTCTATTTATCCAGATATTGTCAGATCAGTTGTTTCCTATGGAAGTTAGCTTACCCCATTTTTAAGCAAAAACCCTGTTTTTCTCGGTTTCTCGATTCACGGCCTTATTTGATGTGTGATCAGATAAATTCATCATCAGTCACTGTCACAATGGAAGGGAATGTCCCCGGGAATGTCTAAATGTCCGCTCCGAGCCCCGGGATCTCAATTATCCGACAAGGTCCCTGACTCCTTTTGAAAAAACTACTACAGGAATATCAAAATTGAAAAATATAATTTTTTCCCAAGCATTTTTTTGCAATATTAGGCAAGTAACATTGTTTTTCTTTTTTTCTCATTTCAAAGTGGGCAGACCCTATGACAAAAGTTTTGAGGCCTTACACACAGACAATAATGCGTCAATGTGTCTGCATCACGGAGCCTATCATGAAAATGATTTTCACAAGTTCTTTTTCTTTGGTTTATTGACGTCGGCCTATTTCCGCAACGAGGATTAACACCGACGCCAGTGAATGCTTTCCTCTACTATACCGGAAAATTTTGCCAAACTCCTGACCTCTGTGTGTTCCAAGACAGGGTAGGGATCTTCAACGACCACCAACATTGCATGGTGTCGGTACCATCGTTCAGATTTTACGTGCTATGCGACACAGATACACATACCTACTGCCGATATGAAGAGTTCGACACAAAAAATGCTTTGGTCGGAATTTTTTCCATTAAAATGATCTACCGCCTGGCCTGTATGTATGTTGCCAATATTTCATTAGTTACCTATATAAAATGATAGAAAAAGTTCACGAAATATTTTTTAAATACTTTTGGGTTTAATTGGGGCTCTAGTGACCATCCTTGAACCCCCACCAGTCTCCTTTTGATCTGGTCGACTTTATTTTGAGCTTGTGTCCTTGGTAGGTAATATTTTTATATTCTCATAACCTTGCGCTTACCATTGAAGACAACCTAAATTCACGGGCTTAAGTTGGCTTTGGAGTTTCAGTTTATTCTCCGTACAAGTAGCGACATTTGAAAGTGAGGTGACAATTGCTAAGTGAAATATTGACAGGAACTTGGAATATCCAAGGGGTATAGGTCGCGGGAATATAACGTCACCTTGGCACTCGCTATGGCAACGTTGCAAACATGCCTGACGTGCCAACAGCGCATTTCCGCGCTTCTTAGCCGTTTTTGTTTTGCGCCAGGAGCTGCTCCGGGTAGATCACTAGATAGAGAAAGTAGATACATACGCCAATCACGGCTGAGCTGGATCTACTTTCTTTGTCCAGAGGAACGTCAAAGAGCCTGCACTCACTAACTTGTGAGCCCGATATGCTTTGAATACTGAGCGTTCAATTAAATTTCACGTAAATTTTAACCGTTACGTTACGTACGTAACCTACTACTAACCCTACATTTTCACAGAAACATTACAAGTAGGACTAAGATTGCCTCTGAAATTGACTATTTGTCGGTAATAGTGACGGTGACAGTTTATGTGATACAATCTAAGCTTTACGTTTTCATGAGCTCGGTTACTTTGACATGACATTTTATTGAACGCTCGGTATTATACAGGGTGTTTCAGGGATGATAGCAAAAAATTTAACTATGGCTAGATCTTGTCAAAATATGACAAAAACCTATATATCATTTTGCAAATTTCGGCCTAATGACGAAGATACAGCCCTCCAAAGTTCACTTTTTTCGGATTTCAAAAATTCGTTACTCAAGAACGTTTGGACAAATTTAGCTTTCATCCAACAAAAGCTGGTTTGTCATAATTATCAACCTGCCAAATTTGGGAAGAATCCAACCAGTGGTGTAGAAGTTATGGGGGTCAATAATTTAGAAGCATCCGAAGAAAAGTTGACTCAAGGTGGCCTCAAGGCCCCTCATAACTTCTACGCCACTGATTGAACTCTTTCCAAATTTGGCAGGTTGATAGATAACTATGACAAATCAGCTTATGCTAAATTGAAGCTAAATTTGTTTGAACGTTCTTGAGTTGAAAATTTTTGAAATCCGAAAAAAGTGAACTTTGGAGGGCTGTATCTCCGTCATTAGGCCGAACTTTGCAAAATGGTATATAGGTTTTCGTCATATTTTGACGGGATCTACCCACAGTTGAATTTTTTGATATCATCCCTGAAACATCCTGTATGCCTGCATGCATGAACCTTCCCTGTACTAGCTTGCCGGTTTTGTCGCATGAGGCGACCATTCCACTGCACTTCTTGCACTGAAATTCAGCCCAACTGCTTCCTGCATCTCGTAGACTTCCAGTGGTAAGTCTCTTCGGAAAATTGACTTCGCTTTTTTCTCTCTACTCGCCAAGAACACTCCTCTATGCTATCTTTCATATTTTTTTCCATTGAAACAATTTTGACTGGATGTTTGCAGATCTAAGACGAATCACCAGCGGATAAGCAACCAGTTATACAGTCCCACGGCTTTTTTGTTTAATTTTTCTTGTAAAGTAAGCTACAAGCTCAATTGTTTGAAACCTTTCCAAATGGACGTTTCAGTTTATATTTAACCATCGCTTCTGCAAGGGAATTTGTGTTTTCGCCGATGATAAAATTTAAGAGAGCTTTGTGCAACTGAGGGTGAGCGAAACACAGAACTGCACTACTTTGATTATGACGCGAGTTTATTTTTTCAAATAACCTGCCGCCAGTCCTGAAGTACCCGCTTTGTGGACTTTTACTATAACTCGAGCTATAACTTACAAAATAAAATGACAAGATCAGCAGTTGACAATCAAAACGTAGCTTATGACTCAGAAAGCTATTCTTAAAGTTTCTATCTATACCATACCTTCGGCCCTGTAGCCGAACGTAACAACCAGGCGGGCGCCCCTGTAGTCAGAAGCTAGCTCATCACATTTTCCGCGAAAGCATAATGAACTTCGGAAGTATCAGCGCCCGCTTCAACCCTTTTTACGTTTTGACGTAATCGTCTAGATGGATAGATAGGTAGATATTATTCATTTGTTCATTTGCATTACCTTTACAAGCATACTCAGTGGACGCCGAACGTGTCAGGCATATGTGCAATCAATTTAGGCTCAATGTCAATATAAAGTGTATATAAAATATATATATATAATGTGATTTGCAAAATGCATGTATAAGGTACATATAATGTATATAAAAAGTATGTACAAGTATTAAAACAAAATAAAACACAATCAACACACATTAAGAATTATACAACACAAATAAAGGATCGTCGAAAAATTCATTCATCGTAGTATGCTTCATTAGCTAAGAAACTATGAAGAACACTTTTTATCTGTTTGAAAGTAAGGGAAGTAACTGACGCAGGCATTTTATTGAAAATTTTAATCAGCATGTATTCGACTTCCCTCTGTAGGAAGCTAAAATTGTATCGATCGCATATAAGGCTATCCCTGCTCTGTGTGTTGTGATGGTGATGTGATCTCTCAAACAGGTCTTCATTCTTTCTTACAAAGATCACAGACTTATAGTATAAGAGTACCCCATCAAAAAAACATGTGGCTTAGCCCGGATTTGAGTTTGCAACCCCGGGTTTCCAGCCAATTCTTTTTTTCTCTTCACATTATTACTTTGTTCAATGTATCTAGCGGTATAAAACTGACTAATTATTTTCGACAGTTGATTTTGAAAGTTGACAGTTGAAATTTCGACAAAACAACTACAGCAACTTGGAAACTATGACGTGAGATAGCTTTGGATATTTAATCAATAGGTAGGATACCTACCTCTACTCGTCGACATACTATTTATGAAAAATGTTGAAACTGAAAAATTACAACTCCCGCATTTCATAGATGCCGATTTCGGTAAGAAATGCACAAAAATAGTAAAAACTGCTAAATGGGCGTCCAGTGACCAAAGCTGATGCTGTTCAAATCTTATACTAAAATTTTGCACCTTTGCGAAAAGACTTTTCGTACAGCTCTTTGCCGCGACAGTGACGTTTCCATGGCTATCACTCGAATCCTACGCAGCTCCAATAATACCTTTGAAAAAATTTGCAAATCGTGGAAAAGTTCAGAGCCTCGAAAAGTGGAAGGGCTTGGGCTCGGTTTGACCGACTTGCTAGAGTACAAAAACCCAAATAACCCTCCTTGAAGATTTCAGACTGAGGTTAGTCCGAGACAACTCCGAAAGATGCGCAACTTTGATTGCGCGATGGTCGTATGACCGCCATATTGATTTCGACACTTTCGAATTGTTTGTTTGCTTTCGGACTTTCTTGACTTGACAATAGCTTTTCAGACTCTGCGAGGTTTGAATCCTTTAAATACACCTACTGTTGGCCTGGTTAAGAAAATGCCGCGCCTATTAAAAACAGTTGAATTGATTGAAAACTATCTTGGACTTGATTAACACAGTGCATGCCACATTGTCACTAACCTAAAAAACATACCCTACAATTAAAAAAAAGTGGAGAGCAAGGTCCGTATATCGTTACAGGTGGCACTATGAGTTGACATTTGGGTATATGCCATTGTGTTATTTTGTGTAAAAAAAATCGACATTTCAGGTGCACCTTAGCGTCTCCGCCCCGGGAAATGAGACTTTGGGTGTCGGTGGACCGGGGGCATCGGAGGGTGCTCGAATCCAAATACCCGTCTGCCGCGCCGAAATCCTTCTACTACTTCTTCTACTTCTGCTGCTTCTAAAGCTCTGCACCTTTAGCAAACGAAAAGAAAGGAACTGCGCTGTAGGCCGACCGGCTAGCCCCGACTTTTGCGAGTCCCACCTCTAAGCCGACAGTTCGGTTCAGTGTCGGTGCGGTATATTCAAGGCAGTGGCGTGCTGTAGAGATGGCAGCGGTCGGGAGCTAACGGTGGAAGATGCTGGGAGGCGCAGGGGCGGCCGGCAATGCGGTCTCTGCTCGCTGGTCGCCCGCGCCTTCCGAAGAGCCGTGTGTGGAGCACCCAGTCGACGAGGCAGCGGCGATTCCTATCAGGAACTCACCGCTCCTCCTGCAGATGACGAAAACGTAAGTTGTTGTGAAGAAAAACATGATCATGTTTGTAGGTGCGAAATCCAAATTGCATTATCTGTGATAAGCCACACCACGTTTGCCTTCATCGTTCCACCTCATTGTTCAAGCGACACCACGTTTGCCTTCATCGTTCCACCTCATTGTTCAAGCGAACACGTAGTAATTTTGGTTCTAGTCCAATACCGTGATTTAACAGAGCCACGCCAGTACTACCCTGCTATGGTGTGAACTGCGCATCCGGAATCAACGTTTTTTGCCGCGCAGTTTGCACCAAGTTAACACTCTGTCAGCCATACCTGAATTCTCCATTACACCAGTCAGGTAGATCTGATGGTACTCTACTCATTCTGTTTTCTACTCGAACCCAAAATTTCCAAAATTTACAAGTGTCAAGTATCATTTATATAGACCTTAACTGTAACAGTAACAGCAACGCTAACGTTAGTGTAGAAGTTTGAATCTGTACATTTTATCCGTGAGGCCGAGAACACAACGGAAGCAGGTTGTTGGCGCCTAGACCGGAAACCAGCAACCTACCTTCGTTGCGTTTTCGACCTCACTGATTGGTACAGATCCAAACTTCTACACTAAGGTTAGCATTGCTGTTACTGTTACGGTTAAGGTCTATGTAAATGAGCCTTTAAACTGCATTATAAACATTTGCACTGAACGCGAAGTCGTCACCTGTTTTAGGTAACCGTAATTAGGCGACAGATTCAGTTCCAAAGTTTCCTCCTGAGCACTTCTGCATCATCAATTCCACAGCACTCTGTGTGGGGTTTGTGACCCCTGCCACTGGCATCCTTGGCAGACGCGCAGCAGATTAAAAATTGAGATCCGCCTTCGTACTCAAACCAGACTGTTTCCATAATAATTTAAGCAGTATTATCGACATCAGAAGCTCTTATCTTGGCCCGCTTTCCACAGTGACGCCACTCGACAGCCCTCCCTCCTAGCATACAGTCTGCCCTCTGCTGTGCTCTCTAGGGCGCTAGCTTAACGTCGGGGGAACAGCTCTTTCGTTATTTTTAAGTTCTCCTAAGCTCTTTGGCTATTTCCAATATTTTTATCATGCCCCCGGTGTTTCTGGGAAAGAGGATCTGCCACTTCCGCCGATCAGATATCTTTAATGCAAGACGCACCCGCACGGTCCTCGATTGGTCACATGCGACCATCTGGACAATCTTTTACCGCGTTCGTCTCTTTCTCAATTTGAAAAAGTCTTACCGCGCGTGCAATTCACGCCGAAGAGGGAATTGGGGGCACAGCTAGATTTCTTTCGAGTTCAAATTTACGTCGGCGTGTAACCACTCTTATTAGAAGTTAGCAACAACTCGGCAACTTCCGGCTTGAGCTCAGGGATAGTATGATTGACGTTTACTAAGCTTCCGGTTCTCCTCTAATTTATCTTATTTGTTTTATTTCTGCACAAACTCATACTAAGTATTCATTGTGGGAGCTTACCCAACCCACTCATTTCGCTCTGGCTCCTACAAAGACGAGATTTGGGTTTACGGTTTCAAAACTTGACACGCGGTGTCGATAGAGAGTGAGTGGCGTTATGAAGGACGAAGCTTGGATTGATCAACTTCACTGTGCTGCATTTGACAGCTCTCATATTGAAAATAAAAATCCAAAAGCTAATAGCGAGGTCGATTATTATCGAGAGAGGATACAACGGGTGACTGGTGAGGTACCTCCCGCCCGCGAAATTTGAATCAAAATCAACCAACAATGTGGCATTATATATCAACGTGAAATGTCAACTTGATCGTTCGGCGTCAACCGACCACCTACGACTTCGAATAGGGAGTGACGGTAGCACCACCTCACAGCAATGACGCAAAATCATTCAAGACCACAACTACTTGAAGATCAAAGTAATTTTTAGGTTAGGGAAGGGCACCCTTGAGCCCCCCCGCTGCTAAAATCGGCTATAAAAAGTTCTGTTGTTGGTCTTCTGCTCTATCCAGCCATTCCTACATCCATTAACGTCCAAAAATTAGGTCGTAGCTGTGACTAAAGAATTCTTGACCCCTTTAAGGGTTTAGTGGAGCTAAATATATTGGACGATTTATTCCCCTAGCCTTCTTATTTACATGGTGATATCAAAAAAAGAAGTTTTTGGTTTTTCGGTGATTTATTCTTGATAAATTTTCAAAATCCAGGGCTCAAATTGAACCTGAAACATCAAGTAAGAAAATCCCATGATCAGAATCGACTGGAAACAAACATTGAAAATGTATGGTTTCCTCAAGAGTGACCCGACATTTCATCGTCCCCGGAATCTAGCTTGGAATGAGAATTAACCGATAATCAACCTTGGTCTTGGACGAAGCATTAATTCTGAACATCTTCCGATATTCAGAGCTTGAATAAGACAAGACCTTTAGATAAAGAAACAAAGTACAACTGCATGTTATCAAGGCAACATCATCTTCCTTGCTCATATGAAATAACCTGTAACTAACCTTACGAGAATGCATCGCTCACCTGCAACTTTTGTAACCAACGTTACGGAAATTACAATGAACAGAATTTTTAATTGCTGATTGTTCTAATGTTATAATGTTAGTTACAAGCGATTTCAAACAAGCAAGAAAGATTATTCTGCCCTGACAATATGCACTTGTAATTTTGTCCCTTGATCAACAGTTTTTGTTTCATTCAAGCTTTAAACATCGGAAGATGTTCAAAATGAATGCTTCGCTCAAGAGCAAGGTCAATTATCAGTTCATTCTTACCCTAACCCAGATTCTGGGACCGATGAAACGTCGGGTCACTCTAGGGGGAACCATATATTTCCAATGTTTATTTCCAGTAGATTCTGAATATGGGATCTTCTTACTTGAGGTTTCAGCTTGAATTTGTGCCCTGAATTTGGAAATCGGGCAAGAATAAAAAATGATATCACCAAAAAACCAAGAATAAGAAACTGTTTTTTTGATACAACCCTGCAATAAAGAGGCTAGGGCGAGGGCTAGGGGAATGAATCGAATACCGTGGCGAGGTATGAACTTATTTTTTGTGCCTCCAATGTTGGAATCCAGCAAAAATAAGATTTCGTCAAATGGGAGCATGTTGAACGCCTGGTCATTTTGCACCGCTATGCATGTCACCCTGTATAAACTTTACTCAAGTTTCATTGAGTTTCTTATTCACAATTATTATGGATTATCAGAAGACTGGGCTAAGAGACGGCACAAACAGATTTCAAATTTTCCAACACAATCAGGAGTTATCCCAATTTGAAAAGGGGCAAAATTTTCGTTGTGTCGTATTCAATGTTGCGTAGTTTATACGGTTAGTAGACCTAACTTCACTACAATGTTGCACTCGAAGTCCGCACCCGGTTTTTTCTGCGCACTCTGTATTTACATCCGATTCTATACACAGTTGTACCGTATAATTTATGATCCACATAACCTCATGTTTTATTAAAGTGATCTAAAATTAAGTTATCGATTGTAAAACTACAATTAGTGTTTCTGAATGCTGGACGATAAATTTAGCTTTGTTGTATGAACCGAAGTACCTAGCTAAGAAGTAACAATAAACATGTAGGGTAAGTCTGGGACGGTTGTCTTTGACCTAAAAAATCACGAAATTGAAATCTGTAGTGGAACTATGCAGTTCAGTAATTCATTTTGTGTCAAAGTAGGCGAACGGGAGAGTGTTGAACTAAGATGAACTCGTCAGGTCTAATGGGATACCACTTCTTATGTACCTAATCCTCGTACATTGTTATCTTAGATCAATCTAGATTATCGCTCTGAGTAGAAAGTAAATTAAAATAATTGCCAACGTAGCGTAAGTGATGCTAAAACAGGGTGAGTACCTAAGGTATCCCTTGAATATAATACTCCTTCCACCAGAAAGTCATACAACTAACTAACAACAGCTTGCCTAATGGCTCAATCTTACCCGACTCTTTTTTAACAAAATATGTTTGAATTCCGTATGAGGAATGTGTACTACCTACTTACTTATTTAAATAAATTCTCTTACGCCGGGTAAGTCAGACGTCGGACGTGTTGATTCATCGGCTCTGACGTGCTACACAACAGGGATGGAAAACTGAAGACCATTTTACACGAACCTTGGAGAAACCTTGCACGAACCTAGTTTCGAAGGTTGAAGCACGATTTCGCAAAACGCTAAAATCAAATCTTTAGGAGAAGTGCCGTTCATTTTAGGGAAAACATGTCTATTTTTGAAAAAAACTAATGTCCAATTTTGGGGATACATAATTCCTATCAAAACTCTTTTTTTTCGAGGAGGACCGGAAGCAATTTAACTAAACTATCTTTTGTCGTTCAGCTGTTGAATCTTGAATTGTTTAGTTAGAGCAGATAGTTGATAATATACAGGGTTATTCAAAAGTCCGGAATAAAATTCATAATTTTTTTCCATATTTATTTCGGAAAAAACGCTCGAACAGGTCAATTTCTAAAAACGGTAAGCCGTTTTTTCATGACACGTGTCATGTTCTACCGTCAACCCCCTAACCCCAAGCCACCCTTAGTATTTTCTTTCAAATCGCACCCTATGGCTTGTGGGGGCTCGTTGGAAAGCTTGTCAAAAACTCTATTCAGATCTACCATTGAAAATTAGATCGGACGCTTCACCATTCAGTTTTGAGGAACCCCAGTTTTACTTAAGAGTCCGGAATAAAATTCATAATTTTTTTCCATATTTATTTCGAAAAAAACGCTCGAACAGGTCGATTCCTAAAATCGGTAAGCCGTTTTTTCATGACACGTGTCATGTTCTATCGTCAACCCTCTAACCCCGAGCCACCCATTTGCCGGGTGCCATTTGAAGAAAAATACTAAGGGTGGCTTGGGATTAGGGGGTTGACGGTAGAATATGACACGTGTCATGAAAAAATGGCTTACCGTTTTCAGAAATCGATCTGTTCGAGCGTTTTTTCCGAAATGAATATGGAAAAAAATTATGAATTTTATTCCGGACTGTTAAGTAAAACTGGGGTTCCTCAAAACTTCATGGTGAAGCGTCCGATCCGATTTTCAATGGTAGATCTAAATAGAGTTTTTGACAAGCTTTCCAACGAGCCCCCACAAGCCATAGGTTGCGATTTGAAAGAAAATACTAAGGGTGGCTTGGGGTTAGGGGGTTGACGGTAGAACATGACACGTGCCATGAAAAAACGGCTTACCGTTTTTAGAAATTGACCTGTTCGAGCGTTTTTTCCGAAATAAATATGGAAAAAAATTATGAATTTTATTCCGGACTTTTGAATAACCCTGTATAGTACCATTGATAGTACCTAGTTGGAATTAAATTAAATTCTTTGCCATAAATAACCTATCAAGAGTTTTTGGCTTTCTTTCTGCGAGTGAATAGCAACAGCCTAGTGGGTAGTAATAATAAAAAAATATCTTGAGCATCTGCTCAGGTTTTTGAGAAGTTGCTAAATAAACTTTCGCTAGCAACTCCTCTGAAAAGTGAGGAAATGCTTATCATAATTTTTTAATAATACTACCCAATAATACGGGGTGTTTATAAGAATCTGTGATCGCGGTAGGCGTGGGTCAGGCCAAAAAACGCAGTAATAGGCACAATTGTAGTGATCGAAAGCGGATTCCAAAGGCGATGCGATCACAAACATTTATAAACACCCGGTACTACTATCACTATTCCAGAGGAAGCTTTCGAGAGCTAAAGTACTCGAAAGGTTTACCTGGTGAAATTCTGTCAAGGTATAAACCCACAGGGATTGATTCCGCAACGCTTATTTCACCAATATAACTCCGTCCTTAAGACTTAATATTCATAATAATCATAAAAAAATGATCTACTCAAGGGCGAATTCTGTATCATTTCCGTTGAGATTAAAGGGTCTTTAACTCAGTATTTCCATAGAAACGGTCAAAATACGTCTGTATGATTGTCTGATTTATAATCTGTCAATTTTATCTGAAAAAATATAACAAAATAATAGATGAAGTTATTAAAAAATTGAACAATAATTAATTATCAAAGTTGAAAGTTTGACGAACCAATTTGAATGAAAAGCTCTATTCACCCGCCCAGGTAAATTAATTATAAAAATAGACTCGTTAAAGTTTTCCAATTTTATACAAACAATGAGGTAGGCAAAGGTGGCGTTTAATTGGTCGTTTACAGGTCGCTTAATCGATGTCCCGAGATAAAATTATGTTGGTTCGTCTGAAAAATAACAGCTTCGAAAATAACACCGGTGGACAGTGGTGTGGTAATTGGAGGAGCACAAAAAAAGCGAAAAACACGAGAAGAATTTTTGGCATTTGGCATTGTTTTCGGAATTCTTTAATTAACCGAGTTTTTTACGCACGGGCTTTGGAAATCACATGCTTTACTACAGGTGTTGTCCCTTATTCAAATTGGCTCTCGCAGGGCAAAAATGTCTCCGCCGTCTATGGCTCGATGTCACATCAAAATTAGTGTCCGGTTACCTGGCGCTGACGGACAAATATTTGTCCTATAGCTCGGCGAGTGGGTACGGACTTTTTTTGTTGTTGCGAAGCTGCTTCCTTCCTCGTAGCGCTTTATTCAAAAGCGTGCACAAATTATACATGGGGTACCAAAGTCCAAGTCTTCTTCTGGAAGTTGGTATTTATGGACTTAATAAAACGGGGTATGCATTAACTGGATTGTTTACCCGGTTATAAAATAAATTGTACAATTAATGAACGATTGGTGCTGTGGGTGGCTAATAATAAATCTACTATTAATAGAAATTGCAATGCGAAAAGACCGTTACATTTCGATTGGACAGAATAATAATTGTCAAATTATGATAAGCCGTGCAACAGCTTAGTAATGGCCGGGCAATTTGAATTTCGTCGTGTGGAATATTGTACTTCGCCTTACTTGGATTAATAACACGTCGTTCGATGTTAATTTTTAATTGTCAATTCGATTTGCAATGGCTCCGAGTCTTTGGTGTGGATGGGTCAATAAATTTTGCAATTCTGCTACCTTCCAGGGGTAATTATTTCAAAATTGTATACAACGCAAGGTGAAATCTCCAATTGCTCTCGTTTCCTTTTTTGCGCGTGGGCTCGAAATAATGGAAAGAGAATCGAGCTCTTCGGTCATGCGAAAAGTGAATGGGGGATGGGACGGGACAAACAAAGGGGGGAAAGTTGTAAATTGTGTTATTGCGACTCGGGGATAGTGCGACGTTTTTCCGAAACGCAGGAGGATTAAAGCTCGATTTTTTTAAATACTTTGAACCGATACAAAACGTTGTAAAGTTGGTGGAAACCAACATGTTTATGTGGCCGCGCAGGATGTTCCCGGTCAGACTTCTTTGATGTTGCTCCCGTGTTTACCATTCCATTCATTGTTTAATAAATGAGTGCGGAATTGAAACAAGTGAATGAAAGAGCACCAGTCCGAATGAAAAGCTAACTAAATTCTTCCATCAGTAATTCCAGGAAAGCCCAGGAGCGACCATTTAGAGCACCATCCCGACATCACAGGATAAAGGACGACCCCGGGCCGCCGGACGACGCGCAAAGATGGAAACTAATCACTGAAAAGCATTTTTACCCTTGGACGTCGTGTGCGGTATCACGGCTTGTTTCGTGCGATTTTAATCAGCATAGTAGTCGTCTGGAAGACTGCACTCTGCATCACCACATTTGACTATACGAAGCTTCGGTTTTCACCAAATGTATCGATTCGGATACGCATGGATGTGTCCGAGCAAGTTCTAACCATACCCCCGGAGCTGTTTCTGAAATTCAATTTCTGTAAATCTCGCCGAACAACCGAGGGTCATACTGGCGCATATCCCTTGGTTCGTCAGAGGCGACAGTTTTTTCTGCGCCTGACGGAACCAGAACTGCTTACAAGTTCCTGCTGTTGATCACTAGTTTTTCTCAAGACTCGTACCTGAGACTTGGATTAAAATATTCGGGTAGGGGTGCATTATCGTTCAAGAATCAGGGTCTTTTTGATACAGTCATCTTCCATATTGCTCTGCTCTCTCAAAAGTACCGTGAAGACCGATGCTCAACCGGTACCGAGCGAACAGAAGCACACTATGCGACTATTTAGGTAGGTGCTTTTTGAATATACCCAAGATCCCTCGTAGGATTCCTTCAGTTTCCAAGTTCGAAGTCGCTTGTACAACCCCCTACTTATCGGAGTGAAGCTCTGTGTAGACATCCTTCTATTACCCCAATGTTGGCGAGATCGATCTTCGATCGAATGAAAATCTTCTCATTGGTCTTCGGACCACTGAATTCAGTCTAACGAGTCGCTTTCGTGAAATGGTTCTAGCAAGAACTCTTCTCCCAGTGACATCGTGAAGCCGGAGGAGTGTGAAGAATTATAGATAAAGTTTGCGCTTTGAGTTTCAGCCTGACATTTGTGCACCTGTATCTATATACCCTGTCAAGATCATCTCTCAGATCTTCTGTGCACCTATGCCTTTCCACCAGCCTGATTATCACTGCTCTTCATTTCACGTAAAGTCATTTGATATTAGTGTAACTATAAGGTGTGATGAAGATGGTGGATGATAAAATGTCTGATCTTTCGGGCTCTAATGGTGCGATTCTCTAAAAAATTACATTCCATAAAGGCTCTGTTACATTGTTATTACCTAGGCAACAGCCAATGGCCGACAGGAATTTTTACATAACAAAGCGTTTATGGAATGTTATTTTTAGCGCACTTCTCCAAACGGGAAGGCGCTTTTGTCCTCGCTTTGTCCGTCCGTCCGTCCGTCCGTCCGTCCGTCACAGCATCTAGTCCTAGACGAAAAGGTTTTTGCGAAAAAATTTTACTCCATTGGGTAGCTCATGACCTTGTATCCCGAACCAAGAAAAATCTCGACGAAATAATAATAAACAATGACAATAATAACAATTTAGTGTGACGCGGCATCGCCGTTGAATGCTGCATTTCAGAAGCCGGCCTGATCTCGAAAGTTATCACATGCGAGGAAGTACCCGATCATATCATTTTACCATAATACATATGCGGAGTTATATTTAGAGGATGATTTGAACTTTATTTTAATGAAAATTTAACATCGGTGCGAGGTGTAGGCCAATAGTTATTAATTTTTGAAAGTGACTCCGAAACTACGGCTCGGCCGCAAATGATTTATTCGTTGCTTGCTGGTGCTTGATATCCTTTCCTCCGAACAAAACGAAATTCAATACAGAAAATATTTCAACTCGAATGGGTACCTCATGGCCTTGGTACGCGAATCAAGAAAAATTTTGCCGAAATAATCATGAACAATTACAAAAATAACATTTTGGTGTGGGGCGGCTTCGCCGATCAAGTGCTGGCATTCGCGGTAAGATGTAGAAAGTTGCGATATGCAGGCAACTACAATTTCTTAATGAAATACATAACTGCATGTACGGCATTATATTTAGAGAACAATTTGAACTTTTTTTTGACAAAAACCCCACTTCGATCCGACCGTCGGGTCAATTGTTATCAATTTTTGAAAACGACCGCAAAGCCACGGCTCGGCGCATATTACACGACCCTACAAATTTAAAATCAGACGTGCCGAAATAGTAATTGACCATTTTGAAATAGCCAATACTAGGTACCTAAAGGATAATGGCACTCAAATTACGAAACATGTTCGCTCAATAACAAAAAAAAGTAGGTAGGTATCACTAAAAATCATGTGACAGGCTACCATTCTTTCGGTTTTTCGATAAAAAAGAAATGTTCCAATTCAAAACTGAACCAGATATGGTGTTCAGGAGGTCGAAATCAGTTGGAGAACATTTTTTTATATAAGTAACAGAATGACGCTTATGTGGCCGGTTTGTCTGTCTGTCTGTCTGTCTGTCTGTCTGTCTGTCTGTCCGAGTCCGTGCAGAAATTAAGACGCTGTACTCCTTCTCGAGAATTGAAACATGAGTCTTGGAACTTTTTTCCGATTAATAGCTGATGTCCCCAAGGGTGGCCAATGGGCACTATGTTTGTTATCCATACATCGTAATTATTATTCTCAAAAAACAGAGATCTCCTGTGCACTTCGATGAAGTTGAACTTCTTCTCGGGAACTAAAGCTACAGCCCTTGAAGATTGAACTTCATCCGGTGGATAGCTTAGGTTCTCAAGGACCAAATAGGCAGAATGGCTTTCATAATTCGGCCGCCATCTTGGCTGCCATATTGGAATTTCTTATTAGTGGAATGATTGTCATGAAACTTGAAACTTACCCTTGTCTAGTACGATCATTCTTATTTTCAAGCCAAATTTCATGATTGCCCCACCATCTTGGCCGCCATATTGAAATCTCTTATAAGTGGGAGGATTTTCATGAAACTTGAGAGTTACGCTTGTCTCGTACGATCATTCCTATTTTCAAGCTGAGTTTCATAATTCTGCCGCCATCTTGGCCGCCATATTGAAATCTCTTATTAGTGGAACGATTTTCATGAAACTTGGAACTTACATTTGTCTAGTACAATCATTCTGATTTTCAAGCCGAATTCCATGATTCTGTCGATATTTTGGCCGCCATATTGGAATTTTTTGCCCAAGACGGTAGAACCCTAACTACTTAACATCTTGCGTTCACTAATCCTCCAAAAAGGAAGTGCGCTACTGAGCCTCATGCCCATGAGGCGTATTCGCTTGTTTACAGAATAGCACCATAAGTATGTCTAATATCCTTTATTTTTTGCGAGCTAATCGTTTCTTCCGTCTTGTTTTTCCCTCGCTGCACTATTGAATTCTTTGGCACTTTTCAACTGATTTGTCAGAGAAGTCTGCATCCGATGATACTAAGTATACGCGAATACCAGTAGGTGGTGTAGGAGTGGAGAATAGATATAGGTACCTAAAACGATGATCCTCGCGTTACATGCTAATGCTATTATGTAAGTTAATTGCTATTATTTTCCGTATCGTTTGCGGAAAAAAGAGCGTGGGCATAATTACGCGTATAATTGATTGATATTTTCATTTGCGGTTTCAAGGAGGAAGTGCCATGATTGGCAGTTTTGGTTAACCGCAAACGTTCGAGATTCGATCGTGTTTGTGTTTGTGTGCGTAGCTGAAAAACAATTTATCGCGGTAGTACAAACTAAAAGCGAGCTCATTTCCATTGAGCGCACAGTAAATTATGTTTCATTGAGAAAATTAATTACTACAATAAGGAGGGAACTTGGCGCCATTAAGGATGCTCTTTTTTCGCGCGCGCCTCGAGCCGTAAGCATCAGAGGAGGAGAATAATGAATAATGTAGTGTGTAGCATAGTACAAGTGGTAAATGTTTGGCAAGCACCGTAGTATACCAGTAAATATTTAATAAGTTTGGTAAATATTTTCCAAAAGTAAATGGCAAATAGTCAAAGCATACAGTTTGGTTATAGGTGGTCAACCCCCTTTGTGATTCATGTTCGGTGTGAACCAAAAAAATCAACAGAGTGCAACTGTTGCCAGGTTGTTTGATTCCTCATTCTGATGCCTTCTTGAATTTGCCATACTAGTGTAAGGCTGGTGCAAGGTCGGCAACATTCTTGTTATTCCTCTCGAACACTCTTGCCTGTGTGGTAATATGTTGTATTTCTACTTCTATGCTGTTTCTGGAGATGATCCCTTTACTGATCGTACACAGATTCTTTGTAAACACTATAATCCTGGAATCCTATCAGATTTCACAAACAATCGAAAATCCATTATAAACTACTTCGAGTCAAGCCTTCAAAATGACCAAGACGCATTTGCACATTCCTTACATGCATACGTCACTAATGCGTGATGCCTATCAATGATGGAGCTGCCTTAGCTAGGATTAGAATTTAGACAATAGACAATGACTAGTGCACTGTGACATAATATCTGTACGGTCACGAAATTTTTGGAGTTAGTTTCAGAAAGCTCGAACAAACTTTACTTGAAGAGATTTGGAAGAACGTGTATTTGAATTTTAATCCTTACCTGAAGCATTGTGAGAAATATCGACGACCACCTAGAAGCCTTTCTTGGACGTGGGGTTGCGCCCTCGTATATTTACCCTGGAGCTTGTGATGTAATTCTAGTCAGTCCCAGTGCTTTTGTGGCCCTCTTCCTTCCTCTAGATTTCAGATTATTGAGGATGAGTAATGTGTCTGCTACGGGAGCTAAGTTCACCACTCCTACAGCACCGATGGAAGTTTTGCTGGACCTACTCCCACTGCACAAACAAGTAGAAAAAGAAGGACTAGTGAGTGCCCTCAGAATAGGACCCAAAAACCTAAGAAGAGGACACTCAAAAGTATTGGACTCAATAAGGGAGCAGTTCCTCACGAGCCTGGATTTCATGCCAGTTGAGTACGACTTCGGGGTTACCTATGAAGTGGTTGTAAATGACCGCCAGGAAAGCGCCCCGAGGGTGGCCCGGCTGCAGAAAAACAACATGATCTGGTACACAGACGGATCCGTAAGAGAGGAAGGAGCCGGGATAGGCATATATGGCCCGAAGTATAGGGAATCACTGCCTGTGGGAAGGTTTCTGTCCACTCTACAAACCGAATTACTGGCGGTGGAGAGGTGTGCCCAGGTATGCCTATCCAGACAGTACAAAGGAGCAAGAATTTGCATTGCCACAGACAGCCAGGCGGCTTTAAGGCACCTGGAGGCCTATGACTGTAAGTCAAAAACCACCTGGAACTGCAAAAAATCACTCATACAGCTGGCTGAGAGCAACAAATTCACTTCAATGTGAGTACCTGTCCACCAGGGTATCGAGGAAAAAGAAGAAGCGGATGCCCTCGCGAAAAAAGGAGCTCAAACAACATTTATTGGACCGGAGCCCACATGTGGAATGTCGTCATCCCTAATAAGGGAAGAAGTCGACAAATGGGAGAATAGGCAGATAGAGGCCTACTGGAAGAGCATTCCAGGCCAACGACAAGCCAAACAGCTTATTGCGCTCTCCAAAACAAAGACGCAGCTCATCCTGTCGCTCTCTAAGAACGAAATAAGACTACTCACGGGTCTACTCACTGGACATTGCGAAGTGAGATACCACCTGCAAAAAATGGGTAAGGAAAACTCACCTATTTGCAGGCTTTGTGCATCGGCAGATGAAACGACCGTGCACTTACTCTGCGAGTGCAAAGCACTGGCACAGAAAAGACTTACGCTGATGGGAGGTGTGAAACTGACACCCGCAGACATCAGAGGTAAGTCTACCAAGGAAATCAGCCGATTCGGTGAGGAGGTAGATTTCCTGGGACATTAAATAGAAGCATGGTCACGCACAAAAGATCTTATAGGTCGCAGTGCAGAAAGGATCCTCCGAGACCAAACGACCACATCTAATCTACATTTACATCTCTACATCTACAATGTGTCTGCTATGCTGCTTGGTGCTTTTGGTTTTCACATGGGTGTTGGGACTGTTGGATCCCTTTAAGAGGAATAATGTACTTAGGGACGCTCCCAAGACCTCCTGAAGGTTTGTGATGTGAGGCTGGGTGTACTGACGCTCTTATATGATCAGAGTGATCCCAGTAAACTCAGATCGCTATCGGTGCCCATAGAGGTGTTGAGTTGTTTGGGCTGTAATTTTGACCACCCTCGACGCCTCTTGGGATCTGAAGGTTTCAGGTGGATTGTAGTGGCTCTTGCGAGGGTTCTTCTGACCCCCTCAGAAAAGTTACAAATGGCTTGCAGTGTGATTCTGTGTCTAGTCCCTATACGCTGCTACGTCTCTGTGATTTCCATGAAAGATGTAGTCGGATCGCTTGTTGTATGATTTTTGGCATTCTGGATTGAATGGGAGAGGGCGACGTAATGGAACATAATTCCACCCGGTACATAGGTCTCACTTTGAGCTCATTGTACCATCTCTCTAGACCAACCAGACTCACCAAGCCGCATTGTGATGCTAGGATGTTTGATAGTAGGCTCATCCAAGCAATGGGCTGTCACACGCGTGGTCCATCCAGATTTACGCCAGACCTATAACGCCTGTGCAGGTGCCCAGATGGATTTTTCAGCTTTGCTCAGAATTTGATGGGGCCGGGGTGCAATGAAGTCCGCAGTTATTGTAAATTGGATGTACATTTGAAGAATCAGTTCTGAAAAAATATAGTGGAGGCACGGTGGGAACTCTTTCCGATTGCACCAGGCAGTTTGAAGGAGTTTCCTGCTAAAAGCAGTGACAAGAAAAAGAAGTATAAAGTCAGCTTTATTCAAGTTTGAACTGTTGGTTGGTAGTGTTGGTTGCCCCGTAATTATTAGCCAGGTAGTGCGGCAGCTAGGATCATGTAGCAGTCCTGTCGTGATTATGTGAACACTCAATTTAATTTGCGTTGTGTCACTATCACAAAGCTGATACAAAAGCTCATTATTATTCAAACTCCATAGAACAAGGAGGTTACCATAGAACAATACTTTTCCCCGAACTTGATTCACGAAAATCGTCATGCACGCACCTCTAAACAAATCAGCTTTAGTAAAATGACATTGACAACTTGGTCGCCCATCAATGACAGTTTGATAGCCTCATTAGCTACAGGGCGATATCTGTCACCCTATCCTTGCTCACTAGATTGCAAACGAAAGGAGAATGGATAATGCTTACGTAGGTATGTTTCTTCCGTTTATTCAAGGTTCAGAGCAGGTCACTAAATCAATATCCTGATCCGTTTAATGGCGATAATAAAAGAAATGATCCTGCACAATCATAATAAACTGCTCATAGATATAATAAATATAATTTTAACAAGTATTTCGATCAAAACAGGATATGCTATCTCAGACTGTGTTATTGCAATGGACGTTAGATTTGTAAACATCGCAAAAGTTCGACTTTTCCTTCAGGCTAAGACTTTTCCCATAAGAATGTGCATTGCCGAACTATCTCCGCTGCTGAAAATTTGCGAGCCGAATTGATAATTTGTTTGGGTCGTTTATTCCGTTGTTGACTACCAAGAATTGCTAGTGCGTTTTTCTCCAGAAAGAACGTCATCGGGTTAACTGCCTACTTGTTTGAAAAGTAAAGCAACGCATTTGTTTCTTTCGGTCGAAACTTGAAATGAAAACAATTGATTGTTGAGAGAAGTAGGTAACACGTGCTATCCTGCCAGTGGAAGTCATGTATCCTGCGAATTTTAAAGTTCAGTTTCTTCCCAGACCGGCCGGTGGTCAGACATGGGCCAGACGGTCTTCGCGGCTTTTTTACCGGAGAGGATCCAGCGATCGATTTCCATTGGCGTCCACTATTTTTCATCGGGTTATTGTCACAGGACAACGACATTGGTAAATAATGCAGCAATCGAAAGTCTAACCCTTCTAACCCTGAATGCACTTTGCATGTGTATGACAAGTTTGCATGTAGATATAGGTACGATTTTCAAATAACAATTCCTTCCGATGCCGGGTTATAATAAAGGTTTTGTGACGGAAACCATCACAGATCCAATCAAATTAGTTCGAGTCGTGCTTTTGAGAACGCTTCAAAAGTGCTGGGTAACATGTTGCTCACCTGTTTAGATTTGTGTGTACGAAGCATGATTGTACGAAGTGCTATGGAAAATTGTTGCGACGCGACGAGACATTTTTAAAGTTGACTGCTTCGAGTTACCGTGCAAATTTGAATGAAATGTCAGGTGGTAGGTACGTTTATTTGCTCTACTTCAGATGCCGTTTTGTTGATTCAATTTGTGAAGGTAATCGGACCGACGTGACTCAACGTGTCGCTTTCTGCTGGAGAGAACTTGAAAGGGACGTTCAAAGCTGCACTATTGAGAAGAGCAATCTAATTAGATGGATACTATTATTAGCCCCATAACGATTTAACTAATGGTGGGAACCTGATGAGTGATAATCGCTTTAGAAGAGTAATTTTTTACTCCCGGTGAAAAAAAAAACGGGAGAACGTATCTTCCCGCTCGACGCTCGATTAATTCAATTCTTTTTCACAAAGGCTGCGGGATACTTGTAAAAATATTTTTTCAACATCCAGTGCTACAAGTTGCAGAGCACATTTTTTAGATCTGTCCGATCCTTTGATGCTGCTTGAGTGCTTGACCACCTTGTCTAAATCATTATGTTCAGTAATTTAGTGGATTTTTGCGTTTCGGTAAACAAAATAATTTGTCTTGTGGGTAGTGTGTTGGAATGAGAGTTCAGCTTAGGCTCAATATTTTTGTCGTGCTTTTCTATTTTTTGATTTCTAATTGCGGCATTATTATTGTGTAAAAGGAATATTCCTAAAGTGTGCAATTTTATCTTTGAAATATATCTGTTTTCATGCAAAATAAAAACCGTGCCAAATGTATTTTAAGTTATCTACCATAACAGTAACGCAAATTGCATTGTTCCAAGCCGCTGCAGCCCAACAACAGCCAATTGATCAAAACTATAATTCATTCAAAGAGACGTTTACGTTATTGCATTTTATCATCACTGAGAAATTGTAATTTTTTCTCGCATTGAGCAAAGAATATTTTGCGCGAATATCAAAGAAACAAATCGCTGTTATTTCTGTCACGGGACCTCTCATCGCGAACATGTACCACAATACTTCCTCAACACCCGGACAATTAGGTATAGGAACGTAATCATAAATTTTTGTTCGGGGACACTTGATTATAAAAAAAATCATGTTACCAATAATGCTTCTGTCAAGTTTGACAGCACGATGAAATCAAAATCAAGTTTTTATCCGCGATTTCAAAACTCTGAACGCTCTCTGGCGGCTTAAGTGGCGAAGCTAGATACAATGCACGATGGCAGGTGACAGATGAACAGTTGCAGACATACAGACAGACCGACATATGTATTTCTGAAACCACCTTTTGAGATCCTGCCATCCCTAAACGTTACGATTAGTTTAAATCTCAAAAAAAAATTGGACCGATTATCCCACCTTCATCTAATCTGCGATGAGAAGTGAAACAGTAATTTTTGCTTTCCATGCAGAGACATCCCATTCTTTTCTCATCTGAATGTTTTTCACGGGGAGCAGAAATACTTATTCGCTTGTATAGCGGCAAGCGGCACATCCAAATGTTTACTTTGAATACAACAAAGATGCTGGCAAAACAAACTTCTTACTGTACCATTTATCTTGTGATCATATTGAAGCGACTGCTTTTGCAAAGCAAGGTGTATAAACTGTGCCTTGGATAAATGACATTTAATATTTTAGAACTTTGATCCGTAATTTTACACGAATAAAAACCTAATAAAATGAGTGATGTTTACATTCGTTATGACGTTTGTTTAGTCATGAATTATTTGTGCGATTTTGTTAAAGGTATGTTGGCAATTTTCCATATTCATATACCTAGCCCTGAACATATGATAACTAGCCATACTATTTATATTGAAGTGTAGTGGGTATTATAGTAAAAAGTACCTATATACGGTTCATAGTCTATTTGGACAACCAGAGTGTTTTTTTTTTGTCGCCAAGTTGCCATAGTTAGTCATATTCATAATCTTTATCAACCTTTCTTTTTCGGTCATTGTACTATGCCTGTTAGTTACGCATTATATTATGGAAACGTCAAATCAGTGGCCTAGCTATCAATGAGCAAAGCGAGGCAGTGTCTTAGCTTATATGTGTCTAAAGGAAGTAAAAGGATTAAATTATTATAAAAAAAGATTATATTAGGACCCCAAAGACCAAAGAGGTTTCAAACTAGATATTAAAAACTTCATAGAAGTTGACTTGGTGCAAAGGCTCGGAAGAAGAAAATTTATTTCTTGCTATTTCCACCTACATAGACAATTTTGGAAAAAAACAGTAGGACAGTCAATCATTATTTTTGCAAAAATTTGAACTTCAAGTGCTCCTCAGTTTGGATGATTATGTCCATGTTGATAAGTTGCAACCGACACGACCAAACTGAAGAGCATTTGGACCCAAATTGTTACAAAAACGGCAAAATAATAATTGACAGTGTCATGCTTTTTTTGGCCGCAACGGTTTTTTATCTAAGTTTTGTGATGCAGGAATTTGCTATTTCCATTATCATCATTATTATCAACTGGGTGGGCTTAGAAACAAGGAGAGCATTTTTGAGCGTCGACCTCCCTGGAACTCCTTCTTTTAGGACCCCCGAAACAGTTTGCCTCAGGGCCCTTGAGTACCTAGCTACGCCACTGCGTCAAATAATAACCTCTTGTGCTCTTGTTATTAACTATTTATATAGTTAATTTAAACTATGAGAAATAATGGGGAACAAACGCCAGCTGTAAGTGAGGAAATATTATGCAGAGTTCGTGTAAACTCAACGGTGATGTTTGAACGTTTTTTGAAAATTTTCAATTGGAAGCTAAACGATGAAGAAAATATTAATTTTTTTTTTTCTTGCAGAAAACCGATAGGGTTTCAATCCACATCGACGACCAAAATGCAGTATATATCAAGATGGTTGGTAAGTACGAGTTTCTCAATATACCAGTGCTTATACAACACAAAACAATATGATGCCCCTTGCCAAAAATAACTCCGTGTGCCATCATCTAAAATTATCTAAATTATTTTATAATTCAAGTTTAATTTTAGCAATCGTGTCAAAAATTAGAACGATACAAATCTTTTTAGCTTCATCCAGCCTGATGTAAACAAACAACTTGGTCAATTATTGGATTATCAAAAGCTCGCCTCTAGATTGCCTGATGGTCGATGATTTAATATAGCAGTACGATACGTTCGGAAGTTACTACTATTCCTACTACGATCGAGATACTATTGGCAAATTAGTGCATCACTTGTATTCGGGTCAAGAATAGAATCAAGCCGTATATTATACACCGAGATTATATCACCAGCGAGATGATTTAAATTTTTATATCATCACATGCCCGTGCAACCTTCATTAAGATTTAGGTGAGGCAGCAAATTATAAGGATGAGCTTTTTTGCCAATTAAGGCATAATTTACTTACAAATTTCTAAGGATTCTCACAGCATCTGTCATTTTAATTAGGAAACTTAATTAAAAAGTCGCGTTTTAGCTGATGGGTCAGAGTCTCCTGTCATTATACAAATCAAGATTAAGGTTCAAAATCTGCCGACATCATCAGCAACCTAGTAAAAATGCGAAAGTAATGTAAGACCTGCGAATAATGGCGGTGTAAAAGGGCACTAACAGCTTTATCCGACATTCTCTGCTGTTACGTGATTTCTATGCTGAAAATATTATTAGTGTTCAGTAGTATTCAGTAATCAGTATTTTACAAACAAAAATTTAATTTCGGGAAGTTGAATCTGAGTAGTAAGTGTTCACGTTTCTATTTTCAAAAAGTGTAGGTCATGTAGATAGATGTGAGCTAACTAACCATTGTTGATTAACTGGGAGTTGAGTTAATTGGGAGTTAACTTGGTTTGGGCATTATTTCAGCTTTATTTTGAGAAAGATTTAGTATTACCTAAATACGCACCGCTCTTACTACTTTTCATTTACTTTGTGTTATGCTCTGTATTTATATAATATCTCGTATAATATGATGATGAGAGAGCAAATTTAGTGGAACAATTGTTTGAAGTTCTCTCACTGACCAACCAGTCGACAGATTTTTTTAGATTTTAGCATGTAAAAGACTAGGACTTTTGCTTTTCTTGAAATTCTTGATGTCGTAAGTTCATCATTACAGAATGGACATGGTTTAGAATGCATCAATGTCATCCAAAGTAAACTTCGCAAGATTTTTAGTCGAACTTATGTGATTGCTCCATAACCTGCAGTCGTACTGATAAGACCATTGAGAACCCTGAAGAGACCCTATAAGGTTTTAATTTTGATAAACAGTTTAGCAAACGTTCTAACAAGATGACTTGACTAAAAAGAGTATTGATTGGGTGTCTGGAACTTTCAATAGATCTACAAAAACCTCAGCTGAATCCCTCAGGGAGCATTACTATGTAAACTCCTATGACTCCCAGTAAGATTCCACTACAAGCCCCCGGTAAGCTCGCCGAGAATAGTGAAGAAATTATGATAACTTATTACAAATCACAAGATCTATATTATATTTCCTCAGATCTAGGATCTTGATACTTCAAGCATTTAACGCAGTTCTTGTTTGGATGTTTACTATCTCTCTGAATTTATTCATAAACCACAAAAAGCCACACATTTTATGTGGTACTTTTGCAAAACTATCTAATAATAAAGTTATAGACAGGTAAATAGTGCAATTTAAAAATAACTTTGCAATGAAACATTTTGTGGTAATTCATTTGTCCCTGGAAATTTTTCGGATGGGTAAAAACTTCAACAAAACGTTTTCAAATTTAAACTTTGAACAACCTCTATTTCAAAACAAAACAAAAGGACATTCCGGGGACTCGGACCGCCAAGCTCAGTTGTTTTTGATGTTACCTACATCACATGATAAGGTGTTGATTCACAACAACTATGGTAATAGACTCATTACTGACTTTTAAAAAGTTGGAAAAAGACGCTTTGTTGATGTTTTTTTTTTCGCCTCCGAAATCACTTTCCGCCCCGGTTGAAGGGCGGAAAGTGCATGGCCTCCTTGATTGATTGACAATTGATAGATGGATGAGGGAATGACAGGTGTGGATTGGCTGGAATCGAAGAGTCAAACGCAGTCTTGTGAGGTTAAGGGTGCCAGTTATTATTATGGTATGGTGTTTATGATATAATTATTGATGATTCTAATAGCCTAATTGACTATTTAAACTCCGAATCTTCATTCTAACCATTCTAAATGGTTGTGAATAAAAAAGTATACATACTCTAAGCGGTAATTGCTTCATTCCTGCTTCGAGCATAGCTGCGAGCCCGCTCGCAGCTATCTTGCTCTCCAGCAGTGATGGAGCACTTCCCGCCTCGGTATGTAATATACTATTCCCTACTACGGGCTACTATACCGGCTTCGGGTAAAAAAACAGGTTTCGTGTTCAATCAGTAGTTCAATAGTATATATTACATACCGAGACGGTAAATGCATCATTACTGCTAAGGGCAAAGGGAGGGAGGCTCTAGCCCGACGCAGGAATGACGCATTTACCGTTACCGTCGAGAGTATGATACTATTTCACTCACAGCTATATACCTGGATTGGAGGCGTTCTAAAGTTGAAAATAAATATTTTGTCTTAATTTCCAGATCGACCTATCAATTTTGCTGAAACTTGTTTCAAGTAATACTGATTTACCCACTCATTGTTTGGTTGGATGTATTATCCAAAACTCTTCTTTCTCAAGCCACCATTTCTCCATTTTCCCGCGGAGTAGGTAATGAGTCACTTCCCGCCCTCTTACATAGTATGTAATGAATCAATTACTGTAGTGGCTGTGAGTAAAAGTCGAAATCTCCCTTCAATCTTTTTGATAGGTAGGTATAGGTGAAATTATCTAGAGAACTAAAACCGTGTAGATACGAGCATGATATGCATGCGATTGCATGGCTGGATATTTGCCATCATCGAGTATAGGTTAAATGAAACGTCGCAATGTTTTGGATAGGTTTTATTTCCGCACAAAAATTTTTAAACTTCCCCGCGGCGATATTGTACGATTCCAAAGCGTATTTATGCTTTGAACCGAAATAAAATGCATCAAACCAAATCGTGCATATCCGCCTAGGTATACCACCTACCCTTGGTTTGGTATACCTACCGTACACAACCCAACTCTTGTCATGGAGTTCGATAACTTGATTTCGGCGACTGATGGAAAAGTGTTTATGCTACAGTTCATTTCCCTTTTCCACCCGCAGCAAAAATCGATTTTTGACAACATAATGACTTCGTGTATCGGCTCTGAGCATTTCCTCTAATCTAAACTTATCCGGGGCGCAGATTTCCGGTTTGAGGTCTTTTATCAACTTCCACGTTCGCACTTTGTTTCCACTCTCTCTTCTTGCGACGCAAGTTGATGGTCGGCGCGGTGTACTCCCTTTTCTAAAATTTATAGAAAATTGATTCGCCGAGAGGAAATTTCAATTTCGTCGTGGATAATTAAAGTGGAAATTGTCAGAGGAAGGAAATATTGGTTTTACGATGAGCTGTAGCACGCAGCTTCCGGTTCGCCCCCCCCCCTCAAAAAAAAGAAAAGTCTATAAATATAACGGACTTGCATAGATTAATTGATTATTATAATCGGCTGTGTATTTTTTCAGGTTTAGTGGTGATCGCCAGATAGGAACGTATCATCAGGATAACTTGAACTTGTTAGGGTTGATAATTTATGCGTTATCTTATAACAGGGATTATTACTAGACAAATACACATGTTTAGATAAGGAAGTATATAGATAATGTGGAAAAGATACCTGTGTTCGCGAAACCAAGTTTTGCCGCAAAATATGGAAGTTTTTCTAGATTCTCGCAAAAAAGCTCCACTTAGTCACAATTTAGTTCATTTGTAATACTTGGTGGAATTTTACATATGTATACGTACATTTATAACCTGCATGCTTCAGCGGCAGTTGAGCACATCAATTTTACACCTAAGGTACGTCAATTAGTTTTAAAGCGTAGCATTAATTTTCTGCATCTGTGACACACTCACGTACAACATAAGTTTTGTAATTTATAAAGCTGAATTGTTTGCTTTTTCCGTCATTTTGACAAAGTACGTAGGTAGGTACTGTGCGGTTTAATTTAGCGTTCAAATTTTAATAATTGGCAGGCAACCTGCCAATTACCGGTATTACAATTAAATTAGTTGTGCATGATTGTTTTGTTTTGTAGTGTAGTGGATTGTAGTATCTTTTTATACACATTTAAGCGTTTTAGTCAGGTTGGTATCAGTTATTTACATAAAAATAAATCAACAAAATCGTCCTAGAGGGATGCATCCCACACTTTGTCATGCGCGTCAAACGCCACCATCGACGTCATGATTCGGATTAATGTTTCATTTGTCAACGTTGTCGTAGCATGTCCTTTTAATATTTTATCAAGCTATGAGATTATAATTCATTACAAGTTTTTTTTTATCAATACTTGCAAGAATTAACTGCATAGGACGTTCAATAATTCAAGGCATGGTTTTAGCTCTTTCAACTTGGGAAACGAATAAGTTGATTGGTGGTCGAAAAGACTGGACTGTCAACATGATAATTTTAACACACACACACTCCTACATAGAACTGGACCGATAATTGATTCCATTACAATCGCTCTGCCATGCTACTTTGAGGAATTGGCCATGAATCGGCCAATGATACTTCTCTCAAGTACCCGATTGCAAGTTTGTCATTTTCAAAAAAAAAATCTTGTCAGGAACTCGAAATTATACAGGGTGGTCCAGGTTATAGTAGCAATAATTCACCATTCGTTGATCCATCGAAAACTAGGTCGACATGCATAAGATAATTTTTCTCTAAAACACTTCCTAAGGGAGAAAGAGCCCTTCAAGGTTCGGTTTTTCAAATCTTTTTTTGCAATAACTCTCAAGTCATTTTAGCGATTTTGTCCAAATTTGGTACAAATGCTTACGAAATAGATATTCATCACTTGACGTAGATAATTTTTGTCAAAATTGTCCAGTGGCGTAGATACGGGGAAATTGTTCAACTTCTCCCACCACATTTTCTACGCAACTGGATATTTTTGGAAAATTATATTCTTTTTAAATTCCTTGTTCAATTTAGAAAAAAAAGTTACTCCTGTGAAATTTTGATTAGAGACTTCATTTCCGAGATATTTGGGTTTGAAACTTTGGAAAACGCTTCGAAATCGCGACTTTCAAGGACCTAAAAATTAAAATCCAAGAAAACTCATGATTCTTCAACTGGAATAAGTTTTCTAGGTCGTTTAAGTTGATTCACTGCCATTTTTTGCTAAGAAACGAGGCGTTTTCAGAGAAAAACAATTTGGGCTCTGGAAAGTGGCGATTTCGAGATGTTTTCCAAAGTTTAAAACTCAAATATCTCGAAAATCAAGCCTCTGACCAAAATTTCACAAGAGTAACTTTTTTTATAAATTGAAAAAAATATAATTTTTCAAAAATATTCAGTGGCTTAGAAAATGGGGTCGGAGAAGTTGAACAATCCCCCCGTATCTACGCCACTGGACAATTTTGACAAAAGTTATCTATCTCAAGTAATGTGAATTTATTTCGTAAGTATTTGTACCAAATTTGGTTAAAATCGCTTCAATGACTTGAGAGTTATTGCAAAAAGAAGATTTTGAAAACTGAACTTGAAGGGCTGTATCTCTCTTGGGAAGCGTTTTAGAAAAAAATTAAATTATGCATGTCGACCTAGTTTTCGATGGACCATCGAATGGTGAATTATTGCTTCTATAACCTGGACCACCCTGTATAAACAATCAGAAGTTCGTATCCTGGTTCTCTAATCTATCATTTACCTATGAAACATCACTCCTTCCATTTTTGTAGAGACCCCAATGCGAGCCCTAATGCCAACATTACAAGCAGACATTTCCTACTCCAGTGCACCGGAGTCGGAGAATCACTGCCTGTCAAACTCTATAATGCGAAAGGATTATTCAGTTTAGAAATTTGTGAATACATTTGAAGGTGAAAAGAAAACCGCAAAAACCTCTCCTACTGTGAGGGTGGGCATCCAGACAGTTTCTATACTTCTTGATAAGTGATAATAAAGACTTTGCGATGTCACGTTCAGTGATGGTCAAAAGTTTGCAAGTTATCAAGTTATCAAAGATGAAGGCAACTTTACTGTTCTCCTATATTAGAAGCAGCATTCCCTCAGTCTTTTTCCCAAAAAGGCAGAAGAATTTTCTCTACTTTCAAAGAATGTATGTAAAGTAAGTCCATGCACATATTATTAGTTTCTTCCTACTTCGTCATTGTTTTTGAATGCCCCATTCCAGTTATTTTCTTAGATGTTAGATGCTCTCTCTCGAATTTTAAAAATATGTGCCCATGAATTAGACAATGAAATTCATTCAACCTTGGAAAAAAATTGATAATAAATCCACAAACAGGTCTTGGAGTGAAGCCATATTGCCAGTTCGCAATGGTATCTCTCAATTGGGTGTTACCATTTCTCATCCCCACATATGTATAATATGTAATATGGCATATCGCATATGTCGGAAACAAGACAACATGATGGAGGGAGAAAACCTAGAGACTTTGGGGACATCTTGCCTGTCACTAGTGCATTTTGTCACTCACCTGAGTCACCTGTCAGCTTGTCGCTAAAAATCCCCAGAAAATCCCCTAGCATAACCTTGCTAATCAAGAAGACCGCTGTGTTCATTTTCGCTAATCTTGATATTATCTTATTGTCGGTCGTAAGAATCGCATCGCAAGAGTTGAATATTGGCCAATTTTTCAAAATCGTTGCGATTGCGTCTTGCGATTAAAATCGGGTTGAAAATGGTACAGAGGAAATCGAAGCTCTGAACTTCGTTGAAATTTGGTATTTAAATTGCGACTAGAATTAAAATCGAATTATAAATCGCACTTAATAGCGTCTAATAGTGCTCTGAGGGATCATGGCAAAAGACTAGACAGCACTACCGTTATTCCATTGAAAAAAGGCATATCACTTGTCTCGGATGTAACCTGTACAGACTTTAGCACCATCACATTTATCTCGGTCGTAAAAGTCACCAAGATCTGCAGCAAATAAGGCGGAACATCTCAAGGAACAAAAATACAAATCTTTGATAGATGATTATAACTTTGTTGCGTTTGCTGTGGAAACTCTCGGACTCTGGAGTGATAGTCCCAAGCTTTTATTTGATGATGATGATATTATATTAAAACTATTTGACAGCACAGGTATTGCTCATGCGAAAGCGTACTTAAAGCAACGCATTAGCGTTGCCATCCAGCAAGGTAACGCAGTTAGTGTTCTTGGAACTACGCCTTTGACTACCCCTTTTAATGAAATTTTTTATTTATAGCTATGTAATGTCCAATTTTCAACTCAAATAAGACCACAACACAAAAATCGAGTCTATATTTTATTTGACTAACTCATGGGGAAGGTAGTTTAAGAGTATACGGAACAAATCTAAGTTTTCTAGACGAGTCTGATCAGCCGCAATAAAACATTTTGAAAATATTATCGTGACGTCACTTTTGGGAAGATATTTTCACCTAGAATTTCAACTATCACGTTCTCATGGTCTTGATATTGCTTTTGTCGTTTTGACAGACGTCATTGTCTTCAAACAATCAGTAATAATTATGGCAGGCTTGAACCCGTCGTCGTCTCATCGGCAATAGAATCAGGTACAGGTATGCTCGTGCGTAGCTATAGGTAGCCCGTGAAAATCTGCCCCTCAGACGTCATTGTCGTTCTTAATTATAACCGCAGCGCCCGCCACGAGCTAAGTAATATTACAAGACCCTATGCAATCGTTCTAGTTTTTTCAACTCTTTCATCTGAGACAAACTTGTATTTTGTGTTGTGGTCTCCTTTGATAAGAATACAATTTCACAATCAACTTTACTGTTCCCAAACTTTTTATATTAATCTATTTTTCAACGGTTTTCTAACAATCTTTTGTTGGGTGAATTTATTTAGCGACAACAAAAATTTATTATAAGGAAAAAGGGCGCAAAAGATGAAATGAAATTGTCCAGTTGAATCGACCATCAGGACCATAACCATAACAGGACAAAAAACTCGATAATTTCTCTATAACTGACAAACAAACGTTTGTTTCGGGCTTGTTAGCCCTCGTCAGTGACCGACATTATGTTGAAATTCGCCCTCAATGACAAATAAAAATCGCAATCAAAGGGATGATGTCAGAAAAAATTCTCTATCTTGTTACCAGAAACTCCGGTCAGTGACAGTTATTGAAATCTAAAGGAAAAAAACACTAATGACTAGACACTAAATCCAAACCATGGGTTGAAGAGGTCGCCAATTGGACACGTAAAGCCAATTCGGGATAATTCTGTTGAGTCTTGAGTCCAAGCTGTGAAGTGTGCTGGTGAATTATTGAAAATATTAAGAGAGGGTGGGGTCAGTGTGAACACGGGGTTAGTGTGAACATTTCAGATTTCGCGTCAATTTATATTTTTCTTGTGGTTGCAGCCTTGAAAGGCAATGTAGCGATACTATCATTCCCCTAGCAAAAAGCGTAAGTGTAAGCGATGCAAAGAACGATCATCAGGCGTGTATTTCCATAAAAAATTCCAAAAAAGAATTGAAACTGGAATTTGAATAGCCCGCTGTATAATCAGCATTAGTTTTTTGACTATCAGTAAAAAATAAGCATAAGCATTTGCTTAGGTTTTTGAGGAGTTGCTAAGCAGACTTTCTCTAGCAACGCCTATGAAATCCAAGCAAATGCTTATGCTTATTTTTTATTAATGCCTACTGATAACTAAAAGTGCAAATCTTCATCCTCCAGCAAATGATCTGTTAGCCCTTGAGGTTGAGAGAATGTAATTTGCTTGAAGATTTACATTGAAACCAAATCGCCTCCTCCAAATGGACAGGGAGATGGTGTCTCAAAACTCACGTCATAAGGTACATGATTTTAACCCTGTAGGTCTATTGTGCGTTGATAAGGTTGTTAAAAATTGCTTTGTTTTACATGTCAGACCGAGGGCTTTAGGCTGGTATGAGCCTGTCAATTTTCGAAATAATGGCACAAATTTGGCAATTTGTGGCAAATTGCAAATGCAAAAAATGGCAAAAAATTTATGTCACAAGGTACATGAATGGAACACACTGGATTTTGTGTGGAAACATCTTCTTAATCAGAAATCTGGTCGTGAGACGACATTTTTGAGGGGCTTTCGGTCCATAAAGCCTCTGTCACACGGTCATTGAAATCATACTTGTCATTGAAAATCTGGGACGAGATCAATGATGAAAACGAGGATGAAAACGAGTATACTTGCGAGTATGCCAGAAATCTGGAATAAAAGTTTTCACACGGTCATCATTTCTATGCAGGGTGGAAGGTGTAATCTGACTGGATCAAGATGAAGTCAAAGATTTGAAATAGAATGCGTTTCATCATAATTTTCTGGCATACTTGCGAGTATACTTGCAAGTATACTTGTTTTCATCATTGATTTCGTTCTAGATTTTCTATGACAAGTATGATTTCATTGATCGTGTGACAGAGGCTTTAGACAAGTTTGAAATTTTCAAAAAAGGACCAAAATTCATCAATTTAGTCACAGGCGTTTTGTTGACTAAACCACTGAGTGTGATATATATTTGTAATCAGGATGAAAAACGGAATCGATTTCCATATTAAAATACAAGGTGTACGATTTGAGAAAAATTTCTCGATGTTGCACCCTGTAAGCGATGTACCATTAAAAATTTTTGAGGGCAGATTCGAAACCTGCGTAAAAAATCATGTAAGAATCGTTTTTCATCCCAAAGATTATGTCAAAGGAGAAGTTTTCAGGAGAAGGTAAATTTTTTTTGGAAAATTCAAACTTGTCTTATGGATCAAGAGCCCCCAAAAATGTTGTCTTATGACACGATTTTTGATTAAGGGGATGTTCCCACACAAAAGCCCGTTGGTTTCATTCATGTACCTTATGACATAAATTTTTGACATTTTTCGAAAATTGACAAGCCTATACCAGCCTAAAGCCTCCGGTCTGACATGTAAGACAAAGTAATTTTCAACAACCTTATCAACGCACATTAGACCTACAGGGTTAAAATCACGTACCTTATGACGTAAGTTTTGAGGCACCAGCTCCCTGTCCAAAAAGAATCTGTGTTTAAAGATCAATCAATGTAAACTTAAACTATACCTACTTTCAACTTTTTGCTATTTATGATTCTGAAATTAACGCAAAATGAGGTACCTAGGGTAACAATTATGAACATTTGAAAGTATACGTGTAGGTATATACATACCTAGTGGCAAAAGCCCATCTATAACATTTTGCTGGGTAAGTTTAATGAAACGAAATGAAAAGCTTGTCTGAATTTATGTTGAAATCTAAATTTAAATTTATTTAAGGTGCTAATGTTGTGGTTTACACACATTGGGCTTAAGCGGAGTTTATTGAAAAATAACGACCCGAAAAAAGCGTTATTCACTCCACCATTTTCAGTTTACATTTTGTAGGTAGGCCACTTCCATAATCGAGTTTGAAGTTAACTTTTTTACTTGTATTGGGGTGTGTTTAGTTTGTCATTGTCTGGATGAAAAAGAAATAAGAATATCTCAAGTTATAGTCTAAACGCACTTCAAGTACCTATAAAGTTACAGCTAAAGTCGACTTCTAACTTCAAGTTCGATCATGGAAATGGTGATAAGTTCAATGACACGTATATAAATAATTATAGAATTCTAAACTTAAATCCTACTAACACAAATTCTCGTAGAAACTACCCTAACTACTTTTGAAAAAACGATTGCCTAGTTGGCCAGTACACCGGCAGGAAACAGGACGACCGACAGACTGAAATCTCGCGATTTTGTTTCAAATTTCTTGTTTACACCATTGCTTCTGCCTTAGCAAGCAGGTGGTGTCGCGATCGATTCTTGATTTGAACGGTGATCTAAGATTTGAACCTCTTTTTTTCGGAATTGATCATGGATTTTTTCTTCCTTGCGGTGTATCGCGGCTTTTATTGACTCTGTAACTAGTGTAACTTTACCATCGTAAAGTGCGGTATGTTGAGCCTGATTTCTTCGGCGGCAGCTTTTCGGCCACCCGGTCGTTCAGTTCGTTCAGTGTGAAGGAAAGGAACTATTGGAGTTTCACAATGGGCGTCCGCCGTAATACGTTAATTTCTCATATTATTCCGCATTTAAATGAAGCTTTCAATGTTGAAAGGGCTCCAATTTTGTACAAATACCAATCGTTAACTACTGTTCACGTTAAATTACAACCTAAGCTTATTTGCATGGCTCGCAAAATGTTGAGTAAATTGAGCCCCCGCCGGCGAAGGCATTTGTTTTAATGAACCCTCTCCAACATAGAGTAGTGCCCGTGTCTCTGTCCGTAAGAATGGAATGGAAGTGCCATCCATAGAGGAATGAAACGTACACCTACATAGAGCTGGAGAGAGCTGCTGGCTGCTGCAGCAGCACGGGCCCAGAAATGCTTTGATAAAGCGATATTTTCGACCTTTTGATAGATACTTCAACATTTTGAGAGCCATTTCATTCGCACAACCCCTCCTGTCCTAATTAGTTTCAGCGTACGGCAGCGGAGAGCCTCTGCTGCTGCTGCTACACTGGTGCTGTTGCTGATGATCAATTTCGGCGTTTTAGTTTCATGTTTATGCCGTTTCTGGATTTTAAAACCGAGCATATTCCCACTTCCAGCGGCATGTTTGGATCGGGCTCGAACTCGAAGCATCTCAATAATTTGGCTACCGTCGCTTTCACCTCGAGGAGAGCGAATTTTTGACCTGGAAAAAATATGATGTTGATTATAATACGGAAAGAGCTTTCGGCGGTTTTATGCTAAAAGTATTTTTTCTACAACCGCTGCTCCAAAGTGAGCTTCCCTCTTATATCCTTGAAAAGGTGTATCGAAAATGGACCAGTAAATAGCGTGTGCTTTTCAGTTTTTTTCAAGACGCTCCTGTTTTCAAACTTTTTATCTAAGTACCTACCCTTCAACTATTAGAATGAGCTTTTACGTTACGTAGTTATTACCGCCCTAGTATTATAATGAAGTTCTGTTGTAATTGATAGAAGATGTTAATTACCTCTGATTACTTTTGATCTAAACTTTTCATGATTGTAGAAAAATAAAGTATTCGTTATTATCGTGGAAAGTCTCTTTACTGAACTCGTACCAGGCATTCAGCAGCACCTCGCTTGCAGCTCGTGCTGAAATTTCCTGACTCGTCATGTAAAGCACGACTTTTCACGCATGTGCCCTATAATAAATACCAATGCAGTTTCTTGGGCCGGCACTGAACGGGAGGTAAGCAAAATTGTGCCTGGACGCCTGGTTTTCGGGCAGGAACCGGTCAGGATCGAACTTCTCTGGATCGGGGAAAACGTCCGCCGAGTGGTTCATGCCGTACAGAAATATCGAAATGTTGGTGTCCTTTGGAATTGTGATGCCCTCTGAAACGACAAGAAAGGCCATATCAAGCGCGCTATTCATGAATTATTGATCTAGTGCGAGTGCAAATGTTTATTACAAGGTGATAAACTTTGTCTAGGTTCGACGGCATTAGAAATTCAACGAATTCGCCACAATAAAAATTTATTCCATTCATCACTCTTATTGAATGGCGGTGACACGGTAGCCTAGTTGTAAAAAAATTGCGCGCTTATGTAAATTGGCGCAACAGAGTGTCACATTCTTATCTTATTGCATTGTTGATTGATGGTGCTCTTAATAATCGCAGCCATAAATTGTGGCCAACACGTGGAAGATTTGGGTTTTCATCCGTTCAAAGCCGAAAGGCAAGAACATAAAGTTTAAGTGAGTTAAGACTACGGCCACTCGTAACCTTCTTTCTTACTATTTATTTATTTATATATAAACTAGGTGCACTAATTTCTGTTGTCAAGTTGAATGACGTTTTTGATAGTTGCTAATCGTTTTGCTAAGGCTGGGCCAGATTTTACCCTACTTCCATCAGTGAGAAATCCTTGTAGAACTGCTAAATTGAACCCATGGAACATGGAACCTTAGGTACGACTAGGTACTTGTGTCTTCTTTTATTTCCAGACAGAATGGGGTCTTCTTTTATTTCTAGGCAGAATGGTGTCTTCTTTTATTTCTAGACAGAATGCTTCTCGAGCAAGCTGACGTTGAGTTCAGTGCTGACATTTACATAAGTATTTATGATTGCAATTTTACAAGTATTCAAGTAGGGCCATAGTATAGTTAAAATGCAGCACTGTTCAACAGTAATTACGACAAATTGTACCTAATCAACTTCAATTAATTATTGTAAGCATGCAAGAAGTCATCTGTTCTTGTGTTGTGGTTTCGGTTGTGATGTGTTTTCAACAATTACGCCAGACGTTTCTTGTTATAAACACTTTATTTTAACGCAAAAACGTAAAAGGTACCTAGCTAACAGAAAACATCTAACATGCGAGGCGAGTATACAGGGTGATTAATGAGTGACCTTACATAGGCTAATGGGAGATAAAGGACTTCGAGGCGAGTCAGGATCCACTGAAGAAATTTAATTTTCTCCAATGGTTACGAAGATACAGGTGTTTTGTGTGTTTCGTATGAAACTTTCATAAGCGATATTTCTGAAACGGCTAGAGGTATTCTGTTGAAATTGACCAGTAATATTTCTCTGTTGGAACTCATCCCAAAGCCATACCGGGTAAGTCAAAATCCAGGGCCGGGCTAGAAAAAGGTGCCCCTTTTTTGTTTAATCAAAAAGTACATTTTCTGACCGCTTTTCTGAAAAACTGCTATCGGATTCAAAAAGCTAAGGAAAAATGCTTCATTAAGAATCACTCTTCAATTAAGATGACACACCTAAACCGTTTCGACAATAAAATTAAAAGTAAAATTTGTGCGTGAGTTCCCATTTTCGACCGGACATAATCGACTCATTGTTTGATTGAATTCATTAAAATTCATTTTTTGGCTTGTCTCTGTTGAATAGAAGGACTTGGTTGAAAGAAAAATTCCAGAGCCGACCTTTTTTTTATGACAAAATCGAGGTGAAACTAAAATTAGACTCGATTTGGTTGTCAAAAAAAAATCTTCGGCTATGGAATTTTTCTTCCTACCAAGCCCTTCTATTCCACAGAGACAAGCAAAAAATGAATTTGAATGAATTCAATCAAACAATGAGTCGATTATGTCCGGTCAAAAATGGAAACTTATCCACAAATTTTACTTTAAATTTTTATGTCGAAACGGTTTAGGTGTGACATCTTAATTGGAGAGTGATTCTTGAAGCATTTTTCCTCAGCTTTTCGAATCCGATAGCAGTTTTTCAGAAAAGTGGTCAGAAAATGTACTTTTTAATTAAATAAAAAAGGGGCACATTTTTTTCAATTCCGGCCCTGGATTTTGACTTACCCAGTATGGCTTCAGGGTAAGTTCCAATAGAGAAATATTACTGGTAAATTTGAAGAAAATATCTCTAGCCGTTTCAGAAATATCGCTTATCAAAGTTTCATACGAAACACACAAAACACCCTGTATTTTCGTAACCAATGGAGAAAAACAAAATTTCTTCAGTGAATCCTGACTCGCCTCAAAGTCTTCTATCTCCCATTAGCCTTTGTAAGGTCACTCATGACTCACCCTGTATATAATTGAATGGGTCCAAAGAAACCCAGTACTCGCATTGACAAATCCTGTAGCAAATCTTTGACAAACCATTGAATCCCGGCGGGGATACATTTAACCTCTGTTTGAAAGAGGAGACTTTTTTCCAAGATCTCGGCCGAAGAACGTTATCGTCTCACTCAGCCCTATGCTATTGAATCTCCTCATAGTAGTTGAAGTAGGTTTAGTCACCTTATTCAGCCGTATAGTTTCAATTTTAGCCGTAATCGCTCATTGGCTTTCTTCCATGCGTTAACCCACAAGAACTAATAAGCGATGCTGCTCTTGCAGCTAAATCAAAACAATATACGGCTAAATAAGCTGACTAAATCCAATCTTAGACCTTTAAATACCTAAGTAGGTATCTAGTATGCCGTCGACCTTAGAAATTACCCTATAACTTTCGATCATAGGATCTTTCACCAAAGAAATTTCAAAGCTAGTTCCAAATTTGCCTCCAAAACTCGACTTACCCTTGAGCTATGTTGGTTTGCTCGCGTGGAGCACGTTGTAGGCATATTAAGTATCTCTATACTCCTTCGCCCGCGAAGGTGAAACCACCTTGACTTTGTTACTTTGATATACGTGATAACATTTTCACGTAAATGCATTCTGCCCTAGTTTCTTTAACATAACAGTTCCTACCCTAAATTCCTTATTAGCCATCTTAGTGTGTCGCTTCAAAATTTTCGCTTAAAAAATCCCCATTCGTTATTTCTTTGTCTAATGCTATAGCCATTTTAGGTTTTACTTTTAAATTCGTACATTTCCCCTAGGTAATAGACTTCAAATGTTGGGCACAGCCTTTAGCCTTACCAACAGTGCATTCCTCTTCTAATCGCCTTTCGATCAGCGGGACCGGGGGGTAGATCCGGTGTGCCTCCTTGATGACGATGTCCAAGTACTTCAGGTCCTGCAGCTCGCTGATTTTTATTTCTCTTTTATAGTCCGGCCCCAGCACCGTCATCAATTCATCGTGGACCTTTTTCTGGACGTCCGGGTTTTGTCCTAGGGCATACAGCACAAAGCAAATGGACGAACTCGATGTATCATGTCCCTGGAAATAAATCGCACGTATGACATTTTTACAACACCCCTCCCGAAAATGGACACTTCACTTCGAACATAAAGGTGTCCACTTCTGCGCGTATATCTTCATCGCTCAGATATTTGCCGTTATCGGAGGCCTCCAGTAGCATGTCCAAGAGGGCGGCCCGCGTCTTTATCCCCTCGTCATTTCCCTTTTGTGAATCGCCCTTTAGCAGCTTAAATTGTTCCTTTCGCTGACTGATGATGTTGTTGGTGAAGTCATGGAGAACGGCCAAGTGCTCCGCATATTTCTTGTATTTTCCAGACAGCCGAAATATCAGCGGGTATCTCTGCCAGGCGGAAAAGAACCGCAGTATGAATATTTCCAGAAATCCCGTGACAGCCTCGACGTATTTCGGGTTGAATTTTGATTGAGCATTTAACGGAGTCCCGAAAGCGGTTTCTACGGAACGGATTCGCTGTGGAATGAATGTTTTTTCTTGCGTTTTCCGGCAACTTACCACAAATCACGTCCAGCGTGCATAAATTGACCAAGTGCTGGATTTCGATGGAAGCGCCTTTGGCTTTCTCCACCTCTTCAGCTAGAATATCCGTGAGGAGATTTACGTGCCTATTGAATTTCTCCAAGAATTTTTCCAGGATCTTGAAATGAAATGTTGGCGTTATCATTTTCCTGCGGCTCCTCCATTTGTTCCCTACAAAATCAGTTGTAAAATAGATACTTGGTTGTCAAGCTTTTGATTATTCTTTTAAACTGACCTATGCTAACCAGTAAACCATCACCCAACCAGGGCTTGAACAAATCGTAACCGCCTGATTTGCTCAAATGTACGGTGGAATTCAAGAAGTACTCGACGATCTCAGGTTTGGTCAGCATCAAGTGTAGTCTTGGTCCCAGCCATAATTTGAACACTGAACCGTATTTTTTATTCAAAACCACAAAGGATTGCAGGAGATCTGAAATGGCGCGGATGTATAAAATGTATTTATCACTTTGTTTTGTTGGTGCGTAGAGCTAGATAAATTGAAAACAACTTTTCTGTCTCGTTTCCTATCTCTCGCTGGGTTTTAAATTTAATAGGTTATATTCATTACCACATAGGTCACAACGCATATTCCGTTCTAGTTCAGACTTTTCTTTGCCTTTACGAAGCTAGTTTGGTTATACCCACTTACTTGGAGTACTGAAATTTTAATGATTACCTGCCTCCTGCCTTCTTTTGAAAGCTCCCTGCAGAATTCCATTTGCCTAATAAGAGTCGTGTTATGTTCAAAGCCAAACGGAAGCGTACCTGCCCGCTTCCACAGTTTCTGTGTATGTGTGTCCGTGACATTCTGTTTACTTAGGTATGCCATCCCAGTGAACGTAATTAAAAATTGAAACGATTGATCTGAAGAGGGCACCAACGAACTCTTTTTCTCGAGATTGTTAACAAATTTTCAATTATTGTAACTGTTTGCTTACCCACAGTATTAGTTCCGACTTCTCTCGAATTCCCGAGTATGGGCAAAGGCGTAGGTCCAGGAATTTTGTCTAAACAGCTGAATTTGGCTAGGGTTAAGTACCACCATAATACCGGAGTCAACAATATCGCGATGGTCGTAACCAACAAGGCCACTGCAAACATTGTCGTGCTTGTAAGGAACGCTGTAGATGTCTAAGCAAGACACGGTATTGCTCTTAGCTCTGCACTATCAGTTGACCAACTGCACAGAGTTTATTGGATCATAATTTGATCAGCTCGCCGGACAGAGCCGAATTAAGCAAAGCCTCATTTCATTTAGGAAATGGCGAGTACTGAAATAGAATTAACACTTTGTATTGGCTTGTATAACTTGCCGACTTTCCCTAAAAAGGGTCGTCCAGGGTACGGGTCCCCAAAGAAACCACCGGCCTGTAATACCAATGATATTTATTCGACGGATGAGCCGGAGGCGGCGTGTGTAACCCGAGGATCGCAGCATGCTGCTTAGCTAATTTATTTATGATGAAGAGGAACGAGACCCGAATGAGATTTAAAGTGTTTCCGAAATATCCCACCACGAAGACATATCATTTTCCCAAATTGAGGGAAATAAGATTACAGCAAAACATATAAACGCAATAAGCCCAATGTAGAAGTTAAGTGGAATCTTCGGTAAAACCGAAATTACGTGGGGGCCTTAAAAGCCTCCGGTGAAAACGATGGAAGCAGAAGAAGACGTAGAAGAAGACGCGCGTATCAAGCCGAATATTTGTGTAAAAAATACAGCCGTCAGCTACACACTCACACTACCATTATACTATACTATAAGACTTTTTGAATGTAGCAACCTTGGTTTTGGCTAAACATTATCCGCGTATAAATATAAATATTTAGTTCATCATCACTTATTGCACAAAGGACGAGGCCGCGATGCGCTCGCCGTGATTTTTTATATACATACATACATACGTATGTGTAACACAAATATATTTTCATTCCCTAGATTTAGATGTCATTGGAAGCTTTAAATAATTTTTTGTTTAAATCGGAATTCGTCGAAAAGAACTAATCAATACACCACCTGCATTTCTCGGCAGGAGAATCCGTCTAGCAAAAGTAATTACGAATAAGCTTGGCATCCGAGGTGAGGTGACGCCGAAATTTAATTAGTCCAGACTTGAGGGCACAAAAAAATGAACCTCAATAATTCAGTACTGGAGATGGAGTCGCATAATTGGTACAGATGAGATATGCATTCATATGCAGTTTGGTGTCTTGATTGAACAAGTGCAGTAAATCTCAAGAACGTATTTGGAATCGTAATTGATGATTCTAGGTCGTTGCTTTCATTAGTGCTTACTTTCTTGCATAACTGACTGATCTGCTCGCTGATCTGTTTGTAATGTGTTCACTGTTTGCAAATCCTTGGAAAAATGTGCAGTTTTCAAACTTTATACGTCTAGTTAAGTGGGTACCTTTTTCTGGAGTATTTTACTCTGCACGTAATTTTGAGTATCATAAACAAAACTTCACAAGATAAAGTGAAGCTTCACCCTTCAATTCGCGATTTCGATTATCGAGTGATCTGCAGAGTTAGAAGAAGCACTGATTGATTGTCTCACAGGGCTCAATGCCAAGTTGCTGCGCTGTATTATAGGGAACTTACGCCGTCCTAAGTTTGCGCCTCCGATTTGGTATCGAGCCGATGACAATATCTTCCGTCCGCGAATCGAAATCAGCTACAAACTCGCATTAAAAAAGATTTGGTCGTTTCCTATGGCCTATGACTATGATTTCTTCTAGTGCTTTCACTGTTTGTTACACCCACCTTAGAACCGTTTTGGGATCGTGTGGTCTACTGTGTTGAATTTGGCTGTTACTACATACAACGCCCTTGATTATCAAAACTATAAGGATAATTCACTTATCTAAATTCCACCGTCAATGGCAACCGAATAAATTCGATACAAACAACAAAATCTGACGGCTGCCACTTCGGACTTCTTTTTTGTAATAATCAGCAAAATATCACTCGTGCTTGTTCCCAGACAATTATGGTCAAACGTGTTCCCTCGGGCTGGTTGTCTCTAGATAAATGCCTGGAAGTGCAGTTGTGTAAAAAATAACATTCCATAAACGCTCGGTTACGCTGTTATTGCCTAGGCAATATCCAGTGGCCAGCAGAATTTTCTACATAGCAGTGCGTTTATGGAATGTTATTTGTTACACAGTCGCTTTATACATCGCGATCTAGAATGGTTACTGTTTTTGAAAAAATATGAAAAGTGAGAGTTTTTAATGCAACTTCTGTTTTTCTGTATGACAAAATATGTCTGGTATTAAGAGAACAAATAAGAAACAAGCTCAAAAGGAAAACAAGCGACATATTTCTCTTTTCTGCAAAAATGAAACCCAGGCGATTTTTTTTATATATATAATAGCTATATTACACTACACAATTTCTTGTACAATGTTTGGAACAATATGTCAATCAAACAATCAAGTTAATAGTTTTTTGACACTATTTTGGCAGATTATTCCAGAAATTGTACAAGAAATTGTTTAGTATAACACAGCTATAAGCTCAGTATAGCATGTATTTAGTTTAACATAGTAAAAGTCCTGAAGGACACAGTGTCTCCTACCATCGTTGTGGCCCTAAAAAGAGCTCGAGGAATGATTTTTTCAATGTATCTCGTGAACGATGGCACTTGAGTGTTCCATTGCAAAATGTTAGAAATTTTAATCTTCAAAATGCAAGAAAGGTAAAATAGTCCGGAAGCTTCGTGTTGGAAGCTATACCATGTATGAGGGTGAGCAAATATGGATGTTTTTATAGGAGAACTCTGCAACCAATAGCGATATGGAAAAACGAATGACCCTTTCTCCATTTCTTTTTCAAATAGAAGCCCAATGACGAAAAAAAAATTGGCTGTCGTTTTCTGTTCTCGAGTTATAAGCAAAAGCTCGATCTTTCCATATACTGATCAATGACGATATACTATTCATCGTTTTTTCAAAGTAGAGGAAAGTTATGAACACATTCTTTTCGTGGCCTGGTGATAACATGTTTAAAGACCTTTCGTATAAGTAGAAACAAAAATTTTCAACAAGTTTATCAGTTAGTTGTCAATTTTCATCCAAAGTGCCATCATTCATGACATAAATTCAAAAGACTATACCCCTTTCTAAGGTCACAACGGTGGAAGCACATACTGTATCCTTGAGCACTTACTTTATCAAACTACATGCTTTGCCGAGCTTATTTGTACAAAAGATCGTCTAGGTCCCATTTCTGTCAGCTATTTTTTCTATAACTAACTAACCCTGAACTAAAGCAGAATGTGCCCCACATGAAATCATCTCCAGGGAAAAAAACATCACATCTTTCTCCTTACTAGGGTTGTTATTGTACTTCCTAACATCACTTACTTTAGGTTGAAAAAAAGTTTGTTACTCTACCTTTATAGGTATTTAATCCAGTTTTCCTTTTAATAAATATCAAAATATAAAAGCTAATCAATTAATTACTGTGAACTAACGAAACTATATCGGGAACAATTATTCATAAAATATATCAGCGCCGCTGAAGTTTGACTCGAACCCCGTTGCAGGATTTCAAAAGAGGCGCCATTCCCAAATCGGGCTTGAAATTTGGCACTTGCAACAGCCGGAAATGTCTGACGATTTTGACGATAGTTGCTTTCATCTCGAGCACGGCAAATTTTTGGCCTGAAACATAAATGATCAATTTTCAGCTTGACTATCTATCCTCGCGTTTATTCTATCTTACCTATGCAATTCCTTGATCCGGCACTGAAAGGAACGTAAGCGTAGTTGTGCCTCTTTGATTGGTTCTCAGCGGTAAACCGATTAGGGTCGAATACTTCTGGATCTGGGTAATATTCTTCGCAGTGGTGCATGGCGTAAATCAGCATGGTGATTGTGATGCCTTTGGGGCAGTTGTAGCCCTCTGGAACGTGAATTCTATCCCTATCATCGTTTCCCACTAATCCACACCCGCCGAATCAATTTTGAGTTATAGGGTAGTACACTTACAAAAAACTCACCATGAGCATTTTCTTAGATTTTAGAGGAGTTGCTAGGGAATGCTCAAGCTTATGCTCATTTTTTCAGCCCCGCCAGACTTATGGTCATCCACAATGATGTTAATGTTAACGTAATGTTATCCGGCAATGGTAATGTTAGCATTCAAAGCAATGAGTTTCAAATAGTGACGTTCACAATCATGTAAGTGGCAATGGTAAGCATTACCCATTGAAACTCGTTGCTTTGAAATGCTAACATTACCATTGCCGATAACATTACGTTAACATTAACATCATTGTGGACGGGCTATTAGTCGCGGAGATTATTTGTATAGGCTGTCTGATTTCTGCATGATTTTAGTGGGCTGCGATTCAGGCCGCGATCGGCCGATGACGACCAGAAACACAGCCCACTCGAATCATGTAGAAATCAGACAGCATGTAGCTATTTTTTTTATTTTTTTTTTTGTGAGTTCTTCCTTCTTTCCTAGCAAAACTCCCAACTTCCATTGGCTCTTCATACCTTCACTATAAAATGCACAGTAACTTAATACAATGACTCCCGGAGTCTTGGGTTAGGAAAGCGATCTTCGAAGAATTTTAATAAAATCAGTATAAATAGGTGGACAAAAGCTCACCAATGATGCAATCAGTCTCCAGTCGCCGCTCAATCAACGGCACCGAGGGATAAAACCTTTGCGCCTCCTTCACGAACATGTCCAGATACTTCATGTCCTGCAGGTGCTGCATCGTCACGGGAATGTCCTTCCCATCGCCGATCACTGCCACGATCTCCTCGTGCACTTTCCTCTGAACGTCCGGATTGTCGGCCAGGGCCAGCAGTGCGAACGATATTCCCGAAGTGGTCGTGTCGTGTCCTTCGAACATGAACGTGTCGATTTCCTGGCGCAAATCCTCGTTGGATAGCTTGTTGCTCATTTCTGATTCCAACAGCATGTCCAGCAGGGCGACTTTGCGTTTCATGCCCACCTCCTCGTCGTGAAGCACCGAAGTCGTTTCCCCGTTCGGATTTTGTTTTCGTCCGCTTGTTTCCTGTCGCCTCCGCTTGATCACTTCGTTGCTGAACTCGTGCAGTTTCTTCAGGTGCTTCATGTGGTCGTTGTAGAGGGGCGATGCCAATCTGAATGGCACGTCGAACCTTTGCCACGACGAAAAAAATCTCGTGATCAGGATTTCGAGGAAGCCTCGGACAGCCGCCACGTACTCCACGTTTTCGTTCTCCTGTGCGTTTATTTTCACTCCCATTGCTGTTTCTATAAAAAGAATAATGATTGTAGAGAAGAAGTATGAGTCCGGTTTCCTCTTTCGTTTGTTGGATTTGAAGCTATTGCCGCCAAAAATCATATATCGCCGGCCAAGAGTTCTTATTTGGCCTTGACTTCCCTCCTCTCTGGAACTCCCATCCCATACCTTCAAAAATATTAACCAGAGTCCTTTTTTTTTACATTGTTTTTTCAACATCGACTTACGCTTTTCGATTGAGAATCAATTTTATAATAATATCTTCGATAATGTATTTAGATATAGGCTCGGATATAGGTGTCCCAATTTAAACATCGCTGTTTTTTTGCCGTGCATGTAGTTTAAACTAAGTATATGTTTTCATCATCCGAGGCAATCAATCTCTCAAAATTATCAAATTTTGCTTATAAAATTTGTTCTCTTGGTATGCCATGCAGCTGTAATAGCAAAAATAAGGAAAAGATGGGCCAGTGATCCACCCTGTACAGTTCAGAAAACCCGGCTGTCACGTAGCATTCGGATGCTTTGCCGGGTATTCGATTCTGAACTTCAATAACCGCTGCTTTAATTATTATTCAGCCAGCCACAAAAAAATACAAACATGAACCTATCCGGAATATTTTAAATTACATGCCTTTGCCCCTCTGGCATTGAACTGTCACGCTAGGATTTTTTTTTGGATCAGCTCGAGGTGTAAAAACTGGTATAAGTATACGTATCAGATCAAAAAGTATTGTGTTCACTTTTATAACGTAACATTACATAGTAGTATAGAATACTAGAAGTATAAGGTACATTTTATAGGGATTTCAGGCGTTGGTCATAATAATAGGGGCACTTGATCCCATAGGTTCGAAATTGAATTCCCATGTTGTAATTCTAACAGAAATTTGATAATTTCGCAATGACACTTTTGCTCTGTCTACATTCTCACGAGCTCCTGATGCCAAGATCTCCTTTAGCAACACTGGATAGTACTCGTATAATTAAAAAATCAGCGTAAGCATTTGCTTACCTACATTTTAGAGGAGTTGCTAGGGAAAGTTTACTCAGCAACTCCTCAAATACCCAAGCACGTGCTTATGCTATTTTTTTTTTAATAATACTTTCCACTATCATTACGTTTTTGACAATTGACGTTACTTGCACGGAAAACAGAACTTCAAAGCAATCTTGATGGTTGGCTTTAGGTCGTGGCTGCAAGCTTAGCCACCCACCACGGTAGCTTATGAAATATCCGAGTTATGAACCCGAAACCTTTATGCCACCCTTAATGATTCAGCAGACACTGATAGTTATTTTTAGACACTAAAGTCATCACAACGTCATGAAGACTGCAATTTTTAATACATTTAACGACAAACAATAGAGCTTGATTCATCGTACAATATTATCGTTACATATTACTTAACAAGATGCAAATGATGCTTAACCGCAAATTATCTTATCATCGTGTGTTGTTCATTCACTGTAAAAAACGGAAGCTTTAAACTCGGTATTATTCAATTGAAAAAGCACAGTTCGTGGTAAACTTCAATGATAGTCCAGGATTTAAATTGAAGTATTGAGCCATACGCAACCGAACCGTAATAATTTAATGATTCATGCTGCAAGATGTTTCGCTTCCAAAGTTGAAGACTTCGATTTGCATATTTTTGAGCATATTTTTATTTCGTTATCTGTTTAATAAGTTCATTTAATTATTAGTTATCATTCGTGTACTTACTTACCGCAAATTATATCCAGCGAAAGCAAGTTGACGTAGTAGTAGACATCCACTGAGTCCTTTCCGACTTCCTCATTCATTTTTGTAACTAAAACGTCTCCAGCCGAATTGAAAATGTCCATAAACTGGTCCAGAATTTTGAAGTGAAAAGTGGGCGTGATCATTTTCCTTCGACTTTTCCATTTCGTTCCTGTAGCCAAATTTCAATTTAAATTAAAATAAGTGGTGTTTTTGAAAACGAAGTAAAAATTAATCAGGTACCTACTTGATAATAAAGATGGAGTAAAAATTGTTTACCAACAGCTATAGTTAATGTTGACTACAAAAATATCTGTAATTTGGATAATTACATACCTATATCATCCCATGCAAGACACAAAATAACAAAAGAGGAGACATGTCCGGTTATAATATGTATTGCAAAGGAGTACAGGATGATTCAGTTTTAACCTACGTTACTTTGGAATAATATTCCTCTCATTGTCTTTATCAAAAAAAAAAAAAAATACTAGGTACATTTTGTGCCTCCTACTCGCTTTCTATGTTACAATGTTAAAAAATTGTGCTGTTTTTTTTTTAAGGATTTAGGAAGCGTCGTAATTATCTTTGTGAATCTATAAAGAACCGATTTTAGCAAATTATACTCGTGATATGAAAAGTCGTATCATGGGAGAAACTCTTGTTCATCAAAAACTGACTCTTGAAACCATTTTTCATCCGTGTTCTTAACCTGTTATTTACCTGTGCTCACTAGCAGGCCGTCCCCGAGCCAGGGCTTTATTAGATCATAACCGTCAGATTTCGTAATGTGCACGGTGGAGCTCAATATGGTTTCCATCAGTTCAGGTTTGACAAACGCAAGGCGAATTTCACTTCCGACGAAAATCTTGTACAGATTTCCATAGTTCTTGAAAAACACTTGATTGAAGTTCTTGAATATTTCTGTAAAGGCGCCAAGATTAGCTTATTTAAAAAAACAACATTCAGGCCAATATTAAGCTCACCTTGTGGTGTCGTCCCGATCTCAATTGCATTTCCTATTATGGGCAGAGGTTTGGGTCCAGGAATTTTGTCCAGAGATTTATATTTTCTTATTGAAAGATACCACCAAAATACCGGTGTTAAGATGGCCAGTAAAATTGACAATAACACCGATATCAAGTGCATTTTTGATTCTTCGATTGGAATAAAAATTAATCGTATAATAACGTGGTTCAATGAGGATAAATAAATGATTCGTATTATAACGATGGTGTTGTTTTCATAATTCGTACGCAAAAAAACCTATTGCCACACACACTGTACCTAGGTAGGTACCTTCGGGGTCCGATCGTAACACGCAACTGAAATGCTATCGGACGTATTCATTCTGTGGCAGGTTTGCTCAACAACAATGACTATTGCGAAGCAGCTTTTCATAAGCTCGTGAGCTTTGAGGACGACCTCACCCTGTGAATGAGAGCTATACGGGGTGTTTCAGCGATGATAGCAAAAAATTCAACTGTAAGTAGATTTCGTCGAAATATGATGATGAAAACCTATACACCATTCTGCAAAGCTTGGCCTAATGGCAAAGATACAGCCTTTCAAAGTTCTGTTTTCAGATTTAAAAAATTTGTAACTAAGGAACGTTTCAACAAATTTAGCTTTAATTTAGCATAAACTGGTTTGTCATAGTTATCTATCAATCTGCCAAATTTCGGAGGAATCCAATCCGTGGCGTAGAAGTTATGAGGGATCACCTTCAGTTAACTTTTCTTCGGATGCTCCTAAATTAGTGACCTTCATAACTCCTACACCACAGATTGAATTCTTTCAAAGTTTGGCAGGTCGGTAGACAGTTTCAACAAATCAGTGTGCTGGATTTGAGTTATTTTTTCAAAACGTTACTGAGCTACAATTTTTTAAAATACGAAAAAAGTCAACTTTGAAAGGCCGTATCTTCGTTCTAGGCCGAACTTTGCAAAATGGTATATAGGTTTCCGTCATATCTTGACGAGATCTATCCACACTTATTTTTTTTGCTATCATCGCTGAAACACTGTATATTCTCAACGATATAGAGCGAGAAAGACAGGAATACGATTGAGACCATCACGTATTCGGGCGCCGAAAATGTAAAACTCAAATCAGAATTGGCTAGAAAGTAGAGTGATCGTGTTGTTCTGAAAAATTTTGAAAACATGTTCATTTCCTGGAAATCTGGAAATATTTCGAAAAATGCAAAATTTTGATCATGTCGTGTTCTTACTGATGTTATTTTAGGTTGCTGTCTATTTAGGATTATGCCTGATCTACAATTTGTTGGTTTCGATTGCGTGCTGGTAGCTCTCTTTCACCAAAATGTTAATTTGACTACAGAATTCTCGGAAACGAGAGTATAGCCAGATTATGAAAAAAAAAATCGAAAAATTATCGAAGTATCATTCAAAGCTATCCATTGCCTTACCTTACTTAGATACCTCACCTCGCCAAGATTGCGCCATAGGTACAAGTATGTATCTCAAAGTACCAAGAACTTTATGAGTTACATCCGGCTGCAATACGAATATGAAGATAAGCTTCAAGTAGTTGAGAACTCACTACAGCAGTATACCTACACCTGCCTCTATCATAAGAACTGTCAGTTCAACACGATTACTTGCTTTTCAATTAGTTTTTTTTTAATGACTAATTTCTCAATAAATTAAGATGATTATCGAACGCTTATATCCATAAAATTTGCAATCGTTTTACATAACCACTTTGTACTACAACTTGTAGATACCTATACCTAAACTTTTCAATACTCAGACTTTTCTTCAAAGACAAGTTCAGTAAAAGCACGAAATAGAAAAAAATCGCATCTATGAAAAAGGTAGGTCTACACTAAAAAAAATCAGGGTCGGGGTCAGGGTCAACACCGTTTTTTTTTTGACAAATGGCGTTCCTGCGAATAGACTGACAATTGGCAATCGATGTTGGAATATGCCAGAGTAATACTGAAAGAGGCAAGACCCTCCGAGGCCTTCCCGGAAGACGTCTGGAATATTCTGAACTACAACAACAGCGAATCCAAGTAGAGCGATATTCAAGTGTGACCATTTATGTGACTTGTAAATTAGTAGTGCACAGAACTGAATATTGCTAGGAAGAATATTGTGTGTGTTTAAACGTTTGCCTCTCAGTTATTGTGCCAATGCAATCAAGCACGCAACTCAGATTCCTATATCAATATCAAATAGCAAGGTGATGCGACAAAGATTGAGACTTGATCTAAAACCACATTATACTTACGTTATTACCCGACGGATTTGTTGAAAGGCACTAGGCGGTTCTATTCCCTCATTGTTTTTTTTTTCGATATGCCTACTTGGTATCCTGATATGAAGAATCGAAAGACTTCTTTCTAGGCAAAAAAGCGTTGTCCCTATTGAGTATAGGTTGCGGGAACATAACGTCATCTTGTCACCCGCTTCGGCAACGTTGCAAGTATGCCTGACGTGGCTATAGCGCAATGCGCATTCTTTTCGACGTGATATTGACATAAGACGCTCGCGCCAGCGCATGACAGGGTGCCAAGGTACCGCCGTAGATTCTTTTGTTTTTAACGTTACTCAGACAAATCTTGAGTTTAGCACAATTATTCTTTTGATAAAGCGGCAATTGTTCACTGAATTATCTATATAATTTATTACGACTAGAGTAAATTGTATTAACAAATACTAGTGAAAATAACATTCTACCATATACCCTCGCATATACCCATCTCCAGGACGCCAATTTTGTTCCCGCGACCTATTTACTATTTCAAGTGCAACATCTGAAACTCCAACGCTTTTAGTTGAACTTACTGTTTGGTACAGTTGTGATATAAGTAATTCCTCGAGTAATTCATTCGCACGGCTGCAATTATCAAATCGGCGATGTCAAGTCACCGCGACATGAAAGCGGTATGAAATGTCCAGAATTTGCCTATTTAAATTATATCACCACTGTACATAAAGGTCTGTTACGGGGTTTGCGAGAATTTCCTTCAACTGTTGAAAATATCAACGCTTATAATTAAGTGCTTAACACGAAAGTTGGTATTTTAGGAATAATTCATTACTATTGACGACGCTGTAGTTTGACGCAAACGCCGTTGTACGACTTCAAAATAGCCGCCATCCCCAAGTCGGGCTTGAAATTTGACACTTGCAACAGCTTGAAATGTCGGACGATTTTGACGATAGTTGCTTTCATTTCGAGCACTGCGAATTTTTGACCTAAAACGCGAATAATAATATTATTGAACTTCCCAATTTTGCTTATCAAGCTTACCTATGCAATTCCGTGAACCGGCACTGAAAGGAACGTAAGCGTAATTATGCCTCTTTGATTGATTCGCAGCAGTAAACCTATCCGGGTCGAATACTTCTGGATCTGGGTAGTAGTCTTCGCAGTGGTGCATGGCGTAAATCAGCAGAGTGAGTGTGACGCCTTTAGGGCAGTTGTAGCTCTCTGTAACGTGAATTCCACCATTAATTTCAATACAAATTGTGCATTTTGTGAAAGGAGCACAACAAATGCATGTTCTGCTTCCTTTTCCCAATTCCCACTAACTTACATCCCTTGAATCAAAGTTTCGCAGGATTGGCCCTCGATAGGGTATGTATTTATAACTAACAGTGATTCGATAGAGCATGAAGATGAAACTTTAATTTTCAAAGGCCTTCTGCCGTGCTTCGTTTGCAGTTCAAATAAATAGAGTCATAAGTTTTCTAAGTTTTTTATGCTTTCAATGCACACTGGGTCAGAACAACGTTCTTGAAACAGTTACAATGAAACCAGCATGAATCGGTGAAGGAAAGCTCACCAATGGTGCAATCGGTCTCCAATCGCCGCTCAATAACCGGCACCGAGGGATAACACCTCTGCGCCTCCTTCACGAACATGTCCAGATACTTCATGTCCTGGAGGTGTTGCATCGTCACGGGAATATCCTTCGCATCGCCGATCACCGCCACGATCTCCTCGTACACTTTCCTCTGAACGTCCGGATTATCGGCCAGGGCCAGCAGTGCGAACGATATTCCCGAAGTGGTCGTGTCGTGTCCTTCGAACATGAACGTGTCGATTTCCTCGCGCAAATCCTCGTTGGACAGCTTGTTGCTCATTTCTGATTCCAACAGCATGTCCAGCAGGGCGACTTTGCGTTTGATGCCCACCTCCTCCTCGTGTTTCGAACCCGTTTGGCTTTGCTTACGCCTGCTGGCAATCTCCTGTCGTCTCCGTTTTATCACTTCGTTGCTGAACTCGTGCAGTTTCTTCAGGTGCTTTACGTGGCTGTTGTAGGAAGACGATATCAATCTGAATGGCACGTCAAATCTTTGCCACGACGAAAAGAATCTCATCGTCATGATTTCGAGGAAGCCACGGACGGCCGCAACGTACTCCACGTTTTCGTTCTCCTGTGCGTTTATTTTCACTCCCATTGCCGTTTCTATAAAAAGAATAATTATTATTGTAAAAAAGAAGTAGTGAGATCCGATTCCCTCGTTAGTTTGCTGGAAAAGGTTGATCTTTTACCGCCCGAAATCAATTATCACTCGCAAAAGAGACGAAGAGGTAATCAAGGGCCAGGATAAAACGCCATCCTTCGGCAAAGCTGTAATCCTGATGGCACCTACCCACCTACATGTAGGTAAAAATGACACACGAGAGCTGATTCGGTTCTAGAAACTGAATTCGACTTGACCATGCGCCTTTCCAAATCAAGGGCTGATTCTTTTTATTCTTTTCGCACGTTCCATGAGGTTGTGCAAGAAAAAATCTAAACGCCGAATGCATTTTCATGCGTTAGTCAATTTCTTCTATGCTTGCCGTAGCACCCCATCATCATGGGATACAAAAGATGGGGCTATTACCTAGCCGTCATAATTATTTAATAATGATTATGTACAGGATCTTTATGATTCGCTTTCAAAGAAAGCTAGCCTATGATTTGCTCAATAAGTTTAATCAGTAGTTATTCTATTGTGTACTAACCGCATATTATATCCAGTGATAGCAAGTTGACGTAATTGAAGACATCCACAGAGCTCTTTCCGACTTCTTCGTCCAGTTTTCGAACCAAAACATCTCCAGCCGAATTGAAAATGTCCATGAACTGGTCCAGTATTTTGAAGTGGAAAGTGGGAGTGATCATTTTCCTTCGGCTTCTCCACTTCGTTCCTGTAACCACCAGGTTGCATTGTTTACTTTTAATAACAATAGATGCCAAAGTTAGGGTGTCTCTCTTGGAATACTCATCTAGACCACGTTGCCAAACAACTCAACTTTGTATCTTATGAGTGACGTTCCAGACATGTACTATGTCTAAAGGAGAATAACGCATTTATTTTTTTTTATTATTTATAGTATAGACTAAAGAGCAATAATTGTTCACCTACTACTATAAAATAATAGACAGTGAAGATATTATACTACCTATATGTAATTTAAATAATTACATGTCAACAGTCAACCAGGGTGTAAAAACGCCATACAATAATGCTAATATTGCCAATGACTCCATTTTGGTCTATTTAAACTTGGAAATTATCGAAAGAGTATCAAAATCAACGAATAAAATACGTCAACAAGTCAGCCTGGTCTTAGAGGAAAATCTGCCAATGTTGTTCAAGTCAGTTTCAATTTTGTCAGGATGGAGTTAAATTGGTGAAATAAGGCGTTGCGGAATCAATCGCTGTGGGCTTATTCATTGCTTCCAAACGAGACCTGAATGGTAAATTTCTGTCAAGGAATAAGCCCACAGCGATTGATTTCGCAACGCCTTATTTGATCAATTTACTCCAGAGTTTAACTCCAACCTTAATTCGCTGACATAGCAGCAGGCAATCAGGAAGATGAGTAATAGGAAAGTAGCCGGAATTGTTGGCATACTTGCAGAACTGCACAAAGCTGACATTGAAACTTCGACTACAATCTTCTCGGGTCAAGAAGATATGGAATGAAAGGTACTACCAATACCAAAGGGCTGGACAGAGCGAGGGACAGAGGAATCGTGACTCGTGAGGTTGCCAAGGAAGAGAAATAATCCTGTTATTTTACCTGTGCTCACTAGCAGGCCGTCCCCGAGCCAGGGCTTTATTAAATCATAACCATCAGACTTCGTAATGTGCACGGTGGAGCTCAATATGGTTTCCATCAAATCCGGCTTGGCAATCGCAAGGCGAATATCATTTCCTACGAAATACTTGAACAGATTTCCATAGTCCTTGAAGAACACTTGGTTGAAGCTCTTGAATATTTCTGTAAATTCGCGAAAATTGGCTTATTAAATAAAACAGCAATAAACGCAACATTTTGATCTCGCTCACCTTGTGGTGTCGTCCCGATATCGATTGCGTTCCCTATGATCGGCAGAGGTTTGGGTCCAGGGATTTGGTCCAGAGATTTATATTTTCTCACCGACAGATACCACCAAAATACCGGTGTTACGACGGCCAGTAAAATTGACAATAACACCGATATTAAGTGCATTTTGATTTCTCGACGAGTATAAATGTTTCGTATTACTCACAGCACTGCACTGGTATTGCTTTATTGTCCATAATTTGTAAAAACCATGCAACTTGTCGCCAGACACACACACACTGGTACCTACGTTCGGGTTCTGATCGTATCACGCAACTGAAATAATGCGCTATCCAATGTATTCATTCTGTAGCGAGATAATTATCAACATACCACCTCCTCAAGGTAGTTTTTGTCTCATAAGCTCATAAGCTTCAATTATGTCGCGCAGTTTTCTTGTACTGAAATATTATTTTGATAATTATTGACTTTTTTTAACACAGAAGTATTGAGTCTTGATGCTATAAAAAAATTAGAGGTCGAAATAATATATTGAAGATAACCGGGTCAAGTGCTTACCTCGTCCATGATTGTACGATATCTCAAGAAGTAGTGAATTTCAGGGGATGAGTATAGAGGAGTGAGGAGCATGCTGCCGTTGAACCCGGTCGGTATTACACGAATATCAGTTGACACCTAGTATAGGTACCTGCTTACCCAGCCAAGAATTTATCGTTTAAAAAATAAACACAATGTTGTATTACTGATGGAGTGGCAGAGCAATACGTATACACCTACCTGTATCGTAAAAACTGTCACTTTAATACGTTTTTCTAATTACTTGTTTTCCAATTAGTTCCTTTTGTTTTCCAATAACTAATGACTTGATCAATTACGACGCTCAGGCTCAGGTATATTCAATGACATTGAAATTTATAACTCGTTGTAAATACCACTTTGTACTGATTAGATATCTTAGCTTTTCAAGATCTGAAGTTCTCAGTTAATGTATCGTCCAGTAGGTCATTAATTATTGTTGGTACCTGTTGAATTTTGTCAATTTTATTCTGGTATTCAAACAACAAGCTGAAACAACATTAATTTGCAAGTTATTGCAAAACCTTGCCCATGTAATTTTTTTTCAACTTATCACTTCGACTGCGTTATTGGGTTGAATTATTGTTAATTAATTCCATCTGATTTAAGAAGCCACTGAGCTTCAAAAGATCTTCTATTCAAAAGCCGGTACCTACTTTCAAAATCATAGTACTTATATATACGTATAGGTAGGTAGGTAGGTAGATAGCGAGATAGCGAGGGAGGGAGACCTAGCATCACTTATTTTGGCCTATTTTTGCAAGTTACTTTACTTGAGTAACTATAACTTAGACATAATTTAGTATTATTTGATATAGTTGTGGAACATGACGTTGCAAGAATTTTTCGGGCGTTATACTCAGAAACATCTCGATAGCCTAATCCCAGTACTACCCGCCAATCTTATCTATTTCGGCTCGACATCTGATTTGAGGAGGATCGGTCAACTATGAACAATCTACAACAACAAATATGTGCTTCAAAGGAGTCCTGCATCTTCGCTGATGAATCTGTCAAACTATCGAACGGCTCTCCGTCAGTCATATACCACCTCCGTCAGTTGTACGGGTTTGTGCCTTACCCCCAGTAAGAGTCTCCATCCAAAATCTTTTATATCTCCCAAAAGGCTAAACATATCGAATTCGTTTTTTCGCTAACCGAATCTTGTCTATTTTGACTCGACACCTATTGCATTTGAGAACGAGCAATCAACTGTAGACAATTCATGACAACAAATATGTACGAGTCCCGTCTCAATGAAATTGGCACAGTGTCTGAAGAATAAGTATCTCGAAAATTTGGCCTACTGGACATTTTCGACCAAATACCTTATTTTATCGAATAGAGACCTACTCTTTTGAAACAAGAATGTAGCTAATGCTGACCTTGTTAAGAGATTCAAAATCAGTAGGTATGTGTATTCTAGCACCGTCAGTAAACAGAAGATATTTTTTACAGATTTCTGTGATTTACTCTAGGACAGCCTGGTACACCCGGAACAAAATGTAAACTAAAGTATTATTATGTTTCACTTTTCGTTTACTCAACTTTCGAAAGTCCCTAACATTCTACAAATTTTGCAAAACTAGTGGAGGTACAGGTAGTTGAAGATCCTAGTTGTTAATACTAACCATCATGAAAATTTTTCGAGACTGGAGATCCTTTAAAAGTACAAAATTAATAGACATCACCTAAAAACTATGAACTATGAGATATAAAACTAAAATGGGTTTAGATTGTGTTGTTGGTCGTAGCCTGCCAATATTCCTAGTTCAAATTAATGGTTTGATTTTGTTATAAATATACTTGCACTTATCTAACTTAGCGTGAATATTGCTCAATTAAACTCTAACTCCAAGGGGGCGTTTAAGGAAGTGTAGGGTCTAGGGACCTTATAGGTGAAGCTTCTTTAAACCGAGCGTCGACATCTACAAATCGGTTCTAAAAGCTTATATTATCAGAGGCCATGCTAAGCTAGTTGGGTTGTAGTTACCCACTTGGATTTACCTATACTTACAACCTTTTGTACCACAACAATTATGATTATGTCAAACGGTTATCATAATCATAATCTATTACATAATCAAATGTTATAAATAAATATCTAGTGCTGTGCACACAAGCGGACTTCTAGAGTAGAATCCTTCCTGGGAAGATATTTCAGATCAAATCAAATATGCACTGATTTATAGGTATATGGGTTTACAAACAGTGTTTTACGTTTCCGTTTTTATCATCTCCTGTTTGGTTTACATAGAATAAATTGCAACGGCAATCAATGCAAATAATTATATCAGATGCGATGTTTATTTTAATTCAGATAAGCCGTAAATATCCAGATTGAATTATTAATGTTGAGCATCGTATAAACGCGCGTCCAGATCTCCGGTCCAGACATTGAAATGCGAAATAAATACAATAGAAAGCATATCAATGATATTGCAAGTGGGTGAAAGCAATAAACAATCATCGTAGTTTCACATTTTTCCATAACCTGCGCCTATGCACTATTCCATCCATGAGTGTTGTTCTCCATTATTGGTCGCATTTATGTGTGGTGTGCGCGACTTAATTTTTGTGCCGCCATAAATTCCTGTTATTTTTGGTATTTTCCCAGTCGGTGTACATAAATAAGTAATGTATGCGTTAAAATAAAATATGTCGCGCTCTATATTTATACACACAAATGTGTAATTATTGGGCTTATTTTTACATTACTGTGTTTGTTGTTGCAGCCCCGGTGGATGTCCCTGCCTTGAAAAAGTGTTTTTCGAAGGAAGACTGGGTGTTGTTGGATGCAATGGGATCTAGTCCAAGTCCCGGTTGTTCCGGACGATTTTTAACGATGCACAAAAGACGTCGCAAGAGGCTCGCGACGCGATCTTTGTCGCAGGACCATGCAATACTTGATGACATTCATCATGGCCAGGTTCAGGTAATTATAATAATTATTTCTCTATTTTTTATTCATCGACGTAAAATTGAATAGAAATATTGAATCTAAGTAAAACAGCAGCTAAAGATTGTTTGAATCCATAAAATATTAATTGTAGAATACAAATAGGAGGAGATGGAATAACTAACAGACGAACGGACGTACAAAGCTGCAGGGCTGCAACTGTAATAGTGACTTTTATATAAATGAAGAGTTTTTGTAAACAGTTTTCTAATACACTGTGAGCTTTCTAATGAATCTGAATATGTTGTTGCTTCATGTGTTTCAATTGTTACTAGACTTCCATACACAGCAAGAACCAAATCTAACTCTAATACTGCTCGCATGTCAGTCACTCATCCCACCATGTAAATCCGGTCTAGCGGGGTGAGGCTAAATATAAAATACGTCACTACGCTAGAATATAGAATGGCTTCACAGTTTACTGTTTCTTGCGAGATGTTAGCCACTCTTTAGCTTGTCTGATCATGCTGGATCTTCATCCCTTATACAGTACCCAAATGATAAAACTCATTCCCAAAGGATAAAACTCATTCCCAAAGATTTTGGCCAGACATGACCTGCTCTTGGCAGTCCAACGTTTCGCTAGATCTTCAGAAATTCAGCTGAATTTGCATCGGCAACTATTGAGTTTTAAAATTTGCAGGGCTCCGCGAGATAGTCATTTTCTCGCTTGCCAAGTCCAAAGCTTGTGCTGCAGCAATGAACAGACCATTGAGTAAAGATGGTGGACAAAACCTAGGTATTGACTTAACGGTAACGTTATACACCTGGCGGCCACATCCCACATTTAATATAAAATTTACAGTGGCGAAAAAAACTGCATTGACTTCTACTCATCACGATTCTTTGTCGATTTAGGTGGAGAATACTCTGCTACAACGTATTGTTCTACTAAATGTATTATTTGGTCATCACCATTATAATAACCAGGACTGATGTTGGTTGATTACCCACATCTTTAGTTAAAACTAGCTCTACTATGCTTCTCATAGAGATGTTTTGTATACGAGACAACTTTCCGGAGTTGAAGAGATATAGGTCGAGAAACTACCATGGAACGAACGTAACAGTGGCAAGAAAAACGTTAACCAGCCAATGACATATACTGTCTTTCATTTGTGTGCGTATCTCACCTATATTTCCTTCTTTTCACGCGAATATTTCCTTTTTTTTACGCTTTTCCGCGGTGGTTTACTTGGTTTGTGTTGTTAGGATAGCTGAAGGGGGGAAGGTTTTAATTGCTGCGGGCCGTTTTTAGCTCCTTTCCGTAAGTAACACCCCGTTTTGTTCCATGGTACCGTTGCGTTGTTGTGATTTTTTTTCAAGTAGTTGAACCGTAAAACCTTACACCTATCGGTAACAAGGTGATTTCGACAATATACAGCGTGTCCCAGTGTAATCACCTCCATATTTTCTTCCCTGACACTTTTTCAGAAAATTCCTTCAAAGGGTATAATGATTTTGACCATTGTCGATGTGTTGGTGACATTAGTTTTTCATTGTCAATTATATTTTTTGACAGGTGACAACTTTTTTGACTTTTTTTGACCACTTTTTTTTGATCCGCAGCAATAAAAACTAGATTTTTTCTCCGCATAGTGGAATATTTTTTTGCTTCTGTCATTATTATCGTGTCACTAAAAAATGACAGTTGATTTGTCCGGAAGAAAACGAAATAGGATACTACTACTGGTTGAATATGACGACCGCAGAAGATCCCAAATAGAAATTTGTCATATCTCAGCAACATGCATTCGAACAAGAGCCCGGTATGTCAGAACTCAAAGCCTTGTAAGCCAAATCAACTTGTCCCAGGGAAATGAGATCACCTCCATATTTTTTCTCTGGCATTTTTTCTGAATGAGAGGGAAAAAAATTATGTTACCATACAGAGATAAATGCATAGTTTTTATTTTGTGAAAAAGTTGTCAAAAAAATGCCACAAAATTTGACATTCGTCAAAAAATAATAATAAATAAAAAAATGATCACAAACAGATCCGCAATGGTCAAAGTCGAAGGAATTTATTGAAAAAGTGCAAAAATATTAAGGTGATCCCACTTCCCTGAGACACGCGGATTTTGCTAAAAGGCTTTGAGTTTTGACACACTGGGCTCTTGTTCGAATGCATGCTGTTGAGGTATCACAAATTTCTCTTTAGGATCTTCTGCGGTTGTCAAATTCAACCAACAGTAGTATCCTATTCCGTTTTCTTCCGGACAAATCAACTGTCATTTTTTAGTGACAGGATAATTACAGAAACAAAAAATATGTCACGATATCTATTATGTAAAAATATCTAGTTTCTATTGCTGTAAATTGAAAAAATAGATGTCAGAAAAAATTGACATCCGTCGAACAATATAATTGACAATGAAAATAACTAATGTCACCAACACATCCGCAATGGTCAAAATTGTTGTACCTATTGAAGGAATTTTTTTGGAAAAGTGCCAGGTAAGAAAATAGTGATTCCACGGGGACACGCTGACAGTGAGGGGCAAAAGTATGGAACAAATGCAATAAAAAAATCGCATTTCTTATCTCAAAAAATTCCTCGACTTGGTCGATTTTGTTTTTCAATTCGGTACATTTTCAACCCCCTTCTTTTTTTGCAGCAATATGCACATTATACTTTTTGGGCTGATAGTGTCGGCTATAATATGTCAATTTCTTGACTTAAACATTCTTATTTCTGAAAAATTAATTCTTTATTTTCATAAAACTTGATCTGGAACTTTTTTTATTGGATCAAATGCTCAAACTGCCACCCGTTAGTCTCTTGGCAGTACGCAAGCCTGTCCGAAAATTCTCGGATAACATTTTGGATAACTTCTACACTGACCAAGGGAGATTCCTTACGAATTTGATCTTCCTTGTCATCCAGATTTTTTGATCTGTTGATGTAGACTTTTGATTTGAAGCATCCCCATACGAAAAAATCGAAATGGGTGAGGTCCGGAGATCTCGCGGGCCACTCTATCGGTCCTCGTCTACCAATTCACCTTTCAGGAAAACAGAGGTGTCCAAAAGAGTGAGGACAGGTCGCGCATAGTGACCTAAAGGGAAGACTAAAGGGCCTAAAGGGCGACTGGAAATGGAAAAGTTTGACCTTGGAGTGAAATATTTTGAGAGATTTTATAAACATTTCTGCGATAAGTACGTTTTTATTTTGTCAAAACATCACCAATAAAAAACTAGAAATTTACCACCTTTGATAATTATTATCTCGGGAACTATCAGTTCAAAATAGCCCAGGCATTTTAGATCAAAATTGACCAAAACCTGGAAAAAAATAACGTAAGTCTGAAAATTGGTGGAACGCTTCCACTTTAACCCCTTAATCACATACTGAAAGTCCTAAAAAATCCTATGTCCGCTTCATCGGTTTTTGGCGGCAAAAAGGTGTAAGTGACAATAATTTAGAAAACCATATCTATTAGAATACACGATGAAGCTTCGATACATCTAAAAATTGCTGAAAATGGTCTCTTCGGCCAGTTGAATAACATATTGAAAGTCCTAAGAAACCCTATACCCGCTTCATCGTTTTTTAGCGGCAAAAGGGTAAAAGTGACATTGCCTTGCATTCCTTGCAAACTAATAATTAAATCACGCGTTGAAGTTTCAATACAGCTGAAAATTGCTGAAAATGGTCTCATTGGTCAGTTGAACAACATGTTGAAAATCCTATGTCCGCTTCATACTTTTTTTCAACTGCAAAAAGGTATAAGTGACATTTGTTTTAAAAGCTATTCAATTGAACACGCGGTCAAGTTTCAATACAGCTGAAAATTGCCGAAAATGGTCTTCTCGGTCAGCTTAACAACATATTGAAAGTCCTGAAAAATACTTTGTCCACTTCATCGGTTTTTGGCAGCAAAAACGTCCAAGTGACATTATTTTGGAAACTATTTATTGAACCATGAGTTGAAGTTTCAGTACAACTCAAATTGCTGAAAAATAATATCCTTTTGTTAGTTGAATAACATACTAAAAGTCCTGAGAAATCCTATGCCCGCTTCATGTTTTTTGGCGGCAAAATGTATAAGTGACATTATATTGTAAACTGTTTTTTTGAAATAAGTACGGGTTAAAGTTTCAGTACAGCTGAAAATTGCTAAAAATGGTCTTCTTTGTTAGTTGACTGTACTTGTCCGAGTTGACCATTTTCAGCAATTTTCAACTGTACTGCAGCTTCAACACATATTTTGATCAATAGTTTCAAGAAATGATCTTATACCTTTTTTCCGCCAAAAGACGATGAAGCGGACAATCAGTATGTTGCTCACATGATCGAGGAAACCAGTTCCAGCAATTTTCAGATATATTGGAACTTCAACGCCTATTTCAATAAATAATAATTTCCAAAACAATGCCACTTATACCTTTTTTTCGCCAAAAAACAATGAAACGGACATAGGATTTTTGAGGACTTCTAGTATATTGTTCAACTGACAAAGGAGACCAGTTTTAGCAATTTTCAGCTGTCCTCAAACTCCAACTCGTATTTTAATAAATAGTTTCCAAAATAATGTCATTTGAACCTTTTTGCCGCCAAGAACCAATGAAGCGGACAGAGGATTTTTTAGGACTTTCAATATTTTTTTCGACTGACCAAGAAGATCATTTTTGGAAGTTTTCAGCTGTATTGAAACTTCGACGCGTATTTGAATAAATAGTTTCTAAAATAATGTCACTTACACCTTTTTGCCGCCAAAAAGCGATAAAGCGGACATAGGATTTTTTAGGACTTTCAGTATGTGGTTAAGGGGTTAAAGTGGAAGCGTTCTACCAATTTTCAAACTTTTTTTTTTCCAGGTCAAAACCTAAAATGCCTGGGCTAAAAGGTGTACATGTGCATATTGCTGAAATCAGAATTTTATAATCTATTCGAATCTGCAAAAAAGGAGGGAGGTTCAATTTCAAAAAAATGGTTGATGACGTCACAGTTTTTACTAAAATGGTGGCAAATATGAAAATTTTACATCAAAATGTGCGAAATTGGAAATCAGAATCGACCTGTTCAAGGAATTTCTCGAGAAAAAAATGCGAATTTTCTAGTGATATTGTTCCATACTTTTGCCGCTCACTGTTATGTACCATTCAAAAGGTAGTTTCACAATTTCTCGAAGTGATTTGCTTGTAGCCACCAAGCGTCATGGATCCGACTATCTGTAACATATAACGTAAGAGAATGAACCAATCGCTATCGAGAAGGGAGGATCACGATTGATTTGTCTTACGTTTACATTGCTGTTACGTCGATCTTTCGATTTTTGCCAAGCGTCAAATTACGAATAATACTAAAGATGCAAGTCGAAGGAGATAAATAGAGAACAAGGCTTGAATATTTTCAGCTGCAATTTACAAAGTCAAATAAGTCGGCATGACAAGTACGCTATGGTTAGTTGATAATTTATTATTAAGTTAATAATATAAGTCCAAGCCTAGCATTTTCAACGTATACGTATCGCACCGAAATATATTATTAAACTTTTAGGCTGGCGTGTGGGATATAATTTCAAACAAAGCCCGCGTGCTTTAGATATCTTATTAAAAACAATGAAATGGTAGTTGCGTTCTTTCTATGGATATGAATGTCGTTGGAATGTAAGTCATTCTTGAAGGAGAGCCGAAATGAATTCTGCAGCAGGCCTTTGAGGCGGTTTAAAATGTCAAAAAAATGTAGGAATCGATAGTAGAGGCACGTGGCGATGAGCTGTTTTTTTTTTCGCTCAGTCGAACACTAAAGTACTGAGTGGAGAATGTTTTCGGGAGAAAAATGCAAACTTTCAAATTGCGCTAATAATAATAAACAGTAAAAAACACCTCTCTTTTCTCCGAGCTTCTAGAAAAAGGATAGTTTAAACTTCGCCTGAAGGGCACATTTACGCCGGAGAGTGGGAGTCTTAAGTGTGATGCCTTGTTTCTTGCCGCTTTGTACTTTGCGCTTTGCCATATTTCTAAACTTGGCGTTTTTGAGATAGGTATTGAAACTGACAGCGCATGCAACCAATTTCAGCGGCAGAGACGCTAAAAAGATTTTCTTTTTTCCATAAATATATAAGAAAACGAAAATAATACGCTTCACGCGGGGGCTCCTTTTGTGTGAAGTTTTTCCTCTTTTTTTTTTCAAACCCTCAATCTAAATGATTCTCCTCGGGCAATCCACAAAGACCTCATCACCTGTTGCTGGTGTAACTTTTGATCCAAACATACGTCTGGATCTGGCTGGGGATTGTTTCAAATTTTAACAGTTGCTCCACCCGCTCGTACATACAACTTAGCCAGTTCAATTATTAAAGCTTTGCGAGAACAACCTCTCAAGTTGGTTGCACTGTACACGAGTAGGTTTTGTGTAAGAGATGCTCTTAAACTTGTTTCAAATTCAAAGTCGCACCTGATGTTGAAATTTTTCTTCATATACTTTCAGAGTGTTTTCTTCTGGTGAGAAATTATACGTAGCTATGTCCCAAAAGGAGGCAGCTATCAGCTTATTCAATACATGCATAGGTTCTTTGGAGCTCTCACGAGTTGGCAGGCAATCATTTATCTTCGTCATTTATACACTAATACACAGTTTTTTCGCAGTTTTTCTAGAAAAGTAAGATTAAAATTTCTATTACTCGCCAGTCATCCGGTCAAGATATTTATTTTAATTCATAGCATCACTTCTACGAGGCTGACTTGCGAAAACTTTGTATTGTATCTTGCTTTTCCAGAAAAACTGCAAAAAACTGTAAAATGTATAACTGGTTGTCTGTTGACTGGTGAGCTTATAACGTAATTGTGTATGGGGTATACCTTGTCGGGCCTGTGCATCACCGGGCGTCCTTGCTTGGAGGTTCTCCCCTCACTGATGAGACCCAAAAGGCCAAAACACGTGCCTGAGGGTTCCTTCCTTGCTCGGACGTTCGATGGTGCACAGACATGGTGAAAATGTTCCAATTATCCTCGCAAAAACCATACAAAACTCAATTGTATTGTTATTAAAGCTGAGAGTTAGAAACTCGAAAAGCGACCTTTTATCTAGGTGGAGATATATCTCTAGTGGATACATAACTATAAATGAACCATGGATGTTCTGCTTTTGGGCAAGTGCAAGTAGATTGTTTAGATTTTGCGAGCTAGGTACCTACAAATAAGTTTATGATGATGTTATGAGACATTGAAAAGTGGGAGAGGTTGAAATCGACACGATTTTTGTTTGGTGAAATTTAATTTTCACATTTCACTGGAGACAGAATCTCTCACATCCTTTATTGGTGGTCACCATGGTGACAACCTTACTGCCCAGAGCTTAATCCTCTAATAAGCTTGAAAGCTTTTTCCTAATTAAATGTTATGCCTCTAAAACATACGATATGTTTTCTTTTTCACAGAGAAATAAACAAAATCGTTAACATCGTTTCCCTCAAATTGTTATTGTTAAGTAATACCTAGATGTTCATGTTAAAGAAACCGCTTAGTATGGAACTGCATTTCCCATTGAGGAGGAAAAAAAGAGAATTATGGTTGACCATTATAGCGCATACAGCGACGTGTGTATACTCCTTTTATTTTCACAATATTTTACATATATGGCGTTGTCCACTCACATCAACTCTGCAATTACTATTATGGCAAAAAAGGACCGGACAAAAGAGGCACTTTTGTAATCTACCCATTTGTTACAGCGCATTTTAGACCGTTGCGGGATGTGGGGCTTCAACGCTTTCACATTAGAGACCGTGGCGGGTGGACGAGCACTGCCTGTTCTTTGTGTCCACCTATTTCATTGGTATGGGTTATTGGACTACTTCCAATTAGATGTAGTGCGTGTATGGAAACTTTTCAGTAAGTACAATCGAGCTTTTGTTTGTTCTGCATTATGTATCTTAACGTGCCAATTTCGAATTAAAGCTCTCATAGAGGAAGGCTACCACAGCACGAATCCCTATCATAATTCAATCCATGCGACTGATGTAACTCAAGCAATGCATTGTTTCCTTCAAGAAGAGAAAGTACGTGTTTGCATCCCTTTAATTTAGACCAGAAAAAATCAATGAAACCTATTTTTTATAGATTCGAAAGCATATCTCGCCACTTGAGGTAATGGCAGCTTTGATAGGTGCAGTTGCTCATGACCTGGATCATCCAGGTGTTAATCAGCATTTTCTCATTTCCACTTCGAATCATCTTGCCATTTTGTACCAAGTACGTAGACAAACTGCTTATTATTTACCGTGTCCCACTGTTGTGTTTCCGTTGCGCAAATAATTGCTTTGACTTGACGAGCAAGAGAACACAGAAAAAGAACCAGATTTATTTGCAGAACATGTCGGTATTGGAAAATCATCATTGGAGGTCAGCTGTCGGCTGTCTGTTGGAGAGTGGTGTGGCCGAACAACTGCTGCCTTACCGAAATGAACTTGAATTACAAATTCGTGATCTCATATTAGCCACAGATATTAATAGACAACAAGAGTTCTTATCCAAATTTAAGGTGAGCTCTCCGACAAAAAGCATCCGTCGAGTCAAATTTTGATTTTTATTCCAGTCATTTTTGGACGAGGACACGCTAGACATGAGCATACCGGCTCACAGACACTTCATCTTGCAAATTGCCCTGAAATGCGCTGACATTTCGAATCCGACAAGGCCGTGGGACATATCCCACAAATGGAGTCTGAAGGTGTGTGACGAGTTTTTCCGGCAGGGCGAGTTCGAAAGGAAACTAAATCTTCCAGTTACTTCCATTTGCGATCAACAATCCATTTCCGTTGCCAAAATTCAAGTCGGTAGGATCGATGTTTTTCACTCTGTTTGTGTTGTTATCAAGTCTGATTTTGTCAAGTTGTAGGCTTTTTCCGACACGTGGTCACCCCGCTGTTCTCCGAATGGCACAGGTTCCTCAGGAGCGCCCTTTCGACCCACATGATGGACATTCTGGAGGCCAACCGGCAGCGATGGGAAAGGGAGGAGCACGCCGAGCAGGCCGAGGAAACGCAGACGGAGCTGTCGGATGCCGAACCGGACGTGAGCGACGACGAGGAAGCCACCAGACAGTTCTCCGCCAGGTCATCTACCGCAACGTGCGAACCCTGCATGTCACCTCCGCATCCGTCAAAGTGAGTTACAAAAATTTTGTGAAGCCTTGCGTCCACTAACAAAATCAACAGCTTAACTTTCCGAAAAAACAAACTTGAGTAGGTATCCAAAAATCTTCGAAGAAAATTCCAAAAACCGATAAACATTTTTGGAAACATAATAAATTACGGTGTAACGGCTCAATTTCAAATTGGAGGCGTAAGTTGGAGTGTTCGTAATTTGCTGCATATAGAAATCTTATTCGTTCGTAGATTATTATGTGCCGCGCTACTAGCATGGTGATCTTCACTCATAGTTGTCTGATCGTCAACTTGAAATCGAGTCCCAAGTATTCAAAATGTTTCTGTTCTCGAAAAGTGAAGTTGCTATTTTTGGAGAATGAAGTTCTACATTGTCCTTCATTTGGTAAAAACGTCTTCGAAGTGTCATCCCTAGAAAACATCTTCAAGTCACTCATAGTTGTCTGATCGTCAACTTGAAATCGAGTCCCAAGTATTCAAAATGTTTCTGTTCTCGAAAAGTGAAGTTGCTATTTTTGGAGAATGAAGTTCTACATTGTCCTTCATTTGGTAAAAACGTCTTCGAAGTGTCATCCCTAGAAAACATCTTCAAGTTGATAGAATAGAAGTTCCTTTAGGGAATACATTTCCTCACATAATAATTGTGAAAGCGTGTTTCCATTTTCAACAATTCAAAGTTTTCGCCATAAGCAACTTCTAAAACAAAACAGTTGATTGGAAATTTCTGCTCAGTCATTGTTCTTTTTTTTTATAAAGGAAGCCTTCCAGCATTCAAGTATTGACCATGATATTGTTTTTCTCAGGGAAATTCGACGACAATCATTAGCTGTTCCGACTTTAGAAGGCACCTTGGGCGTGAGAAGGCACTCGGTGCCGGTAAACATGGAACCATCACTGCCTCGTACGATTTACCGGCGGGAGAGCTTGCCGACTGGCCGGGCGGCTTCTTCTGGACGGTCGCCCGTGAGTCCTGTGCAGAACGAATCGAGGACTTCCAGCGGTCTGCGCGAAGAAGACGAACTGATGAAGTTCGGCTCGCAGTCTTCCGACATTTCATCCAGCAGTCCACATTTCTCATCAGGTGCAGAAGATCAACCAGAGAGGCCTTTGAGCGCGGAAAACCTAGTACCCGACCTGAGCATAGCTTCGATGACCAGCAGCCCTGCGGCCAGGACACTTTCGTCGGTGCTGCAGGGAAACTCAGTGGCACCACCTTCCAAGTGCTTGACGAGGCAACAGACTTTCCCACCCCCTCAGCCGTACGTTCGAATGCGCTACATGTCCGCTACCGTCGAAATGTCCACATGCACAGAAACCGTACACGAAGGTACTTATTTACTGTTTGACTAGTTTACCATTTCTAACGTCGATATATTCTAGGCGATAGTAGATCAAACTCGTCCCACGGCTCACATGAAAACATATCAAATATACCAAAATGTATGATCCCATCGATCGCTGTGTTGAGTCCGAGTAACAGTCGTTCGCCCGATTTCCTTTTACCCGAAGTACCGCAATCGTCGCATAAATCGCTGTCGAGCAACAAGAGAGAACAAGAGGCTGCCGATAAGGAACAAAAAGTATGTAAAATGGTGAAACTTTCTGAGCCTGGACAAAGATACGAGAAGGAGAACGTCGATCCCAGAAGGGTAACTACGACGGTAAGCGCTTCAAAAACTTCGACTCGATTTCAGCAGCTCATACTCGAATCCTTGCAGAGTTTGTCCAGGAGAAGGAATTCATCTCCAGCTCCAGTTTCGCTACCTTTATCCAGACCAGATGACAATATATCCCCTGCAGGCGGGGGATTGTGTCTTTCTGACCCACAGTCCTTGCGCAGGGGATCTGTGCCAATTGCTCACTATTGTAAGTACAATATTACTGTGATTCTCATTGAATCATTGAAAACTTTCTTACTTCCTTAGTTTGCTCTACGACTTGTTCCGCTTTATTTTGAAGTGGGCTTCCAACAGCATGATCATGGCTCTGGTATTGTTGGGAATCGAATCCAGGTCTCATGATTACTGGCGAACCGTGATTTTACCACTGAACCATCGTAACGTTTAAAAATTGAACGATACTGGCTTAGTTTTGAAGTCATTTTAAGATTAGTTGTCAACCTCTGAAATACATACAGATTTGAACAATTCGAAATTCCGCGTCAATTTCCCACCAGCAAGAATTGGCCACCACGCATAAAAAAATTGTATCTGGAATCTAGGCAGAAAGAAATAATTTATTGGGTTAACCGACACGATTTAACATCGCTTAAAGAAGTTCAAGTCAGAATATTTAGTTTGGTATAATTGTATGATTTGACAAACATGTCCACGACAAGATTCCGTTCATGTGACAAATAGGCTGGTGAGTGCATTCAACAACCGACAGGGTCGTATTCGACTCTTCTTTAGCTTAGTATTATTTTGAATGCTTTTTAGACCCAAGGAAGTTGATAAGTTAACACCACCAATATATATCTACGGAAGCACAAGTCTCTAAACTCCAACGTTTTGTCTACGGTCCGAAAATACTAATCCCGCATCTGACTTCCATCGCATCTGCAACTTTCTTCGCATCCTAAATTCTACACGTCGGAATCCATACCGGTATCCAGATTTCCGATTGGCGCAGCTTTAGATTGTTCCTGTCCAATGAGCCATAGCTATTTGGAGATACTACCTTTCCTCGTACCACCCATCGCATGCATGCTGTGATCCACATATCGACATCCCGCTACATTTATCGTTGTTTCCAACACGTCTTCAAGTTGTTATGCAATTCTTGTATACGCCAACGTGTTCAGCCTTTCATCCTCAGAGAGTAAGATCTAGAAATAATTGTGCCCTATACTTTGTCGATAAAACCATATTTTTCACGAGCCCTGACCGTGGTTTACACAAAATTTTAGAATTTTACGTTTTCCCCTTGACATAATTTCTTATTTGACCAATTCACTTACTAGGGTTCCTTGTTTATTGGTATTCGAGCTTTGATATCGAAGCCTGAAAACAATCAAATAATCGATTTCACGACGTTCGCTTTGCGGTTTGATGATGAACGCTTTCAAGCAGATTACTTCTAACGAACGGCCGTCAAAGACCTGATAGAAGACAGGTACCCTCAAATGCCATTCAGTAGATTGAATTTGGAAGACTGAAGGCAAGGGAGAGCCGCAGTGGCCAAACTGTCCAGGGTAAAACTCAAAAAACTTCAGGGGATTTTGACTGGACATTCCACTCATTGTAGTCTGAACAGCCACATGCACAAATAGGGGTCAAAAATTACTTGGCATGTCGAGGCTGTGAAGAAGGGGATAAAACAGCCAAGCCCCAAGCACGTTCTCTGTAACTGCCCAGCTGTTTCATCAATGAGCGAGGATCCATACTAGTATAGCCATAGCCTTGGCACCTTACCTGGCCATATTTTTTGTTTTGTCGAATGGCTCGGCTAGCTTGACGACTGACCAAGAGGGAGGCAACCACTGGGGAGGGAGGGTTATAATGGGCTCAAAAGTAAGGCCTCCGAACCGTATGGAACTATGATCCATGATTCCCCCCATTCAATCCAGAACCAACAGTGTGAATTAGGTAGGTAGTTTCTTTGTGGTCCCAAGAACGGTACCTACCTAATGAATGAATGGTGGAAAGAATGAACAAGATTAATGAAAGAAGTGTTTCTTGATGCCTGAAATTGCAGATGCAGATTCTTATGAGGAAGAAAGCTTGATGGAACCAGTGATCAACATAACTCCAGTAGAGACCACCAAAGGTTTCTGGCAGTACCAGCGGAGGGGCTCCGCGCCGCTGGACCTGCCGCCCATAGGGGCCGGGGGCGAAAGGCGGGAACATCTCCTAACCAGGCACACTAGTCTCAACGGCAAGTCAAGTCGACGGAAAAAGCAGCTGCGCAGGCGCAGCTCAGGCGGACCCGACACCCTGTGCTTGTCAGAATCCCACTCTGATGCGTGGGCCAAGGTGTTTCGTAGACCTGAAAATCCTGATGCGCTGCTGGCTCGGCGAAGAGGATCACTGCCACTGCCTATCGAAGTCCTGACTGTTGGACACTCCGGTAAGAAAACAAATCTGTGGTGGAACGAAGAATCTATTCATTGGCTTAGCCCCTCTCTTATAAATAATTATTCCACATTTCGGCGGTATCTCCCTCGTGAATGAAAGCTCTTTTATATCATCAACCCCTTATAAAAGTGCCTGGAAAATACCGTGGTGTTGTTTCTTTTACAGATACTCGTATATTTGTATTTAGGTTATATCAACCCTGTGGGGACGGGTTAGACTGACGGGATCGAACAAACAGGGGGAGTGAATTCTACTCAGTTCGGGTTTTCTTTGTACTTACTTCACTCATTTGAGGTGGAGATTTTGGAATTTTGCCGCAGGGACTGCAGCAGATCCAAAGGAAAACAGTAAAATTTTGTGGCGCAATACTTTTTGTAATTAATAATTAATTAACCATATCTGACGAACTTGCTATTTACTTTGAAGTCGCCCGTTAATTTAAATGAGGGCGGATTTTCAGCTCAAGTTAATTTTTATAGCCGTGTTCTTTAAATAACGTAATATTTATGTTTTCTCCAAGTTTTGTAAAACAGCAGTTTGCATGCAAATGCAAATTTACCATTTCCAAGTTGCTGATGAAATCCCTCATTCCGACGGGCGACGTTGTGACCCAGGATGTTTTAAAATGTTTGCATTCGACTTTTCTTCCGAGAAAAGAAGTGCAACAAATCAAGTTTGCATTCATTGTTCGTAAAAAAATGGAAAAACGAAAAGATTCTAAGAAGAGAATTATTTTCAGTATTTTCGAAATATGTACAGTAGAGACCCTGTAATCGGAACCCACGGTAATCCAAACCTCCAGTGAACCGATCATCGGGTGTTCTAATCAGAACACAACTCTCTAATCCCAACAAAACCATAAACATTTTTGTGAACGTAACAAAAATTGTTGTGTAGTTCTTGTTTTTCTTTTTGTCTCTCGATTTTTCAGTGTTATATATTTGTTCTGGTTGTACAGGGTATTAGGTACTGGTTGTTACAGACTTTGAGGGATGATTCCTAATTAAAAATATAGTAAAAAGATAAACACTCATAGTCCTAAAATGCTTCTTTGAAAACATACAGGATGTTGAAGTTGACTTTTTAAAATCGTTTTCAACAACATGTATCTTTTGAACGAAACATTTTGGAACCACAAGTTTTTTTTTTCAACTTTTTGACTTCATTTTCAATGGAAATCATCTCTTAAAGTTTGCAACAACCAGTATCGAATACCCTGTAGAACTAGAATAAATACATAACACTGAAAAATCGAGAGAGTAGTATGAAGACAAAAAAAAAGAATTACACAACAATTTACACAACAACAAAAGATAGTAGCTACCTAAGTACCTACCTAATCGCTCATAAATTGTACGTACCGATAGTTTTAGAAGAAATGTTTTTTTTTCCCAAATTCGAAAAGAGAGGTCCCAGGCTAAGCCAGTGACGTGCAGTGTGTTTTCTGTTTTGTTTACGAATTGGTTTTTTTCTCCTTCAAGTGTTTTGACGGTTGCCTCTATCGCCAATAGGGCTCTGGACATTACCGTCCAATGTGCAATAAGGACCAACATTCACTGACTGACATCCATCTCCACTAGTTAGCTCATTATTTATAATCATCAAAAAAAAACAAAGCCAAATAATCATAAATGTTCTAGTTGTCACTATGATTGTTAGGATTTTTATGTTTTCAAATCAATGCGCATATTGTATGTGTTGACGATAGGTAGTCATAGTCCTTTTTCTGAGATGTTAGAGGTTTAGAAATAGTTATTTATTTCACACTATGGTTGCGCATGTTCATCTTTTTAATACTTAATTAACGATGTACAAAAAGAAAAACCTTACATAGTATTTTAGTTTTAAAATGTTGTTAAGTTTGTTTATTACAGTTTTCGAATGTGGTGAAATTTAGTGATTTTATATGTTACTACTAGCAAGTTGAATTGATTGAATCAAGTGTTTCATGATATATTTGTAATAAAAACGACTGTTGTAAACCCCAACAGGATGTTTACTCTTATGTATTTTTTTTTATATAGATACATAATTATATTATGTATTTGTTGACAAATTTGCAAAGATTAATCGGAGGTCATGTCTTAGTGATACGTTTCGTGCTTTTTTTACTTGTAGGTATATTTTAATTTTTGGTGAAAAATTTTGACTGAAATCTTTGCAAACAAATAATAATGTTTTTGGTAGGTGGTATACCATACCCTATTGCAGCTACTCAGTAATAACTGTTGAATGTGGTTCATTTTATAATGTACTGTATACTGTATGTAACGTAGTAGGTTGTTGCAGACGTAATCAAAATTCCATGACTTGTTAAGGGATTTACGATTTAAACAGTTCTTCGTAGGTGAATAGGTTCTTTATGAATAACCAGACGTACCCTAGGAAATAGTGATATCTTGATTTCCATAGCGAACAATAGTCTGTCTCTCCTTTCAACTTCGTACCGTATTAACACATCCACTTTCACTGTGCCGGTACCACATCATTGGGATCAATATTACCTAAGAAAGACCACAAATCACTCACAACATTCATATAAAGAAAAGTATATTTATATGTTAAAATTTGAGATCAAATAAGTGTATGTGTTAAATTGTACCTCTAGGACATCTTTCAAATAGGCTTCAAGTACATAACATACTACTACTAAAAAATAACACAAAAACTCAATGTAAAACTGATTTTATTCTAGGACCATACAGTTGAACTAACAGGGTTAATCATAAGATGTGTTTCAATAAGACTGCTTAGAGAATGACATTAGGGAGGTATACAGACAAGGGGCTATAGAGGCCCTATTGTTACGCTTAATATCTGAGTTCAACATGAGTACTCATCGTTTGTGAAATGGTTGATAAATAAATTCATGTTTTTAAAGTTGTTCTTGTTTCATTAGCACCCATACCTACCTATAGCTGTAGCCTTGCTCCTACCAACAAGGTGTTACCTTACAGTTGCAGTATAGTGCCATTCTGTAAAAAATAATATTCCATAAACGCTCTGAAAAAAATGCTGCCAATCATTGACTGTTGTCCAATAATAACAGCATAACAGAGTGTAAGGAAATCGCCCCTATTCAAAATAACTTCTTTGCGTCGTCTTCTAAATTTATAAACTAGCTCAATAAATAATTTTTGGTCCACTGGAATGCGTCGCGTTCTAAGCTCATCTATATATTAAAAGCTGTCCCCACTTCTTTCACTTGCCTTTGCGATGCACAATCCACCTTTCTCGTGAGAACTTCACGCATAGGTCGTAATGCTGTGGGTACCTGTGAGGACAGAATCAGCGGTCTGTAATAGCCGTTTCTAATTGCCGGAGTGTGCGCTCACAGGTATACGCACAAGTAATTTCTCTCATGGTAAAGGTGGATTAACGTTCGAGTGTTCACATATTGTGATATTCCGTATGCGCGACGAAAATACGAGATTCGTTTTATTTTAGACGCTTGGCTCGGACCTCCAGGGGATCAGCGTATAAGCTGTGTAAATGGCGTATAAGCCGAGATGGTCTAGTTATAGTTATTTCCAATTCCGACATTTTTGACGCATGCATGCACCACAGTCATTGCCGAGGGAAGAAGGAAGAACGCTACAAGTATAGAGAAAAAATGCGGAATGCGATCATTTACTGGTGCTGTTACTCTACATCCAGATTTTGAAACTACCTTCATTCATCAGCAAAGAGATAAGACAATAAATAATCGTTTAAATTTTCGTAGGTCGAATATGAGCCGACTTAATTACAGGTACAGGGTGATTCATGAGTAAGCTTACATAGTCTAATGGGAGATGGAGGACAGGATCTACAGAAATTTTGTTTTCTCCATTGGTTACGATGAAGATACAGGGTGTTTTGTTTGCTTCATACGAAACTTTGATAGGCGATATATTTCTGAAACGGCTAAAGATATTTTGTTGAAATTTACCTGTAATATTTCTCTGTTGGAACTTGACCAGAAGCCATACGATAGATCAAAATCCAGAGCCGGGCTAGAAAAAGTGTGTTCCTTTGTTATTTGATCTGAGAGTACATTATTTTCTGGCAGCTTTTCTGAAAAGTGCTATCGGATTCAAAAAGTTAGGGGAAAATGCTTCAAAAATTACTCTTCAATTAAGATGGCACACCTAAACCGTTTCGACAATTAAATTAAAAGTGAAATTTGTGGGTATAAGTGCCCATTTTCGACCGGACATAGGTAGGTAATCGACTCATTGTTTGATTGAATTCATTCAAATTCATTTTTAGCGCACTTCTCCAAACGGGAAGGCGCTTTTGTCCTCGCTTTGTCCGTCCGTCCGTCCGTCCGTCCGACCGTCCGTCCGTCCGTCCGTCCGTCACAGCATCTAGTCCTAGACGAAAAGGTTTTTGCGAAAAATTTTTACTCCATTGGGTAGCTCATGACCTTGTATCCCGAACCAAGAAAAATCTTGACGAAATAATAATGAACAATGACAATAATAACAATTTAGCGTGAGGCGGCATCGCCGTTGAATGCTGCATTTCAGAAGCCGGCCTGATCTCGAAAGTTATCACATGCGAGGAAGTACCCGATCTTATCATTTTACCATAATACATATGCGGAATTATATTTAGAGGATGATTTGAACTTTATTTTAATGAAAATTTCACATCGGTGCGAGGTGCCGATTAGTAGTTATTAATTTTTGAAAATGACTCCGAAACTACGGCTCGGCCGCAAATGATTTATTCGTCGCTTGCTGGTGCTTGATATCCTTTCCTCCGAACAAAATGAAATTCAATACAGAAAATATTTCAACTCGAATGGGTAGCTCATGACCTTGGTACGCGAATCAAGAAAAATTTTGCCGAAATAATCATGAACAATTACAAAAATAACATTTTGGTGTAGGGCGGCTTCGCCGATCAAGTGCTGGCATTCGCGGTAAGATGTAGAAAGTTGCGATATGCAGGCAACTACAATTTCTTAATGAAATACATCACTGCATGTACGGCATTATATTTAGAGAACAATTTGAACTTTCTTTTGACAAAAACCCCACTTCGATCCGACCGTTAGGTCAATTGTTATCGATTTTTGAAAACGGCCGCAAAGCCACGGCTCGGCGCATATTACACGACCCTACAAATTTAAAATCAGACGTGCTGAAATAGTAATTGAACATTTTGAAATAGCCAATACTAGGTACCTGAAGGATAATGGCACTCAAATTACGAAACATGTTCGCTCAATAACAAAAAAAAAGTAGGTAGGTATCACTAAAAATCATGTGACAAGGGTACCATTTTTTCGGTTTTTCGATAAAAAAGAAATGTTCCAATTCAAAAGTGAGCCCGATATTCGTGTTCAGGAGGTCGAAATCAGTTGGAGAACATTTTTTTATATAAGTAACAGAATGACGCTTATGTGGCCGGTTTGTCTGTCTGTCTGTCTGTCTGTCTGTCTGTCTGTCTGTCCGAGTCCGTGCAGAAATTAAGACGCTGTACTCCTTCTCGAGAATTGAAACAAGAGTCTTGGAACTTTTTTCCGATTAATAGCTGATGTCCCCAAGGGTGGCCAATGGGCACTATTTTTGTTATCCATACATCGTTATCATTATTCTCAAAAAACAGAGATCTCCTGTGCACTTCGATGAAGTTGAACTTCTCCTCGGGAAATAAAGCTACAGCCCTTGAAGATTGAACTTTATCCGGTGGATAGCTTAGGTCCTCTAGGACCAAATAGGCAGGTTGGCTTTCATAATTCGGCCGCCATCTTGGCTGCCATATTGAAATTTCTTATTAGTGGAACGATTGTCATGAAACTTGAAACTTACCCTTGTCTAGTACGATCATTCTTATTTTCAAGCCAAATTTCATGATTGCCCCACCATCTTGGCCGCCATATTGAAATCTCTTATAAGTGGAAGGATTTTCATGAAACTTGAGAGTTACGCTTGTCTCGTACGATCATTCCTATTTTCAAGCTGAGTTTCATAATTCTGCCGCCATCTTGGCCGCCATATTGAAATCTCTTGTTAGTGGAACGATTTTCATGAAACTTGGAACTTTCCCTTGTCTAGTACGATCATTTTGATTTTCAAGCCGAATTTCATGATTCTGTCGATATTTTGGCCGCCATATTGCAATTTTTTGCCCAAGACGGTAGAACCCTAATCACATAACATCTTGTTTTTGTTTGGGGGCTGGAGCTGAACGAAAAAATTAGATCGCTCTGTCTTCAGGTTTATTTTTAGCGCACTTTCCCAAAAAATGGGAAAAAGGCGCTTTTAGCTTCACTTTGTCCGTCCGTCCGTCCGTCTGTCCGTCTGTACCCAGGATAACTCCTCGGGGAAGAGAGATATAGATGTGGTGTAAACGCTGATCAATAGTACATATGTCCAGGATGTCAAGTTGACTTTTAGTTTTTTGTCATTCTGCCGCCATCTTTGATCCGCCATTTTGAATTTCTCAAAAAGTGATCCGATTGGAATGAAATTTGCAGGCAATGTAAACCACATCAAGATCTATCCAATTTTCGATAATTGATGTCCCGGCGCCATCTTGTATTTTCCATATTGAACATGTTTCGAAGTAATAGAACTAGGAGAATTATGCCTCAACGCAAAGAGATATCAATGTGGTGCAAACGCCAATCGAATGCGTACGTGACCACCATATAAAGTTGACCAATGATTTTTGTCACTTGGCCGCCATCTTTGATCCGCCATTTTGAATTTCTCTGAAAGTGGTCCGATTTGAGTGAAATTCACAGGCGATGTGAACTTCATCAAAATACATCCGATTTTGGACAAATGATGCTCTGCTGTCATCTTGGCCGCCATATTGAAATTTCTCATCACTTAACGATTCTCATGGAGTTTGGGACTCACCTTTGTTTCGTATGATCATTCTTATTCTCCAGCCAAATTCCAACATTCTGCCGCCATCTTGGCCGCCATATTGAAATCTCTTATTAGTGGAACGATTTTCATGAAACTTGGAACTCACTCTTGTCTATAGTACGATCATTTTGATTTTCAAGCCAAATTTCATGAATCTGACGTTATTATGGCCACCATATTGAAATTTCTGCCCAAATAACGCTAGAACCTTAATTAACATCTTGCGTTCACTAATCCTTCAAAAAGGAAGTGCGCTACTGAGCCTCATGCCCATGAGGCATATTCGCTTGTTTAGCTTGTCTCTGTGGAATGAAAGGGTTTGGTTGAAAGAAAAAAATCCATATATCAATCCATTCCGACGAGGGGTAAACCGCTGGGGAAGTCTGGTGTACATGCTGGAGGAAGTCCAGGGGAAGTCCGGGGGAAGTCCGAGGAAGTCCGAAGGAAGTCCTGGGAAATCCTTACGAGGGGGAAGTCTGGTGTACAGAATTTGACCAGCGGTTTGCCCCTCGCATTCCGATCATCAAATTTATTTTCAAAAAATGTAGAGCTTCCTCATTTTACTAGTGCTGTTACCCTACCTTATTTTTTTTTAATTATCTATGTTCTTTAACAAAAGGGTGAACATGCATATAACCGTTGAAATTTCATTCGTAGGTCAACTAAAGGCCGCCGAGCTATAATTGTTTCCGATATTTTTGGGCCGCCATCTTGTTTCCGGTGTCTTGCAGAAAACTTCACAGATAGAGACTCACTTTAGTCACCCTTCCTTAATGTCTCTAAGGGTCTCAAAGAACAAATTTCAAAGGGTGGCCAATCTTCTACAGGCATGGTAGCTCCGAGGGTAACTCCCAACTATGCATTCATACGTACTAATTTTAAATTTAAAAATCAACCTCGTTGGCGAAATGTTTTTGGTTATTGAATTAGGTACTGAATTTAAACAGGTTCAAGTTTCCACCCTGTATATATCTACTTCTCTGTTTAGCGATCTACCCCCAGTAGCTCCGCTGGCAAAACGAAAACGGCTCGTGCTAACTTGCGTAATTCCAATTTCTTCTCGCAACGCAACGAAGATGAAGATATCTTCTATATCCTCTAGGTTCGCGTACGTTTCTCGGCTTGGTATTACTTTATTGTCCATAAGCGAAAAGCACTGAGTAAATCATCAATAAGAGCTTGTTTTGAGACGAAAATCCGATCTCCCACTGTGGGACTCGAACCCATGGCCACATGCACGACCCCTTATATGTGGCAGTCGAACGCGCTAACCACCATACTAAAAGCTCCTCACTTTGCATTTAGCACGCCGCGCCGCCATATTGAAATCTCCTCGGAAATAATAATAATTAATAATGATTTATTCCGATGTAGAATTATGAAATAGGTACACATTATTGTCAATGGAATTTATAAAATAGGTACTAACTTGAAGTACCTACTTCGGGTTCGGGCAGTGGCGTACCAAGGGAGGGGCGGGGGTGCGGTCCGCACCGGGTACCAGCAGTAAGGGGATGTCACTGTCGGATTAGTCGAGGTGCAAAAGAAGTCTACACATCTGAGGCGCAAGGCCTTGGAGGATGCAAAACAAGCTGGTGAAGCCCCGTTTTCCAAAGAAAATTTGCCTCTGTGACGCATTTTTTTCACGTTGGTCACTATGTGTAGTGTTCTCCCGCTTTGTTGAGAAATCGCTTTTCTGGGTCTAAAGAGAAACCATGTTACTAATTAGCTGGGGCGTGATTTCTCGATTCCAGAATTTCCAGGGCTCAAAATTGCCTAATTCGGCACTTGGTGTCACTATACAGTCTACAGCTCATTCTCTAGGTGGGTTGGGGGGGGTCACAGGATATAGTCCGCCCTGGGTGCCAAATACGCTAGGTACGCTACTGCGACTTCGGGTAAATGTCTGATTAGTTGAACGATTTTTTTCTTGGTAGCCCAATGCTGGGATGTCCTGAGCTGGTCGTAAAAAAGATCCAGCAGGGCACTCAGGGCAGTTTGTAGGGAAATGCTCCAAGTGGATCAGAAACTTGGTCAAAAAAGTATAAAAAACAAATTATTTTCGGAAACGTGGGGGATCAAGGAGCGCGCCTTTATACAAGATGTTCCGCTGTCCTTGAGTATGAACCATGGTGGTAAATAATATAGGTGGTACCACGAGCCACACTCATACTGGATACAAATCGAGCGTCTTCCACAGCGCGCTACTAGCCCATTCGAACAGGCAGGTACCCACAGACCACAAAGGGCGCCGCAGGCGAATGTTTTTGGGAAAATGGGCGTAATCAATGTATTTTTGTGAAAATTTTGAGGGTTGAAAAGGCGCCGAGGAGGTCAAGTATTGAACATGTGGGTGCAGGTTCCCGGCTACCGCTCCCCTTGTTGCGCCATTGGTCTTCCGTCTGCTAACGAAGTCCAGAGATGGAAAAAGGTCTATGGATCGAGCACGCAGGCATGGATAACACGCGGGCGCCATGCTAGGAGACCGTATCACGGTGGGCCCGAATCTTCTCGACCCTCTCAATCCCTATAAGCTCTCAATTATTATGGATTGATTATGCATAGCACCAAGGAGAAGCGGCCGACTGGCTTCTTGCATCACCTATTATCTATCACCGTAGTGTGAACGTTGTTTGTTAATGCTTAATTGATACGTACGTCACTGGTGAAAACGTTATACTTTACTAAGTGTAGGTATACGCACTCCAGCAATGTTCATGCTCCATAATAAATAACGCTGTGCATGTTTTTTCCTTATTGGCGAGTTTCAAGCTCGAATACGCCACCTGACGGCCAACATATAAACAACGTTTGTGCACGGCATCAATCGCAGATTTGTGTTGCTTCTTATGAGCGTTGCAGTGTTTGGTAGCTTCAATTGACTTCATCTGACTTTGCGCGGCGTTAATTTTTTCCAAAAAAGTACGTGAGCCACGCACATTTAACTATCTTGAATGGACTACCTATACGACGTATCGTCGGTTGCAAAAGCATTTCATTTTTGAATAAGAGTGGCACGTGTACGACTGGCAAGCAAGAAGTGGCATCAGCATATAGAAGGTGGCAAGATAGATCATAACAAGAAGTGGCGAAGAAATTGTTGTTTCTGAATGCGAGTCACGGTGTGGAAATGGGAAAAAATGAAGACAGAAATTTTCCATACACAAGAAGTCACAGGCGCAGTTGGTGCAGATAGAGAATTGTCATGGTGTTTATGAAGCTGAAGATGAATCAAACATTTAGAGCTTTAGCTTTTTTCCAGAATATTTCTGCGACGATAGCCAGAGGCGTATTTTTAATGAATATATTTCTAAGTTAGCTTGTATTTCGAAAAAAGCAGTTGTTTGTCCCACCATCGCCTCTGCTTTGCAAGTGCATAAGGGCGGAGTTGAATTGGTAAAATAAGCGTTGGGGAATTAATCCCTGTGGGCCAAGATTAGCCCTGTGGGTTTATTGCACATACTTAAATAGCTATACCGCTCATGAACCTATTGCGCATTCTGCCGCGCCGCGTAACAAAAGGAGTTAGAGAATGACGCCATTTTGATGGTTAATTTCCAGTGTATTTCAAAATACCGAGCTATATAGCTACCACAAAATATCCCAAGTGCCGTGAAAGTGATCAAATTTTCTGCAATTTTACAATAGCGATCCAGTTTTCTCAAGTACCATCACGTAAGTGTATTTAGTTTTCTTGAAATTACGAAATACTCACATCGAGTTGGATGGTTGGGAGTCACTGTACTCTCAGTAAACGAAACGTCAAGTGGCAGCTTTTTGACAGTGTAAATAAACATCACGTAGCTAACCGGACTTTTGGATGCTGGAATGATCGCACACCTTTTCTTCACCTGTTGATTCCCACTTGATGTTATTAGTGTTGATTCCACGTACTTTGAGGGAGAAGCAAAATAATGTCGTGCTTAATCAAGTGGCCAACTAGCGAAGTGGTGCCAGTCCACACCACCCAAAGTCCCTAAATAACCATCAAGATGGCGGCGCCCATTATTACAAGTGTCGTCGGACGTCTCTCTTGCGCGGTATAGCTATTTAAGTATGTGGTTTATTGGCGAGTAACATTACCGATGGTGGCGCTGCTGATGCGCTTCGCATGTAAACAAACATGTCGGATAGGGCACGGATTGTTGCCCGCGCGTTCGAAAATCTTATCAGTAGTAAACGGTTTTTAATGTCCTCCAGACGTGAAACGTGGTGATTCAGTACCTATTGCGGTGGAACTCGAAAATTGCAGAAGCGAATTGAGTGTTATGAAGGTTTTCAATCACTGGATGGCCTCAAGCCTCAACGGATTCTCGATCTATCGTGATGGGATACTGATGGGAGAGGAAATTCTGAAGTCACAATTTCTTGTGTTGTGTGGTCGAAAGCGAACCGAATCAAGCTTCAGTTCAAACATAGACATATTTGGATTGTGTTTACAAACAAGCGCATTGTATGAATCTCCTCACGAGGCAACTGAGATTGTAATTAAAAGAAATAGTAGTAGCAGTTCCTGCGAGAGTTCCTGTGAAATTGGAACGTTTAAATGCACTTGCAAAGCAGGCCAGTCCGGGACATGCAAACATATCGCAGCTGTGCTTCTTCGATGCAGCCATCACAGAGCACGAGCAGAGTTTGTCTATGGCAGCCATTTAAAGTTCCTATTTTCAGCGACACTTCCCAGGCTTTTCTCGTAGTCATATTTTCCACAGTGCCAAGTTTGTTTGTCATCTTGACTACCCAACTTGCGTCTTTCGCTTTCGACGGGAAACGGTGAAAATGTAACTCTTCCTTTTTCCGGTTTCCACAGCGCGACTCGCACTCGGAAACGCAACAAATTCTCCGCCACTTTTTGTCACTATGACAAAATCACAAATCTAACCACCTCCCATTCTGATGCCACTTTTGCTTGCCAGTCGTCGTACACGTGCCACTCTTATTTAAAAATGCAATGCTTTTGCAACCGACGACACCTAGTTTATTCAAGATAATGAAACGTGCGTGGCTCACGTACTTTGTTGGAAAAAATCAACGCCGCGTTAAGTCAGATGGAATCAATTAAAGTCACCAAACACCGCAACGCTCATAAGAGCTCACACAAATCTGCGGTTGATCCGTGCACAAACGTCGTTTACACGTTGGCCGTCAGATGGCGTATTCGATCTTGAAACTCGCCAATTGCTTGACAGAATCTCACCATTTAGGTCTCTTTCGAAAGCTACAAGGATGCCAAAGCTACCAAAGTACAATGGGCCAAAAAAAAAAGTGTGGTTTGACATATTGAAATACATCCTTGTAGCTTTCGAAAGAGACCTAAATGGTAAGATTCTGTCAAGGAATAAACCCACAGGGCTTAATTCCGCAACGCTTATTTTACTAATATATCTCTGTTCTTAAACGTTCCAATTTCACAGGAACTGTTACTGCTGTTTCTTTTAATTACATTTCCAGTTACTTACGTCGTAAGGAGATTGATATAATGCGCTGGATTATAAACGCAATCCAAATTATGTCTATATTATTTAAATTTAAATTGGTGCTGGATTTACTTCGCTTCCGACTACACAATATGAGGAACTGACTTGAGAATTTCTTCTTCCAACACAACACACCGAGGATCGGTTGAGACCATCAAGTGAATAAATACCTCCACAACACCTAATTGCGCTTTTGACATTTTGAGTTCCACCACAGCAATAATCTAAGATCTTTTCACGTCTGGAACACACTTGATATCGCTTAATGCTGATTTGATTTTCGAACACGTGGACAGTAGCAGTGCACTATCCGCCATGTTTGTTTACATTCAGCAGCGCCACCATAGCGTAACTCGCCAATTGTCTCTAGTTTTAGGTACAGGAATTTGGAGAACACAGTATAGTAGGTTCACTTGTACCGTGATTCTAGTAGGCTGGGCAAATTTCACAGTTTGGCATTGTAGACTTCACGTCCAACTGCCTAGTGTGCGCCTGAGCGTCTGGCTTCGAAAGATAGGTTATGTTGGTGTGATGGTGGGTTGCGGTATTTTCGCCCGACACTGGGTTCGCCCGACACGAAAGTCAATGTTAGACTGTTGGCAGCATTGTGACATTTCGACTCGAAATTCAGCGGGAAGGATGCATTTGTTGAAGGGACGGCAACAAGGCAATGTGTCGGGCGAAAATACCCGTCACGTGACCAAGGCCAACACCACGGTGGAAAACCAGTTTCAGGGACAGGTTTCCAAAACCCAAAAATCTTATTTGCGTTTATCCATCTATGGGTTTTAGATGGATAAAAAGATAAAGGTGGACTTCAGTGTCAAGAGCACTCGAAAGCTCAGTGGGTTTTTATTTCACACAACCCCCGCATATATGATAAGAATAAAAACCAAACTTAAATACCTAAGGGGCAATAGACCAAGGAAGGGGTGCCTCGGCTTTTGCCAATATTGCCATGTTGGTGTCATGATCATAGAGCAGGGTTTCTTGACCTTTTCCTAGTCATGGACCCCTCTTAAAATTTTAGAGAGCTTTTACACCGGACCCTTAATTTCTCGAAAGTAAAACGCGGTTTAACATTTTTACCACCTTTTATATTGTTTTCGCTTATAAACTTTACATACAGGTGATCTTTTAAAAAGGACCCATCCACACCTCCAATTTCTCGCTGCACTTATTTTTGCGAGAAAAAAGCTGCCACAGGTCGATTTGCTTTTTTGAGGGGCTTTTTGACTAACACGACACACGTTATTTTCAATATACTATCTTACCTTATTATTCGTTCCACGACCGTCCACCCTTTTAGGTATTAGGGTGACTATACCCTTTTTGGATTTCAAATGGGAATAGAGGTCGAACGTCGAACTGCAAATCATTTTTGAAGGTCATCTAAATTCCCTTCACAACAATTTCGAAAAAATTAAAATCAAACAAAGCCCGCGCGTTCTGAAATAGGTATACCTACAGGTGTTAGCAAGTTTGGGGTAGAAAATTGAACAGCAGGGTAGGGAAATGTTCCAAAAGTGCCAGAAAAATATATTCAGAAAAATGTTGAAAAAAAGTATGATTTTTATTTTTTTAAATAAAATAAATATCAAGTTCGTGGGTCAAAAGTTGGTCCTTCGACCCCTTTTTATTTTCGTAATTTTGAAAAAATAATTCAGTAAACTTCTTTAAGTTTACTAGATCCGCCTCTATATTTTTTAGCAGTTTTGTGTTCAGCTTTCTCAACTGTCTTATAATGTCTCTATTTTTGTTTGTGTTACTGTAATATGTAGGATGAGCGAGACGAAATTATTGATATGATATATTCTGGTATGAAGCCAGATATTCCACGATTTCACTTTAGATTTCTTTTTGCGCTTAAGCCATTTTTCTTTGTTCGACAATATTCAGACTGACTAACTGAAAGCTGCGTACTATTTGGCTTGTCTCTTATTCATCACGGCCGACCTAGTTTTTGAAAAAAAAAATCAAAAAAATTGCAAATTTCGTAAAAACTTCCGATTATGTATTTCGAAAAGTGTATGAAGTTTAAATGTGGTAAAGACCATTTAAAAAAAAATAAGTTATGATACTTAAAAAATTAGAAAGTTCAATTTTTTGTGAATTTTTTCAAGCAAACTGTGAAAATGCGATTTTTCCAGTTTTTAATTTTTAGTTGCTAGTACTGCCATACAATTTAAAAACAAAATATAGGCATAAGACAATTGAAAAAGCTGAACACGGAAATGCAAAAAATATCTGGTGTTCCATTTAAAAAAATTGACTTTTTGTTAATTCCATCAATATAGAACACCTGATAACCGAAAATAGTTTTAGGTCATAGGTCTCATTAAAACCATGTAACTTTTTTCTTACATCTTTTTTTCTACTTGAACGGTAAGACCGCTATGGGATAATTACGCTAGGATGGACCACTCTGTATACAAGAAAGTACACCGTATAAAAAAATCATCTCAATTTTTGAGTGTGAAATATTGAAGGTAGGTATACTTTTACCCTGCTGCTGCAGTGGGCATTGTCATTCCATTTTCTTCAGTGCCACCGCGCTTGAGCATCATTTTCTTCAGTGGTCAGCAGGTCGATCACCACTATTCCCGACAGCATTAGCGAAAAACCGCCAACCAGTTGACGATTTTCGCTACAATGCTGGAACATTTTTTGACAAAAAACAATTATCAACTGTTTTATAATTTTGAGAGACGTAGAAAATTAAATATATGCCTATTTTTTTTTTAAAGTCACTGAGAAAGAAAAAGATATTTTTTTTTACATCATTGAAAAACTGTATTACATTTTCTAACACACACTCAGTACACCGTATACAAAAAATTGAGTTTTCATCTCAATTTTTGAGGGAGAAATATTGAAGATACTTCCACCCTGCTGCTGCGGTGGGCATTGTCATTCCATTTTCTTTAGCACCGCCGCGCTTGGGCATCATTTTCTTCAGTAGCCACCACTATACCTAACAGCATTAGCGAAAAAACGCCAACCAGTTGACAGCTGAGTCTTTGTAAAGTTCCCTGGAAGGTCCGCTACAACGTACGACTGGAGAGTTTAAGCGCTATTTCTGGGACACCTGTATATTCCACAAAACTTGATAAACACTTTAGGACAGGACAGAACTTTGAAAGTCACTACAGACTAAATAGTGCCGGACCATGGAATACCTAACAGAAAAAATCAACATGCGGGAGGTTTGGTCAATGTATGATGCATAGAATATGGCTGAGACATAATAATGATCGATGATGGTTTATGGCTATATGTCATGTCCAAACTATCCCACAGTAGGGTTCGTGCACGCAGTAGCCTAAAATTCTCCTAAAATTATCCTCAGTTTGATAGCACATCAAAATTGAAATTGTGACTTTGTTTGACCGTCTGGAATAGCGTTTGAGTGATTTGAATCAAATTTTCAAAAATATTCATGAAAAATTTCTGTTAAATGATAATTCTTTTTCGAATCAGCTAAATTAGTGCCAAACAATTTGGGAATCTCATTTTGTAGCATTTTTGAATTTATTTAGTTTCTGCATGAATATGACATCAGATTTTGAATCTATACAGGATGACTTTTTTAGCAGAAACTCGAAAAACAAAATTTTGGGTACGGTCCTGTATTTATTTTATAAGTGAATAGGGCGCTACAAAGGCTTTCGGTTCTAAAATACACCTGCAAAATTTCAATAGGTTCTATTGATGTGTTCCTGAGATATGGCCAATCAAACTTTTCGGTTGAACACATAAATCACCCTGTATATCGGAAACGGGGGACGTCAGGAAAATTTCGAAGGCAGATTCTGATTTGCCTCGAGAAAAGTAGGTACATCTACCCTTGAACTTTGTCGGTTACTTCGTGGGACACCTGTATAGACCTTCTCATATAGGCGGTTCCCTTTACTCGCAGCTCGTACGCAGGTCTTCCTATAGACTAAATAGCTCACTGGTTCAATTGGCTGTTTAACCGGGAGCGCTTATCGATCGGGCTGGCTGGGCTTGGGGTTGACTGGTTAAATGAGAATTAAGAATGGCTATAGTAGGCAGAGCGCTATATCCTTTCTCTTTTCAAATTGACCTCAACTTTATAATTTTGGAATTTGAGGCGCTATGGATTCACAAATTCTTACCGGTTGAGGATGGTTCATTATTCTTGCCATGTGAAAATTTCTCTGCGATTGGACATGATGGGTCGTTTTCTTGAACGGTTCCCAAAGGGTTTTTGGAAGGAATAAAGAACCGTTTTCAAGAAAACGACTAATCCACTCGCAGTGGAATTTTGACATGGCAAGGATAATGATCCATTGATCTGTTATTCTCTACCATTAACGAATTGTGAAACTGCATAATAAACGACTCCTCAAGTTGAAAAATTAAAAATTATACAACATCAAAATTGGAATATAAATTTGATTTGAGCTTGAAGTCTTTCCACAAGGTTCTTTAATATTTTATTTAAAAAAAAAAGATTTTTTTCCGAAAAACACAATATCTAGAAACCACCATTATTACACTATTCAGAATTTATTTATATATTAATTTTATTGTAGCCCTCCTTGTACAAGCCCCGTTGATGCCAACCAGCTTGGCGAAACCGGTCGGCAACCCTAGAGAAAAATAAAATATTAAAAAACCTTGTGGGAAGACTTCAAGCTCAAATCAAATTTATACAACTACCCATTCCACTTCAAGATTATGGAGCCCTTCAACATTAAATCAAAATTGGAAGTTTTGAAGCGCGAGGATCCCAACCTTGTAACGAAGCTTTAATTTACGATATTTACAATGAATTGATTTGGAAAAGGCTGATTTAAAGTTTTCCCGGAAAGTTCAGATTTTCTCCGGGAAGAAGAAACACGACTAAAACATGAAATTTTAGCCTGTAGTCCTGGATTTCCACCATTTCCCGGTCGGACGCTACGAATTTTCAAAGTTTTCCCATGCCATTGATTACTCGATCGGGATGGCCATTGATCAGATTTTAATCAGAATGACGCGTCGTTCGGTGCTAGGCACTATAGGGAGAAGAAATCCTTGCCTGAGGAATGAGATAAACTTACTCGAGAGAGGAACTTTTTTCGAAATATTCCGACTGAAATCGAAAGTGTATTGCATTAGCTTTCTGATTCCCTGGTCTTGAGCTCCGCCACTTGAAACTCGTGAGCAGAGGAAATTGGTAAACAGAGATGAGATATCGTACCTACGCTACTTTTTGATGTATTTTGAATTAGTATATTTTATTCATAGGTGAAGGTGTTATAATGTATATGATCAATTATTGATAAACGTATTATTATTATTTTTGAGGAAGGAGGAATTTTTGAAATCTGACCAATGATTTTCGATTCCTCCCTCCAGGAAAAACTCCAAATTTTCCAACCTTTGATCCCGTAAACAAATTTTCACCAATTTTTTTTTCAAGCAATAAGTCATTGGTTCTTGGTCATTTCCCAACAATTTCTTTTCCCAATTTTCCCGTGATTTGCTGTAGGTAGAATATCAATGGCGATTTAAGGCTGTAACGCAAGAGACTAAAAGAAGACTCTTTTAATTTAACATATTTAGATCGGATCCCAGATGAATCATCTAAATGTCCGATATCACAAAGTTGTTATCAAATTCTATTAAATTTATAACGTGGAATAAAATGCAAACCCAGTCAAGTACTCCAAGAAAAAAATTACCGGATGATAGCAAGATATATATTTAAGATTTAAGTTTAAGCTTTTCAGAACAAAATACAATTTGTTATTAGCACGTCAAAATAAATATAATGAAGTATAACATAAAATATAAGTAAATAATATATAGATATAGAACAATCATAGCCTTATGACTCTAGACACAACAGTAAATCTGTCTCTTAGAAATTCGTCTATCCTGTTATAAACTCTCTCACCGCTGGTTCAGCTAAAAGTTTATGAGAGAGTCAACTTTAATCTGAGTTAGTTGCTAAGCAACTGGCCATGCTATTGGCTGTGTCATAACATCTAACTCAGATTAAAGTTCAGTCGCTTATAAAGCTTTTGGTGGAACCTGCAGTCAGTTAACAAACTTTCAAGTTTTTTTTTCAAGTTGATTGAGTAGGTACATATTTTTCTTAATTTTTTGTCACCAGCTTCAACTACAAAAAAGCTTTCTGCTACCGAATCTCCTACATTTTTTGCATATAGTCTTGACTACACTCTTCAGCAATATGAGGATCTTGAATATCTTCGGAGAAAATCCCCACAGCAAAATTTCATGTCACAATGCTATGAAAATTTGCATGATACGCTGTAAGGGCAGCTCCTCTAGTTCCTATTTGCCTCACCGTCGGTTCCACAAAACAGATAATACGAGATTAGTTGATTTACGATTTTTGTTTGTCAATTTGTAGCTGACTGATCAATGGAAATGCTGGTTTATCCCTCAATAATGGAAATATGATGGGTCTAGTATAGATTTCAGGCATTTTTTGTGAGTAACCACCTAGCATTCAGCAGAAAAAGTTCAGTTAATCTGCAATCAGTCTTGATCGCTGATCATCTTTTTTGTGGAACTGACGGTCAGTCTTCAAATGGAAAAAATGGCTGAGGACAGAGTTGTGCTTAGTCTATTGATGTGGGCCAACCATTTCAGATTTTGTTGTAGGTGCAGTCCTAAGAACTTTAAGGCGTTTTGAGTGGTACCTCTGATTTCAAAAGTAAGGTATTGTGTTTTCCCTTGATTTAGTTTCAGCCTGTTTGCCTCGAACCATTCATCTATTTCCAACAAGTCTGTACTGATGCAATATACATCCTTGTAATGTGATGACTTCATGCCTCCAATCATTTTCAAAGTCTCTTTTGCTGCCACTTCTTGGATAACAATAGAATGTGTGGTGGTTGCTCTCAGATTTCTTAGGTAGTGTTTGAGTTGAATTTGGACTTGAAACCTAGTGAATGATTCTTCAGATGTTGCAGTTGTTGTTCCATCCATATATGGTACCCAAGTTGGCTTAATGAAGTGTTGTGGCCAGGTTTGTTCCAATACATTTCTCTTATTGTTGTTGTCAGCTGTTGCTGTTGTTGTTTATTATACACAGTGGTCTTGATTTGTATGGCTTGCACCAGATAGATGGCCAGAGAGGGGGGGTTCCATGTTGTCTTCATTCCTTTCCACTTTGTTTCATCTCATGTCATTGCAAAGATGTTGTCAATGCATGTTGATTACTGCTTATTATCCTGGTGATGTGAGGGCTCAGCAAACACGTGGATCGGGCCGAATTCTCAAATCTTGGCTAATGCTCCATTGTCGGCTTTGTGTTTTCCAAAATGTTAGTGTTAAGTCACCTGCAACAAAAAAAAGGCTTATTGATGCATCGATTTTGAAGATATGACAAGCATATTTCTCCAAGTGGCTCATGAACTTATAAATGCTCAGGATGATCAAGGGAGGATGATGATGAGAATACAAAATATAGCTCCAAGACACCAAAACCCAGTGGGACAGCCTTTATTTTGGCTTGTAGAGCACATTGTACCGGAACTAAGCGAAAAGTGTGTTAGCCCAAGTTTGTCTCAGTATACAAATAAATGTAAGCTATTATGCTGTATTCCCATCATGTTCTTTCCTTGAAGTAATAGGATTTGCATTTTATTTCGGTTTTAAACATTTGATTCCCTACTTTTGGTACTCACCGAACTTAAATTTGATATATCAATTTTTGTGCAATTGGGCATGAAGAATTCCAATTCGAAATAGTGTCGGGCGAACATGATGCAAGTCTGCAACTTTCTTGGTGGGCCCGGAAAATCAAAAATCCGTGTTGGCTGGCTCGTCCAACACCGTCAACATAAAACTACGTGCCAGGGGGCCACGGCCCATTCACGGACACGTGCCCGACTGAAGCCCTGTTGCCACATACTTTTAATGCTTTTCCACTCAGTGATACCAAACGTTTAACAATGATGAATCTGTCGGGCGAACATTCTGTCGGGTGGAAATTTGTCGGGCGAAAATACCTGAATCGTGATGGTATGTTGACTGTTGCTGTCAAAAATGAAAAATTTACCGAAATCAACTTTGCAAATTGCAAATATGGAGTGGATATAGTTCACCTTTCACAAGTTCCGCAAATTTCTTGTTCCAGTACGATGTCCTGAGCAGTCAAATCAAGTATTAACGCCGATGAATCCCATCCCCACAAAAATTAGGAGGGTTCAGCTTTCCATCGTTTCCAGCCTTCCAGAGTGTGGGTACTTCTTTTAAAAACCAGGAATAGTTCACAATGCTTCCATATTATGTGGTTTTTGAAAATAGATTCACGTCTTCTCCGCAGAGCTGAACGTTATGGGGTACATGCCCAGCACCACAGAGCACCTATAATAGAGCGGCATCTGCTGTATATTGGACGAGGATGAAAACACTAGCGCCAGCGGCGGGTGTAGGGGCAACTAAATACCAATAGGCGGGACTTTTAAACGGGTTGCTTGTTTATTCCACTTCGAATTTTGTTCATGCAACTTCAATTTGTAAATTCCATTTCTTTGTTTCAAAATTATTGCTACATCGCAGAAGTTAGTCAAATTATTTTTTTGATTTTCCACTGTAATAGCGATTAGTAATGTTTTATTGGAAAACGAAAAAATAATCCGGTTTCTTCTGCGATGCAACATCAATTTTTTGAAACGAAAAAATGGAATTCACAAATAGAAGATGCATAGAAACGGTATTGTTACTCAAAACGAGCAGACATAAAATTAGAACAAAAAAACACTATTTTTCAACAAAATTTATTTCAAATCATAGGTAGGCAACAAAGGAAATAACCGTTTTTCATTTTCTTGGCTATCAATAATAAGATTTACTCACTTCACTAGGAAATCCTTTCCATCAATGACCTCACTTTATAGCTGGAACTTGAGACTTCAGTGACACTTTCATTTTGTTTATTTTAGTGGCCTAGCTGGCTCTTCGGTAGGTCTGAAAGTGCTAGCTGGTTCTTCGACAGGTGTGGAAGTGCTGGCTGGTTCTTCGACAGGTCTGGAAATGCTAGCTGGTTCTTTGACAAGTATGAAAGTGCCAGCAGATTCTTCGACAGGTGCAAAAGTGCTGGCTGGTTCTTCGACAGGTCTGGAAATGCTAGCTGGTTCTTCGACAGGTATGAAAGTGCCAGCAGGTTCTTCAACAGGTGCAAAAGTGCTGGCTGGTTCTTCGACAGGTGTGGAAGTGCTGGCTGGTTCTTCGACAGGTCTGGAAATTCCAGCTGGTTCTTCGACAGGTGTAAATGTGCTAGCTGGTTCTTTGACAGGTGCAAAAGTGCTGGCTGATGGTACTTCGACAGGTCTGGGAATGCTAGCTGGTTCTTCGACAGGTGTGGAAGTGCTGGCTGATTCTTCAACAGGTCTGTAAATTCCGGCTGGTTCTTCGACAGATGTAAAAGTGCTGGCTGGTTCTTCGACAGGTCTGGAAATTCCAGCTGGTTCTTCGACAGGTGTGGAAGTGCTGGCCAATGCTCAAGGGCTTAATTACATCCGCAGCGACAACTTGAGGATCGAGCGCAGGAATTACCTCCGCCAAATGTTCCACTATGAACATAAACACTGATTAATTTTAATACACTTTTACCAAATCCTTGGCCAAATCAATTCGAATAATCAAATTATGAGATAAATAGCTCACCATTCAGAACAGTGTAGAAAAAACATATTGTCTCAGCCCTCTCCATAGGCAGGTATGTCATAGGCCCTCTCCTTGTACCCGGGACAAAATACTCATCGGGAAAGTGTTGGTTACAGATAAAATGTTTTCGGTAAAGCTCCTGGTGGAAATTGATTTAATTGTAGAAAATTAATATTTTCCAACCACTGATTCAGCAACCACGTGCATAAAGAATAAAATTTTCACAAAAAAAAACAACTTTCAAACTGCTTTTCAACGAAAAGAGCGAAGAGCACAAAGAACATTCAAGTTTTAACGGGCGCACCGCGGAAGACAAATGACAGATCTTGGAATTTCCGCCAGCACTGTCAAGATATGTCAAATAAGCGCCCTCTAACGGTTGTAGGGGCAAGCTTTTAGCACGGTCGGTAACCAAAAATTTAGTTCAGGTCAGCCCCATATGACTTTCCTGTCTATTATAGTTTGTCTATGCCCAGCACCTATTCCGCACATTTTTTCTCCCAGAAGCGAGTTCTTGATGGCACTCTCGAGGACTTTAAAATGGGCACTGGACGTTATTGTTAAAGACACAAGCTGAGGCGCAAACACAGTTTTCACAGTAATGGGCATAATTTTACCACAATTTTCATGAAACTCGTGATTTTCAGTCTATTTGACACTCGATTTGACAAACGGTAAAGTTGTTGATCTTGTCCTCAAGCTTAAACTTTCAAAAATCAATGCAACCAACTGCCAAGTTCTAGGGAGTTTTCAAATATCAGATTTGAAAACTTAGAAACAAAATCTCACAGCCAACTAGAATCACGGTACAAGTGAACCTACTATACCCAGACTTTTCACCAGAAATTGAACTAGAGACCTATTCCGCATCGCAGTAACGACAGAATCGCCTACGATACCATGTTCATGCTGAATCAAATACCTAGGTAGCCAAAAAGTAATCGGGATGTAGCTTTTTGAGCCAAATCAGAGGGGAAATTTGTAAGGCACCGCTTCTGAAATCATTCTTGTAAACCCAATGAAAAACTTTACAACAGTGGCAAACAACACTGATAGTACCTTGAAATGAAAGGTCCTTTGAACTAGCCCCCAGACTACTAAAAATAGTGGTTTCAAAGCTGATCTTTGACAAAACATTGTGCAAAGAGCAAAGGGAAAGTATAACCAATACATAGAAAAGAATATTTTTTGTTTTATATTTATGGCCTGAATAATTACAAGGCATGTTATAAAATAAAAAAATTAACGGTTAGACTTAGCAACACGTTCCAGTTCGTCCTTCTTCTTGATTGCATAGGAGTTGGATGAGCCCTGTAAAGAAAATACCAAAATATTATTGAAGAACAAGATTGAAAATGAAAAAAAAGTGCCTTGTTGACTGAGTAATCTGGCTAAAGGGATGTTTAATTTCCCTTTAAACTCATTTGTACAACTGAGAGTAGTTACAATGAAGTTCAGCAAGAAGTCGCGACACAGTAATACAAAAATTAAGCAGCTTGAAATGGCTGAAAGGAAGCAACTTGTATTATTCAGTGACAGTGCTGAGCTTCGTTCTATTACTATCCAGCAGATGTAAAAAGAACTTTTATTGTTCAAAATAGTGTAACAAATCACTGCACAATCATTACAAAAACTTGATAATAATTGATGCAAGCAGTAATAAGTTTTACTTTGGTCCCAAGCGAAACGACAAAATTTGGAATTTCATTTTGCAGCATTAGAAGGGACAAATTTGAAAAGAAAATACTGGCGCTTGATTGGTTGAAAATATCAGCGCTTTATTTACCTTGGCGGCGTTGATAAGCTCATCAGCTAAGCACTCAGCAATGGTCTTGATGTTACGGAACGCGGCTTCACGAGCTCCAGTGCACAACAACCAGATGGCTTGGTTAACTCGCCTCAACGGGGAAACGTCAACGGCTTGCCTCCTGACGGTACCAGCCCTACCAATACGGGTGGAGTCTTCACGGGGGCCAGAGTTGATAATGGCTGTTACCAAAACCTACAACAATCCCATTCTTGGTTCATTTGATTTTATAAGCATCCAAAGGCTATAAGTATTGAATAATTATCAGACTTTGGTATAATTTATCAACAAAATTTATTCTGAAGAGGTGTCAGAAAATTGTAGTACTCATCATGTTGAAAAGAACAAAAAAGATTGAATGGGAAATATTAACCTGCAGGGGGTTTTCACCAGTCAGCAGATGAATGATTTCAAACGCATGCTTGACGATGCGAACGGCCATCAGTTTCTTTCCGTTGTTGCGTCCGTGCATCATCAAAGAGTCGGTCAATCGTTCTACGATGGGGCACTGTGCTTTGCGGAAACGCTTGGACGCGTACCTACCAGCCGAATGCGGCAAGTATTTCGCGTTCTTTTCTTTAACTGCGATGTAATCCTGTGAAACAATTAATTTTTTTAGAATATGGTTTGGCATTTGGGGCGAGTGATGTGTATTCTCGAGGAAGTTCAGTATTTAGTCTCAACAAAGTGTTTCTGAAGAGGTGTCAGAAAATAAGTAGATCTCATCATTTTAAGCTAATGGTGAAGCATACCTGAGCCAGATTCATGTAAATTTGCCATAATGATCTCAAGCCTACAACTTTACTGTCTTGAACACAAAACTTCGAAGTCTCAGACTTGCATTCTTATTATATAAATTATATTGCAAGCTAAGATAAAGTGACAAATTTACGTGAAATTAACAACGATAGGTTATTACCTTATGAAACTGAACATACCTGCAGCGACATATCCGAAACTTGGACATCATCGCAGGACCATCTGCTAAACAGTTTGATTTCAGGTAATTCGGCCATCTGGGGCGCGCCGAGGTCGCCAGACTGTATCATATCCATATCGTCAGCCATGCTGGAATCTCACCTGAAAGCAGAAAAACTTTTAATCTGTGGAGCTCTCACTTCTAACCTAACTTTTGCTAACGATAGGGCTTCAGACGTTTTATTATCAACAATTTGTATTCTGCCAAGAGGTGTCAGAAAATAAAGAATATTCATCATTGTAACAGCCCAATGAGTCAAAATCGATAGATCACTAGCGAAAAGAAGTTAATTCAAGCAGTGAAATGTTGACCAACACGTGGATCGCCTTCAACAAGCTATAATTTAGGATTAGCTCAAATACAGCGGAATCTATCGAATTACTCAATTGCAGTTAGAAATTGCATGCATTTTTTCAAAAGAATACAGGAGAAAAGTTTCAAAAACTCACCTATTACGGATTGAAACTAACGAGTTCACGTTCACCTCACAGCAACATGAACCGGAAAGGAGCAGCCGTCATCAAAATGGCGGTGAACTGACACATGGTACCAACAAAACCAAGCGATCAAGCAAATACCCTAGCATTACAGCCAATGACAGCTCACCCCGATTAGGCATCTCTTTTCAACTCACGAAAGCATCCCTCGTTTGTCTTTCTCACTTTTAGTTACAGTGACTTTACATCTGTCATGTTGGCAGTAACGACCTTTAAAGCGGGTTATTCAAAATGTGATTACATTTCCATTCAGTGTTTCCAATTTGTGTTTGTGATCATACTAATATTACTAATAGGTATTACACTCATGTTTACACAATAACGTGATAAGTCAACGATGTAATAATCGATTACTGCTGAATTCTGTGCGAGTCGTGAAGTGACGTTCTGTAGGGTTTTTAGTAGGACCAAGTTAGTTATCGATGAAGGGAGAAACAGGTGAAACAAAACAAGAAACGTCAGTGTCATTTTGAGGGGTTGCTGTCAGTGCTGTCACGCAAGTTGTTTTTCCAATGAAAAATAATCGTAAACTCTCGAAATTCCGATAAGTCAACGTCCCACATGTTTGTGCTCGCCTCGCTGATCATATTGCAAGTTCGCAGCTTGCGCCCTGCCGCCAAACATTGACTGACATGACGTTGGAGGACCCGTTTTTTGTAGTCAAAGAGTAAGCAGGAACTGCTGTTCTTTGTGGTCGTTTTACTAGTACGGTTTTTGCTTGTTACCCCTTATTTTGCATGGATATTTAGTTTTGTGCGTTGCGTAGTTGGGCATCAGCATGATTGTCGAATTCGATCGGACAATCAAACGGTTTCTAAAGGCTCTCTTGGGTTTTTAGTGAAGTGTTTAAAGCTCTGAACAAAACAAGAGGTTTGTATCTTCGATGGACTGAGCTGCAAGACGACGCAGTCTGCATCACCAAAGATGAAGTGGAATGGACCAACACTGAACTCAAAAACTCACTACGTAGCATAGAATGGGACCTCGAGGACTTAGAAGATACAATTGATATCCTTTTTAATGCTTCATATACTTAACTTACTCACTAGCTAATCGAGTTTTCCTTAACTGTGCAATACATATCGTAGAGAAAAATCCCTCGAAATTTAAGATAGACAACAAAGAACTTACTGTGAGAAAGAATTTTGTTGATACCACACGAGAAGAAGTCAAGGTAGGCATTTCTTAGCTTCCAATCATTATTATTGATTGAATGTATTTTAATTGCCAATATTTTTTAGTGTATGAAAGATAAGATCAACATGAACAGGAACAAAGATAGAGATCACACAGCTCGACAAGTAAAAATCTGTATACCTATGAATGTAACATTTTCAAACTGTGTCATTTTGTAGCCTTTATTAGACAACAGCCCAGTGAGGGTCATGAACAGTCACGGCACTACCAAATACTCAAAACTAGAGAACGACTTGGACAGTCCCCAGCGTCAGTTCTTGAACGAAACTATATCTCAACAGCAGTACATGAGCAGACAACAAGAGGAGCATTTAGAAGCTATTGGGGAATCTCTTGGGTCTCTGAAAACTGTTTCGAGACATATTGGAATAGAATTAGATGAGCAAGCTGGGTAAGTACAAAAAATCTATTTTGGGGAATATTGAAGTGGATGAGGGCCTATATTTTATAACCGGGAATCAGGAATCTATTCAAGTTTGAATTCTATAAAATAGAAAAGCTTGTGGTGTGGTGGTCCAACACCCATGCCAGGGGTTGGGACTGTTGGGAGTTCGATTCCCACCAAGAGCAATCGGATTTTCGTTTTGAAATCAAGCTCCTTGATTTAATTAGAATGCTCTCTAAATACAAGGGCTAAATGTGTGTCGCATAGCACGTAAAATGTGAACGATGGTGCCGACCTCATGCGATGTTGGTGGTCGTTATAAATCCCTACCTTGTGTTGAAGCACCCAGGGGTTCGGCAAAATTTCCGGTGTAGTGGAGGAAAACATTCACCGGCGTCGGTTTTAGGCCTTGTTGCAGAAATAGGCTGACTTGTCATATTTTACTCATAGTACAGGAACCAGGGAGAGCAATAGTAATTTTCATCAGGTCTAGAGCGCATGCTCACGTTCCTTGCTGGTCGGCCAAAAAATTCGACCTTCGCGTGCTTGCCAGACTCGCACAGCTCTGTAATCATTCTCCCCACTCTATACCTCTGGTGCTAGCCGACCCGAACTGTCAAATTTTGCGCATGCCCACTGAAACACAAAATCCTCATGAAAACACCTATAAGAAAATAATTTCCACTAGTCTGGAAATTGGCTTAGAAGGATCGGCTGCGGTACGGAAAACGGCTACATTTTATACACTTAACCCAACTCTGTTGCCTTCTACTCATGATTATTACCGTCGTCACCGAGGAGGAAATCACGATCACACTTACAGTTGCTTTTCAGTTGAATTGTTTAGGCCGTACTATTTTTCTTTGCGATGCCCTTCTCAGGCCCACGCGCAACTGCGCAACATTAGGTGCTTACCTTTTACCACAAAACTCACTGATCTGATCCTAGTTAGAGAGAGAAAAGGCGAGAAACCACATGCGCGAAAGTGAGATACCTACCACTAATAATACTTAGGTCAGAATACTTAGTTCAGGTTGTAAAAGGAAAGCACCTATTGTTTTGTTGGTAAGTCATAGAGTCAGTGGGCACTTTCCATTTAAAAACTTTTTGTCGGTTTGTGTGAACAGAAGTCGACTCTTGCCAGGGACATGAATGGAACAGTTTTCGTACGCTTGTGTTACGAAAGTCATATTTTTGACCTGGTCATGTGCAGAAACAGCTGTCAAAACTCAAAAGACAAATAACTAATTAATTGATCAAATAATACGCTTGAAAGCCCTAGAAGTGTTTACCAATTTCACGTTTACCTACATATAAATATCGCATAATATTTACGTGAATAAAAACTCACCCATTTAGTGTCACAAGTCTGAGTCACCGTGAAGACAAAAACGCACCAGGTAAAAATCCCCAAGAAAGTTTGTTGGTAATTGCCCCAACTCCCACCTCCGTGCGAGTCGGCTTGTGTTAGCTTGTGTCGATGACACCAACACAAATCAAATGGAAAGCATTTGTGCCGATTTGTGTCGACACAAGTCGACTTGTGTCGGTAAATGAAAAGCGCCCGTACCGTACCTACTCTTATTTTCCACTGAAGTGATGTAGGCAACCAACAATACATCAACATCCAGAAACTCAACTGGTGTTCTCTTAACGCGTATTTTTTACAAAAATTTCTGAATAAGTGATCCGCAAATTTTAAATGATTGAACTGCACGCAGTCTTCCTTCAAAATGTTGTTTATTTTATTCTGACCGGTTTCGAAGGTCTCTGGCCCTTCTTCGTCAGAGTGTAAAGCTATAAGATAAAATACATAAAGCAAGTACATAAAAGGAGAACGATAACATACCAAAAATGTATAAAAGGATGGTATAAATAAAGTTTGTGTAAATGGTTTCAAATTCTTGAGATGTCAATAAAACAGTTATGATGTTTTATTGACAATTTTTTATTGCAAATTTTATTTTAGAGTACATATCATACACACCGTTCTGAGTGGTTTGCCAATTTTTTTTGTTTGGATTTGCATGTGGCCGTTATCCGTACCGTAGCCAAAGAATCTTTATAGTTTAGGCTATAGCATGCTAATTCTCCGTCTGACGGAGATGACAGTTTCATATCGCCATAATAAAGAAGACGTGCAAGAAACTGATTTGAATAGAATATCTCAATGTCTGGTCATCTGACAAAAATATGTATGAAAGATTTCTTGTACCCTATTAAATTGTGAACAATTGGATCCATCAACAGTCTCTCTACGACAGATGGTTCTCGAAATTAAGCGTTTGGAAGTAAGAGCGTTTTTCGTAACAGCGTCCTGCCGTTTGACTTTGAAGTTTTTCAGCCCTGGCCCTTACATTATCAAATAAGTGTCATTCTGCATATTTTTTCAAATACTGAAATTTGAAACTCAAAATTTTTGAGTTAGGCAATTTTTATAAACACCTCTAATTACTCCACATCCCCGCGTTGGTTGGAAGATTTTGGTCTACTCAAAAACCTAGGAGCAAATATGAATTCTTCTATCCTCCTGGTCCAAAACAAATGTGGTGTTCAACGTGTGCGAAAGAAACGGATGCAAACGAAAATTTTTCGCAAATTGACACCCTGTATTTTTATGTGGGAGTCGATTCTACTTTTCATCCTGATTATAAATATATGTATATCATACTTGACAGGTTAGTGAACAAAACACATATGAAAAAATTGATGAAGTTTTGAAAAATATCAAATACTTAGAAGATTTTTGTTAAAATATTTCATTGATTTTCTCATAATTTTGGGTGATTATTACATACAACGCCCTTGATTATTAGACCTACAAGGATAATATTCACTTATCTAAATCCCACTGTCAATAGCAACGGAATAAAATTCATGTAAACAACAAAATCTGACAGCTGTCACTTCGGACTTCTTTTATGTAATAATCTTCAAAATATCACTCGTGCTCGAGATTTTTCCAGATAATTTTGGCCAGGCGTTTCCCTCGGGCTGATTGTCCCTGGATAAATGCCCTCCTTCTACGGAGTCGGGCATTTATCGCTACAATCAGCACTCGCGATCGCCTGACCAAAATTATCGTGAAAATCTAAGCACTTGTGATATTACTGTTGATTATTACATACAACGCCCTTGATTATTAGACCTACAAGAATAATATTCACTTATCTAAATCCCACTGTCAATAGCAACGGAATAAAATTCATGTAAACAACAAAATCTGACAGCTGTCACTTCGGATTTTTTTTGTAATAATCACCAAAATATCACTCGTGCTCGAGATTTTCACAGATAATTTTGGCCAAGCATTTCCCTCGGGCTGGTTGTCCCTAGATAAATGCCCTCCTCCTACGGAGTCGGGCATTTATCGCTACAACCAGCACTCGCGATCGCCTGGCCAAAATTATCGTGAAAATCTAAGCACTTGTGATATTACTGTTGAATAAATTTGATTATAGTTTGAAACTTTCACTGAACTTGACTTGAACCGACAAACTTTTGAAAAAAAAATTGTTTTCCATATTTCTTGAAACGTCATCAATTTTTTCAACAGATGTTCTTCTCAATAACCTGACAAGTATAATATATATTTATAATCAGAATGAAAAATGGAATCGATTCCCATATTAAAATACAGGGCGTCCCCAATGTTAAAGAAAATTCAGTGTTGCACCCCAGAAAATTTCAGTGAACAGATTCGAAGCCTACAAAAAAATCGTCTGAGAATCGTTTTTATTTTTGAAATTATGCTCAAAAGGAAGCCTCCAGGGGGGGGGGCTAGAATTGATACGTGAACACCACCCCTGTACAAAAACCGTTTCGAGATATTGATGTGCGGTTTTCAAAAATATAATTGGAAAAAATCGACAATTGTTTTTAAGAAAGTTACACACGCTTAAAAATGGACCACTTTGCACTCCTTCGTTTGTCACCCTGTATATTATAGGTACAGTATATCAGCAAACACGATATCCAAATATTATGAAACTTGCAGTCACAAGAATGCCCGACTCATTAACACCATCCTTTTTTCAAATCGAAAATGTTTCGTCTCGATATCCTCATTTGAACTTGAGCGAGTTTTTGGGGTGGATCACGGATCACTTCAATTTTTGACCTGTTTGGGGCAGAAACTGCAAGTATGAATATTCGTTCTCAAAATCACCTTTATCTACTTTGCGTTACTAATGGATTCATTATTACATCGAAAGCGGTGCTTTAATGGAGAATATTATTAAACTGCTTTTCAACCAATAGCAACAATTTATTGTCTATAGAAGGTAGGCGAACGTCAGTGTGGAGGTGTAACCTGTCAAACGTTTCTATTTTCAACAGCGAGAATTTACGATTTCTGGGCATTAATCAGAGTGAAGTAGATAAAGTAGTATATTACACTTGTTTAATAGAAGGTATTGTCACATTATTTCCTTTGGAACACTCCTCGCAATGAAACTCGTATAATAATATACTATTTACGTTATCGTTTCATTCGATACATAACGTGTAAAGTGATACATAGTCAAATACCGTTATGTATCACGCTTGACATTTGTCAAAAGTAATGTCAAATCTATAAGAAATTAGAGTTTTCTCTCATTTTGAGGAACGATAACGTAAAATGTTGTACGACACTCGAGCGATGTGCCATTTCGGGCCCTCAGCCTCTTTCGCAGCATTCGGCTACGCCTCATGATAGCAAACACGGCTTCGGGCCTAAAAACGCGCTTTTGTATCGTAAACCAATATTACAGCCTACTTATTTTTACTAAAATCAACTACTCAGTACAGTGCGATACGTTTGACGATACAAGCTCATCTTTTTACAGGATGCTGGATGAGTTTGGGACTGAATTGGATAGTACCGAGTCTAAGTTGGATTCTACTCTGAAGAAGGTGGCCAAAGTGTTGCACATGTCTAATGGTAATTTATTTGAAAACTTGTCCTGACAAACACCTAATCTTGTGTTTCCAGATCGGCGTCAGTGGACTGCAATTATTATATTATCTGTCATTCTTATCATTGTGATAATTTTATTTTCTTTACTGTGATTTTATTTCATACTTGCCTGGCATTTTTAGTCAGTTTTAGACATATTATGCTATAAGTACAAATTACTAACTTTTAATTTATTTTAACTTACCTACTATTTATTATATACCTAGGTACCTACCTATTTATTATAATTTATTTTATAAACACTTGCCCTAAGAATAGATATTTTTGAATCCACCTGTTATTAGAAATACAAATGGTTTCTGGAAGGTTTCAATTTGGAGGTTTCTAGAACACTTTTTCTTTCTGACACCAACTTTACTGAAAGAATTTCCATAGTGTTATAATGCTTCAATCGCTCCAATATTTTATTCTATATCTTAACAAAGCCGATCTCCCAACACTGTGACTTTCTTGAAACCCAAAATTAGTGATTGAGTGTGCCATTTTGTATAGCACCAATGAAATTATATCTACGTACCTACCTACATATTTATGGTTTTCAGTTGGAGGAGGATAGTATATTATCATAATAGGTGAAGTTGTTTGTAGTGAAAAGTGATTATTATATACAAACTTATGTGGATATAGTGTTGGCACTTGGATTTAGTGTTCGTGTACCTAATTGTTTCATTTTATTGTACCTAATAATGTAATACTTTACTTTGGAAAATATAGGCGATGAATATAATTTCATGGATTCACCTTTCCAGTAAAACCAGCTTAGGAAGATGATATATGAATCGACGATATCAATAAAAAAAAACTTATCGGAACGACATTTCCATCTACCTAATAAATATAAAACTTCTACTTCCTGAAATGTGAGCAATGAGTTCACCGACCTGTCAATATTATAAAAACCGCAGAAGAATCTCCCGAAACCTGCTGTGAACGAGCCACATTCATAATGTAAAATTGGTGGAGGCGCGTTGGCAATATGCCAAGATAGGCGATAATACAAATTCGGCACTTAAAAAAGCACCGTGAAGGAGAAAATGGAAAATTAATCAAAACAGAGGCTGTCGGCCAGGACTTTTTATTATGTGGTGTTGTGCTTTCTTGATGTATGGCCATAATCTCGCTAAAATATTAAATTCTCCCCCTCAATTAATATCAGTACCGTGTACCTATATGCCCACGAAAATAAGCTGATTTTCAGCAGATTGTGTAAGTATATAGCCCAGATTAAGAATCCAATCAAAGACCAAATAGGCAGGGATGTATAGGTGTATGTATAATATGCTAATTTGTGATTTTCCACGTGTTGCTGTGATAGAGGCATAATGATTTTGATGCATTATTCATGAATTTCGGATGTCAACGGCACGCGGGCATTGGTTTATCGAAAAATCTTCCCTTATATACGACCTTAGGACTTATAGGAGTTGTTTGTCAAAGTAATGAAATACCTTCCCCAGAAATTTATTAGAACGCTTGAATAAGAAAGTCTCAATAAGGATCTTTTATAGTGGCAGTGGGAAAGTTTTCTTCCGTCATCCAAGATTGATGGAGCAAAATCATTTTAGATAGATACATCGATAGGTATACGTAGGTGAGTAAGTTCGTTAATAAAATCACTTCAAAATTAAATGTCGTCATCTTTGAGGAATAATTATTCAGGGTGATTTCTCGGGTAATTCAGATACCTACTTAATTTGCTTGGATTAGTGGAACATCCGTTACCTATCTACCTAAATAATGCTGTAATCTATGGGATCAATGATGTTTGGACGGGGAATCAAGACATCAATGAAATATGTTGGTAGCGAGTCGGTATAGGCTTATGAGATACAGAAAATGTTGTATTATTAATGCTTTTTTGGTTCTTCAATCAACACTACCTTACTTTCTTTTTCTCCAATATATATTTCGATCTATGATGCGCTCATCGTCAGGAGTGTCCACAATTAGACAATAATTGTCTATACTGAATTTTTCAAAAGTGCTCTCTAAAGTGTGTTCAGCGACATGTAAAGGTTACCGGTTGGCGATAAAACTTGAAGACTAATTCGACCCCGCTGGATTCCAAAATCCCGGTTTCCAGCACGATGTGAAATGGTGGCTTCTGGGGGCGGAGCCCTCCCCCCTAATTTCCGTTTTTTTTCAGTCTCAAGTTTTCCAATTTTTTGAGTTTTACCAGCTATAAGTTCAAGACGATAGTATAAATACGGCAAATTTCAAATAATTCTAGTAGGTAACTCGATTATTTTTGAAGCCTTCAGAATAATTTTTTTGAAATAATGTTCTTAGGTAGGTCCTACCTAGTTGTCTTTCCAAATCATTAGAAACCGAAGAAGTATAAAAATATGACACAAAATATTTGAGCTATGGGAAGTAGGTACATCAATTTTTCAAAATAAGTCCATACATACAGGATGTCCCAGCTAAGACAACCCAGCGCAATTTTCTCAGAAAATATCAAGGCAACAAAAAAAAAATTGGGGAGAAGCCTGACCCTTTAGCTTTCTTTTGAGGAGGCGCCGATGCTTGTAGGTAAGTAGGTGCTCTAGCTTCGAAGAAAATGCAATTTTAATCCGGCGAGTCACAATAAGAATCGATCCGATCGGATAGAGTTTCGATCGGATCCAAAGCTGCGATAGAAACGCAGTCATTGTGTTTGCTGGACTGTAAGGCAGAATATCTGGCTTACTGAGCCAGGTACAGACATCGGCGACAAATCAATGGAAAGCCCAGAGAAAGAGAATTTTTTAGCGCATTTTCGTAAGAAAATTACGCTTATATGGCCGGTTTGTCTGTCTGTCCGTCCGTCTGTCTGTCTGTCAGTCTGTCTGTCCGTGTAGAAATTGAGAAGTTGTACTCCTCCTCGAGGAATAAAGCTAGAGCCTTAGAACTTTTTTTGATAGATAGCTGATGTCCCCAAGGGTGGCCAATGGGCTTTTTTTATCCATACATAGTTATCATTACTATTATCAAAAAACAGATATTTACTGTGCACTTCTAAGAAGTTGAACTCCTCCTCGGGGAATCAAGCTAGAGCCTTGGAACTTCTTCCGATGGATAGCCGATGTCCCCAAAGGTGGCCAATGGGCATTATTTTTCTTCTTACATGCACAGTTATCATTATTATTATCACAAAACAAAGATTTCCTGTGCACTTGTAAGAAGTTGAACTTCTCCTCGGGGAATGAATCTAGAGCCCTGGAACTTTCTCCAGTGGCTAGCCTAGGTCCTCGTGGGTGGCCATTGGGCAGATTGGATTTCACGGTTGCGCCGCCATCTTGGCCGCCATATTGAAATTTCTTATTAGTGAAACGATTTTCATGAAACTTGAAAGTTATCCTTGTATCGTATGATCATTCTTATTTTCAAGCTGAATTTCATGATTCCGCCGCCATCTTGGCCGCGAAATTGAACAAAATAGACAAAACTAGAATCGTAGTCGAATTTTAGTCATGACATCATTTCTTCCGACATTGCGGGATAAATTTCGTGAAAAAACACGAAGTTTCGACCTATGAGTTTGTCATTTTTTAGCTCCATTCCCATAGAAGTTTCTATCGATGTTACAAAGGCACACGGTAAATCAGTCATAAAATTTCATGATTTAATTTTTTTGAGGTTTGGGCAATATTCCTGCTATGTTTGCCGCGCTATTTATCCATGCCTGTACCAATACGTCTGACTGCCTTACTAGCTTTTTTTTCTACATAATTTAGTTCCTAATGAAAAACTGCGAATTTCTTGTGTACAGATTTTTACCAACTTTAAAAAAAAAAGATAAGTGATTCTTGAACATTTTCAGGCAATTTGTCAGTGGCGGACTAAGGGAATTGAGGGCCCTGGGCGGAATTGTGAGATGGGGCCCCTAAGGAGCGAAAGTTGAGAATATTAAGGGGGGCCGGCAGATTATTTGGCCCGCCCTGCCCCGCCGTGATTGAGCAAAAGCTTAAGAAACAAAAAAAAAATTGTTAACTTGACTATGAAACCAAAACTAAAACCGTTCATTGATCATATTCAAAGATTTGCCTCGTTGATCCTAAACATTTCATATCAGTCGATCATAGATGTGCCACACAGTGGCGTAGTCAGAATTTGAGGGCGGAGAGGGCAAAGGTAACGACGAGAGTGAAAGTCGGCGAGAGGTAGCGCCGCAGGCTGAATTTTTTGGGCATAATAATAATAATGCTAATAATAATCGGTATATTTCATGCGTTTTGCGATTTCGATTTTGGAGCGCGCAGACCCGATGATTTTGTTGTTCTGTCTTTACCCTCTTTTGAGAAGAAATGATAAAATACGAAATTTCAAAGACTGAGGCCCCTGGCACTCTGATATCCGGAGCCAGGGCCCCTAAAGTCTAAAGTGAAAGTAATTCTTGGAGGTTCCGTGATAGTCATGAGTTCATGACATACAGACACACCTTTATTGCCTGTGTGTAGGCCCTCAAACCTGTTGTCATGGGGCCTGCCAAAGTAACTTTAAAATGAAAAAAAAAAAACAACAATGTTACTCACCTAAGTAATATGCGAAAAAAAATACCATGAAGGGAAAAAATTGAAATTTTTGGATTTCAGCAATTTTTTTGCAGCTATATTTTACAAACAACAGGAATTGGGGGCCCCATCAGATGATTGAGGCCCCGAGGCCCGGGGCGAACCGCCCCCCCCCCCCTCCTCCTTGGTCCGCCACTGCGAATTTGTCTCAAAGTTCTTCAAATTTTCCGAGAGTTTTCCACTTTAAAATGAGTAACCGGCCTAGCTTATCGAGACCAGATTCAAATGATGGAGCTCAAAATGAATCCTCCCTTATTTGAGAAAATATCTTAATTCTTCAATTTTTTTCTCAAATTCTAACTTCCCACCCGAAGAGACGCCTCGATCATAATAAAATTTCCATCCGTTCCTTTGCTACCCGTTGGGGAAGTTTTGGGGTGGGACAACCGATTTTTTTTGTTGCCTTGATATTTTCTGACAAAATTGCGCTGGGTTGTTTTAGCTGGGACCTGTATGCAAGATCATGTGTAGCGAAAACTTTCAAATATATTTTGGGAAAGTCTGGTTGAACCCAGTAACTGGAAGCTATGGGAAGATACAGGTGGTCGATCCTAGCGTAATTATCTCATAGCGGCCTTACCGTTCAAGATAAAAAAAATGATGAAATAGTGCTATTCTGTAAAAAATAGCATTCCATAAACGCTCTGTTATGTAAAAATTCATGTCGGAATTGGCTGTTGCCTGTGTAATAACAACGTAACAGAGCCTTTATGAAACGTAATTTTTTAGAGAATCGCACCATAAGAAAAAAGTTGTATGGTTTGATTAGAACTGAACTTAACGGAATAAAGTTGAATTATGAGGCCTGTTTGTGGACCCGACCCATGGATATCTTGCGGAATCGCCAGACAGGGCTTCTCCCTCATCAGAATGGTACTATCATCAAGGTGAAATGTCCTAAGTCGGCAAAAAAAAAGACCATACAGGAAGCCATACAGACCAATCAACCATTTTGTTTGGAGAGAAATTCTCAGCGTAAACGGACACATAATCACTATTTTCAAGTACAAGGACATATTGGACTGACAAAATAAAAACAAAATTGACTGACTTCTATATCAAAATTTTACTGTCTGAGATCATCGATTTACGGGCTTGTATAGGAGCATACCCAATCGAGAAAGTTAAAATGCCATGACTTTTTTTCCGCCAACGGTTCTTAGGTACTGACCACTCTTCGACACTCAAACGTACGAAGGCGCAGAGCGGACATGGAAGATATTTATTTGTAATTGCGATTTTTTTCTGTCAATTGCCACTTAATTCTGGCAATTGCGACTTTTTTCTGCCAATTGCCACTTTATTCTGGCAATTGCGACTTTTTTCTGTCAATTGCCACTTTATTCTGGCAATCGCGATTTTTTTCTGTCAATTGCCACTTTAATCTGGCAATTGCGACTTTTTTCTGCCAATTGCCACTTTATTCTGGCAATTGCGACTTTTTTCTGTCAATTGCGACTTTTTTCTGTCAATGCCACTTTATTCTGGCAATCGCGACTTTTTTCTGTCAATTTCCACTTTAATCTGGCAATTGCGACTTTTTTCTGTCAATTGACACTTTATTCTGTCAATTGCGACTTTTTTCTGTCAATTGCCACTTTATTCTGGCAATTGCGACTTTCTTTCTGTCAATTGCGACTTTTTTCTGTCAATGCCACGTTATTCTGGCAATTGCGACTTTTTTCTGTCAATTGACACTTTACTCTGGCAATTGCGACTTTTTTCTGTCAATTGACACTTTATTCTGGCAATTGAGACTTTTTTCTGTCAATTGCCACTTTATTCTGGCAATTGCGACTTTTTTCTGTCAATTGACACTTTAATCTGGCAATTGCGACTTTTTTCTGCCAATTGCCACTTTATTCTGGCAATCGCGATTTTTTTCTGTCAATTGCCACTTTAAACTGGCAATTGCGACTTTTTTCTGCCAATTGCCACTTTATTCTGGCAATTGCGACTTTCTTTCTGTCAATTGCGACTTTTTTCTGTCAATGCCACTTTATTCTGGCAATTGCGACTTTTTTCTGTCAATTGCCACTTTATTCTGGCAGTTGCGACTTTTTTTTCTGTCAATTGACACTTTATTCTGGCAATTGCGACTTTTTTCTGTCAATTGCCACTTTATTCTGGCAATTATTATTATTATTATTATTATTATTATTGAAACGACCCCAGCTATTGTCTTGTACCCCTGAATGGGTAGGCAACCCATTATACTGGCATTTAATTCAACTTATTTGAATTAAATCACTTTTCCCGCTTTTGGAACCGCTTGGCCGATGATCATCTAGTATCAGGACGACATCCCGTTGTGCCTCTCTTCTTGTTGTTCGATTATAGAGTTCTCGAGATTGTTGAGACAGGTCTGACTACAAGTTTGAACGCAATAAGACACAGTATAAAATTTTAACATAACATCAATCTATTGACTTCTATGTACAATTCAAAATGTTTAAATAATGGCTCGCTCCTATACCTAGTCCTACCTTCACATCGCAGGCTGAAATATCTAAGTGATCTAACCTATTCCCGAAGAGATAACTTTCCCCTAATTGTTTCAGACGTCCCAACACCCCAACCCTCCGACGAACACCTGGCTCTACACCTTGACCGACATTTAATTCTGACTGGCTTTCGCGGTTCAAAGTTCTTTTTGGGGTTAAATCAGATCCAACATTTATGTTAGTGTTAAAGGTTATGTTAGGGTTAGGCCCGGCTTCTAGACACTGAAAAGAGAAGAGTGACCTCGACCACGAGTGCTATCCAAGATTTGTGGGCCGGTGTGTGTATGGTAGCCCACCTAATTGTGGCATTCTTTTCAAAGGCTGTTGCTTCTTTTTGGGCCATGGTCTCTTTTGCCCGTTTGGAAAGGATTGGATATGGCTGCCTTTGTGGGGGCCTATTACCTTTTTTTACCGTGAGTCGCCCCCAACGCTTAGAAAGATTCCCGCGGTCGCGTGTCTATAACCGGAAATGTTGAACCAAATTTCGCCCTTCCAAAAACTTTAAAACCGATGGTGTACGCGAAACAATTACTCGAGTCAAGATACAAATTTAATTTGGAGAACGTTTTGAGCACGCCCCGTATACGCGCTAGTTCGTTGTTGTTTAGCAATTTGTGAGAGAAGGCCTCAGCCAGGAGAAACAAAACGCAGAGAATTGACTATACAGGGTGTTTGCCGAAAAGCCGATGCGGAGAGGCGTCGAAATAATCTTTGCCCTAACGCTAAATAATCGCCGTCTACACTATTCCTGATCGAGCCCTAATAACAATTCATTTTTACAAAGTCCCTATCTGAACGGTGGCGTCGTTGGGTACCGGATTAAATTCATCAGTTTCGAATAAGAACGTCTTCATTCCCGTAACAAGCTCTATATGGAAATATCAGGAACGGTCGTGGCGCTAAAACAAAATCATTAGTTTCAAGAAGGGGGGGGGGGGTGTCCATCAATCCGATCAACAATGGCGACTCTACGGCAGGGTCCGAACCCCGATACAAACACGATTCTATTTTATTTCAATTACTTGATTTTTCACGTAGTTCTCAAAATTTACTTTTTCCGAATAACTAGGAGCTTCAGAAACGCAGAGGAAGCTCACCCGCGAGTTTCCAGATCTAACCCACTAGGTCCGGTGCTCTGAGTACCGCAGTCACAAAGCCAAGTCCAGAGGGCCCAAGAGCACGAATACCTTTCTATGAAGGTATCCAACAAAGGACGAGGCTTGAAAGTGGCTGTACCTGACGGCAGACAGTAGCGCAGATACCAGCACGTGCAGGCAGATTCAGAACGCACGCGTGAGCTCCATCATACATTTTTCCGACAAAGCCTAACCGTAAGCAACTATCCCAACTCACCAAGACTAACCTCCCGCTCGTCGAGGTCATCACTCCGCCACACGAGATACCGAAACGAGAGACCTCATTTCTATCGGGCCTGGTTCATTTAGGGGTTTCAACTCGACATCCTCGAGGTGGGCTAGAACTCATCGTGGAGGGAACGCGACTCAGCATCCTGGAGGGGGTTCAAAACACTTCGTCAACGGGTCCCAACTCTACGACTTGGAGAAGGGTCGAAACTCAACCCCGGAAGGGCCTTGGCACATCGACCTAGAAAAAGGGCTGGAGCTCGTCGTCGGAGGGCTCTGACTCGACACCTGAAGGCGGATCAAGACTCAACGTCCAAAGGCTCTGACACGACATCCTAGAGACGGGTTGCAACTCAACGGGGGAAGCAACTCATCAGTCTCTCGGAGGGTCAAAACTCAACCTGGAGGGTTCTCGACTCAGCGTGCCCCCAAGGGGACCAAAACACGACTCCGAAGGGTTCCAACTCGACTTTCTCCAGGGGGCCTTTGAGACATATCAGCCGGGGGGAATCGACTCGTCACTTTCCAAGTGGGCTGGGGCTCATCATTGGGGCTTCGACGCTTCGGCCTCTAGGAGGGTCGCGACGCAACATAAACGGGTTCTAACTCAGCTTCCTCGAAGGGGACTAAAACTCTTCGCTAACAGGCCCGCAGAAGCACTCGGCAGCGGACGCGACAAGTCGGGAGCGGACGGCAGCCCAGGAGGATTGGTCCAGGTACCACGGTCAACCTCCGGCGATATCCTCCATTCCCAGCAATTTGGAATATTTTTTCGCATCCAAAACGACCGCGAACGGCGTATAGCCGTGAAATTCCAATGGGTAATTTAATACACTGCGCTGGGACACCGGGTGACATCACGTGAACATCGGATGATGGCGGCGGCGAGCGGGCGGTAACACGGCGCGTCAACATCAGGAGTACGGCAGCAACTAGCTGGGTCAATGTGCGGGTGCTTAACTTCATATGCACCAATTCACCATTTCGTCGGACGACAAGCAGGAACGGTTATTGAATTCGATGAGGCACAAATAAATTATGTTATAGAGCTTCGCGGGATTTACACGAATGAATTAAATAGCTAGCGACATCTTTTAATGATGCCTTAACTCTGAATATTCACATTCTCATACCTCGATTTCACGGCTTTGAATTATTTTCCTCCGGATTATTTTCGGCCCGCCAAATGCGGGTGGCTTCATTATTATTATTATTAGTGATTAAAACGACCAACAGGCCAGAGCCCAATTACAGGTCGAGTTTAGAGAAGGCAGCATATACAGAAGCAGGAGTGCAGAACAGGATGTCGACGTCACTCTCGATCAAGCTGTGATTTGAGTACATCCTGCTGAGAGGAGAAGATGCCATAAGATTTGTTCTGGCAAAAGGCAGCAGAAACAGAGCTTTTGATCTCAAATGAACACCAGGCACGCGAAAGTCAATCCTGCTCAGAATCTCAGCGCAGTCAACTCCCCCAAAAAGAAACTTGTGCAGGTAAATAACGGAGTGGGCAGCCCTGCGATTGTTCAAACTCTGTAAGTGGAACCTGTTCTGCAGCTCACTGTTAGGGAAACCCCTCGGAGGATAGACACTGTCCAACCTGAAGGACAGAAATTTCAAAAATCTTCGCTCTCTCTCAATGGCAATTGCGACTTTTTTCTGTCAATTGACACTTTAATCTGGCAATTGCGACTTTTTTCTGTCAATTGCGACTTTTAGCACATTTCGATAGAAAATGATGTTTATATGGCCGGTTTGCCCGTCTGTCTGTCCGTCCGTTATTTGTCTGTTCGTCCGTCTGTCTGTCTGTCCGTGTAAAAGTTGAGAAGTTGTACTCCTTCTCGGGAAATGAAGTTAGAGCCTTAGAACTTTTTCCGATTAATTAGCTTAGGCCCTCAAGGGTGGCCTATGGGCAGACTATATTTCATGGTGGCGCTGCTATCTTGGTAGTCATATTGAAATTTCTCATCAGTGGAACGGAACCTCGAACGGAACTTACTCTGATCTCGTATGATCATTTTTAATTTCAAGCTCAGTTTCATGATTACGCCGCCATCTTGGTCGCCACATCGAAATTTCTTATTATTGGAACGATTGTCATGAAACGTGAAACGTAGGTACTCTTCTCTCGTATGAATCCGCTTCAGATTCATTCGCTCTGAATCCGCTCTAGCGGATCATGAAACTCAGCTTGAAAATAAGAGTGATCATACGAACCAAGACGGACAAACCGGGAATATAAACATGATTTTCTATCGAAAAGTGCTAAAAAGTCGCAATTGACAGAAAAGAGTCCCAATTGCCAGAATAAAGTGTCAATTGACGGAAAAAAGTGGCAATTGACAGAAAAAAGTCGCAATTGCCAGAATAAAGTGGCAATTGACAGAAAAAAGTCGCAATTGCCAGAATAAAGTGGCAATTGACAGAAAAAAGTCGCAATTGTCAGAAAAAAGTCGCAATTGACAGAAAAAAGTCGCAATTGCCAGAATAAAGTGGCAATTGTTAGAAAAAAGTCGCAATTGCCAGATTAAAGTGGCAATTGACAAAAAAAGTCGCAATTGCCAGATTAAAGTGGCAATTGACAGAAAAAAGTCGCAATTACAAATAAATATTTTCCATGTCCGCTCTGCGCCTTCGTACAAACGCGTATCGTACTACGATACGTAATACAAATTTTACACGAAACAAGTGCATTCTAATGGAACGATTTCAACAAAAATCAAATGAGCTGAGGTCATTCACGAAGATAACCACACAGACAGCCAGGCACACAAACAAACAGACAGATATCCACACAGGACTCAAACGGACGGACAGACAGACAAACAGACTTCAGACGGAGTAGGACTAGTAGTAGTAGTAGTTCTTTGCGGTTTTGTTATTCACTTCCAGTGTATATAGTTTTGAATACATAATTATACACATTTGTGCAGCCTATTGTTTTGCAATTGCAATATGATTTTACAATGTTTGTCCTTTTAAAATCAGATATGAGTATCTTGGAGTATCAGTAGATTGTGGATCTACACCTTTTCCAGTTGTAGTTCAGAAAATATCATTTGTATTTCAGATATATCAATTGTAGTTCAGAAGACGTCAATTGTATTTCAGATTAGTGAAATGTAGTTCAGAAAGTATCAATTTTATTTCAGATTAGTCAAATGTATTTCAGAAATGATCATTTGAATATCAGACAACGTGATTTGTCTTTCAGAACATGTCAATTGTAGTTCAGAAAATAATTTATATATAATTTATCATCTATGCATAGTGCTCTCTGCTGCTTCATTGTGATGTGTTGATATACATAACAGTCATAACACAACAATTTTTGTTGACCAAAAGTGCTGTCGCTGTTGATTTTTCATGTACCTACGCATAATTTTTGATTATTATTAACAATAATGCAGCTCCAAGATGATTGTAGCATTGGTCGTTCTTCAATGCTGCGGAAGTCGGTTGTGCGATTAACACCCCTGCAGGCATCTGTTACACAGAAAATGTGCCGAATATCTGCAACTCATCGTACAAGAAGATCAAGAGTTCGAAGCTGTGGCTGTGTAAAAGGTGCCCCAATTTGCAGGAGTCCAAATAAAATTGATACTTTCTGAACTACATTTTACTAATATGAGATGCAACTGACGTCTTCTGAACTACAATTAACGTATTCTGAACTTCAATTAACGCTTTCTGAAATACAATTGACATAATCTGATGTATAGTTCAAGTTTTCTGAACTAAATACATTTGCTAAATCTGGAATACAATTAACGCCTTCTGAACTACAAGTGACTAATCCGAAATACAATTGACACTTTCTGAACTACACTTGATTAGTCTGAAATACAATTGACGATATCTAAAATACAATTGATATTTTCTGAACTACAACTGGAAAAGGTGTGGATATAGTGTAATCACGTGAGAAAAATAATAAACTTGAAAAAAAATTACAATTTCAAAAATCGTAGCAACGAAATATTTCGGCGTACTACCACTATGCCACAAATCTTTACTACCGCTATTTACATCGCCTATTTCTCAGAAAACATCAGAACACCATGTGTGCAGAAAGTGATCACTACTTATATCATGAATGACTCATCGCGGAGAACAGCTGCAGCGGGCGGCAAATAACAAAGAGAGATTTTCAAAATGTGTTTCGGAGGGCACCATTTGTGTTACAGAAATTCTAAAAACAGATTATAGTTCAATATTTTCAGTACTTCAATATGACTACCTGCGATTTTTAAAAAAATTGAAATTGTTTTGTGAAATTGAAAAAAGAATTCAAAAAATTTTTGGAATTTTTTTTTGACTAGTGCATCATTTAGAATTGAAATCTGAGTATAACCCTTTTTTTAGATCTAAAATCAGACTGATAGTTTTCCCAAAAACATTTTATTACTTTTGATGTATTTTCTCTCTGTCGCACACTTGGTACTCAATTTCAGTCCCCTTTAGCCTTAAGGCACGACGAGAATTAGAGAGAGATGGCCAATTCAGGCTTATGAAACAAGCGCTCTATGGGCTTTCTTTACCGCGGGTATAAGAGGATATTATCAAAACAATCAATAATGATTATGGCAGTTGTTGTATTTCTCCTTCATTTTGATTAGTAAAGTAGGTAGGTATAGGTAATAATACATAATTGATACTATTATGCATCAATATCATTAGGCTTGCAAGAATAAAATATTCACTGCTTGTATAATAACGCTCAATTTATTATAATAGTCAACCATTTCTATGTGAACTATTCCAAAACGATATCAGGTTGACTGCAATCTTGATTTCTTCTTCTTATTGGTAAAAGATTTTGTTTGGGTCTGGGATTCTCTTTTATAGAACTGTTCCACCCTCATCGTTATATTAAACAAAATCAGCTTTGATATTACGTCGTCAGGATGCAACTTACAAGAAAAATCTAGGGTTTTGCTCTGCTTCGTACCCAAGAAATCGTCTATGGTTTCTTCAAATACATCAACTGATTTTATGTGGTTGAACAAAATTTTCTCCAACGTGAGGAAAAAATAAAACAGTTCCGTTCGAATAATTGAGTCCTCCTCTAAATTTCACAGATACAATGTCTGCGACCGCTGGTAGAATCAGAGGATTTTTTAGATCCAAAGCTTTTCTACAACAAACACAATTCGTTTGTTTGCTGACTTTTTTGCAAATGAAGCCTGTCAGATAATACAGAATGTATTCAGTCACTTCATGTTCCTCTTCTTTGTCCCAGTCGTACTTCCACTCATCGGCGTCAGATAAATTAGTCAATTTTTCTTTAATTTTTTTTAAATGCCCAACTCTACTATTTTTTTTGCCTGTAAAAATTGCTTCGAAATCGTCAAACGTCAGGGTTCGATTAGCATTATCGGCATCTGGCAAAACGGTACAATTCCCAAACTTAGACGGCTTGGGTAGTTTGTGAACAGATAGCATTCTGTACAAATGCAGGACCCAGACAACACGAAATGTTTTGAAAATATTTGGTAGTAGTTGATGAATATTTACAACATTCTATGAATGTTTACAAAATATTGGTCACAAATATTACAAAAATATTAAGGTGAAATATTGTATCAACATTTAGCAAATATTTTGAACATTTATCATTTATTGAATATTTAGCAATAAATATTATCAAAATATATAGTGAACTTGATTTCTCTAATATTTACAGTAATGTAGGCAATGTGGCTTCCGGTTTTTGTTTTGGTCATTTGCACGGAACTTTGAAATATATAGTTGTGTGGTGTCGAAGAGATAGCGTTTTACATCCCTTTGACTTCAAATGTAGTTTGCCTTGAATTGGCAAAACTCGGTTTGCGGTCCTGAAAGTGCCTTTTTTACGGCTTACAATAGATTTTTTCTATATCACGGTTGAAATGATTCATAATGTCATGAAATACATCCGTTGTTTCATTTGTTTCGTACAAATATGTCACTTCAATTTATTTCGACACCAATTGGTAATTCATGTAGCAGGTACGCGGATATATCCGCGCGTTTATCGGGACGAGGCGGTAGCCGAGTATCCCTAAAAGTGGATGAGCCGCTGAAGCATTTTGCATACTTGTTGCATACAACATTTTTTAGCATACCTAAGCTCTCCAAACACCAATTTGTGCCCTCTATATCGGCCATAGTGACATTGTGTATTCTGTAAAAATGTAACTACAACAACAAAACTGCTAAATCAACAATGTAACACCCTGCAGCATCTTTCAGATATATAAACTGCTTGACAATTGAACTGCAACACCTAAAAATTAGGTGCGTTTTCAAATTGAGATAGCTCAAAAAATATCTGACGGATTTCAGAAATTCAGGCATGTGAGGAAAGATCAATTCTTTGACTATCGAGTGCTGGTATTGATGATAAGTTTGATTGCACAGTTTGTCATATACACGGTGCCAACAGAAAGCGTGCAGATTTGGGCAATATTGCACCTTGTGCAACTTTCGAAAAAAAAGTCCGAGATTTTTTCTATCGCGTGCTTTTGAAAGGTTGAATCATTATGCCGAAACGGTTTTAAAATTTTGACCCTAACTTTTTTTTTCAAAAAATTGTGCTCAATTTTCTGAAATATGCACTTTCTGATTAAGAAAAAGAAATAGACATTGTTTGTTTTTAAACGGTGTCCATACTGAATTTACTTACGAAGATTTTCATTTGAGCCTCCACATCCCCTAGAAACTACCCCTTTTGGGACACCGTCTCACAGCAAGATATGCAATGCTTCATTTAAAAGGCCTAAGAAAAGTACTCATCAATAATTGGATTGAAATAAGTATACTAGGATGACCACACACGTACAGCTCCCTAAAGACCACCCCTTGACTTCAAGGGACCGGGTTGGTATGATAAGACATGCAATAGATGAAAATTCCAAAAAAACGTCTTTTTCAACTGTTCCACTAAAAAAGTGATGCTACACGATGACCCTTTACGTAGGTCATCCCAACAGTAGCTAACCTCTCGAAAAAAGAACTACCCTTTCAAAAACCAGTACTTCCGCAATACCTCATTTGTTAGGATTTTTCAAAAATCTGTCGCAATAGTTTGCCGCTACGATGATTTCAGTCACATATCTACCCGAAACTACCCCTTCAACTACCTCTCCAATATCGCATAGCCTCTACCTTGATGCGTTATTTACGAGTTGAAAGAACTTTTGCCTACTAACCGTTTCATTGAAATGATGGTGTTTTCTACGATGATAGTACAAAACCTTTCCTGAAACTACCCCTAGAAATCGCCCCTTTAGTAAAATGTATGCAATATCTCATTTGGAAGCTCAGAGAAGGTGCGACTGAATAAGTTCAAAATGATTTCGCGATGACCTTACACGCATCAAGGTAAAGGCTATGCGATATTGGAGGGGTAGTTGAAGGGGTAGTTTCGGGTAGATATGTGAATGAAATCATCGTAGCGGCAAACTATTGCGACAGATTTTGAAAAAATTCCAACAAATGATTGCGGAAGTATGAACTGGTTTTTTGAAGGGTAGTTCTTTTTCCGAGAGGGTAGCTACTGTTGGGATGACCTACGCAGAGGGTTATCGTGTAGCATCACTTTTTTAGTGGAACAGTTGAAAAAGACGTTTTTTGAAATTTTCATGTACATATTGCATGTCTTATCATACCAACCCTGTCCCTTGAAGTCAAGGGGTGGTTTTTAGGGAGCTGTACGTGTGGGGTCATCGCAGTATCCTTATTTCAATCCAATTATTGACGAGTAGTTACCTCATGCCTTTAAAATGAAGTACTGCATATCTTGTTGTGAGACGGTGTCCCAAAAGGGGTAGTTTCTAGGGGATGTGGAGGCTCAAATAAAAATCTTCGTAAGCAAATCCAATATGGACGCTGCGCTGTTTGAAAACAATCAATTTCTCTATTTCTTTTTCTTAATCAGAAAGTGCATATTTCAGAAAATTTAGCACAATTTTTTGAAAAAACAAGTTAGGGTCAAAATTCCAAAACCGTTTCGGCATAATGATTCAACCTTTCAAAAGCAGGCGATAGAAAAAATCTCTGATTTTTTTTTCGAAAGTTGTACAAGGTGAAAGATTTCCCATATCTGCACGCTCTCCGTTGGCACCCTGTATATGACAAATTGTGCAATCAAACTTATCATCAATACCAGCATTCGATAGTCAAAGGAATGACCTTTCCTCACATGCCTGAATTTCTGAAATCCGTCAAATATTTTTCGAGCTATCTCAATTTGAAAACGCACCTAATTTTTAGGTGTTGCAGTTCAATTGTCAAGCAGTTTAGTTAGCAAAATTCATATTATTCATATAGCGGACATCTGCGTGTTCACATAGTAGTTTACCTAGAACCACTGAATCTTCCCAACGGCCCCGTAGCACAAGTGGTCAGTATCTGTCTATGGTGCGGAGATTGCGGGTTCGATTCCTGCTGTAGCCTGGGCGTTGTGTCGTCTTTGAAAGGCAATTTTACAACAGTAATATCACAAGTGCCCAGATTTTCACGATAATTTTGGCCAGGCGATCGCGAGTGCTGATTGTAGCGATAAATGCCCGACTCCGCAGGAGGAGCTAAAGCTATAAAATGTCTTTGACGATGACGAATATCAATATCCTTCAATTTTTCGAATGGAAACAATATTTACCCATATTATACAACATAAGAAACTCAAACATTTGCGTTGTGTCGGTGCCTTCTAGCTAAGAGAACAATTTAATTAAATCGCTACATAAATCTCGACGCGAAATTGCTTCCTGCTCTACTGCTACTTACAACATTATCACTTCGGGATTTTATTGCGTCTCCTATCTGGATAAATTCCATCGAATGTCCGCCAAAGTGAAGTTTAAACAGTTTTTTCCTCTAGGCTGTGACATGTCCCATCCCGTCGTCCTGCCATTGACTGATCTCCAGGATGCCTCCGAAGAGGGAGTGCGGGAAGATCACCGTCCGGACGCTGTGCATCGCGGCGGCAGTTGCGTCGAGTCGTTTGGCGTCGCCTAATCGTCTCCCGCGAACTTCACGCGTTAGCAAAATAAACTTTGTGTGTGTTACGATAACAATTTATCGGCATCGAGTGGAAGTTTTTCGAACTCATAAACCTTGAAAAAAAATTACTGCCGCCAAACTGCGGTGTGCTTCACCAGTGACATTTCAAGTGCAATTGCCTGAAAAACTTTTAAAGTAAGTCTAACATCCTTCATCTACCTACCTAAGATAATTTAGTATTTTTTTGTGCTTTTATAAAAACGATAAAAACAGCAAAACACTCGTCGCGTCTCGTTCGCTCAGTTTCGTACGAAAGAGCAGAACAGGCACGCTGAAGAAAAAATAACAAGTTGAAATTTCAACAACGGTAATAATTTGATTAAGTCATGGAAGTCGTAAAGTTTAAAATGCTTCTGGGACAGAAAATAAGCTGAAAATTGATTACTTACTTAGTAGATGCAGGCTGAGAACAAAGTAGAAAGAGTTGAATGTTTAGATATAGATAGGTACCTAGGTTAGGTTGTATGCATACCTATTACTAGTGCTGTCAGAAAAAAATTAATTGACCGGTTAACCGGTCAAGAAAATTTTGACCGGTTACGGAATAACCGGTCACGGTTAACTGGTCAATAACCGGTTAAAAATAACCGGTCAATAACCGGTTAAAAATAATCGGTCAATAACCGGTTAAAAATAACCGGTCAATAACCGGTTAAAAGCCGGTCACGGTTAACCGGTTTGACCGGTTATGGTTAACCGGCTTGACCGGTACGATCAACCAACCAATAATCGGTCAAGGTTAAAATGCCGGTTATGGTCCATTTGTTCAAAATCGTTTACGGTTAACGACGGAGTCATATTGGTGGAATAAGCGTTGCGAATTCAATCCGTGTGGGTTTAAATCCTTGACGGATTCTTACCATTTTGGTCTCTTTCGATAGCTACAAGGATATACTTTGGTTTGAGCCCATTAGAATTTTTTCTCGATTTTGGAAATGCTAATGGGCTCAAACCAAAGTACATCCTTGTAGCTTTCGAAAGAGACCTAAATGGTGAGACTCTGTCAAGGAATAAACCCACAGGGATTGATTTCGCAACGCTTATTTTACCAATCCAACTCCGTTCTTAATCAGTTACTACAACTAGCTGGTCAATCACCGGTGAATTTGAACAACTGGTGCATAATGGTAGGGTAATTATCACAACGGAGGTAATGCAGAGTCCATCCTTATGATACCACCTATAAGCTGCAAGGCAAGTACACTCACTTACCTATACCTAGTCTTTTGAAAATATGTTTATCAAAATCGGATTGACCGGTTAATCGGATTGACCGGTTAACCCGAGGGTTAACCAGTTTGACTGGTTTTAAACCGGCTAAAAATTCTAATTGTGACCGGTTATTTGTAATTGTAACCGGCTTTGCACTAACTTACCTACCTATACATTGCATTTTGAAATATGTACGAGTCTGTATATGTTCATAGAAATTATAAATGTTTATTAGTTTGCTTATTTTTTGGTAAAATTTGAAGTAACAGACGTCAACAGGTATACCTAAGGTAACGCACAAAATGCAAAAGAGAGTTTCAGGAGGGCCGTTATTCTATACAGGGTGTCCGTTTTTCGAGGCTAAGCATGGGTATCCCGCTTATCTTGAGAGATACAAAGTCGGTTAAATTAGGAAAAAGCTGCGCATTTTGCGATTGATTTCGCAACGCTTATTTTACATTGTACCAATCCAACTCCGTTCTTAATCAGTTACTACAACTAGCTGGTCAATCACCGGTGAATTTGAACAACTGGTGCATCATGGTAGGGTAATTATGACAGCGGAGGTAATGCAGAGTCCATCCTTATGATACCACCTATAAGCTGGCTTATGGGCGCCATATTGAATTTTGACATTTTTGAATACAATATTCTTTTCTGGTTACAACGATGTGCGACATGTCACTGTTGAATAAATGTTTAACATTCACGTTTTTTTTTATTGCCGGTGCTGATTTTGTTTCCAAAGCACTCTTTGAAAAAAAAAATTTTTTTTTTGCTCAAAAGCATGAATGTCAAAAATCAATATGGCGCCCATAAGCCAGCTTATAGGTGGTATCATAAGGATGGACTCTGCATTACCTCCGCTGTCATAATTACCCTACCATGATGCACCAGTTGTTCAAATTCACCGGTGATTGACCAGCTAGTTGTAGTAACTGATTAAGAACGGAGTTGGATTGGTAAAATGTAAAATAAGCGTTGCGAAATCAATCCCTGTGGGTTTATTCCTTGACAGAGTCTCACCATTTAGGTCTTTTTCGAATGCTACAAGGATGTATTTTGGTTTGAGCCCATTGGCATTTCCAAAATCGAAAAAAAAATTCCAATGGGCTCAAACCAAAGTACATCCTTGTAGCTATCGAAAGAGACCAAAATGGTAAGAATCCGTCAAGGATTTAAACCCACACGGATTGATTTCGCAACGCTTATTCCACCAATATGACTCCGTCGTTAATAATAATAATAATAATAATAATAAATGTCTTTATTGAGAACTTTGAATGGATGGCGAGGTTCAGCTTATTGGAAAGTCGAAGCTTTCCAGCTGCTCTTCCACCTAACCACCCATCCAACACTAAACCGAAAATACATTCCATATGAAACTATAATAAATAAATAAATGATACAACAAGATAATATACAAAATCAACAATAAATATTCATAACAAGAAAAGGAAAAAAAAAAGTGAATATATATTACCGAGCTTAAATAAGAGAATAGACTTAAACCAGAATAAAATATAAGACGCTACTGGGTACTCATCAAAGTCAGAAAGAGCTGCTTTCTAAATTGCCTCCCAGTTAGACCGGCATAGTCAAACGACAGGCTGGAAAGCACTTTGTACACGTTATAAGTGAAAGATTTCTTGAACAGTTCGGCAGAATGGAGCGGCGGGGCGATTGCATCCCTAAATCGAGTATTGATGCTGTGTACATCCGATCCGAAATTCAGTCTTGCATACAAATAGGCAGGCACCCTATATTGAAATATCTTGCGAAAGAGACATGCAGAATGCAATGTTCTTCGGTTTGCCATATTCAACCAACCAACCTCCTTAAGCTTGTGACTCACATGCTGATATTTTTTAATTCCGTAAAGCAAGCGCAAGCACGAGTTTTGAAGCTTCTGCAGTCGATAGATGTCACAGCACCTCAGGAAAGGAGCATACAAAATATCACAATGATTGACCTGAGACAAAACCAGAGACTCGCACAGAACCTTCTTAACTCCTAGCTCTAAGAAAGATTTATTTTGATAAATCATTTTCAAGTGATAGTAACCTCGTTGTAAGCATTTTGAAACGTGTGTAGTGAATTTCAGGTCATTATCAATATGAACTCCAAGATTTTTTATCTCCTGAGTGAACGAAACAACTTCTCCTCCAAGTATGATGTCACCACAGCCTGCCAGCAGTGCCAGCTCATCCCGTTGGCCGCGCTTACCGAACAGGATTGCAGATGTTTTTTTCGGATTGAGTCGCAAACAGTGTTTTTGAGAAATGTCGTGCAAGATGGAGAGGTCGAAGTTTAATGCGGTTATAGCCTGCTGTGACTCAGCCAAAGGAAACGAAATATATATTTGCGTATCATCGGCGTAGAAGTGTTGTCGACAGGAGAGAAAAGATGCAGTAAAGTTAGATATATAGATAATGAACAACAATGGGCCGAGAATTGATCCCTGCGGCACGCCGCTCAAAACCCTCAAGGGAGAAGAAACACAACTCCCGTAGACAACACTTTGAGTTCTACCGGTCAAATACTCGAAGATAATAGTTACAGCAGGCACCGACAAACCAATGTAGTGTAAGATGGATTTCATAATTTGATGATTGATGGTATCGAATGCCCTCGAGTAATCCAGCAGCACAGTTTAACCGTAAACGATTTTGAACAAATGGACCATAACCGGCTTTTTAACCTTGACCGGTTATTGGTTGGTTAATCGTAACCGGTCAAGTCGGTTAACCATAACCGGTCAAACCGGTTAGCCGTGACCGGCTTTTAACCGGTTATTGACTGGTTATTTTTAACCGGTTATTGACCGGTTATTTTTAACCGATTATTGACCGGTTATTTTTAACCGGTTATTGACCGGTTAACCGTAACCGGTTATTCCTTTGCGAAATTTGACCGGTTATTTGAATTTTTTGACCGGTTAACCGATTAACCGTAACCGGTTGACAGCACTACCTATTACCCAGTAGATGCCGAAGCGGGAAGTATTGTATTACAGGAGAGGACCAAGCGAGGGTACATGATCGAGGTGCAAAGTGCCGAGGTATGGTAAAGCCCAGTGCTGCAGTGAAAGCTTCTTCACCATTTCACCGTAGTTTTTTCAAATAATCAAATCTAGGAATGGACGTTTTAGATTATGGCCATCTTCCAAAAAGTTCAGAGATGAATTCAGTGCATGATTTTTTTGTGTGTGTAGAATACATCATACTAATCTCGATACTAATAAACTAAGAAAAAAATACATTGCAAGGGCTTGCGTCGCATCAGTGGCGTACGTCCTATGGCATATGGCTGGGAAGAGTTTTGGTATTTTTGGTGCTCGAAATTCTCAGTTTTGGGTTTTGGACTTCAGCAATTTAGATATTTTCGACCAAATCGTACACAACGAGTCCATTTATAGACCTGGAACTCAAGAAGAAACATGTCTAAGGGTCTAAGGGGAGAACCAAGAATTTCACCTTACCTTTTCCCAGCCATCTGCTATAGGTACGCCACTGGTCCAAAACACGCTACTGGGATCTATCGCAGCGTGCTCCTAGATCTTAAATACATAAGATCTTTTTAAGCGCGTCCTATACAAAAACGCGCGTCCATGATAGCGCGGGATGAATGAGCGCTGTGTCATTCTAGCGCATTTTGAAAAAGCGCTTGTGAACAAATGATTTGTTTCAAAAAGCGTCTGACAAAGCAACGCTGGACAAAAAAGCGTCCGAAAATAAGATTCTCTTCTTCATCTCAGACCCACCAGATAGGAATTCATTTTTGACCCAGATTTCCTCTTTCTTTTCAGACTTGGGTACCAGATAAAGAGTTGATTTTTGACTCAAGTTTTCTCCCTCTGGTCAAACCTCGGGTCAAACTCACCAAGTAAGGAGTTATTTTTGACCAAGCGTGCCCTTCTTCTTTTCAGACACATACATATCAGTGTCTTGATGTCTAACGTCTTATCTAGAAAACATGTGGATATCTGCAGGGCTGGGCAAAATACTTCGAAAAATGTATTTAAATACAAAATACAAAATACACGATCCAAGATAGTCGAAATACAAAATACAAACTACTTCTTGAAATGTCTTTGAAATACAAAATACAAAATACGTATTTTGGAAAACTAAAAAATTCCATAATACAAAATTCAACCTAGAGTATTCCAAATACAAAATAAAAAATACATTTTTATTGCGTATTCCAACCATTTTATTGAAAAAACCGTAAAATGCAAGTATTTAATGGGAACAATTTCATTGATTCAGTCGCAACAATAAGTAAATTATTATGAACTATGAAAAAACAAATAAAATCAACATAAAGTGAAGAAAACTTCATATTCAAACCTATTCCTTACTTCATTCATCAATTCTTCAAAATAACAAATGTTGATTCCCTTTGGGGACAACCAGCTTTTCGAAAATATTGTCCGACATCCGACATGGAACCTCTCGTGGCTGACAGTAGGATGCACTTACCAGTAAAACGTAAAACGTAAAAGACGCAATCAAACTCATTATCGATCCCAGATAGTGTGCAAAAGCAAGAAATGTCAATGGGGTGAATATAGTATTACCAGAACAATTTCGGCCCGAACAGACTAAAGAGCATGGGAAACAAATGTATTTTGTATTTTGTATTTTGAAAATCAAAATACTTTCCCGAAAAATGTATCTAAAATACAAAATACAAAATACTAGCTGCCTGAACTATTCCAAAATACAAAATACAAATACTTCTCAATCAAATGTATTCAAATACAGAATACAAAATACCTAAATGTATTTCAAATACGTATTTCAAATACTTGTATTTTAAATACCGCCCAGCCCTGGATATCTGTAACGTCATCTAATAACTGGTAGACCTGTGTCAAGAATCACTCATCTGGTCAATCTAAAAAGAAGGAGGAAACCTGACTCGAAAATGATTTCCTTCCTCAGTGGATCTGAAAAGAAAGAGGGAATTTGAGTTGAAAAACAGCTCCTCAACTGGTTGCCAGACCACTTTGGCTTCTTGCTTTCAATGCGCTTTTTTATCTGGCGCTATGTTGGCGTTTTGGCGCTCAGCTATGCAAACGTGCAACAGTCAACTTCTTATGGGTTGACAACACTAATAGGTCTGAAAAAAAAAGAGAAAACAAGAAGAGTAAAAAATTGACTCTCCCCTGGTCTGGAAGGCAGGAGGAATTTTTTTTGTTGCACGCCATCATTCCCAGTGGCATAACTTTTGATGGTTTAGTTATCCTCCATTTTGCCAAGAAATTTTTTTTTGTGGATACCAACACCAAAAATATGAAAAATGAAGTCTTTCCTCGAAACGATTCTTTATCTTTAACGATTCGATTTTTTTCCTCCCTATTTTCATTTAATAAAAAATTACGTAATTTTTTCCTTGAATATACACTTTTTGAGAATTGGCTTCTCAATGGGCCATATTATCGAGGTAAATTGGGCAAAAGTTGATAGTTTCACTTGAAAAATATCCCCTCAAAACATTTTCACTACTCACATCTAAAATGGTTATCCCCAGGCAGTGCCTAGAATCTCTGCGGGCCGGTACCGATGGTATTAGCATGATAGCGGATGAACTGATAAGCGTAATGCGGCATATCAGATTCACCACAGTATATATATTTCGGGTTTTTTACAAATTATTGTATGCCCGTGCTCGCCCGCCAATAATTTCTATCTTCTGCATCGTCTTCACTCAATCCTCGCTTCTCCATCGCTCTGTTTATCCCATCTCTCCATGTAGTTTTTGGACGTCCAACCGATCTCCTTCCTGGCGCTTTCCAACTCATCATCTCCAGTGGCCATCTCCCGTCTTCCATTCTTTTGACATGTCCAAACCATCTCAAACCCTTATGTTCTACCCTATCAATGATCGTTTGTTCCTCTGCTTCCATTCTTCTTCTTATTTCGTCATTCCTTATGTGTTGTAACCTCGATACCCTTGCACCTCTTCTCAAATAGTCCATCTCAACTGCATTTATTTTTCTGTGGTATTCCGCGTTAACAGTCCAAATCTCTGCACCATAAAGAAGCACCGATTCTACCAGCATTTTCCCAATATATTTTTTGGTTTTGTTGGTTAAATTTTTATCCCACCAGATTGAGTTTAAACATCCCAAAACTTTTGTGCTTTGTTCTAAACGCCTTTTAATTTCATGTGTCCCAAATCCATCTTTGTTGATCTCGACTCCCAAATATTTGAAGTGTTCGACTTGTTTGATTTCGGTATTGTTATCGTCAATCATAATTTTGAATTTTTTATCTGAATTTGTGACCAAATATTCTGTCTTGTTAGAGTTGATTTTCAAACCCCATTCTTGATATTCCTTGTTCAACCTTTTCAACATAAATTCCAAATCAAACGCATCTTGCGCAATGACAACCTGATCGTCTGCAAAAGGTTATACCACAGTATAACCATATTAGTCCCCTTTAGATAATTTTTGTTAAAGGTTGTTTGCAAAAGACCAAAGACTGATAACTCGAGAACAAAAACATTTAGAGGCAAAATTCTTATTTCACATTCAATCGCATAGAGTGACGCATTTCCAGCATAGTCCATGCTGTATGTTCGTTCATAAAGGGACGACAGTTTCAGCTATAGTGTGATAGGCATGATTGCATCCAAACATTTTTCAAAAATGAAGTAGGAGGAGAAAAGGAAACTCCACTCCCCCCCACAACCTACGTCAGTGCCATGCTCTTGGTGCAGTCAGCTACTCGTAAGTACTTTGGCTATGTATGTAGCCAATGTATGTAGAAGCTATGTATGTAGAACCAGAACAACCAAACCCATAAAGTCTCGTATGTCTTAGGGTTGTGTGGAGTCTCCAATAAGTCTAATACAAATGCGAACAAGGACAGGACGTTTGTCTTGCAAGATGTTACGATCCAGACCTGTTTGTCATGACATCTCTGCCATCTTGATACCTGCAAACATTGCATGACCCTACGTCATCCCTGCCTACGTCATCGCACTCAACTTTTTTGAGGCAACGGGGCTCATGAAGTGTACATCCAAGAGCACAATAAACTGTTGTTTCAGTGCAAGAAGTACGAACCTAAGCCAAACGGATAACAATAATACTATTTTTTAACTTTTCCGTTTCTCTTACCGCAAACTATTTCCACGATTTTCACGTCGCAGATATTTAAAGGCCGGTACAATAATCCTCATATTGATTGATTGCTTCTGTCAAGTCTGATGGTGATTTCACAGCATCCAATTTGTCAGAAACTACTCATAAAACTTTCCCACATCAAAATCAAGCAATAAAAGTTGACAGCTTTTCCGATATTAATGATCCAAAAAAGAAAAACTCTAAATAAGAAGTGATGATGGAGTCGGCTCGAAAATTACAGGAGTGGATGGGTGCGCTGCTCATTGACAAATCCAGCATGGTGATTACGGGGCGGTTATTTTTTTAATTAATATTTTAGCCAGCTGATTAGTACGTTTTGCCGTGATGTTGTTGACCTCATGGGAGCCGAGAACAAGTTAATCAGCATGAGGATTTTTAAGCTGGCCGGAATTGTTGAAAGAGGTTTAGGTACCTATCCGTGAAGCAGAACAGTATCTAGGGGTGGATAATGTCATCCCCCAGAAAGTAATGCCTTCCCCTTTCCATCATTATTAAATTTTCACTGTTCATGAGTTTCAAAGCTTTTCATTCTTTAATAAAATACCTACTAAGTTTATATTTTAACACCAATGGTACTAAACTGAAATAGCCCCCCCTTGAACTGTATTATATAGGATATACCTCATCATCTATTTAGTTTATGGCCAAATTCAATTTGACTCATTTCCGTCAAGTTTACATCGTTAGCGTAATTTATTCCTCATCTCCCTTCCTGCTATAATTCCTACAGCGGGAATTATCACGCTTGGAAAAAATATACAGGTAAATATCCATAAATAAAGAATTTAAATAAATTCAATCGTATCCACTTCCCTCCCTGGGGACATGGAAAAACTAGGCCGCACTTTTCCGCTTTCGCGATTCAAGAGCATCCATCATCAGCGAGTTATAAGGAAAACATTGAAATCCTGCATTTTCTCTGCGTGATTTATCTGTTTGGTGAAGTTGAAAATGAGCGGAAAATTGAAAACTGTAGCTACCTTAATAACATTTATTACTTATACTTACTTAACTTTAATTTCGATTTCCACCGGAACCGAAACCACTGAAATCTAACTCCTCCGACCTCGCCTCCGACCTCCGACTGACTCTTGCATCCCTGGATTCGCACATACTTCACTTGTATGACAACTCCCCCGCGCTCTCGTAATGTTCTCTCTTATAAACCTACACCTTACTCCACGTCTCCCAAGTGGAACGGAAAAGAAAATACCTTTTCAAATATCACGGTGATAGACTGACTCACTTGGATTTATTGTGTTTTCTCGTTAAGTATAACTCTCCAGTTTCACGGTGACGGAACGGCTTCGTCCTGGCAGAGTTTATCAACAAGTACCTACCTATAGGATACCGCAATTTATTTGAAGGGTGGGGAGTCAAAATTGCGAAGGTGGGTATAGAAGGAACACACAAAAGAAAATAGGTAAATGAATACTCGGGTAAATAGTTGTGTATAACAAAGCAGTAATGCTACATTTTTCATCTCAAATGTGGAATATTGTAGACCACACGAGTGATGAAAATATAACTTCACTATTATTCTTGTTTTGAAAAAGGGTGAAATTTGGAGTACGACAATAATTTCGTTGCGTAGTTTAGATTTCGAAAATTTTCCCTTCAAAAATTAATTCGATGATTTCTCCAACTTTTTTTTTTGCCCTGCATCAACTACTAGGTTAATAGCAGGTATTTCTGTGGGGGTTTTTCAGTAACGATAACAGTATTGACAATAAAAACGAAGACATTTTTGGAACAGTAAGGATTAATCAGTGTGGTTTTGTTTCGATGGCTTTCTCGTTTCATCCCTTTTCCCGGGGCATCACCGCACGGTAGTAGATGCCTCAGTACTAGGAAACGCGTGAAAAAGTCCATCTGGCCCACTGCGGATTTGAACCCGGGACCTTCGTCTTTGAAAGCGGGGCCGAGCTCACCGTGCTACCGACTCGGTCTCTTTCTTGTCCAACTTGTCTGCACATAAAATAAATATTTCGTAGGCCTCACCGCATGTCAAAGTTTGCACTGCAGTTTTTTCAAATTCACGGAATGTGCAAATTTCATTTTGAAAAAATTACCGTCGGAGAACCGGAACCGTGTCGACTTTAAAAATGAGTCTACACGACGCCCAATCCAATCTAGTCTCGATATCAGTTGGAATTTTGATACAGTTGGGAAAAAAAAATCCCTGAGCAGCAATGATTTTTTTTAATGAAGTCCTGCATTAAAAAGTGTCGCCCTGGTCAAAACACAGGCGAGAGACACTCTCGGGTGGCAACGGCTAGGAAAATTTTTGGAAGTTCATAACGCTCGACTTGAAACGGGTGGAGAACTGCAACTGCAGACTTGATTTGACTCTTTCAGTGTGTTGCTTCCTGCCAAACTTGGTTCCAATCCATGGGACAGATTTTGAATAATTAAATGCTGAAGTTTTGAGTTTTGACATTTTTTATTATTTGACAGATGACAGATAGGGCAATACTTTCGCTGTTCTGAATACAGTTTTTCAAGAGCTCCCAAATGACAAATTGCAAGTCGAGTTCCGTGAGATATAGCTTCTGACATTTTGTTGATAGTAACAGTTCTGTTTGACAGATGACAGCCAAAAATGGGCTCATTCCACGGACCGACAATGTCCGCATACCAAATTTCAAGTCGATCGAATGAACGGTTTGGCGGTTATCGTGGAGGATCACAGACACACAATACACACACCCACGCACGCACAGACAGACATCATTCTGAAAATGGTCTTAATCGTCTTGGAGGACCTCAAAAGGGACATATCTGGCGAAATCTCAAAACTTTTTTTCTGCACGATTACAATACTTTCCCTTCCATGTTGTTGGGAGGCCGGAAAAGTAAGAAACAAAATAGTACATCTATATATGTATTATTGTACGAGTTTCATAAGACGTAGTATTGCCACACGAGTCACACGACTGGTTTTCAGGCAAGACGAGCTTGTGAGCAGTGCTCCAAAGGAAGGAGTGTGACAATAGGTACGTCTTATTAAACTAGTGTAATATACTCACTATTACATTACTTTACCCAAATAATGGGAACAAATACCAAATTATCTCTTGCCAGACGGCGTTGAAGTGGCTGGAGTAATTTAAATTTTGGCGGTATAATGGTTGGAATCCGAGTTGGAATCCGTCGTGCTTGTGCCATCTAGGCAGCTGCGTGCTATTATAATGATATTATTGTGAACTGAATCAAATGTTCCCGTCTAAATTTCAAGTGAAATGAAGCCACGAGTTGCGAGGATCTCGTGCGATTCCAATACATTCGAGAGCATACGCGTCAATTCTAGATCGTTCCCTCAAGTTGGAGACTCCAATAGGCGGGTAGGATAGCTGGAACACATTTGCATAAATGGCGAAGGTGCCGGGTTTCCAGAGCATGTCGGTATATAACGCGAATAATGAACGTTTCGAGAGCCGTCGCACATCTAATATGCCAGAGACAGGTTCCCAAAAATAACAGCCGGAGTATACAGAGGGGTGCACGAAAAACACCCACCGCTGCAGGATTCTTAATTATCAACCGATTTCCAAAATTCAAAAACCACATTAAATAGTTTCATGTCCACTATAATCTCATGTCAAAATAATATATTTTTTTGAGATTCTTCTGAGCAACGATATTCAACTTTTTTTTTTGAAATGGAACCATATCTTTTTTAATTTTTTTTCGGATTTTACTTTTTTTTCTGAATGTAGTCATGTAAAAAAATCGCATATCGCATTGACCGTTGAAAAAAAAATTGTGAAGTAGGTTCAAGCTGAAAAATTCCTTTTAAACAGCACAACACTCAGACCTGCTGCCCGGGAATCGAATCCGGGAGCTCCGATTGCCGAGCGAACACGCAGTCCACTTGACTAGCGGGCCGTCAATGTTTGACTAGACACACTTCGCGGCTGAAGTTTGCCTATCTTCTAGTAGGAATAAATTGTTTCTACTATTGGTTGAAAAGCGGTTTAACAAAATGCTCCTTTCGACACCGCTTCCAGTATCTAAAAGTTATGTTCTGTTCTTTGTTAAACCCTCGGTTAAACCAAAGTAGATGAAAAACTTTTCGTTATCAGTTTGTTTTAAACTAATTTATATAATCCGTCAAATGAGCACGCTACCGTGAAAGTTCCACGTTGAAAATTATCGTTCATTTCAAATTAATGTCGCGGGCGCCGAGAGATGATACCTGCTGAAATTTATCAAAACTGTTTCTGAGCTAAAAGTTACAAAATCATATTTCAACATCGTCTTTTTGTAATTTTGTATGTATGACTTGATGGGTTTCTGTACCTGGTACCTACATAAAGATTTACCTTCAGGACACACTAGGATTTTATTAATTAAAGTGCAAGCTCGTAATCGGTAAGCTTTAACTATAGGTACCACCGAGGGTACCACCTAGCACATAGCTAATTTTGCATGTAACCTCTCTGATATGAACAGATATTTGTGCCACCATTGGAATTAATATTGAGGATTTCCTCATGAGCATCTAGGGTAAGATAAAGCGAATTAATTATTATACAAAGGATCTCACCACCAGGGCGTAAATAGCTTAATAATTGGGCCTCTTCGCTGTCTGGCAATGTCTATTGCACCTATAGTACTAGCGGTAAGCAAAATAAAACTGCATTTTATGATACAAGCAACAGATTTGGTACACGTGATCTTTGAAGAATTCTAAGCGATTTGACCCGTAGTTCTTAAAAATCCCTTCAGGGGGAGCCGAGATATGGGGGGGGGGAGGAGGGTTGATTTCTCTTTTTTAGAAAAAATCTATATGCGCCAAAATGGCATGGAAAATATTGAATTCAAGTAAATTGAACATGCTGAATACACTAGTCAATCATAATTTCATAAAAAAATGCAAATAATAGCATTTTTTTCAAAATGGCGGCCAATAAATGACAAAAAAACATGTATGAATAAGGTGTTCGAGTAAGGTATCAATTTATATGTTTTCGAGGTCGCTGGACTCATTTCTCTTATCGAAATCACCCTATGGAACATAATTATCCATTTTGGGCCAGGGTGAATGAACCACCCCCCACACCTGAAGTGAAACTTTCAAGATTTGAAGTAAATAATCGAAAGACCAATATAGAGCTGCATATAAATGATATGTTTTTTATTGAAACATGAAAATTACCGATGTAATTACATATTTAAACTCACAACCATCCCTGGAAGCTCCAACCACCCTTGATGGGAGGGTATTGTATGACCTAGATTTCTTTGTGTCATAGGAAAGTGCTTTGAAAATGTTTTTACCCCAAACTGGCAGGTAAAGTGTCCATTACAAGCGTCTTTTGACGCAGGAAAGTAAGATTTCCCTGCCTGGGCAGGTAAAGACTTGACCTGCCTAGGCAGGGAAATCTTACTTTTCTGCGTCAAGCGACGTTTTGCTTGCTGAAAATTTGCTGGAACTGTTGGAAACCAGACCCAGCAACGTGATATTTGCCAAATTGTGCCAGAATGACATTTCAGAATTCTGGTACTAATTTCTTTCTTTGTGGTTTATTGAGGTAGTTTCGAGTAAAACGTTATACATAATACGCCAGGGAAGTTGGTGTCTTTACAGGGCACGTAGGCTCCTAGGCCTCGCTTACGCTCGTCCTTGAATATGCCTACTAGCCCTGTAAAGATCCACTTTCCTGCCTTATTATGTCAATAACCACTAAATGGTGTAAAATAGTATGATACCTACTTACTTGATAATATTTTATGTATTGTTACAGTTTTTAGTTGAGATTCCTCACCACTTGTAAACATGTTCATGGGGTTCAAAATTAAACCCGAAGTAAGCAACTGTACCCTCAATATAGCCTTCAGGAGGTCGTAGGTTCAAACTAATCGGCCAGAACAATTTTCCAGATGATTTTAACGTCAAAGAAATCATGAGAATATCTAGGATAATGATCGAAAGAACACAAAACTCATCACAACAAAGAAAGTGTTATCTAAGGGGATTGAGTCTGTTACAGATGGATCATACGACACACCTTCTTGAGGATAGCAAAGGGTCTAGAGACCTTCCTTCTCTAGAAGGATGCCTAACTTTCGAAAAGAAAATATTCAATTTGGAAAAGCCATCTCTCCTAGAAATGAGGATAAAATTTAAAACAAAAACAGCACGCAAAGGAAACAGCTGGTCATAAACTGGAATTTTCTGCTATTGCCGGTGTTTCAAAAAACACCACACCAATGTCACACCCGGCACGTCGTAGCCAGCATTGATCCGAAAATTGGTTTTCCAGTCAGATCCCTGAAGAATCATCCCATAATTCAGAGAAAAAACATCCAAATCGGATCAATTGTTCTTCAATAATTTGACTTCAAACTTGGGTGAAAATTTATCCGTGTTAATTCAGTTATAGCTGTAACACACTACACAATTTCTTGTACATTCTGTCAGTTAAACAATCATGTTGATTGTTTTTTGACACTATTTTGGCAGATTGTTCAAGAAATTGTACAAGAAATTGTGTAGTGTTGTAATACAGCTTTTATACGTAGGTATATCTCATTCACTTTTTATTTTCAGTATAATTACTTTTGGAGCAAAATACAGTGGAAAGCTGGGGGGCTACAGCAATGGCTGATGGCACCTGCAAAGTTTTGGAGCGAAGCTATCAGCGACCATAAGCCGTATCCTTTCAGCGCTCCAGTTTTGTCACTTTATTTTTATTCCAAAAAGTCATTTTACTGAAAATAAAAAGTGAACGGGATATATACATATCTATTCATAACTACAGTACGTAAAATATTATCAAGTAGGTATTATTATACTATTTTATACTATTTAAATTCATTTTTGAAGCGCTTCCTTTCCAAAGCTAGGTTATACAAGACCCTCCCATTAAGGGTGGTTGGGGATTCCAGAGATAGTTTTGGTGACTTTAGAGGTGTAGTTAGTTACATGGGTAATTTTCATCAAAAAAAAGATTATTCAGATGTAGCTCCATATTGTTCTTTCGATATTCACTTCAAATCTTGAAAGCGTCACTTCAAGTGTTGGGGGTGGTTCATCTGCCCTGACCCAAAAGAAATAATTTTGTTCGATACGGTGATTTCGATAAAAGAAATGAGTTCAGCGTCCTCGAAAACATATAAATTGATACCTTACTCGAATAACTTATTCATGCATGATTTTTTGTCATTCTTGGCGGCCATTTTGAAAAAAAGGCTACTATTCGCATTTTTTATGAAATTAGGATTTACCAGTGTATTCAGCATGCTCAAATCACTTGAATTAAACATTTTTCATGCCAGTTTGGTCCATATAGATTTTTTCTAAATAAGAGAAAACAACCCCTCTTCCCCCCCCCCCTATATCTCGGCTCCCCCCGAAGGGATTTTCAAGAACTACGGGTCAAATCGCTTAGAATTCTTCAGAGGTTACGTGTACCAAATCTGTTGCTTGTATCATAAAATGCAGTATTCTTCACTAGTTAGCTGCTTACCGCTAGTACTACTACTGACGTGTGCTTTCGGAGTTTTACATCTATGTAAATATGCTCCTTAGAATACATTCGGTTATGTGTACATAATATACATAACTGTATGTCATACATAGTTCCCTTGAACAAAGCCTTGAAATTTGCAGAACAATTTAGCCACTCACTATGCCCTCCAAAGGTAATCAATTTCAAAGACATACACCACACGTACAATCTGTCGCGGATCATTGTTTCACAATTATAATAGGTACAATTTGATAAATGTCGTACCTACATGTTACATACAGACATGTAGCTACAACCCAGCAGAATGAAACTGAGTCTTGCTCATCAATCCAATTCAGAACTGAGCACCTATATCTGATTGTGACTGTTAGGCGATCAAATTCCATATTTAATACTTGATGTCAATTTGCACTTAATTGGTATTTTAATTGAAGTGGTTCATATAGCATGTCGACGGTAATGAATTGGAGGATGTCACGAAAAACGTGAGTCAAATGCTGGGTAATAACGCCGCGGTGTGTACCTATAGTTACGTTTATGAAGATGTAGGGTAGGTTGCCGCCGTATGGCTTAATTAGCTATTGCTTTCACAAACTTCAGTTTCAGGATTCTGACAAATTGAATAGGATAAACAGGCATTTTCGATGTGTTTACTTTGACAAATTGGCCAAGAACGCGCGTTTGCTGAAGTCTCTCGAATGTTGGAGGCCCCAGGTGTAGAGTAGCTGTTATGCCATTGAGGCTCTGGATTGAGATGAAGGATGAAGGATTATTGCCGGGCCATGCAAAAAATATAGCTTTAGATTGGGAAGCCCAGAGATAATATACTTGACAAGGCTTTTTTTTCCGTTAAGGGTATGTTCAGATTTCAACTCAGATTGGAACTGTAATCACCATATACTCAACTTATTACTCTTGATTATTGGCTTCACTTCCTTCCTTGTTATTTCCTCCCGCAACACTTCAATAATTATCAAATTTAATAATTGAATAATAACGTTTTTTCTTCTGCTATCGACTTTGCTCGTACAAAAAGTAAGTACAGGGTAGGCTATGATACATAGTGACCTTTCGAGAGAGTTTTCCTTTCAAAGTAATTGTGTCATTTGTTCCTATAAGCGAAAATTGAGACGTGAAGCTTCAAGTTCTGTATTATGAACAGTTGGATCTTGTCAGATCGCTCACTGACTCTTCAAGAAAGCATTGCCATTTTCATTTCATTTGAATTTGAAGAGAATTCAGACGGCAACGAGGTGTTGAACTCAGCTTCCCAACTCAAAACACACAATCATATTCATATTTCAAAACGACCCATTCTGCGATCGTTAACCATTTCCTTATTTGTCTTGATGCGCTGGAACGACTTTAACACCCCGCTGCCGTCTGAATTCTCTTCAAATTTGAATCAACAAAAATGACAATAGAAAAGATTTTTTTTTAAAAGTACAGCTCCACAGCCAGCGAGCGATTTGGCAAACTCCAGCTGTTTATAGCACAACACTTGAAGCTTCAAGTTTCAGCTTTCGCTAGTAACTAATGACAAAGTCAAGTAGGCACTTTGAAAAGAAGTTACACCTTCTAGGAACCCAATCTTTAAATCCGTGTTAAGTATAAAGATAGGAGTCCTGAACGTAAGGCTAAGAAATGATTAACAAAAACAAAACAAAAATGCGACAAATGAAAACTGTATTGCAAATCGCTAAAACTATATTTCTGCTGAAGCTCAATGCTAGAAAATGGAAAAATAGAACCCTGAATCTAGATGGGTAGATATATCAACACCCTCAATGACTCGGTGTTGAATAATAGGTACCCCTTGAATAGGTCACGACTATGTCACTATCTTGGAACAATGAACCATAATTTAAAACAACAAAAAGTGAAGAGGGCTCATTCGGCCGAATGATTGTATTCTTGTGATGCGACTGTGTAGTCTTTGAATGGATTAACTTTTGTTCTTACAATTAAAATTTCGACGCGAAATGCTTGACCTACATATTTGGTTTACCCAGCAAAAGCTTAGATCCAACGAGATTTTGAGGTTTTGGGTGGAAATGATACGTATGCGATAAAAGCCCGGAATTTCAAATATTCTCATGTGGAAATCGCGTTACTCGGTACTCCGTTCGTTGCTCATCCAGAAACCTCAAAATTTTCCCGCACAAAACAATGAAAATATTTTCGGCCTATTTCTATTGTTCGATGGTCTGATGGTGTTTATCGACCGTTTCCTTTGGAACCGCGTTAAAAGCGATCTCGCCAACCCTAACAATTTAGCAGACTCATCAGACATGGACCTTGTACAACCACATCTCGAACTTAAATCCTGAATTCAAATTTACAAACGTAGTCCTTCCACCATGCGAATCTCATACCGTTATCTTTAAGTCATAAGTAGGTAGGTATGAAGGGATGCTTGTTCATTTTATACGGACTAGCCTTTCCATCACCATCTAAGAGTTAACTTTATTAACTAGAAAGTTAACTAGTATGGAAACGATTGTCCCCTCGATTGTCCCAATACCTGTAAAGAGCGAGGCGTAGGAAAACTGACCCTAATAAATATTGGAACAATAATGTTCCCAAAGCTTCCAGAAATTGAGTACCCAACTTAAAAAAATTAACTTGATATTTACGAGGATATTATTTTATCATTAGTACCTGCCTACGCTTATTCTTGGGCTCTTGCTCAAGCTATTGTCTTGCCAAATAACCCTCGTTCAGGCATGATCACCTATATCGTTGAAATTTTCCCTTCCTGTATTTACACAGTTACACGCGCCTGTTTCCTGTTTGTTGCCGCCTCTTGAAAACTTTCCGCGCACTTCGCGCTTGGGTAGTTTTCGTTGCAACAACTGCTACAAGAAAATGTTCAGCGATATGCCTGGCCCTTTGGGATATCATTTATTTTATACTTCTTTGAAAGCCCACAGTTTGTTTGTTTTGGAAACATTGCATTTGATCGAAAAATCAGGAAGAAGTTTTAGTTTTATAAAACTATATTCGTTATACGATTATTTCTATTGTGGCATATTTACAGGACATCAATTCAGAAGAAAGTTGAACTGGAAAAAAATAATTTTTAGCGGTATGTTATACAGGGTGATTCATGAGTGACCTTACATAGGTCAATGGGAGATAGAGGCCTTTGGGGCGAGTCAGGATCCACTGGAAAAATTTTATTTCCTCCATTGGTTACGAAGATACAGGGTGTTTTGTGTGTTTCGTATGAAACTTTGATGAGCCATATTTCTGAAACGGCTAGAGATATTTTCTTGAAATTCACCAGTAATATTTCTCTATTGGAACTCACCCTGAAGCCATATTGAGTAAGTCAAAATCCAGGGCCGGGATATAAAAAATGTGCCCCTTTTTTATTTGATCAAAAAGTATATGTTCTGACCGCTTTTCTGAAAAACTGCTATCGGATTCGAAAAGCTAAGGAAAAATGCTTCAAGAATCACTTTTCAATTTAGATGGCACACCTAAACCGTTTCGACATAAAAATTGAAAGTGAAATTTATGGGTAAGTTTCCATTTTTGACCGGACATAATCGACTTATTGTTTGATTGAATTTATTCAAATTCATTTTTTAGCTTGTCTCTGTGGAATAGAAGGGCTTGGTAGGAAGAAAAATTCCATAGCCGAAGATTTTTTTTGACGACCAAATCGAGTCTAATTTTGGTTTCACTCTCGATTTTGTCATAAAAAAAAGGTCGGCTCTGGAATTTTTCTTTCGGAATTTTCAAAATTTCTCCTAGCCGTTGCCACCCGAAACAGCCTCTCGCCCGTGTTTTTACCAGAACTACTCGCTTTTGTAGCGGAACTCCATTCAAAAATTCGTTCCTGCTCGGGGATCGCCTTTTTTTTTGAAAATTCTAACTGGTATCGAAAGTAGATTGCATTGGGCGTCGTGTAGGCCTATTTTCAAAATTGACACTTCTGGTTTTCCGACGGTAATTTTTCAAAATTAAATTTGCATATTCCGTGAATTTGAAAAAAATGCAGTGCAAACTTCGACATGCGGTGAGCCCCAAGAAATATTTATTTTAAGTCAGACATGCTGGAAATGAAGGTAGGAGGAAAGAATAAATCAATTTTTGAAAAGCAATTTTTTGAAATCGGACCCACGGTTTCCGAGTTTTCATCTCTAGAAAAATCGCAAGCTTTCCAACTTTTTATCCCGTGAACAGATTGTCACCTTTCTTTTAAACAAGAGATTACTGGCTCTTGAACATTTTCCAATAATTTTCTTCTCAATTTCCCGGGAATTTCCCTGTTGAAAATGTTGAACAGGCCTGGGTTATCGAAACCAGATTTGAATGATGGAGCTAAAAGTGAAACCGTAATTGACGATCTTCATAATAAGATGATTTGGAAAAGAATTTGATGTTTTCGCGAAAAATTCAAAATTTCAAAATATTCGGGTATAATACCACGAGTGCAATGAAAATTACCGATAATTCTGAAAAATGCGTGTTGCCTGAAAACTGCATGAGTTTGTTTTCTCTGTTGTTCGAAAGCTAAAAGAGCCCGACCCCGCAGGGGGAGGGCTCTTCTTTCGAACAACAGAAGAAAACAAACGAATGCGGTTTTCTTATGGCAACACGCATTTTCAGAATTATCTGGTTCATTTTCATTGCATTCATTTCATTTTATTCGGAAGAATATTTCCCGAATAATTCTACAAATTATTCACATATTATTTCACACGACAATAAAATTGATGATACATGAATAGCCACCCAACTGTACTGAGCCGCAGAACAGAAAAGAGAACCAGAGGCTGACGTAAAAAGTGTGAAATCAATATGACTGCTCAATCCCAAATCGTTTCAATTTCTTGCACATTCCTCTGGGTCCCTGAGTACTCGCTTGAGCATGAGCATCCCCATACAGTGTCCAGACTCCAACGCTGACACTGGACACGCATCATGTTTGTTTGACAGTAGGTGTTAAAACAATGACAGATCGATTGAATTATCGGTATGGTCTTTCGGATTATCGCTTATTAATCCTCAAAATTTGTGTCCGAATTATCGCGTTTTTGACGTATGAGTGAAATATTCAATTTAATTTCAATTATTAAAAATTATTAAATTAAAAATTATTTTCAATCTTTCTGTGGTGCCAGTTTCAGATCGTTCACCTCTATCCATGTACTAATGCGTCTGACTACCTTACTCGCTTTTCTTTTTATATAATTTAGTAAGATACTAATGAAAACCTGCAAATTTCTTAACTTTTTAGCTTGTGATTTTCAGGCGATTTCTCTTGAAATTCTTCAAGTTTTCCGCTTTAAAATCCACCGGCCTGGCTTATCGAGACCAGACTCAAGTGATGGAGCTCTAAATGAATCTCTTTTTAGAGAAAATATCTCAATTCTTCAATCTTTTTCTCTAACTTCCCACCCGAAGGGACATCATTTCATAATAAAATTTCCATCCGTTCCTTGCTACTCGTCGGGGAAGTTTTGGGGTGGCACAACCGATTTTTCTCGAGAAGATCACGGAGCTGTGTGTGTCTGTGTCTGTAATCTTCCACGATAACAGCCGCAACGTTAATCCAATCGACTTGAAATTCGGCATGCGGACATGGTTTTGCTGTCGAACGAGCCCATTGCGTTTTGGTTGTCATCTGTCAAACGGAATTGTCACCATCAAAAATGACAGAAAGCATTTGTCACAAAGCTTGACTTGCAATATGCCATTTGAAAGCCCTTGGAAAACTGTGATCAAAACTGTTGGAAGTATTTCTCCGCATGGCATCTGTCAAATACTAAAAAATGTCGAAGTTCAAAGCTTTGTTATTTGATTATTCAAAATTTATCCAATGGATTATTGGGATCAAATTCGGCAGGAATCAACACAACACGGAATCATATCACGTATGCAGTTTGAGCTCTCCACCTTTTCTCAGTCTGGAGCTACGAATTTTTATTCATTTTTTATGTTTCACCCTGTATAAATCCTCTGCAAGAAATTCAAGCAAAACACCCGGTGAGGTGTGATTGCTGGCCATCTAAGAAATGTATTCCACATAGTCGCTATGCTCCTTCATTCAATTCCACGGGATTACATAAGCTCCTAATAGGTGCCCGTTGAATTTTGATGTTGATCTGTTGTTGTAAAAAATCAAACAAGCGCGGCCCAAATGTTTTCTCTGCTAGGCTAGAGGCGTTTATCAATAATTTTCAAAAAGTTATACTTATGCGTCACTGCCCCATGAATCCATTAACATTTGGCAACAAATTAGAAAAACTTGCTTCAACTGAATTCAAATTTGGTGTAGTTTTTTTTTTGGAAAGAAAAGCTCGAATTTAGCTGCGTTTAAAACCAAACCAACTTTTTTGTATCCGAATTGAATATGAACAAGTCGTTGAGAACTGCTTCCGGAGATCCAATCATGCAAGGTTAAGTCATCCACATACTCGTATAGTAGACATGAAATTGTAATTTTAAAGATTTGATACAGGTATGAACAGTAAGGCACAAGCCGAGAGGTAAGGGAACTCAGGGGGGGGTCACCTTGTCCCCTTGTTGAACTTCAGACTCGGCCCAGTCTTACGAAACCGGGATAAGCTCGGTATAGCTATAGGTACTCGGTAATATAATCTCCTAGGTTACCTTTGTCCGCGCCTTTGTTAGCATGCTATTTATCCGGGAGTCGGACAACTCGTCAACACCCAACTCATCGACAGGATAACTTGCTGACACCCAACTCATCGACAAGACAATTCATCGGCAAGACAACTCGCCGACAGGACAACTCATCGACAAGACAACTCGCCGACAAGACAACTCATCGACAAGACAACTCGCCGACAGGACAACTCATCGACAAGACAACTCGCCGACAAGACAACTCTTCGACAAGACAACTCGCCGACAGGACAACTCATCGACAGGACAACTCGTCGACAGGACAACTCTTCGACAAGACAACTCGCCGACAGGACAACTCGTCGACAGGACAACTCACCGACAGGACAGCTCACCGACCAGAAAACACACCGACAAGACACGTCACCGACCGGACAACTCGCCGACCAGAAAACTTACCGATGAGACCACAGGACAATTAATTAAAGGTGCTAGGACAATTCTTCGCACGGACAATTCTTCGCGAACAGTTCTTCGTCGGACAATTCTTCGCAAGCATTGCGCCCGGGTATGACCGAGCTTACTGGGGCTCTAAAGGACACTTCAAGACACAAGGAGGCTCAGTAAGACTTGAAATCCTACAATGTAGACACAAGGGAGGATAGGGCTCTGAATATCACAAGAAGACCTTGCAGGGCTCACAAGGGCCCTCAACGATACTTTAAGATACAAGGGGGCCAGCAGGGCTCAAATCGCCACAATGTAGATACAATTTGATGTAAACACAAGGGAAGATGGGGCTCTGAAAATTGCAAAAAGGCCTGACGGGGCTCACTAGGGCTCCAAATGATACTTAAAGACACAAAGGGGGCCCTGTAGGATTTCACCAACACATAATGACTCACAGGAGGTAACTAGAGCTTTGAAAACTAAAGCAATGGAAAAGGGGCCCAGCAGGGCTACAAATGAAACATAAAGACACAGGAGGAGCACATAGGGCTCCGAGAGACCCAAGTAGACCACAAGGGAGCTTTCGAAAACTCCAGAAACTTCAGAGAAATGAGAAGGAGGTCACCAAGGATGCCAACGATAATGATTGAAGACACAAGGGGGGGGACCGTACGATTTTGTCCAACACAAGAAGACACACAGGAGCTAACTATAGAGCTTTGAAAACTGATGCGCGGTACAAAGGAGCTCAGCAGAGCTATAAATGCGACATGAAGACAAGGGGGTCTATTATGGGGCTTTGAGGAACCGTCCAAGGCATAAGGGCAAAGCAAATCTCCAGAAAATTTGAAGATACCCAAGGGGGCTCATCAAGGTCCAAACGATGCTTGTATAGACAAGAGGGCTCAGCAAGGCTGGAAACGCTACGTAAAAACTTAGTGAGGGATAGGGCTCGGAATTTCACACTCACACTGGGCCTCATTGGAGCTCTAAAGTTTCTGGCGAAGAATTGTCCGGCGAAGAATTATTGCGAAGAATTGTCGACGAGTTGGGTGTCGGCAAGTTACCCTGTCGATGAGTTTTCCTGTCGGTGAGTTGTCCTGTCGGCGAGATGTCTTTTCGGTGAGTTATCTTGTCGATGACTTTTCCTGTTGGTGAGTTGTCTTGTCGGCGAGTTGTCCTGTCGGCGAATTGTCTTGTCGATTAGTTGTCTTGTCGATGAGTTGGGTGTCAGCAAGTTATCCTGTCGATAAGTTGGGTGTCGATAAGTTATACCAAACCCATCAATCCCAGGTTTATACTCGAATAACGCTATTCCGGTTTCGTAAAACTGGGCCTAAAGAAATTATTTTATACCCAATCCCCAAAGAAAAGACCGATGATTGGCGTTGATAACCTTGCCACATGAGAGGAAGAAGAGAAGGTAGTTTATCGCTGACTTCGTAGAGAAGGGAGTCTCTTCGAATGGAGTGAAAAGTTCTCCGGAAATCAAGTTTACCCATAACAATAATTATTCGTCACATAATTTCACATTCTTTGACAGTTGTTCTGGAAAAGCAAGACACAAAGTTCCTGTTCTGCCTGTGCTCACGGTGTAAGTAAGTATTTCAGTTCTTTAGTTCTTTAGTAAGTAGACTTCTGTGAAATTGTTGGCGTTTATATTGATGCATAACGTCAAAACTAAAGAATAACTTATAAGTAGGAGGAGATGTACAGGCTGGCTGTTCCAAAATTGATGGTGGAAAAGAAAATAGCGTTGAATATAAAACAGCAGTAGGTAGAGTATGCTGCAAAAGTAGGTATTGAAAAAATCGAGATTTTCTATTCAGTTTAGCATGTTTTTCTTTTCTTTTCTTTGTATTTATTTATCATGTTTAGCAGTTATAAAAAGCCAAAAGTTGGTCTTTTGAACCTTTTTATTTTCGTTATTTCAAAATATTTTAATGAACTGTTTACCGCAAAATATTTAGTACCGAATAATAAATAAATTAATAAATTGTTTTTCTCATTCTGCAACCCTCGTCGGGCTATATGAGAAGTTTGTGATAATTTATTGGAATCATAAGGAGGAATCATGAGTTTGCTTGTATTTTAATTTATTTGAAGGCCTTGAAAATGGTGTTTCCGAGATGTTTTTGAAGTTTCAAACCCAACTTTCTCAAAAATGAAACCTCGAATCAAAAATTTGCGAAAGTAACTTTTCAATCTAATTTAAACGAACAATTGAAAAATTGAAACTTTTTTTAAATAACTAGGGAAAGAATAGAAAGGAAAGAAGAGGGTACCCTTTATTATCTTTTTTATACCCCTAATTTTTTTTTATAAAACTCGTTGTTATTGTTCGATAGAGACTTATTTCAGCCAACTTTGATTAAAATTTGATTTAAATCAGTTGAACGGTTCAAAAGTTGCGGTGTAAAAATCAATTTTGAAAATTGAGCTTTGACGGGCTCTTTTATCGTAAACTTCATATTTTTGAAAGCTGAATCCGAGGATTTATAGCTACGCACTTACTTTTGAAACACCTGTATAGCTACTTCTGAAGTACTCTGTATCTAATTGACCGGTTAGAAAAAAATATTTGAGCCCGCAATTGGACCAAGATATCATTTTAGAAAATGAAGAGACTTTAAATGAATCTGCAAATTCAGTCACATCACATGTAAGTAAAGGCGTGCGGTTTTTCTTCAAGCTATGAGTATGAGTACCTAGGTACCTACTCGGGTGCCCAAGAATTATCTGGAAAGTCTTCGAATAGACTTTCTCACACCTCGCAAAATAGGATCAGATCAAGATTCAAATCCGCGGCTGTACAAAGCAAACAACCGCGCCAGAGTAAACGCCCTAAATAACGGATAATCTCTGGTTTTCGAACAGTACACAGAGCAGATCGCGAAGATGGGCCGCGATGATTCCCCATACAAAAGCTCACCAGCGTGCCATCAGCGAGGGGGAATACAGCGACACACAGACAGGGCACAGGGAAATACGTCGCGTCAAATTTTATAGCCTCTATGAAAAGGAAAGCGCGCGATGAGATTTGATGGAAGCCCAGCCAAAGCTACCTCCGAATTAGTGCGACGCATCGGGTTCAATATTCACTTAAATATCTCGTTTCCAAAGTTCCAAACGGAGAATTTCCAGATACCTATACCTAACTTTCCATATTGTCTCTTGAAAAAAATGCCGCCTTGCTGATGCGAAATGTTCAAAAGGATCCGACAATATCGATCACCCTTTGGCATAAGTCAAAGTTTGAGGAGAAAAACGGTAATGTTTGATATGCCATTATTTATTTCGTCGGGCGAGAGGAAAAAAAGTGTTTTCCGCTAAATCGGGTGAGAAGGAATTTGCTTTTCTTGATTAGTGCTTCAGCGGTCGTTCAACTATTCGGGCAGTTTGATAATCTGCTGGAGCTAGGGCGGGATGTAGCAATTTAGGGGATGTGGATAGCGTCCCTTTAATTTGTAGGTATCCACATACCGGATAAAGTGAAAATGAATCAGTTGACGGGATAGGGTTCTTTGAACTATTTCTGCTAACGTTCCTGAAAAATTAAGCAATTTCAGTTAATGGTAGCGTAATGTGAAACTCAAGGTGAAGGTGAAACACTCGAGGTGCACTTTGTCTTACTGTCAGAGATGGGGTGGGTTCTTATTAGATTTGAACGATGCGACGCACGAAAATTCCACAACTTTATCACCTACTTGTTTACCTTAGCATCTACTCAATACATATATGCCGTTCACGTTTTAAACTCAGTAAAACGCCTTTTTGGAGCAAAAATAATGTGACAAGCTGGGAGGCTACGGATACGGCTGATGGCACCTGCAAAGTTTTGGAAAGAAACTATCAGCGGCCATTAGCCGTATCCTCTCAGCGCTCCAGCTCGTCACTTTATTTTTGCTCCAAAAAGTCATTCAGCTGAAAATAAAAAGTGAACGGGATGAAGTTACATATACATAATATAAGTATATGAAGGGTGATGAAGTTCCAGTCCAACTGATAAGTGATACTTTGAGGAACTACTGCCCTGATTGTGCGTTTTAATACTTCTAATCAAATCGACTGGTGTCCAATCTCTGCCAAAACTAAATGGCAAAGTTATGAACTCAAAATTCTTTTGTTTAGTTCAGTATTTTGACTTGGATCTAGGTCGGTCCTTTTCTCATTCCCAGTCAATGGCAGGAAGCCAGTGCGGTCCAGTGCACATCACTTAAAGCTAGTCCGCACGGGCGATATACCGCTGGATCGATTTCCTGTCAAAAATGTCCAACTTTCAGCGAATATTCGCAAAAAGTTGAATCCCCGCCAACTTTTAGCGATTGACCGCTGTTTTCAAAGTGTCAGCATTGACTCAGCATGAAAATGTGACGTTAGGTTTTGCTAGGAAGGAGCCCGGTGCTTATCTCAAGACGAAATGGAAAAACTTGATCACCGATGGGTGTACCAGTCCAAGGGAGAGAGGAAAAATCGTGACTACTGGACGGTGGACACGTATCAGCTTGATTTCAGAGTTATGAATCCATCTGCAGTCTGCATGAGCTTGAGTTGCACCAAAGCAAGGTCGGAGGCAAGATTATCAAGAAAAAAAGAAAACGTGCACGGTTTTGAGTACCATCAAAATACATGTACCTAGGTTTCACGCCACAATTTTTCTTTTATATATTTGTGCCCGAGTTTGTGTCTTTCCCGCAATGGAAGTTTGAAGTTCCACAGTGGAGGCCTTTTCTAAACCTCTTCAATTAGTTGCAAGGCTGAGAGCGGGGTTCACTGTCCACACCGTGTCGTCACTCGTCATCGTCGTAGGTGTGACTGTGATTCTCATGGGCTCGGGCTGCTCATTTCTGTAGTTGATTATTTCAAAATGCTCACATAAATCATTGGAAGACACCCGTCGCCAGCTTGTATTGCAAAAAATAGTTTCCTACTCAAAAGAAGACCACGTATTTATGAGAATTTTGCTTTTTTATTTATCACAATAACATTAGGTAGGTATTAACATCGTCTTTGATTTGAAGAACACCCGTCTTTTGAAGAATACCCAGACACTACATCATGCAATTCGCATGACAAACGACTGACAACCGGATCTGACACTTTAAACAACAGACGTGACACTAATTATTCGCTGATTTTCGCCGCTCATGCGGACGATGATTTCAGCGGCAAAAAAAATAGCGGTATATCGCCAAAAACCAGCGGTATACCGCCCGTGCGGACTAAGCTTTAGTTGCCTGCTGTGTAGAATCTACACTGTGTACATTTAAATCATGTTCTGTAATTATTCACTGTGTTTCCGATGTCCGATTGACCCCAAATTGTGTATAAGGTGTTATTCTCAGTCACAAAACAAGACTTCAGTATTTTTAAAACAAATCATCAGTTTACACAAGCTCAGTACTCACCTCTCACCTCCGCATCGTTAATTAAATATTTTGAACACTATTAGTAGTCCTGCTTATAGAGTTCTGTACCTCCGCCATTTTTACCTGATGAATTCAGCACTTTCACTATTTACATATAGGTTCGTCACTTGATCACGCGTTAAATTGATATCTTTTTTTAATATTAATCATTCAAATTCAACTTGTTTAACTTCACACGCAAGACGCTATTGCATGTGCCGAAAAGCTACTATTATGGGGGCATAGGTCGTGCCGTGTGCAGCTTCGTAAAGATATATAGAGTTATGTCTTAATCGATTCCTGGGCGATCAAAGACCATGAAAAATCATGGTGGAATATTGGCATCGGCTGCAGGCAAATATGGTGGAGGCGCCAAAATGTGCTTTATCTGGTATTAGGAAACTGGCTGTAGCTCGTTTATTTTTTCAACGGATTTCAACATCTGGAACGTCATTTTGCAGACAAAAGGATTATCCTTTTATTTCATATCTAAATTTACAAACGTCAGTTCGGAAAACTGTCAAAATTGTCTTTATAAGTATCACTTCCGTTGCTTGTTATGTAATATACTATTTCCTCATGTAGGTGCACAATGAAGACCCTTTTCAAGTGCATTCAAGTGGAACACGCTATTAAACAAGGATCATTCATGGAGAGAAACTTGATTGTTTGGTTGTATGGTTGTTAATAGCAAGCTTTACGTGAAGCTACTTTTTAGAATTACATATTATTAATCTCACAATCAACCATTTTTCATGGTACTAGGTGAAAAAAAACTACAATGAAAATGGACTCAGCGAGTTCATTCGAAGATCCTGATGATGGCTCCATAATCGAGTGCTTAGTTTTTATTATTAATGTTCCTGGAGCCTGAAAAAAGTTGAAAGTTCAGGTTGTAATAAACCAAAAAAGTCCTCAATGGGCGAATAATTTATTTAAACTTAATCAGTTTTATTTAGTTCGTGCCTATGGAAACTATCAGAGAGAAATTATATGGCTTATTATCATATTCATTAGTAACACTACAAACCTAGTAATGTGCATTTTACTTATGACAACTCGCATGACTAGAAAATATGTGAAGATATTAGGGCAAAAGACCTGCAGGAAATTGGAATCTAAACTCATTTCTGCACCGACGACAATCCAATTTGAATGAAGTAAGTTGCAGACATAATGATATTTTTTGGCGTCTAATGGATCTTATGAATTCTGAAGTTGAACTAGAGCGAAAAACTGAGAGGAAATCAAGACATTCAAAGCCACTTCGCATCTGCCCAGAGTGAGAAGTTCTAAGATAGGCGTCTATTTAGAATTTTAAAATTCCCTGCATCTACATCGAAAAAGGTAGCTCACTTGAAATATAAATTTTAAGTGAGTTAATCCATATGAGGTCGAAGGAATCTAGCCGGAATTGTCTTTCATTCAAACTTAGTTTCAAAACAGACCAAAAATCCATTGCGAATAAGCGCGCCTCTCGGAAAAAAAGACCAAAGCTCGTGTCCTATTTTACTTAACACTCTTGTAAATCGGTCTTGTAAATCGGAGGCAAAATACGCTTTAATATTCAGTTATTACGCAAACAAAGCACAAAACACCGATGCAAAACAGTTTAACCTTTTATATTCATCACTTTTATTCGCAAAGCTCGGCTTTCATGACGGGAATATTATGTAAATGTGAAAGCTGCCTGGGATGTTATGGTTGTTAAAATGAATTTCATACATTAAATTTCAAAGGATGCTTCGCAAAGGACGATCATTGTTTCTAATTAGGCCCTCTGGAAAAAAGTGGACGCGTGCGAATGGTGTCTCTTGAATTTCTATCAACGTTGAAAGTGCAAAGCAAATAAATTGATAACTGTTTTCGCATTTTCACGGCACTTCATTAAAATAATTATTCCGTTTATTGATATTATAGGAGCGCGATAAACATAAATTGTTATTATTGCAACTGTGTGTAGGTAGGTATATGGGTATCTATACCGATAAGTCATTTGGAACTAATAAAACTTTCCTCCAGGGAAAGCTAGAAACGCAACACAAAAGCAAACTCGGGGCAATTTTCCTCGTAGTTTTATCTTGTATGAGTGCTACTATGGCTGGAGTGATGCCTTTACAATTAAAAAAAGCACCGCATTTAAGCTCAATTACTTATTTTATACCCACCAGCACTTGGTAAGAGCTTTTTTATTATCTTGGAAAACTCGGAACGGCTAGAGAACACCCGAGGTAATCGCTTTTCGAATTCAACGACCAGGTGACATCGGGAAAAACGAACAGGAAAGATTATCCCGTCTGGTTTTTATATCCTTTCTTGGCTCCTGATGCGGCTGGGCCGTTTCCTCTACCGGAGTCCTCCGGAACACATCCCTTTGTCTGGAAAGTGTTCTGGCTTTCGCATCGATTCTGGCATTGACAAAAAAAGTTCGAATCAACAAATAAATTAACACAGGCACCATGCACGAAATGGATGGTCTTAAAAGATTCCGGGCCTGAGCCCAAGAAGTGACATTATAAAAGCGGTTTTTCGCATATTATAATGCAAATGTTCCAGACGCGACTGGAACTCTAATTGGACGTTGTCTCTCTCCTTTAAAATTTGCCTCTGTGCCTGAGAATTTGCTCTGGGACTTGGTGACACACTAATGGTATTCCATTTGGAATGAAGTCATGTTTGATGGATCTCGATCTGGCGCCACGGGTGAAGTTGCGAACTCTAGTCCTGAGGTTCTGACGGCGAATTCACCTATAGAGGTGCAAAAAGAGGAAAAATGGATGGCACACGTTACGTGTGGGTTTCTTTTTGTCTTCGTATAAACAATGTTTGACCGCGCGATCAATACCTATGTAGTTAATAGGAAGAGGGTCGTTTATGATTGCTATTACTGTCGGTTATAATTTTACGGCTTAACATAAAAATCATCTTTTTCAACGCGTTTTATTGGTATACTGGTTAAGTTACACACGCATCACTGTGGGGCAAAAGGTCCGTATTAGGTCTTCGTGATGCCGCTGATTTATTGCAGAGTTACGCGCGAGCCCGGAGGGCACTAGAAGAAAACCCTTCTGGTTTTAAGTGGCAAGTTGGGTCAAAGCTCGAGCTTATGTTCGGGAAATCGCATACTTTATGAGACGCTTTAGCTTATTTCAGATCAATACTAGATTATCGATACGAATCTGTTGAACGCCTGTTGACTACTGAGTATAACAATCAAGATTCCCCAGAACCAGGTGAGATCGTTTGAAACTTCTTTGTCGAGACATTTTCGCAAAAAATAAGGATTCGAACAACCAAGGTCAGATGGGGCCTCCAATGTCAGATGCATTTGCGTTGCATGAATTAGCACAGAATGCAAAGCTATTTTTCCTACTACCACCTATACGACGAGGAGTAAACCACTGTCGGAATTTTCGTACATACACCGATTTCCAATGATTTTTTAAATGATTTCCATTGATTTCCAAAGATTTCTAATGATTTCCAATGATTTCCAGATGATTTCCAAATGATTTCCAATGATTTTCATGAAAGTGTACACCCGATTTCCAAGGTGGTTTACCTTACATGTTTTTGACTTTTCAAAATTACCACATTTTTTTAAACCCGCATGCTACTTTGATTATCTAGACATCTAGAAATTTATTACTTGCGAAATTGACATTTTCCAGCTTTTCCGCCCAATTATTATCCACCGTCACGTGCGTTTTCTTATGCGTACGCTCTTCTCCAAGCATTCAATCATGAATAACACCTTCATTTGAAATCTCAAATCATTTAGGGAACACAGGATTCGAATTGAGTCTCATTCTCAAAAGAAAAAAACTGTTGAATTGCTTGACTTTTCTCGTTTGTTCGAATTCTGATTGTATCAGGAAAAACGTGATAACTGAATGGGGTACTTGTCAATAAAACAGATTTGACTGAAAATACTTTCAATCATCAACAAGAGTAATAAAGAGTATTTCCTGTAAATTTCCGGAAAACATATCCATTGGTTAAAAACTTTTTTTTTGATTTTTTATTTTTCAAAGGGTTTGTAACAATAGGGAAACGTCAGTGGGATTTTCATGTCTGTATATTTCAAGCATTGTAATGTCACTCTAACAGTTTTTTGAGCTTCCAATCCAACAGTGCTGTTAGTTTAGTTTTCAGTATATTTGTGACGTCACAAATATATTTTTAAAACACGCATCACGGCCGCAATTTTGGGAATTTAGGAAAGAGGAAAAATACGGATACATTATTTTCAACTACACTATCGATTGAGGCAATAAAAAAAAATTGGGCAAGTACCCCATTGTTCCCATAATCCCACACTTTCCACTTCATCCAAAATTATGTAATTTATATTTATTATTTTTTATTTCAGATTCAAGTAGTTACCGGAGCTTGAAATTCTAGTCATGAAATCTTGCCGTTTATTCATGTTTACATTGTTGCATTACCTAAAAACTTCAATGGCTAGAATAGCAACTCGGCATGTGACGTGTTGTTTTGAAAGAAATGACGTGGTTTTATCTAATCACAGATATAAATTTTGGAACTACAAATTTGAATTATTCTTCCTAGTTTAAAAACAGACTACTTATACAGAGTGGCCCAACGGAAACGAAACAGACAGATTTTTGGGCACTTGACCTCTTTTGTTTGCATACTGTAATGCAGGGTGATTTTTTTGAGAAGTTTCCAACTCTGATTTCTCGCCGCCAAAATTTTTCACAGGAAAACTCCGAAACAGGTCGATTTTTGTTTTGAGGGGGACATTTAGGGCACATATTACCAAATTTTTATCTTGAGCTCCTTCGCCCCCACCCCACCCTGCTTTGAAATTTCGAATAGCATAACCTATTTTGTGATACATCAAAGTGAAGACAATAAAATTCTCTTTCCGTTGAACATATTTGATTTTTTTTCTAAACCACCCCCTACCCTTGTGAAAATCCCCTTTTCGTAATTGAAGGACAATACTCCCCCTATAAACTCTCGATTCTTGAGAAATAGACTTTCCAGCAAAAACAGGTCGATTTTTATTTTAGTGGGGTCATCTAAGACAAGTATGGCCAAACTTTTATCTTGAGCCCCTTCGCCCCCACCCCACCCTACTCCAAAGGGGTGGTTTAAAAAAAATAGAAATATGTTTGACGGGAAGAGTTTTATTGCCTTCAATTTGATGTATCAAAAGATAGGTGATGCTATTAAAAATTTTAAAGTAGGGTAGGGTGGGGGTGAAGGGGTTGAAGATCAAAATTTGGCCACTCGTGTCTAAGATGACCCCATTGAAATAAGAATCGACCTGTTTTTGCTGGGAAGTCTATTTTTCAAGAATCGAGAGTCTATAAGGGGAACATTGTCCTTTTATTAACGAAAAGAGGATTTTCAGAAGGGTTGGAGGGTGATTTGAAACAATTTAAAATATGTTTAGCGGTAAGAGAATTTTATTGCCTTCAATTTGACGTACCACAAAATAGGTCATGCCAATTGAAATTTTAAAGCAGGGTGGGGTCGTGGGGGGGGACGAAGGGGCTCAAGATAAAAATTTGGTGAAATGTGCCCTAGATGACCCCCTCGAAACAAAAATTGACTTGTTTCGGCGTTTTCCTATAAAAAATTTTGGCGGCGAGAAATAAGGGATGGAAACTTTTCAAAACATCACCCTGTATAGTCCGGGGGCATAGGGTCAAAAAAGGCTTGGCCGTGTGCAACTTCGTGAAGATATATAGAGTTATGTCCTAATCGATTCCTGGGCGATCAAGGACCATGAAAAATTATGATGGAATATTGACATCTGTTGCAGGCAAATATGGTGGAGGCGCCAAAATGGGCTTGATCTGGTAATAAGAAACTGGCTGTAGATAGTTTGTTTCTCAACGGATTTTAACATCTGAAACGTCATTTTGTAAACAAAAGAATTCTCTTCTTATTTCATACCTAAATTCACAAACGTCATTTTGGGAAACTGTCAAAATTGTCTTTATAAGATATGCTGAACTCCGGCCTTTTTTGAAGGTTATCCGATATTTTTGAAACTTGGCAGTATTATAGATCTTGAATTGCCCTTTCCCGATGTTCACTTTTCCACTTCGTATCTTTGCCGTTTTGGCCGCAATATTGAAAAGATGGCGCCCAAAAAACCGTTTTTTGTCAATATCTTTATTTCAGTCAGTATAGGAGGTGGAAGCGTTTATATGCGAATGGAAGCTACAATTTGACACCTCACTCGTGTACGTGCGACTTTCGGTTCTTGTGTTATGGCTTCTAGAACTCCCTGAAGCATCAACTTTTGTCATCCAATCAGCATGTTTAGATGATCCCAGATCCACGTGACAGTCGAATTGACCATAAATAATGATCAGTTGTCAACCACTTACCATGATTATCAAGAAAATCTGGTGAACTCCAAGGGCAAATTAACTTTAAAAAGGTATAGCTAAGAACCGTAACTCGCACATAGGTGATTCAGATGTCAAATTTTAGAGAATTCATCAGACCTTTCACTTAAATATAAATTTTGAAATTTTATGACAAATTTTCAAAAAAAATTCCAAAAATATTGTTCTTTGGGCGCCATCTTTTCAAAATTATGGCTAGAGCGGCAGAGATACGAAGTGGAAAAGTGGAAATTGAGAAAGGGCACCTCAAGATCTATAATACTGCCAAGTTTAAAAAATATCGGATTACCTTAAAAAAAAAACGCCGGAATGTAGCATATCTCATGAAGACAATTTTGACAGTTTCCCGAAATGACGTTTTGAAATTCGGCTATGAAATAAGAAAAGAATTCTTTTTTCTACAAATTGACGTTCCAGATGTTGGAATCCGTTGAAAAACAAACGAGCTACAGCCAGTTTTTTTTATTACCAGATGAAGCCCATTTTGGCGCCTCCATCATATTTGCCTGCAGTGGATGCCAATATTCCATCATAATTTTTCATGGTTCTTGATTCCGAAAAAGAATCGAAGAAAATATAGCTCTATATATCTTCACGAAGCTGCGCACGGCACGACCTTATGCTCCCATATTAATATGTTTACTAGAGAGACCTAAGCCCCGTCACGGGTTCGGCAACTTCGAGACAGCCTCCTAGAAGGGGTCGTAACCCTCCAAAAACACTGAAATTACCATTATCTTGATAATTTTGCATCGAATCGACAAAACAAAATAACACCGCTGTAAAGACGGAGATATGGATTTAAAAATTTTAATTTAAAAAATTAAATTAATTTTAAGAATCAGATTCAAAATAATGTATCACTCAATCCCAATTGTCATTTAAAATTTTCGAGGGGGCTGCCACCCTGACTGCGGAGGTGAAACTCCACGGCTAAATTGATAGCAGTTGAATGTCCCCCTTTGAAGCAAAGTTGACCTGTCCAGGCTTATTTCTAAAAAATGAGGGCAAATGCCTGGAGATCTATCTGTTTCATTTTCGTCCTTATAAATCAAGTGTTTGAAATTTTGGAAATTGAAAATCTGCTTATTTTGAATCCCAATTTGTACCAGAAAGTCTTTAAATAAAAACAATTCAGTACTTCTAACAATTTTAAAATTTTTTGAAGATCCACTTTTTTTTATTATAATATTTTTTAGGACTTACGGAAAAATATGTTTTTTCTTAGTCGTAGTCGGGTGTAACTTTTGAGTTTTTTCGATATATTTGATCATTTGAAAAAAATATGTTGAAATTTTTACCAATGTTAGAATTTTTGGGGTCGTAGGGGAAATGGTGTACACAACTCGTTGGAATCTTGTACTCGTGGGGTCTCTGCACTCGCTGCAAGAGACTCATGTTAAACATCCCGCTTGTGTGAAATATATCACTTTCCACACTAGTTATGTATACTAAGTATTTCCTATGTCCGCACGTGTCGAAAAGGTTTGAAGTGAAAATTGGAAGTTGGTTGAATTCAAAACGCGCTCACCCATGATTCGCAAGGATCACAACAAGAACACCACATTTAGCTTTTAAGAAAGAAGGCTGTTGGTAACAAAGTTGGTGAAAATACTCAACATAGCGATTTCGAACTAGACGAAGCTCTATAGCACTGACCCACTAGGTCCAAACTCCGCCTCTTGAGGTAAGACGCTATAATTATGTACATTTTATTTGGACCATGCGAATATTCTGATACCAGGTGATCACTTTTTGTTAGGATCCCCACTCAAGTCACTGCACACATCTGATAGATTGAACTTACGAGTAAATGTAAGTAGGTGAAGATTACACCCTGAATTCACAGGAAGAAGAAGGAACAAGAACATTGAATTTTTGTTGTTTCAGTTACCTCTATCGCTTGTGTTTCAGTTACCATTGTCGCTTCAACTTATGTAGTCTTTGAAATATAAATCTGCATGCCTGAAGAAGACTTGCGCTGAAAATATTTTAATCCCGCAGGCAAAAAATGTCATCAAAAGTAACGTGCATTTTATTAGCTCAAAAGATGGGGCTGGCGTGACCTGAATTTGCACACACATCAATCAAGACTGCTGCGAGAAAATATAAATCCAGTAGAAGTGTACGTATACTTTACTCATAGATGATGCATTCAGCTCATGAATAATTTTCATATTCGCGTCATATCATGACGTCTGGTTTTTTCCTTGATGCCCTCCCTTAAGCTTGAAACAAATACTGGAACGGATTTTCACAAATATGCACAACAATATACTTGTAATTCCAGCGTATACCTACCCTTACTGCACACAGGTAAATATGCAAATGGTATGTTGCACAGGATGAGACCCTTGCTGATTGCAACAAGTCTTCCTCCCACTACTCGTGTAATATAGGTCAAGGAATACATTAGAAATCGTGGAAGCACCGCACGATTGCAGTAATGTAAATAAAGCTCTAGTGCACTAGACCAAACTCCGTCAATAATTAAAATTTTGAAATTTCGTTTGCATGATTGCATCAATATATTGTACAGATTCTAAGTAAATGTAGGTTTAAGAAAGAAACTTCTCCGTGGAATTGCGCAAGCAAACTTTCGTGACCTCAGGCCTTTTCTGCCCTTTCTCTTTCTTTAGTTTCCCACCAAAGTTCAGTGATAAAATTATTCAACTCAACGCTCGGAAGGAATTTGAATAATAACTGATATCTTTGTAGTTTTAGCAGTTATCGTAAAACTCGATTTCCCGATCTGTTCCAGTTTTTTTTGTTACCTAAGAGAAAAGAAATATATTGAGGTGGGTGACACGTGGATTCACGTGTCGAGATGTAGAGGAACAATAGAAAATTCAGTTTATGCGGGAACTCGGAGAAACCAAAGTGAATCTGTCTCGGTGTCTCTTCGCCTTTATCAGCCCAGTCGACTTTGAATAAAGCGGAATTTATGTAAGCTCACAAGGTTCATCATCTGTAAATAGACTGATATAAATTCACGCAGTTGTGGATTTTGTCTTGTGCAAATTTCATTATTGTTATTACATCTGCGAAGCATTCGATGAACTTTAAATTGACCTTTTGTTATGTACCTACTAAGAAAAGCACAAAACTTCAATGAATGAAGTAAATGTTGGTTTTGTACCAACCTTCCCGTCTACTACACTATAGTCACTTTTAGAGAGCGGTACTGAATCCTGATTCTATCAGCAGGAAATTAATAACGCCCTATTCGATATGAAAGACGTTGATACAAATCGATCATACATTTCACTCCCCAGAGCTCATGCAATACAATAACGCGGGATCAGTTTCTTAGTCCAGGTTCTAAAAGGATGCCACAAAAACTTTTTCTATCTACAATAGCCTGTGCACGTTGACCTTTTCTTGTCATCATCCAATATATCACCGGGTTACTTAACGCACGAGGTGAATTTTTTTGTGTGGGGATGCTCGCGGAAAAATTATTTATTGTCCAGTTTTTGCCGTGCTAATCTCACATGTCACAAAAAAATGATTAATACCCTGCAAAAGGCCTGTCAACATCTGAAAAATCCCAAGAGATTTAGTTTCCAGCAGGTTGTTAACTGTTCCTACCCAAAATTGAAGAAAATTGCATTCAATCTCCACCGAGGTGGATATAGCGAAACAGACTTTAAACCTCTATACCTGAACAAGAAAAGAAGCTCCACATACTCTCCAGCAAGGACGAAATGGAAGCGAAGTAGAGAGGCATTAAAAGCTCGGACCGAATAAGATATATATTTATAGGAAGATAAATTCCGAAGCCAGCGCGTGGAGACGACGGAATATTTTTTCACAATAAACTAAATCTCACTTTATCTCTTTCCATCATCCCCTGCCCCTCCGAATAAAAAAATCAGAGTCTTATTGCTTCAATTACAATAATTAACCAGAATGCGATGCTGTCGCTCGAGTTAATTAATATTTCTTCGCTTCACAGATCCGATTGAAATTGTTTGATGCTAAAGAAGTGTTTTAGGGCAGGTACCTACCTACATATTTCCAATTAGAAGCCCATCCCCGGGCACCTGAAAAAATAATTAGTGTGATGCTTTGTTGCAGTGATTTGCGACAAGATAAAACTTCTAGTTCACTGCGCCAACGGTTCCCATTTTATACCGGATTGGCTTTAAAATGCTTGTTTATCGTAGTAAAAACCGATAATCTTTCACTTCGAGAAGTTTGAATACTTTTTAGTTACAAGATGAATGATTGTGCTGTGTTGAAGAGGTTTATGACCCGTGCCAACGATCTCGACGGGAAATCTTTGAGATTTCCGGGAGAAGTTTTCATGCTCGTTTTGAAAATTGGCCATTGACATTGCTCGAGTATAAGTTTACCAAAAAAGACGTGGAAAAGTGGGAAAAAAATATCGACACGAGTGATGCGACATCGTTATTGCTTTGAATATGAAAGATTCTGAACCTGTTGACTAAACCATAAGTCGAGGTTTTTCGCAACCACTAAAGTCGTTGATGGAGAAGTTTACTGAAGGGACCATTCAGATGAGGCATTGCATTGCACTTTGCCTGATGGGCGGCATTACTAGAGGCTGTTCTTTTTCAAACTTGCCCCCTCAGATTTCTCGCTTACAACTTTTTTGCGGAAAAAGCTAAACCAGTTTGATTTTATTTCCCATACAGCAAGGTATCTATCCTTTTAAACAATTTAAAGGAGGCAGGGGTAGAGAAAGAGGTGGGGTAAGGCCGAATGACAAACATTCAAATTCACACTATTTTACTACTGCGTACTACTACACCATTTCTCTCGCCATTTCCAGTTGTAATTCGGAAGGCGTAAATTGGATTTCAGAATTCAACAATGAAATAACAATGAAAATTGATTGTTAAATTCTAAAATCCAATTGACGCTTTCTGAATTACAGCTGGAAATGGTGTAATTTACTTAATTCACATAAAGGTAAATAGGTACTAGTTTTTTCAATTTGTTCAAAACACAGTACAAAGCTGAGATCACTACAGGCATAGTGAAAATCTATGACTTCAGATCACTCCATCACTTTAAAGTGTTTTTTTTACATTTGAACGGGAACGGGTGGAGCTTAAACTGGAAGACTGATGACGTAGTAAACTCTTGCGGCCTTGCGCACTAGGCGGGTCATCGTCTAGGTAATATAATATGCATTGACCGTTGTTGTCAGGTTGTGTCTGATTAGCAGTATACAGTCCATTAGTATTTACTAATTATGTTGTGAATAAAAATCACAGAAAAATGAAACAGCATAATTCAGCAGCTTTTTGGAATTGTTAAATTCGAACATCAGCAAGTCGCAAATAAACTTTCCGTTTCTGGGAATTATGCACCAGAGAACCGAGAAACGTTGCCGAAGTACCATGTCAAATTTTTGTTTATGTCGTATGGTTTTGTTCACATGACGTCCCGGACTCTGTGTGTATCTCTTCTGTTTTTCCCTGTTTTCATGTGAAAGTGTCGTCTATTTTCAAGGGTTGCCACAATATCTCCATTTCTACTTCTCCAAAAAATAACTGTCCTTTACCAGAATGCAACTCTCAAAAAATTAGGCAGCTCGATGCAGCTTAATGATCAAGAGCTATGAGACAAAGTGTTTCACGCCAATAGAAGGATAATGATTCACACAACTTGCTGCAGACGGAGATCATTTTATGTTCCAAAGAAAAATACCAATTATTTTAGCTGGTGTTCTGGTATTACAACTTTAGCAAAGTGAATCTTCTTGTCCGCGTCAAGTTGACACAAGCGGGAGCCCAACACAGGCCTGCGAATAACTATGATTTCTCCGACAAAAATCATGAACCACGTCCGCACCACGATCTCTGGGATCTCTGAAACACTGCAACGCTCGTAAGAACTCACACAAATCTGCGGTTGATGCCTACACAAACGTTGCCCACATGTTGACTGTCAAATGGCGTATTCGAGCTTGTAACTCGCCACTAGGTACATACATTGGCTTAGTGCGAAGACAGTTGACATATCTTGTAGCTTTGTTTGGCAGTCTCGCACTATCGACAGTTCAGACATAACTCCGACATAATCGCCCTCTAGGTGAAGTCGATTAAAGGAGAATCCTTGACTCGATGGAAACTTTCGCCAATCTAATAAATACAATACTGGGATCCCTACTTATATTTATATGTATGTATACTGTCGGCTTTCTTTAATATTATAAAAGACTGTTCACTGTCCAACCAAATCAGCAATATCGATTGATGTTTCAGTTTTGAAAGGATGCGACAGGATTTAATGCTTATGAGCAAATGGGTTTTGGAATGTTTTTTTCATTATTATCGAACCGGCGCGCCGGGCCGTCCGTTTCACCAGCTCTATTCATTCCAGGTGCCAGAACTCCAGAAGTGCCACATTTAATGAATTTTATTGCTCATTGCAGCTGTCACATCTTCTTTGGCAATGATTTGTCGAAGCTGAACTCTGTGGTTTTTTTCAACTGACTTTTTTCTATCTATTCACAAATACATTGTTTACAGCCCAGACATTCACATTGAAAAATAATGTTAGTCTGGAATTGGGTGGAACCCGTCTACTTTATCCCCTTAACAACATACTGAAAGTCCTGGAAAATTGGTAGGTAACTATTTATTGAAATACGCGTTGAGCTTCCAATAGAACTGAAAATGGCTGCTGAAAATGGTCTACTCGGTCAGAACAACGACATACCCAAAATTCTATAAGGATCCTGCGTTCGCTTCATTGTTTTTCGGCAACAAAAATGTGTAAGTGACATTTTTTTTTTGGAAACTTTTTTTTTCAAATAACTACGCGTTTCAAGTTTCAATACAGCTGAAAATTGGTGAAAATGGTCTCCTTGCTAAGTTCAACAACATAATGGAAGTCCTAAGTAATCCTGTTTCCGCTTCATTATTTTTTGACGGCAAAAAGATAACAAGTGAAATTTTTTGAAAATTATTCACCCATCAAAATACGCATTGAAGTTTCGATCCAGCTGAAAATTGATAAAAATGGTCTCCTTGGCCAGTTGAACAACATAATGAAAGTCCTGAGAAATCCTTCAACTACTTCATGTTCTTTTGTGATTCTGTCATTCTGTGATTCGTGCAAGACTTCAAATCGGTCCAAAACATCCACCAGACTTTTTTTGTCAATCAACCTTTTCAGTGATTCTTTTCGTCGATGAATAACAGCAATAAATGTTGCATGGGTTTTTCTAAGGGACTTTTGGACATTTAAATGGCGCTCGGGTGGTTATACACATCTTTGATTAGATGTCCAAAAATCTCTTCAATAAAACCCAGGCAAAATTATTGTTGTTAATCATGGACGAGAAGAATCAATTTCACATTTTTAAAATAGGGGACCGAGTAGGGGACCTCACCGTGGGTGGTGGTGGTGGTGTTGGTTTTGGTTGGAAGTGGCGGGCGCTTGGTTCAAAACCGTATTCTTTCTGGTGATATCCATTGTGTCTGGTGGAAACATCCAGTAGAGTGTTGATACTAGTGCCCACGTCGTTCCATTGTTTCACCAACAGAAGGTATAGATGAGCATCGCATAGCCACCAGCAAAAATACAAGAGGAAGTTTATAGCTTCAATAAAATTTTACTTTTCCTCACTTTTCAACACTCATTTGCGTTCATTTCATGTTCGAAAACTCTTCAATCGACCTGTGTCGGCGTTTATCTACAAATGGAGACTATTCGTTTGGACATCCTTCAGGGAGGTACTGGATTTCAGGCAACCATTATTGTTATACGTTATTGCAAACTTATTCAAATGTCTGTGGAAATTCGAAATCAAGTCGGGCTTATGGAATCCAGGCACTCGTTCTGGGGATTATATAATGGAAAATAACCTGTTAAGGAGTGCCAGTTTATGTGGATTGCAGATATCGCACATGTGCTTTGTTCTTGTATCTTGCATTGTAGCAGCTCAAGCAGTAATCCTGATACGTACAGAGTGTAATCTGCTCGATGGGTAGACAGGCTATATCAGGTCAGCGACTCTGACATTAGCGTAAACGAGAAACCAAGAGGAAACCTCCACGATTTTGGGGGGATATAAAAACAAACCATCCAAGATTTATGGGTGTAATCGCTCGTTGTTTTGTTGTGAATTTGATCCGAGTATCTGAGTTTGCTTTTAATAGCTTTGCAGAGTTTTGTGACCCAGTATTTGTGCTTTTTTGTACAGCTCGGCCCTTTGGCTCGGCCAAATTAAAAAAAAAAAGTATTTTTGCCACACATTGTAAAGTCACACTCGGAGAAAATTGGATAAGTTTGATGTGATCCAGGCCAGTATATTGGACAGGCTGGTGTGCGGAGGTTCTGCTGTTCTGATCTTTATGTGGAGCAAATTCCACACTTTTAACACATTCGGTGGGATATTAAAGGTCGTAAGTTTGCAACTTTCTTAATGTCCATACAAGAAATTGGAACATAAAGTCTGGGCTTCTTTTTTTACTGCCGCGGCCAAGTTCTTCTGATGGAAATTATTAAATTAGAGTGGTCTGATTGTCTGCCTGTCACTGTCACACAAATAATTCCATCTATCACACACGCGCTCTACGAGAACTACATAATACTCATAATGACTTTTTCCTACGACCACCTATGGAAGTGACGTTTTCTACATGTTCTCGACACTTCGAAAGTAGGTACATAATATCACACAAGTGTGATATTTCAAAAATCCTACGCTACTTGGTTATCGAGAAGTCTATGAAATTTATTGCCTGCAAAATTGACATTCTCCAGCTTTTCCGTCACAATATTCATCCGCTGGCACATACGTTTCCTGATGCGTACATTATTTTGCATATATTCAATCGTAAGTAACACTTTTCGCAATCATTTTAAAGCCTCAGGGCTCGATACCAAGTTGCAGGCGCAAAAGTTAGGACGGCGTAACTTGCCAAATAGAGCGGTCTGATTGGCCGTTGCTATAGTAACCGCACTTACGGCGGTCTCAGCTCCAACTTGGTATCGAGCCGTCAAATCATTCACGGAACACGGAATTTTGAATCGTCCTCAAAGAAAAAAAAACTGTGGAATCTTTGACGTTTCTCGTTTGTTCGAATTTCCTTTATATCAAAACAGAACTCGATAAATGGAACTGTTCCTATAAATCAGATAACCCACTTCATCGTTCATCATGCAATTCATATTTATTATTTTTCATTTGCGATTCAAGTATCAAAACTTGAAATCTTGTCATGAAATCTCATCGTTCAGTCGTTCACTCCTGTTTGGATTGTTGCAATAGCTGAAAACTTCAATGGCTAGAATAGCTTTGAATGTGACGCATGAACGTCACGTGTTGTTCTATAATAACGGCTTGATTTTTATCTAATAACAGTAACAGATGCAAATTTTGACGCGACAAATTTGAATTATTCTTTCAAAAGTTCAAAAGCCGCCTAGAACAGAAAGTGCTACTAATTTTGAAATCGTGAAAACTTGGAATTTGCAATTTTTGACCCCCACTTTGTATTAGAATAACTTGAAAAAAATTAGTACTTCAATTTGGAAAATTTAGGATTTCTATTTTTTCTTCAGTTTCAATATAGGTATAATTTTGGGGCTTAGGAAAAATGTATTGTTCCGTAGTCATATTCGGGTGTAATTACTGATTTTTTTTCGATTTATTCGATAATTTTTTGGAAAATGATGTTAAATTTTTTTCAAGATTGAAATTTTTGGGGTCGTAGGAAAAATAGTGTACACAACTCGTTAGAAAGTGTATTTCTTGTACTCGTAGGGTTTCCGCACTCGCCGCAAGCGGCTCGTGCTAAACGTCCCACTCGTATGCAATACATCTCTTTTCACACTAGTTATGAAATATACTATTCCATACAGCCGCAATTTTTGCTTAACCACTTACCAGGTGATATTAGTCCACACGCACCTTTTTTATATTAGTAATCCATAATCTAATTAGTTTGGTTAATTAAGTTCAAGTATGGTGTGCTATTCCACAAGTGACATCAAGCCTATGCCACCTATCTAGTTATTCACTTACCTTTCAGTAGCCCAAAGAGAGGATGCATAAATTTATTTGTACTCAAGTTATCCTGTAAGGAGTACAAGGGCTTCAGAGTGTTTCATGTGGTCGCGCAACATAGCAAGTTTAACTGGTATGGACATCTTTGTAGCATGCATGTGGAGTATATCGTATATCTAACTTTGTAACTTGAGTTTGAACAGCTCAAAAAATTAGCTTCCACAACACCGCACTTTACCCTTTGAGCAATGTGCACTCTTCGTAATTTCGCATCGACACTTTATTTTAATTTCTTGTTGGGGAAGCCTTCAACGTGACGATCGAGTCTTGAAAGCTTGAAAATAAATCGGAAATTTAAAACAAGAGTTTCGCGAAATTTTCTGTGATGTCTATGCAAAAAAATAAAATGTGGAATCAGATCATGTTGTGAAGAAAACCAATAGGTTCAAGCTATATCTACCAAGTGGATTATGCTGGTAATGTTAAAACAGGAAATTCAGTTAATGTTTCCGTAACGATTTGGTTTTATACCTACAATCTGTGAGCCAGTGATTAAAACTGATTGAATTGATAGAGATAGATGGAGTTTTGGCTGTACGAGTATCGAATAAATGTCATCAGACTCAGTGATAAAACAAAGAAAAACGTTTCGGTTTTATCTTGATTATTGCATCCTGTACAATAGTTAATGAAACACTCCATCAATTAATATAATTTGAACGTTCAATATGGTATTATAAATATTTAGTTAGTGTATACTTACCTAAGGTTTCAAAGTTAAAGCATACCAACAGCGCCATTTTGCTATTCTGATCATGATCAATCTGAACTGGCGCAGCGATATGATATTTACGGGCATCATTTTCTCAAGGCGAAGTGGTTCTTTCCTGCTATAACTTGTTCGCTCAAGCGTAGTGGAGGTTGGAGGAAATGGTAGGTACCTCAATTCACTTTCACGGCTTTTTTCATTAGAGTGAGCTATGGAAAAATATGCTGTGTTGGCACGAATGGTACGATGTTAACTTGATGCTAACGCCTCGATAGCTAATTGTCTGCATGCGCTATGTATAATGTGACATTTGTCAGTTGGTTTGCACGAGAGTGAGACAAGCGCGTGAGTGCACTGTATACTGTGTCCGTTCCCTGTATGTACCTTCTTGTTTATACCTGCTTGCTGTTAAAATATATACACAAGAGATGGTAGTATTCACTACTCAATGATAAGCATCAGAAGATGGGGCCTTTGGACAGGGAGCATTTCCATTTCATTTTCTTCAATACTACCGCGCTTGAGCCACTTTCTTCAGTGGCCTATAGTAATCAGTGCTACCTAAGAGCATCAGCGAAGAGCCACCAGCTAGTAAAGACGATTTTCGCTGCGTAATCACGAACATTTTTACTTACATGTGCGTATATCACGTCGCGAAGTCACGGTGACAACCGCCACATCACACATAACACATCTATCAAGACGTTAGCATCAAGTTATCTTGGTACCATTCGTACCACCACAACCATGTTTTCCATATACCCTAATGATTATTACATAAAACGCCCCTGATTATCAGAGCTATAAGGATCATATTCACTTATCTAAATCCCACTCTCAATGGCAACCGAGTGAATTTGACATAAGTCACAAAATCTGACGGCTGTCACTTCGGACTTCTTTCTTGTAATAATCAGCAAAATATCACTCGTGCTTAAGATTTTATCAGATAATTATAGTCAGGCGTGTTTCCTCGGTCTGGTGCTCCTTAGATAAATGCTCCTCCTCCTTCTACGGAGTCGGGCATTTATCGTTACAATCAATATTTGCTATCGAAATTTTTGAGTCTATCGCTATCGCTTGAAATAATGCGCAATAATACTTAAGTATACATACTTATACATTGCACTGAGTTCCAACTAGAAGGTCACTTGTACACCGCATTTTGTATAACCCCGAAAGTCAAGGGGTTTGTTGAGTACCATTAGGCATTAGGGTGATTAGAAGAATGTCAATTTTGTTTAGAAAACGTCAACTAAATATAAACTATAGTACCTACTGTTGTGGCACCACAATACTTCTCCGACTAGTATCCTGGAACCTATGACAATTTTTGTTCCAGACGTCTCTTTGGGTGGAAATTTGAAAGATTGAAAAAAGCTATAATCTTCATACTTGGTGAAAAAAATCGTAGCAGCCGAACGGGAAATAGTATAAGAAGCAACTGCTAAAGTGGGTTGGAGCGCTGGACTGCGAACCTAAAGGTAGTGAGTTCGATACCACGCGGCAGCAGTGATGAAAAATGTGTTGCTGTCGTCAACCTTTCCGGCAAGCGACCAACCCAGTTGCTATAAATAATTGGGTACCTGCGTTCTGCGTGAACAAGGGATAACAAGGTATAAGGCGGTTGTCTAGGGCGTGATGCTTACCCCATCACCTCAGGCCTCCAGGGGTCCGCGACAACCGGGTAGTGAACACAAAGAACGGAAACTCTAAACTGCTGCTTTGTAGGCCAAGTCTCCCAATGGGATGTAGAGCCACACTATTACTTAGGGCAGAAATACTTCGTAAAACGTAAAAGTTTCTCCAAAACCAGTGATAACTGGAACTCTCCAAGCCTTTGAAACTGTACCTAATACCGATCCACTGAACATCTTATATTAACCATGTGCAGGATGTTCACTTGAAAGTTCTACCCCACCCCATCTCATAAGGACTCCTTTCCTTTTGAGAACATTAAAAAAAACAGAACAAAAATCATGCATTCTACCTTGAAGGGCTATATCTTGGTTACGATATCTGCTTTATGTGGAAAAGCAATATCGCGGATGGCAATTGCTGTCATTTCCACCCAGAAACTAAATCTGAGGTTTTTCTTTGGCACGATGTCCCTGAACCACCCTGTATATACCCATCCTTACCTAATTAATAATTATGTCAAGATGTAATTGAAATCGTTCTCCAGAGCGGATTTTTATTCAACGGCATACTAAATAAGTATCGAAATATAAACAGCTTTTGTGCTATGCTTGCTGAACCTACAAGATAGCCTACCCATTTGATTAGAGGAAAATGAGACGAGGTATTGTAAACGAAAGGATTCTTTGTGCTCCGATTTTCTTCTCTGCTAGCTGTTTGAAGAAGTGCAAACAAAAGTACGCAACGTCAATTTCATCGTCGTCACAGAAAAGTTTCTCGTCATTAGCTTAACAGAGTCCCTGAAAATTACATTTTGATTTGATACTATACACTTTTCGATACTGGAAGCGGTGTCATAATAGTATATTATTATACGAGTTTATAATAAAACGAAGTTTGTCAAACGACTGTTTTTGGGGCACGACGAACGCAGTGAGGAGGGTCCCAAAGAAAGGGGTGTGACGAAACGTCTTATTAAACGAGTGCAATATACTATTTTATTTATTTCACGCATTTGCGTGTCGGAAAGTGGCCAGTACGATAGCGGGAATAGATAAAGAAATATTATGTAAAACTTCTTTTAATCCAAAAGAAACCATTTTATTCTACTAGAAACTAGGCGTCAGTGCCGAAGTGTCACTTGAATGTCACTTGCCTAATATTTCTATTTTTAACAGCCACAAATTCCAATGGGATGTATTCCGCAATCGCATTGCAGAGGGCTCGACATGGGCTGGAAACCACTGTTACCTTAAGGACCACGTCAGGCGTCGAGCTCTTGTCGTTCTTGTCAGCCTATCCTAACTTAACCCATTGTTAGTGTCATTGCAAAAGTCAAATTATTCATGACACTTGACGCTATTGACAAAACATTCTATTCACATGGACGTTAATCGAGATGAAGTCCCTAGAGGTCCCCCATCCACCCCAACGGACTCTACCGGGAGCAAAATTGTTCATGGCCCCCATTTCTGGGCTATTATTGAAGGAAAATAGGTGAAATATTATATTACACTTATTTAATAAGATGTATTGTCACACTTATTTCTTTGGAACAGTCCTCGCAAAACTCGGTAGCGACTTTTCAAGTAAACTTATTCGTATTACAAAAGAAATTTGTAACACGTGTTTTTCATACCACTTTGTCTGTTTCAATAATAATTCACCTCAAAAAAATTAGGAAATGTACACGACAAGAATATTCTCGATGTATTCATGTCGGCTTTTTTTTGGACCAGGCTCAAACATCAAGCTGAAATTCTTTCTAATGCCTTGCTTACATTACTCATCGTTATCAACCTAACTTCAACATGGCGTGCTGACAAAAAAAAAACAAGCGAATATGCCTCATGGGCATGAGGCTCAGTAGCGCACTTCCTTTCTGAAGGATTAGTGAACGCAAGATGTCAATTAGGATCCTACTGTTATTTGGGCAGAAATTTCAATATAGCGACCAAAATAACGTCAGATTCATGAAAGGACCCCGCACGTTTACTATGAAAAAGTGGTTTCGGTGAATTTGTCTGAATTTTTTATATGTTGTAGATCTCGATTCGAGAAAAATATTCCTCAAAAATTGGACCCCTCCTATGACCAGTTTTTCCCCTACACTCCCCATATTAGGATTTGTCTCGAAACTTTTAAAATTCATGAAACGGGCTCCTATCGAGACTGTGATCATGAGAAAAATCATTTGAAAAATCCAAGTTATAAATTGGTGTAGTTACCGAGGGGGATGGGGGTCAAAATCGAGAAAATAAACTAAAATTCCGGAACTTTTGATCCTCATGAAAGCTGAGCAAAAGAATAGTGAAGAATTAATTTTGAAAAATCCCAATCAATTGACTTAGGGGTGAATTTCAAGGGGGTTGGGGGTCTAAATCAAGGAAATGGAGTAGAATTCCGAAACCTCTGTTTCCATTATTTTTGATCTTATGAGCAATGGAGGAATAATTCTACAAAATCTAAACGGTCTAAACCAAAGACTTTGCGGATGCGGATTCTCGAGAAGCTCTCCACAGTTCTGTCTCTGTGTGCGTCCATCATATAGCTAAAAAAAATAGACCAGACTCCCACTACCTTTTTTTAAAATAAATATGAACCCTCTGCTTTTTATCATTGGTTGATTTGATGAGATTCCAAAGATAGATCGATACTGGAAGTCAAACTCAATTTTTTCAAATCTGGATTTTTAGTTCTGTCCTAGGAATTTCAAGTTTAGGAACTTTCTTCTGTTTTCTAGATTGGGACTCCCGTCTTCTCAGTAACCACCCCAGTTCATCGATTCAGGGTTTTTCGAATTATTTCTTTATTATTCCTTTAATCGAAAGCTCTGGAATGTTATTTCTTCCACTCGATTTCAACCCTCCACCTCTAATAACTAGGTAACTACTCCAATTCACAACTTTGATGTTTTAATTTTTATTTCATGATCACAACCTTATTTTAAGCCATTTTCATGAAATTCAGAAGTTTTGAGCCAATTTATTATTTGGACTAGGACATGATGGTTATAGGCAGATATCATGGTGGGTGGGTAAGAGGTAGGGGTGGTCGAGAAATGAAGAACTTAATCCTTATTCAAATTGGTTTTATCATCATTTTGTCATTCGACCATATCAATTTCAAGATGAACGGGAAATTCCCGAATTTCACTATTCTCTCGATTTCGACCCTCCACCCTCCATATCCAAATCTTCCATATCTCCCAAATACTTAGACAACATATCGAGCTTGTTTCCTCTATCCGTCTTATCCATTTCAGCTCGACACTACTCAATATCTATTGCATTTGAGGAGGATTGGTCTATTTAAAACCAGTTTTACGAAAGAAATATGTATAGGCACGTATACCTACATCTCCAAGTTTCGTCTAACTGGAAGAAGTCTAGAAAAGTCCAACAGTCTCGCTAATTCGCTATGGATTCGGCAAACTCTCTAATGGCTCCTCCGCCAATCGTGCGGTTTTGTGTCTTATCCAGGAGTCGAAGTCTCCAGCGAATATTGTACATGGTCTAGAAAACAGCGCGTTAAAAAAATCTATGCATCAGAGGTTATGGCCGATCCAATGAGTTAGGCCTGAACTCCTCCGCCAATAACCGCCAGCGTGAGCTGGAGCTGGAGCTAAGAATGAACAAACGCGGCCCCCGGGTATTGTTAATATACCTATACTTACTTGCAGCTGCGTTGGAGGTCTAGCGAAATCCCGGTGTAGCGGGCGCTTGGTGGCCCCAGTGCTTGGATGGACCGAGCATCCAGCATGCAAGCATCACATTACGGCTCGGTGAGATCTCTGGGGAGGTAGTACAATGGGCCTAAAAGTGACTATGTTCCATGAGCTCCCCAATAAAATTGAGAATTCAGAAACCTCTCCGCAGTCTTGGCCGCCATAGTGAAATCCTCATTAGTTGAACGATTTTCATGAAGCGTGAATCTACCCTTGTCTTGTGTGAACATTTTTATCTTCAAACCTGATTTCACGGTTTCGCTGCCATCTTGCTCGCCATATCGCCATAATCATATTATACCATATTGTAACAAGTTGGGCCGTTTCACTTTCTTCTGTTTTTCTTTGTGAAAAGATGAAAATTTATCCGCAACTCCAAAACTTTCCATGAGCTCGCCTACTTTTGATGTCGAATTAACTTGAACGCTCGTTACATATCTTTTTTGAAAGCAATCCAATTTTCTGTGGGCCAGACTCCCTATTTAACACACAGCGAAGCGGAGAGATTGACTGGTTATATTTTGCGTAACATTGCGGTTGAAACATTGAAACAACCTATTGCGGTTTTCGGTTTAGCATTTATTGCGTGCAAAACTTTTCGCTAATGCGATATAGGTACGTTTGCCCCACGACGGACCCACGTGAAAAATTCGAATGCCCAAAGCCGACGTCGATAGCGCCGGCTCACGGAATGAATGGAAAACTTTGACGCATTGAGTAATTTAATCAAGCAGTGGAAGTTCAGGGTGGAGTGGTTTGCGAAACGAATTAATGCGAAAAACAATGGATATTGCATTGCCATTGTTCTTCCATGAATATATACTGGTGAGCACGTGTGAAAATGAAGCGTCCACACTATCCTACTTGCGGTGCTCGTTCCAGGAAAATTTGGAAACCTATCCTATTTGTTTTTGCCAGCGTGAATTGGGTTTTTTTCGAAACCTTTTTAAGCTTTCGCTTTGTATACATAGGTAGAAATATGCAAGCTCTGGTGCTGTATCAATCACCTGTCGTGCTTTATTGTCGGCGCACATACTCAATTTTCAACACAGAATTGAAAGCTTTCCATATACGGAACAAGCTCAATTATGCTGCATCAAAAGCTCTCCCTGTTTGAATATGCATCCTATCCGAAACTGATGATGTGAAAAACTATTGAATGCAAAATACTTTTTTTTCAATCAAATGTCTAGGTGTTATTAATATTTCATTACCTGCAGCTTGTAATCACGACTTTCGGAGTCAAGTTATCTCAACTTTCGAGTCAAGTTGTCTCAAGTTTGTCGACTTTGGGGTGAAACTTTTTGAATTTATTATAGCCCATGCAAGAATTGGCGGCTGGGAAACGTTATCATCAAATTTAAGCCGATCACGAGGCGGAGCAGAGAAAATCTTGTCATAGTATTAGCGAGAAGGGGCACCATCCGCTTAAATGGGTTATGCAAATTAGTTAATTAATGAATGTCAAAAGGGTGGCGGTAATTTATAATGTTAACTAAAATATCGGTGTTTACATGTTTATAACCGCTATGATCTGTTGTTTAGAAGACTATTAATTTTCCATAGGAGAATGACGTAGGAAACAAGATGTTCGGTGAATTCGGTAGACAAAAAGATTTCTTAATAAATGGCTCTTTTGGTCAAAACTTCATCATTTTACGGTAATAATATAATTATTATAAAATTGTATACTTATACTCGCTTGTATACTCGTCTGGTTTGGGGAACACTTTGTGTGTTTGTTCATAGGTATCTGTTAAATTGCGTTACGATAATAAATGTTCATGAACTTGAATTCTTGGAATAGAAGACGTCTTTGCATGCGTGGTATTACAAATTCTCATCAAGATTCTATCGGGAATTATTACCTAAATACCTCACACGCCTGACTATACCTATGCGGTTTGAAAAGCCCGCTCATTTAAAACGGATCGTTTTGCAAAACATCTGCCTGCAGAAATACCTCTATACGATAACTTTTTGCAATACAATAAGCCTCCCCTTTATCATTTCCAATATCCACTATTTTTCTCTACCATATGCACCCTCTGCGAATAAGAAATCTTCAAACTCCTTTCAATTTAGTCAATTTGAACTGGGAAATGGGAACATACATAGGCTCATGTTTTTCAGATTCAACAGGATATAATGTGATGGGGCTAATTTACATTTTCCAAATCTTGCAGAGCTTTATAGCCTGTTACGCGTTTTTTACCCTCCTAGAAAATGAATTCCCGTCTGGAGCCAGTAAAGTATTGAATTTGGATTTTTGATGAAGAAGGGTATGAAAAGTGTATTTACAGGATCCACCTAAACAAACTTTCGAGCGAAAGCTGCATATCATGCATCGCAAAATAGGATTTGATGTGAACTCAGCAAACACAGCAAATATAAAGTTTATTGCAGCTGAGAAGTTTGAATATTTCATGCATCATGTAATATGCTAGGTATTTCACTCGTACGAATACTACATAATACAGGAGTTGACAACTGAAATCAATGGTTGCTTCATTCCGGTTTGCGTCTGGGCTTATTTGCCCTGGAGACTCTCTGTGCCCTCAGCAGTAATGATGTATTTCCCGTCTCGGTATGTAATATACCAATACTTTATTACTTCCTCGCTTGATTTTCGATGGGGAATAAGCTGCCCAAGTTTTGTAATACTAATTTGAAAACACCCCGTATATCATCAGCACTCAAACAAGGGTTAGGTACTGGTTATTACAAAATTAGAGGGATGATTCCGAGGATCATTCAGCATCAAAGATGAACTCCTGAACCGTTCAGCCGATTTTGATCAGATTTGAACCAAACTGTACTACGAACAGTAGTACAGGAGGTGGTACATTTCTCTTTTGACTCTTGTTTTCACCCCAGTAGCTTTTTATCACTATAACGTGAGTATATTTATTTTTATTTGAACTACACCATAATTATTATTTAATAATAAACTACGGAGTTGGGCATTTATCGTTACAATCAGCACTCGCAATCGCTTGACCAAAATAATCGTGGAAATCTGAGCATTTCAGATATAACTGTTAATAAACTAAACTAAAAAATAACAAGTTTTCAAAAAACAAAATTTCTGGACTCTTGAAAGTGAAAAATTATCATGTTCTCGAGATGTTATTCAAAGTAGCAAACTCAATTATCTTGAAAATGAAGCCTTAGATAAAATTCTGCAGGGATAGGTTTTCATTCTAAATTTAACGTAAAATTTGAAAATATGAAAAATTTTCAAAAATAGCCATGAGTTTAAAAAACAGGAAAAAAAAGAGAAGAGCACCCCCATTATCTACACGCCTAAAAATTTTTGATAAAACGAGCTATTATTATTATTCGACAGAGACTTAATTTATACAGGGTGTTTCAGGGATAATAGCAAAAAATTCAACTGTGGATAGATTTCGTCAAAATATGACGAAAACCTTCATACCATTTTGCAAAGTTCGGCCTAATGACGAAGATACAGCCCGCCAAAGTTCACTTTTTTCGAATTTCAAAAATTTATAACTCAAGAACGTTTCCACAAATTCAGCTTTAATTTAGCATAAGCTGGTTTGTCATAATTATCTATCAACCTACCAAATTTCGAAAGAATCCAATCAGTGGCGTAGAAGTTATGAGGGGTCACCTTAAGTCAACTTTTCTTCGGATGCTTCTAAATTATTGACCCTCATAGCTCCTACATCACTGGTTGGATTCTTCCCAAATTAGGCAGGTTGATAGATAATTATAACAAACCAGCTTTTGCTGAATTAAAGCTGAATTTGTCGGAACGTTCCTGAGTTACAAATTTTTGAAATCCGAAAAACGTGAACTTTGGAGGGCTGTATCTTCGTCATTAGGCCGAACTTTTGCAAAATGGTATATAGGTTTTCGTCATATTTTGACAATATCTACCCACAGTTGAATTTTTTGCTATCATCCCTGAAACACCCTGTATAATACAGTTTGGTTAAAATTTGATTAGAATCGTTGAACGGCTCAAAAGTTTTTCGTAATTTTTTTTTCAAGTCAAATTTAACGTATAGTGTTACGTATTTTGCGTTTAGACTCGTTTATAATTGAGACGATCGTTCAAAAAACACACACTGTTCATTTCTGCGCACTACAGTAAATACAACGTCAGTAAATATTTGCGCTTGAGTATATCGCCAATTACTACTAGCTGTTATCACTCTGAATTTGATACTGGTTGTTGGCCTGTCATTCTGGAAGTTCCCATCAGTTCTCTAGCAAATTCCACATTGAACGCCGCTAATACATTCGCGGTGATTCTCGAACATTCCAACAGTTTCTGGTATAATTCCGGCGTGCTCTGAAGCCAGCGCCTCCGCCAGTTAGGCAGATGTTTCTTTCTCGGTCATTGGGATCTCCAGTCGAGTTCCACGGACCAGAGCCACGCGTGTGCTTCCGAATGCACTAGAACTTTGCAACTCGTAACACTGCAATCTGATGCGAACAGTGTAGAAGGACCGTGTATGCTTTCGATGTACGCGAGGCTCGCTTGCCTCTCGTTACAATAGCAATAAATTGGAGGGATTAGATTCGCTTTTTGAAATAAATTTGTGCTCAAATTTCAACTCCTCCTCCATTAACGTGGACATCTGAGAATTTTCAGACAGAAAGTGGGATTTTAAAATTTTTAATTTTTTCCAGAATTTTTTTTCTCTCCATTTGATTATTACCAAATAGGTAGTCAATTCAAATTGTGAAGTTGAGGTGGGAGAGGGAAGCTCAATTAAAGGTCGATTCAAGTGTATCACTCCCCTGACGCTATGCAGGATGACCTTGACTGTATTGAATAAGAAAATTGAGAGGTCGAGAATATTGAATAATTTTGAAAGTATTATTTTTGAAGAGAGAATTTGATTCTCTTCAATCTGACATATTCAATTCAATTCAATTGCCGTGCCTCGGAGAACACGTTAAGCTGTCGGTCCACGGTTAAGTAGAGTAGCCATTGGCTAGACTTCGCCGTAACAAAGACGAAATTATTATTATTATTATTATCATTTGAAACTTCAGAGTTGGGGTGGGCTGGCGCGAAGGGGCTAAAGATAGAAATGTTATTGTATACATATTTTAGATATCCCCGCTCAATACAAAAATTGACCTGTTTTTGTTCGATGAAGTCTTGACTATGTAGAAAACAAGAAATTATTACGGGTTGGAAGTTTCTATATGATCACCCAGTATAATTATCCACGTGTCAAGTGAATCTTGAAACGGGAGTTGGTTGCAACGCAGCAAGTTTTCACTTCGCTGAGGAGTTTTAAGTAGCCTATTTGGATCAAAATTATTATTCTCATTTAGCGAGCTTACGCGAGATAATTTATAAGGGTAATTAGCCAGCATCAACCAAGGAGTGTACCTAGGTACGTACACTACAAAAACAAAACAAGACTTGGTTATCATTTAGAATCGTAAAAGAAAATGAGAGATTGCATAGCAGCGCGCCTAATTGTTCTCTGTAAAGTTTCAGAGAGTTTTTTGTGCAGTTGTCAAAAACACCAACGTACCTAATAGATGGCGCTATCCACGCGGATTATAAGTTTTACCCAAGTATTCTAATGTTTTGTGACGTACGATGTCCCAAGTTTTGAAAGACAGCTTAATTCAGACAGTTGAAATGCTTTAGCTGGCAATGACAAGGTATTACCAGCGAATCTCGCACAGAAATTCGTTGGCCCAAAGTGACCCGTAGCTCAGAAAAAGATTGGGGTGGGCTAACCTTTTAGCTATTCTCGACAGTTCAAAACAACACAAAATATTTTTAAGGGTGCCACCTGCAATAGTTAATTGCCTCTAGTGAACTCGCGAAGATGTCGCAGGTCACTAAACGAGAATTAATAACGGAATTTGCCTCATTGAATGTTTTCGATATGAGGAACAATCACACACGCAGATAAAGAACACAATCACAGACTAATATATACAAGTTTTATAAAGCTGATATGATAACTATGTACAAATTGGTTCAAGTTCGTTGAATATAATAGAAGTCAAATATAGCGGCGGTCGGCCGTCTTGAGATGAATAAAAGCTTCGGAGGTAAACTTATAGTAAGTGTGAATGATACGTGATATATCTCGTGGAAGTCGATTGATGCCAATTCAGTTGACAAAGGTTATTACGGATCAAGCTACTGGAAACGCGAGTTCGAACTTTCGTTTTTACAATGCGAAATTTAGCTAGATACAACACAGCGATATTTCACAGGACGATAATAATAATAACTATATACGACGTAAATGTAATTTATAATAAAATAATATCACCCAACGAAGATAAAAAAGAATATACACGTAGATTCACTTCCTATAAATTTTCATAACCGTGGGGTCACGAAAGCGGTCGGATTTCTCGCCAACGTACGTCAATGCTTTTGCCAACTTGATCATGGAAGACTCGTTCAGCGACGCGACGGTAAGAGACTGTCCTTGTTTTGTCCAAATCGTATCAACGATGGTATAACGGTTTGCGGAATTTGACGTTTCGAGCGTCTGGAACGATTTCGAATTGGGGTGGCGGCTTGAGCAGATGGAGTAGAGCTTTCAGTTACAGCGGCTACAGATGTATTAGGAGCTATTGTCGATACCACAAGTGTATTTCCCAAATGCACTCGGTGCATATATAAGTATGTGTGACTGCGATGGGTGTAAACGGATCTATTGACGTACCCAGACGTATACACAGAAGTACATAAAGAGGATTCTCAGAGGATTCTGATGACCTTAAATCATTGAGCAATTTTAGCGGACGAATATTTAGAAAGTGTAGCTCACCGTTTGATTCGTGAGTCAATTTCCAACAATTTCAATTTCCTACGGTATTCGTACTCAACTGTATGTACGCGTAATCGATAAAACTGTGAAAATGTACGATAATTTTGGTCGATTTAATTGGAATTTACCAAGCGGGCACGCGGCACCAGTTTTCGACGTGAAATCTCGACTCTGAATGAATGTTCTTTCTTTACAGAAAAAGCTTATCGCCCCTTATCGTATTGCTAAAAACTTCTCTGCCTGTGTTTTCGGTCCTATTTCAGCAAGGTTTTACCTCCATTTACAGGGCCTGATTGAATCAAATACCGATTGGGCCAGTACGTACGTTTCCGAATTTGAGCTCGTAATAAAGGAGTTTCATGAGATAAAACAAAATTTAAAAGGGACAGCATCTCCGGGACAAAATCCCTAAAGATAAAACCATGAAATGACAAGATCTCAAATAAACAAAATGTGTCCCAACCAAAATCTTGAACTCTTGTCACAGAATCCCCAATAATTGCAAAATCACGAATGTTGTAAATAATGATAAACAAATTGATAATACAGCCCAGTCGGTATAGCACGGTGACCTAAGGCTCTGCTTTCAAATGTGGAGGTCCTGGCTTCAAATCCACACTAGGCCAGATGGACTTTTTACGCGTTATTTTGTACTGAGGCATCTACCTATCTGTAGTATACCTAGAAGAAATTATGGTTTGTTGGAGACAAACGTTTTCTCTCACCGAGAGCTACGTGATTATTATACGTTACAATACGTCGTTATATGCTTGATGAGGCCCAAACATGGCGTTTGGAGCGAGTATTTATTCAAAATTTAAATTTAACCGAACAAAGTGTTTAAGAATTGAATAGAAGCGACACCCGGTTAATTGAATCTCGTAAATCATCTCGGAAAATACAAGAGTTAGGAGTCATCAAATTTATCTTTTATGAGTAGCAGGCAACATCGGTGTCGTCCTTCATTTCCGGAATTTCGCTTCACTTTCCCGGAGAGTTCGAGTATAGCATCAAATTAATGAGTCAGACAACTTCCGGAAGTATCTTATTAATGATAGGTACTGTGGAGTTCAAGTGTCTTCTTTTATTTCGAGCCGGCAAAGTTTCAACGCGATTCACTTTTATTATTTCATTCCCCTGGTTTGCGGTCTTGATGGGTTATCAGTTTCAAATTACGTGCCCATTATAATAGGGCAGGGCATGGGATAGGATGTGTTGGTTCGGAATGCCGTAATTATCAGATTAATGAAAATTAACGTTTTAACGGCTCCTCTGGGAGCCCGGGGTGTTTTGGTCCGGGCATTCCATCATCAGTTTTCCTTTCAATTATCTTAAACACCATTAGGATATTGATTCTGGTCATGATGTCTAAGTGGACATGAAATTATTAGCTTTTTTTTAATAAAGATTCAGCCTTTTTTTTCTCCTCAGATTCAAGATTCAAGTATATAGGTTATCGTCGACATCTGAATTATAGCAGTTGGTTGATAACTAATTAAGTATTTATGTCGTAGGTTTCTTATGCTGACCAACGCGTGTTTTAGTTAGTAAATACATCTGTCAACGTTGGCAAGGTAGATGTCTGGCGCTTGAGCCGCTAGGCGGTGCTTCACTTCGTTGCGTAACTGACAAGAGTGACAAGCGTCTTCTTTAGGCCTGATGATGTCCCAGTTATAATAAAAAGTCAAAACCGGTAGTCAAATAAAGAATATTGAAGAACAAATGAATATGCTTCCATGGGCGTGAGGCTCACGATGGTTTTGGTCCTATATCTGTAACTTCTTTGGTTTTTCCGATCAAAAGCATAGCCAGGCCAGGTGTAGGTATGTACTGTTGAGAAAGTCATATCAAAGTGTACTGCCGAGCGAGGATACTGCTTCCCTTATAAGAAATTTCAAGCTTCTATCTTAATACACGGTGCTCAAAAATTCGCAACTTTCCTCACCATTTTGAAAGTCATAAGGCCTAAAGTTCGGTCTTTTGAACCCGAGTTTGAACCCTTTTAGTTTCATTATTACAATTTTTTTTAATAAACTGTTATAGTTATAGAATCATGAGAAAGAAATATTAACCACTGGACTCGTAGTGAATCTAATTTATTGTACAGAGTAATGCCCGCGGCACACGAGGCATTTTTGCCTGCAATTTTCCTGGCATTTTTGCGTGCAATTTTTCAGGCTCGCGGGTTGTCATGGAAATCGAATTTGCGGGGTTTTTGCATGCAAATTTGCGCGCAATTTTTCACGCAATTTTTCGTGCATGTTTTCTGGCAGGATTCCTGACACATGTGACAACTCAATGAGAATTGTCAATAAATCGGTGCTTTTATTTGCTATCTTGTGTGAGTTTCGAGGAGTAGTGCCTAATCTGTAGTTGCTTTCCAGCGTTTACGATCCACGGTAACTCGGTAGAAAATCCAATCGTAGGGAGGCATTCCTTTCGATTTCATGTTCAAAAGTGACTCAAGACTGACCCCGAGTCACCTTTACTGACTTGCAGCGTAGGAGCTCGAGCAAAACAATAAACATTGAAGGAATATACAATAGTGAAGTGGTATCACATTATCATACTGAGACAACAACTACTGTGAATTTGTGTTACCTGTGGCTCAGTTCAAAGTGTCTGGGAGACCCCAAACTGCTGATCCGTATAATGGAGCTAGACCAACTTGGTAGAGGACCACAGATAGCAACAAGTGTCTTCCATCAAGAATACCAGCATCCACTGCCTGACAGAACTGTGTGGATGTCGAACTCGACACCATGAAGCCATTCACTCTTGAAGAATCAAATATACCTACTTGTACCTACCCATTGCAATTTTTTGGATTTGTACCTACCTATAAAGCAAAAAGGCGAACATGTTCGATGAAACGCTACAGTAGTTCTTCAAACCTATAAGCGTAAGCAAAGACTTTACCCTTTGGCATTTTAGTACTTCTAATTCAAAATAATACACATAGGTACCTAAATTTTTTGAAAGAGATAAAATTCCAGGTGTTCTTGAAGCAATGGAATTTTTGGTGAGAACAGACCGTGTCCACTGACATGGTTACTTTAGGTGAAGAATCCGGAAGGGCAACTGGCAAAATGGGCGGATAAAATGCAACAGTACGATTTCAAAATCCAATACCGACCAGGAAAAGTTATTGCAATGCAGGCACTCTTTTCTAAAGACCATGAAGAGACAACTGCAATCACTGCAAGAAGGTGGACAGGTGAAGTGCAGGACAGGTCAGGCCAATCCCGTAATGAGATTTCACAAAAATGGCCCATAGCTGCAGTGAAAAAAGAGCAACGGGAAGACTTTGCTGTTGGATCGGTTGCGTAAAGTAAACAGCTCTAGAAACAGAAAGCGATCTTAAGGACCGGAGCTAAAGGCCGTCTTGGTCCAATGAAACATTTTGAGAATGGAGGGATATTAAAAAAACAGGAAGACCCGAATAAGAAATACACTTGCCAAGAATAATAGAAACAAGTGGTGGAGGAGGTCTTGAGAAAGGTGCATGATGGCACTAATGGAGGGCATCTTGGAGTCAACAAAATGTTGGGAAACGTGTGCAAAACAAAATCACACGGAGCGGCACGAAGTACACCGGTATATTTAAGGTGTAGTCTCAGTAGAAACGTTTCAGTTGTCAGGGACTATTATTTCAGCAAGTGGTCAGGAACATACGCACTGCCTAACCAGTAGGTGGCTCCAACCGTAGCTCTGAAGGATTTCAAGCTAGTGACCATATTTGTGTGGCTGTGCATACCTCAATGCAAAAAGAGAAGATCCCCGAGGCTCCATTCGTCGTGGAAGAGACCATGCACCTTGATAAAAAGGATCGACGATATTATACTTCCTAGAAGGAGTCACAGAAGTCTGAAGTATTATGGAACATGTACAGAAGCGAATACTTGCTCGTGTATCTAAGGAGCGGCTTGAAACCAGAGCAGATTTGAATTTAGAACGACCGACCGACCGACATGCGACAGTGCGAACAGCGAAGCCAAGAGAAGCAATACCTTCTCAATCCGGCAAATTATTTGTGGACTGTTATTTTATGAACAGTGCCTATACACAGTAATAAATAGTCTTTGACCATTTTTTGTCTCTGAATTACTGAAGTACCTTCCCGCATGCAAATTCTTAACAGTAGGGGAGGAGGGGCTCAGTAATTTAGCACTTTTTTGATAACAAAATTTAGGTGATGGAAACAGCGCTGAGGGGCTACGGCTATAGGTACGGCGAATGACGGATGGCCACTGCTTCTGGCAGTTATTGTAGCCCCCCCGGCTTGCCATTTTATTTTTGCTCCAAAAAGTCTTAGTTCTTACTACTAACACCTTTCTGCTTTGAGGATCCTGGGTCCAAGATAAAGAGGCCTGGAGATGTCTGGGTACTGCTCGACTACGCTGCGGTTTGGACAGTATTCGAGGGGGGTCCATAAATGTAATGGCTTTCTCAAGATTGGACTTGATGATGTTTGTCTGCTGGAGGAGCCCGATCGGTGCGGAGAAGGCTTTCAGAAAGAGTTGTAAAGGCTGTTGGACCTCTTTAATTAGGCTTCTTATTTCATCATACATCGTCTTCACCTGGTTTGCATATACTCGGACTGGTCTGCGATTATGAAGTCCAACGTTGTATGTACGTAGGTACATGACGCTGCCGATTCTTTCTATAACGTGCTGTAACTCAGCCAGATGTCCTCTCGCTTGGATTTCCTTTGTAAAGTTTGTTGCATAGGTATCTACAGTGCGTGACCGGACAATTCGTCCCGCAGACAATTCGTCCCGCAGACAATTCGTCTCACGGACTATTCGTCGCAAAATAATGTTTTGCCCTTTGTCTTAACTTTAACAAGTCCCTTTGTCTTTTTTCGTTGCTTTTCGAACTTTGGTAAGCCCCCTATTCTTTTTTGTAGTATTTGGAGCCCTACTGCGCACCCTGGTTTCTTCATGTCTTTGGAGCTCTGCTTAGTCCCCTTGCATCATTCCGAGAATTTTTGCTAGTACACCGAGCTTTGGGAGCACCAGTAAGCCTCTTATACTTTCATGAGATATTTGGCCCCTATCGGGTCCCTCATCTTTTCTAGTGTAATTTTTGAGTTCTAATGAGTCCTCATGTTCTTCATTGCTTTCAGATTTCCATAAGGCCCCTTTTGCAGTCTTGTGTTATTAAGAGCTCCATGCACTGGGCCCCCTTATTCTATATTCAACGTAATTTGAAGCCCTGCTGAGCCCCCTTGCATTTTCCATGAATTCCGGAGCAGCAAGCCGCGTTATGCCGTCATGGCATGTTGAAGCCCTATCGGGCCCCATTGTGCCTTCAGGTGTAGTTGGAACCCCGTTGAGCCTCCTTGTGTTTTTTCATGAATTTTGGAGTAGGTACCAGTAAGCCCCATTTCGCGTTATTTTGTTATACAGACCTCCATGGGACCCCCTTGTGTCTTCAATACCGTTTGAAGTTCTCGTTATAAAGAGCCCCCTTATGCTTTCGGAATTCCAGTGAGCCCCTTTTACCTTCTGTTGTTATATAAAGCTCCTTGGGCTCCCTTATGCCTTTGTGGTATGCGGAGCCCTATCGGAGTGTAGTTTGGAGTCCTAGTGAGACCCTTTTGTTTTTATGGCTTTCAGAAACCCAGCACCCCCCTTTTACTTTTTTGATTATACAGAGCTTAATTGGGCCCCCTTGTTGTATTTCCATAGCTTTTGGAGCTCCATCGGGTCCCCTTTGTACCCTTATGTGTAGTTTGGAGCCCCAATCAGTCCACTTGTGTTGGCTTTTAGAGTACCATACAGTAAGCCCTCTTTTGCTTTTTCTTGTTATAAAAAGCTCCTTGGGCCCCCTTGTGTCACCAATATTATATGAAGTTCTACGAAGCCCCCTTGCATTTTCCCGTGATTTCCAGATTCTTGATAGGCATCTTGTGCCCTGTGTGTCGTTAAGAGCCCTAATGAGCCCCCTTGTGTGTTTTCGTGGCTTTCAGAATTCCGGTAAGCCATCTTGTGCGCTTTTACATTGCTGGAAGCCCTAGTGTAAGTCCCTTGTGCCTTCATGTGATAAACTTACGGAGCGCTATTGGTCCCCTTGTGGCCGCAAGTGTAGTTTGGAGCCCTGGTGAGTTCCCTGGTGTCCATAAGTGTAGCTTGGAGCCCTAGTGAGCCCCCTTGTTTCCACAAGTGTAGCTTGGAGCCCTAGTGAGCCTCCTTATGTTTTTCAATGCAACTATTAGAATTCCAGTGAGCCTTCTGTTGCCTTCTTGTGCTATAGCTCCCGTGAGCCCCCTTGTTTCTTCAACGTCTTTTGAAGCCCTGCATGCTGAGCCTCCTTACACCTTTCCGTGGCTTTCGAAGCAGTAGTAAGCACCTTGTGCCTCTATGTGATATTCGGGGCCCTCTCGAGCCCCCTTGTCTCTTGAGTGTAGTATGGGACCCTAATTGGTCCACTTAAGCTTTTAATGGCTTTCAGAGTATCAGTTAGCCCCCTTTTGTCTTCATTTGTTATATGAAGCTCCATAAGGCCCCCTTGTGTTTTCAATATCGTTTGAAGCCTTGCTGAGCCCCGTTGCATTTTTCCGTGGCGTACAGATATCTGTCGGAACCCCTTGTATTTGCTTATGATTTTTAGATCCCTTTATTGACCCCCCTTGTGTCTTCATGTGTAATATAACCCCCTTACCTTTCAAAGCCTTCACTTGCGACGAATTGTCCGTTGGACGAGTTGTCCGTGACACGAATTGTCCGCGACGAATTGTCCGCGGGACGAATTGTCCCAGCACCCTACAGTGTCTCCGGAGATGAAAGATTGTTGGCTTTAGGCTTTCTGCTGTATTAAAGTTCTTAGTGGGAGCTGTAGCTTTCTTGGCCTTGGGCATAATTAATAGGTGGTGGTTTCATCAGATCACTTGTTTGTTTGCCGCTGAAAGACAAAAACTTAAAAAACCTACGCTGCACATTCTCAAAACCTCCAATATGTGGGTTCTGTATAAGGAGCTCCAAACAATTGTTTTGTAGTAAAGCTCAATAGCGAAATGACCCTGATTTGATTCTACTGCAATAAGGCCTGGCCCAAGCTAACCACGCACAATTTCAAGCAATTTCCCGCAGCACCCAAAGCTCGTCCCTTATAGGGGACGACTGGGGACTCCCCAGATTTGAAGATGCAAGAACTCTTGCCATGTGTAGTTCAGTATCGCCCTATACCTACCGCATGAACCTTTTTTTCCTTGAAGGGCGAATGGAGGCCCTTCTTCAACATCAATAGTTGTTTGCAGAATAAAGGCCTAGATTTTGCATTGTATAGTATATTAGTTGGTGCGGGTGTCCATTGTATCAATAGGTAGGTACAAGTGATTTGACCGACAGCAGCAAAAGTTTTGCCCTTTGAGGGGCTAATGGAGGCCCTTCTTTCCTTCTTTACAAGGACAATAAAGACCTACGCCAGATTCCTTTGTGTTACCTACTGCATCAACGAAGCCCTTTTGAGGAGCGAATGGATGCCCGTTCTAAGCACCAGTTGTCCGTACAATAAAAACTCTCACGAGATTCTGCATTTTGTGGTAGGTACTGCAATGAAAGTTGAAGCAAATCATATTGTATTATTGCAAGTGATTTGGCCCGTAGCACCTAAAGTTTTGCCACTTGGGGGGGACTGATCGAGGGCCTAATCATGATTCTACAGCAAAAGTTTTATGGAATAGGTACATAGTTTGAATATTGTAGAGCATCCCATCATCCGTGATCCCATCCCATTCATCTTCACATTGATTCTCACATGAGTTTGTCTGCTAGTGCTAGATCAACCTATTCCATCGGCCGACCCGCGGCTACATGCCGGAATGTCCTCCAGTCACAAGCGTCAAAATATTTCATTAAGAATCTGGATTCTGGCAGTGCAAAACGTACTCACGTGGAGGTACACAGATGAGGCTTATGTTGGAAAATCAACCCCTATTTGATAAAGAAGATAAAAGCCGTTATTTCTTTTGACATTGACACAAAATTGCACAGAAAATAGCGCAAAAACATGCCTGAAACTCATCGTGAAAATTTGAAAGAAAAAAAACTAGAAAGAGAGAGCTCGATTTCCATGACAACCCACGAGCCACAAAACATGCCCGAAAACATTCCTGAAAAATTGCACAGAAAAATGCCCCGTGTGAATGGGTCGAAAATATGCGGCTTGTTTTCACGCAAGAAAGTTGACAGACCAATCTTAGGTTATGCTTCGATGACAAAATGCTCCACAAAGCTCTCTCCTCACAATTCATTTGAGAGCCCTGTTCACTGCTAAGGCTGAATCCGGGTTCAAGGAAAAGAAGCGTCAGTAGAATATAGCACTGGTTTATGATTTTTCTATCAGACCTCCTCACAAACTCCACAATTCCATTGCTGTTTCAATTTCCACAATCAAAAATAGCACTTATCACTTTCGAAGAGGGTGAAACATACCCCAAGCAAGCTAATCCAGCCCCACACACTCATGAGATGACGTCTGCTATTCAAACTGACAGCCTAAGTCTAAAAACATGCAGGAAAACCTGCATCGTGTGCCGCCAAAACACACATGAAAAATTGCGTGAAAAAATGCCTGAAAAATTGCACGCAAAAATGCCTGGAAAATTGCGGGCAAAAATGCCTCGTGTGCCGCGGGCATAAGTCATATATAATCTCCGACAATTAGTTTTCTTTAAAAATGCATCCAAGCCACTTGGTTGGTCCTTCGAGCGATATAGCAGATATTCACACGGTTTTCTGACAAGAATTTCTTGAAAGTTTTTCAAGAAATTGAGCATTATCACTTCATGAGTCACCTTGTATAGTAAATTGAAATCTTATAAGAAACAAATACGCAAATGAATGCGCCTCTCGTAATGCTAAGGCGAACCCAACAGTTTTTAGCTTTTGATACGACAGATATCTCCAGACTACTACTACTATAACATCGGACTACCAGATTAGAACTGCACAGACCCGTATATCGCCCGTATTGGGCGCTATAATCAGTGCGGGAGCATTCAGGTCGGATGATCCGATGAAATAGCAGTTAAGAGACACCTAAAGTACACTATTGAGTGACTTGAGTTGTGAGTTTGCCATGCAGCGCCATCTATCTTGACTCGTCAGTGCGAAGGCATCCAGGACGCATAATCCAATGAAACAGCAGTCGGAAGATCTTCACAGTACACTGTTGGGAGGCTCCGCACTCTGATGAGCTCCCCAGTAGAGATGAGGTATGTGTCTGTGAAGTTTTGATCTGGTGGTCCGGTGTTCTGTTAGTCTGAGAGCTCTGTCCATAAAAAAGTGTTGTAATTGCTTTGGCTCTAAGAGACGCATTCATTTGCGTGATTTTTCTTCCTTCTTCCTTCACTACAGTGACGATTTCGAAAATAAACCTCGAAAATTCACTTTTTCAAAAGTACCTTGTAGAACAAGCCATCAGATTTCCGTCAATTATGCCCGGCAAAGTAAAGCATAAATCGTTTTCCTACACATTTTTCTGTATGCATTTTTTTTTATAGAGAATTGATTTTAAGGAGCACGACTCACTCAGTTTAAATACTGCATAAATAAAAAGTAGAACCTGTTTTTTGTCTGTTTTTCCATTTTAGAAGTCAATTATAAAATGTAAAATAGAAAACAGTGCTCCATTTTCACCTTTAACAACATATTTCATAACTTTTTTGTATTCTGGGGCTTTTAAAGGTTTTCCTGAATTGTTCTCCAAAGATGAGAATTCTGAAACACCATGTAAGTTTGTATTCAATTTTTGGATGACCAGACGGCTTCCATCAAGGCGAAACCCGAAAAATATTTGAATTTTCTGTCCTTATCAAGCTTTTTCCTGCTTAGATAGTATCACTAGAAAGGACACCTAAATTGATTCACTGATCGCTCAGCGGCAGACATCAGCTTTTAGTTATCAACTAACGCAACACAAAGGACGGCGTAACCCTGTCAAACAGAGTTATGTGCTTAGCGCTAGAGCGAGGGAGACGGAGTAATGCATCCTAGCCCATCAGCTTGAAAATAAGAAAGTCTATTATTAAGTCTATTAGACAAGAGTGAATTCCCAGTTTAACCCTCAACTGGTACCGTGTTTTCGCGGAACGTAAGAACCGTTATCGTTAGGTATTTCCACACCCCCAAAATATATGGTTCAGTAAAAGAAAACGGTGTTTTCTAAATATACAATGGTGTACTTCTTGAGTACACTGCTAAACAATGAAGTTAATCAATGTACCGTATGATCAAAAACTTTTAGTGTTTTCCTACGACCACCTACGAAAGTGATCACTTTCACACGCTATAGTAGGCCCGAAAATTGTCAAATTACGTCAACCTACCCAACCTGTGCGTTATGAGCCGTGCGTTATCATAACGCACAGTTCATTCGGACCACGAAACAATAGGAATTTAAACGACGATTTGATCACAATTTCGAAAAACCGGCTTTCAATACCACCCTAACTCTGATTCACAAGCAAACCAACAATAATTCGCACCTACAGGACTGGCCTCAGTCATGTCCTCTCAACCGAAAGTATGGGTTTGACATGCTTATATAACCTTATCGAAGACCTAACCCTAGCGGTGAGATGTATAAAAATAAAAATCCTACATAATTTCCTTTCAACAACAGTAATTGTAAAGTTATGAATGAAATTCTCACCTACACCTATAAAGCAGAATAATTCTTTGGTAGCAATGCAAATGTGACCACAAAAGATTAACTGGGGGTCTATTCAGAAATCTTGAGCTGCACCAGCCCCATTCAATACACCTAAATACTTTGAATCAAGTCAACATACTAAATTGTCAAAATGGCGGTTGAAATGTCACTAATTTCATTTTATTGGATTTTCAATTTTCTCTAGAGACGTTGTTAATAAATGAAGTCCCATACACCTGCTGATGACCAAAACGTACCTTTCCCGGCTGGTAGCCGGGGCCTTAGGCCGCTATTGCTCTTCAAAGGATAAACGAAATTGTTTGTGTCCTTTATTAATGACGGTTTTGGCCGGCCGAAGAAAATAACCTGATAGCTTGATGGTGAGAGACGCCACCTCCGATCTCACCTGCTGCAACAGGCGCGAGGCGTGTGTCCAGCAGGCTCGAGTTCGATTCCTGCGATTCCCCAAATTTTTCATATGGAAAAGGTCATTTTTTTATATTTTGAAAGCAATCTGAATTTGAAAGACTGGTTTTTGATGGGATTCTCAATTTTTTTTGCGATAATTCGGTGTACCGCTCGCTTGTAAGATGCTCAAGCATAACAACAGCCACAACAGGCAGGCTTGGTCAGAAAATAGCGGTGTTTTTCGAGAAAAAATTGAAATACATGAAAAAATATCATCATTGATAAATCTGGGTGGTCAGAGAAACGGTGTTTTCCAAGAAAAAATTGAAAATTGTGAAAAAATAATAATTTTTTGAAAATTTCAATTTTTGAAAATTTGAAATACATACACATTCTCTTTATAAACCCATTTAAAATTAGCCTTATTTATGTATTTATCATTTATCCACTGGTTTTTATAAAATCTATGTTTACAGGAGAACATGAAAATGACGTCTTAATTTGAATGTAATTTTCTCCCGGTCGTACTTTCATTCGTGTGATTTCTGCACTTGGCTGCGCCTCGTGCATTAACTTACGCACTCATGCGTAATGTATCACTTTCCGTACTTGTTACGTAATGTACTATTTCGTTCAGATTTCATTAAAAAAATCTGTAAAAATCCACGATATTGAAGTACTTATTGAACCGACATTCATGCTTCTTTGGCCAACAAAAAAATTATTGATTAGTAATTAGTAAGAGAATTGAGAAAATATACTTATGTGGTCGAAGTTTAGGGCCCAACTATCAATCGAGAAATTTCAAATTGGCAATCAAGATAGGAGCGGAACCTAAAAATCCAGCTTGAAAATTGAATTTTCTACAGAGGAGCCGAGGAGCCGTTCAATAGCTTGCCGTATCAATGAACCAAGCTGCTGTCTTTCTCAATAATCAGACGAAACTTGAAAATCTACAATGACACAATATGTAATTATTTGTTGAAAATTATTTACAGTTGACCGATCGTCCTCAATACATCAAGTCTCGATCTGGAATCGGTAAGATTCGATTAGCGAAAAAACCAACTCGATATTAGTCAACTGTATTAAAGTTAGTTACCCAAGAAAATAAAGATAAAAAACATCAAAAAAAAATTTAACGACACTCTAACTACAGCTAGGTAGCTAACTCTCCCACTCTCACGCTCTCTTTATACAAAATTCAACTGTAGATGGGCTTGAACTTCAACTTCTGGGAGCCTGGAACTGGAACAAAGCGGAGCGGCAGGCAGATCCGAGAAATTAATTAGCAAGCTTTTAAAACTAAATATAGGTGGGTACAACTTTCCTTTCGTCAATTCCCAAACTCTTTCTAGGTTAATCTAGCTCAACTCTCGAGAGAGTCCCACCAGTTTGTCAAAGAGTTCCTGGGTCCCGTCTAGACGTCGGCAATGCTATTTGGGACGCGACCTATTTCGTTACGGCCGTACATTTTTTATGTCGAAAGTTCAAAAAGTTGCGATCCTCATCCACAGGTGACCTCGATTACTGACGCCTGACCGCCGTCCTCTCCTTATCTCTGCGCCCAAAATCCCCTTCACGTTTTGGTGTGTTTCTGATGATTGATTTTGACTGTTGTCCATCGGAAGCGTTTTTCGACGCACAAATGTGTCATTCTGCGTGAGAATCCAATAAATCACTTGGACGGGGGCGGCGGATGGGTGCGGAGAAGCGGCTGGCGGCTGCAGAAGCAGCAGCATTAGCCGGCGACCGCCACACCGGTGTCAAAAGAAAACAGAGCAACTATCAACATGTTGTTTGTTGTTGCAGGAGATCGAGAACGTGCGATGCCCTGCAATGTGGAGTTATGTGATGGCGGCCGCCAGAGGTGACCCACGTCGGCGCCCCGGGTCAGTTTTCACCGTACAGTCCGGCAACTGCGACCCAGGCCCTTGCAGGGACGGCCTCAACTGCAGCAGATATCCCCAGCTGAACAATTCCTCGTATAAGCCGCCGGCGACAAACTACACAAGAGACGGCATCCTACACAGGTACGAAAAAATTGAAGTGGTCCTATTCCATCCAATTCCTACGTCAAGTCATAATACGTGAAGATTCTTGAAAATCGCGGCTTTCCTCGACATTACGGTAAACGGTGTGTGGAAAATTATAAGCCCACAAAAAATTTATACACTTCGCAATGAGTGATCCATTCAGAGAAATCAAAAAAAAAAAAATTCCACGACTTCTATTTTTGAAGTTATATGAAGGGTCAAGGAGTGCAGTGCCGTCTTTAGGCATGGGCCCGATAGATATCTATTCTGGTTAACTTTGTTCCAAATTTGAACAAAATCAGCTCAACGGTTCAAAAGTTATGTCAAGAAATCGATTTTAAAAAGTCAACTTCAACATCCTGTATCTTTTTAACGGAGCACTTTAAGACATCGAAGTTATATTTTTTCCGGGAACATTTTTGAAGGAGAATCTCCCCTAGAAGTTTGTAACCGTAATTGCGGAACACCTGTATACAGAGTGTCCCTAAATCAGCCTGCCAAAGTTCAGCAGCAGGTACTACGATCAAAATTACTTAATAAAGGAGCTACTCACAGTCCCCTAAAGGTGGGTTCCTGATAATGGTTATATTATTTGAAATCTCTGGAACTATTAACCATACCATGTAGTTAAGGTAAATTGATGAAATTTACCATAAATTGATTAAATTTACCCGCACATCTATCGATCTTTTTATGTCACTGGAAAAGGATCTAACTTAGGGGATATGGGTAAGAGGAACCCCTTTTTGCATGTTTTATCTAAATATTTTGATATGACATCATGAAATTTTGAAGTTTTCTTCGAAAAAGGGTAGGTACTTCTCTGCTGAACATTGCTAAGATGAACCGTTTTCGAGTAAAATTTGTTTTAACGTTTTGAATGCATGATGTCATGAAATGTAGGTATTTTGATAGCCCATTCTCAAGTTTTTTTTTCGAGTTGTTTTTCACTAGAATAAAAGTGCACAATGGTTTTGTCAACAACAAGGTTTTTTGCTAGTCTCAAATCTACGATGAAAAAATTTTCTGCGACATGGAAGGTAAAAATTCCTTTGTAATACTTCATAGGAGTACGTTTTTAGACATGCATTGAATGTAAAGGGTGCATCTCACCGATGTTCAATAATAAGAGTAAGTTTTTTAAAAGCAAACTTCGAAACATTAAATCATATTAAAATACATATAACCTTAGCTTAATCATTTTGCCTATTTCACCCTTACGGGTGTAAGGCGGTTTGTGAAGTCGAGTACTCCGTGGGGTCCCTTCCCCATATTTCTCTCCATCCTGTCCGATCTTGTACCGACCGAGTCGCCCTCTCCATCGTCTCTACCCTCTTCTCCACAGCTTTCCGCACTTCATCACACCACGTTCTTCTAGGTCTTCCCCTGCTTCTTTTCTTTATTGTTCTAGATTAAAACACTCTCCTGGTTATTCTGTTTTCATCCATTCTCTTGAGATGACCGAATCATCTTAATTGTCCTTCCTCTATTGTTCGATCAACAAGTTTCGTGTTGAGCTTGTCTCTAAATGTTGTGTTCCTTATCTTGTCCATGATTGTCTTGTCGTCTGTTTTTCTCAAGAATCTCATTTCTGTCACTTCAATCTTTCTTCTTTGTTTCTCTGTCAAAGTCCAAGACTCAGACCCGTATGTCTGCTGTGGTTCTCTCAATGACTTCTTCGTCCAGCTTTCCGTCCTGTAACACGATTGAGCCTAAGTATTTAAATGGTTCGACTTGTTTCAGTTTTGCGTCGTTTAGCTCAATTGTGTGTTGTTTTGCTTATTTGCCAACAGTCACGGTTTGCGTCTTACTCTGGTTGATGTTCATGTTGTACTTGTTAAGTTCGCCTTTGTATATCTGCATGTTTCTGTTCAGTGTTTTTTCGTTTTTTTGCTGTTATGACCATATCGTCGGCGAAGCATATTTCGGGAATTTTGATCCTTTGCATCTTCCAGTAGCCTATGTCGTATTGTCTTGCATCCTTTCTTGTTCCTTTTATAGCCTCGTCCAGTACCACAGTAAAGAGCATCGGACTCAGTATACATCCCTGTCTTACTCTCTTCGTTGTCTCGAACATTTGAGATGTTTCATGTTTTGATCTTGCGTAATTTGTCGTTTCTCTACACAGGCTTTGAATGCTCTTCACTGTGCTCTGCTGCACTCCCCTTTCTGGTAGTGTCTTCCATATGTCGTTTTTGTCGATTCTGTCGAAAGCCTTTTCCAAATCCACGGAACAAAGGTGTACTGTCTCTCCTTCTCGTATGGCTTTTTCCGTTATTTGTCTTAGAATGAAGATGGCATCTTGTACTCCTCTGTTCGGTCTGAAACCAAATTGTGTGTCTTCAAGTGTCTCCTCCAGTTGATCTCTCAGTCTTTTTCCCAATATTCTGGCAAATATCTTTGCTGCGTTGCTGAGCAGTGTAATTACTCTATAGTTGTGACATTCTTGACTATCTCTTTTTTTGTATATCGGTGTTATGATACCTATTTGCCAGTCTTGGGGTGCTCTTCCCTCTTTCATTATCGTGTTCATGATTCTTCTTAGATCTTCGAGTGCTTCGTCTGTCAGTGCTTTCAACATCTCATTCGTTATCTTGTCGTGTCCCGGTCCTTTTCCTAGCTTAGCTTTCCTTATTGCCGCTAGCAGTTCTTGTTCTGTAATTTCCTCGTTTTGGTTTCTTTTCCGTGTTGTTTCCCTTCCCTCACCGATGTTCAATAATAAGAGTGAGTTCTTTGAAAGCAAACTTCAAAACATTAGATCATAATAAAATATAAAAGATGATATTTTAGATAATATACAGAGGTGTCTCAGAAGTATCGCATTCCGAGTTCAGAGCGATATAATTATGGTATCCATTCAAGAACGTGGAAAAAATATTAAACAAGCGAATATGCCTCATGGGCATGAGGCTCTGTAGCGCACTTCCTTTTTGAAGGATTAGTGAACGCAAGATGTTAATTATAGGGTTCTACCGTTATTTGGACAGAAATTTCAATATGGTGGCCAAAATAGCGGCAGATTCATGAAATTTGGCTTGAAAATCAAAATGATCGTACTAGACAAAGGCTCGGACAAGGGTATAAGCTCCAAGTTTCATGAAAACCGTTCCACTAATAAGAGATTTCAATATGGCGGCCAAAATGGCGGCAAAGCATTATTTGTCCAAAATCGAATGTATTTTGATGGAGTTTACATCGCCTGCGAATTTCACCCAAATCGGACCATTTCCAGAGAAATTCAAAATCACGGATCAAAGATGACAAAAATCATTGGTCAACTTCATATAGTGGACACGTACTTACGCATTCTATTGGCGTTTGCGTCACATCGATATCTCTTTTCGTTGAGGCATAATTCTCCTATAGTTTTATCACGTTGAAACATGTTCAATATGGAGAATACAAGATGGCGGCGAGCCGGCGGGGCATTAATTGTCGAAAATTGAAGTGATTTACTTTGCCTGCAAATTGTATTCCAATCGGATCATTTTTAGAGAAATTCAAAATAGCGGTTCAAAGATGGCGGCAAAGTATCAAAGAACCAAAAGTCAACTTGACATCGTGGACATATTTACCATTGATCTGCGTTTACACCACATCGATATCTTTATTTCCTGAGGAGTTATTCCGGGTACGGACGGACGGTCGGACGAACGAACAAAGTGAAGCTAAAAGCGCCTTTTGGGTGAAATTCGCAGGCGATGTGAACTTTATCAAAATACATCCGATTTTGGACAAATGATGCTCTGCCGTCATCTTGGCCGCTGCGCTATATTGAAATTTCCTATTAGTGGAACGATTTTCATGGAGCTTGGAACTTACCCTTGTTTCGTATAATCATTCTTATTTTCCAGCTAAATTTCAACATTCCGCCGCCATCTTGGCCGCCATATTGAAATCTCTCATTAGTGAAACGATTTTCATTGAACATGGAACTTATCCTTGTCTAGTACTTAACGATCATTCTGAATTTATGCTATTTTGGCCGCTATTTGGAAATTTCTTGTCCAAACAACCCTGGAACCCTAAATTCACATCTTGCGTTCACTGATCCTTCAAAAAGAAAGTACGCTACTGAGCCTAATGCCCATAAGGCATATTCGCTTGTTTCTTTACCTATTCATGTTCGTAAATTCCTTTGTAGGTAGTTATTGCCTTCCTCCTTAGTTGGGCGGTGTAGGGTCCTAGCTCCTTTATCGAGCATTTTTATACCTATTTTTAGGTAGCCACCTCGGTAGCCACATAAAAACTTTTAATAATTTTGTTCGTAAAATCTATACTGTTGAAGATTGGCAGACTAATTCAGGGGCACCCTGTAGAATGTATGAATAGAGTAGTTTCATCTGAAATCTGACAACTGCTCGTCGCTTTGGATTAATAGTTTGAAAGTGCGAGAAAACGATGAAAAATTGTACTTGTCTCTTGTAACATCATCAAAAGTCGCACGTACAACACTAATTTTCCTAATGCATTTTCCAGGAGCTACTCGAGAGATGAACTCGGCACCAACTTCTCCTCCAAAACCGGCTCCAGAGACGTACTGGCCGAAGTGCGAGTGCACACCCCCTATTCAGAAAGATGCCAAACCCCCAGCGAGACTGCTTTCACTCAACCACTACAGGTATTTGAGCTTCAGCACAGCGCAAATACTTTCGCTTTGTATATTGTGTGCGAGAAACTCTTCCAACTTCCGACCGTTTTACTGAATTGAAAATATCTGAGTGCGAGGTTCCATGGTGCCGGCAAAGCTCCGGCTTGCTGGCTGCACTGGCAAATACAATAAAAAGCGAAAAGCGGCGCACTTTTTCTTTTGTAGATGATGCGTGGTTGTGCACTAGCCAACAGAAACAAAGCTCCAGCAATAACTCAAAAGCAGCATGCTTATTGCTTTGGTATGCTTCACAGGCAAATAACAAATTAGGAGCAATAAATTCAGAGTTGTTCCAAGTTGGTCGGTGTAAGGAGTATAATATGAAGTTTCTTGAATGGACGGGCAATTCGTTTTTCACATTGGTATGTAGTAGTAGTGGGCGTATAGTTTGACAAGAGCTTTAGCACGTAGTCGGTATTATACGTGATGTATAAAGTGCAGCAGCGTTGGCCAAGAGAAATTAGAATTCTGTGCTGTCAGGTTTGAAGTTTTTGTTTTTCAAACAATTCCACAAGAGTTTTAGCTCGGATTACTCTTGATACTCACTTCCGCGATTTCACAGTTATAGCTGGTTACTTCTTTGGTTAATACCAAAGAAATGTAATATATAATTACAATTAGAAAAAACACATAATTGGTAAATCTTGGCTTTTCCGCTCTCACTGTTCTTTGTTTTTCCTTGCTGGGCAGATACGAATCATCAAAAAACTCAACGACTTTCTTCCCTGTCTTCTCCTCATTTTGAATGTTTTTGTTGCAATAATAGTTTTTATTGCAGTTGTGTGTTAAATTTTTAGATATCGAAGTACACCTTACTGCCTATACCCACGCACGAGATTTATCTCCTGTGGGTGGCTGCGTTTTTGAAATTTTGTTATTTCTATTTGTCTTTTTGTATGAATAATAATAAAACGCTTATTTATGATTATTATTAATTATTATTATTATTATTATTATTTCAGGAGAATTTTTTGGTAACATGAATTTAAATAAGAATCGAACAGAAATATTGTTGGTTAGTTAGAACACCAGAATTAAAATGGTGGCTTATTTGTTTGACCATATCTAGAATAGCGTTTGACTGATTTAAATTGGAATTTTCGAAAATATTTGAGAAAAATTTCTGCTAGTTCAAAACCAGCTGAAGTGTGCTAGTACTGCCAAAAAATTTAAATATCGCATTTTGTAGCACTTTTCATGTGGTCGCCGAATATAGCATCAGATTTAAGAGGAAAATCTATACAGGATGACTTTATCAACAGAAACTCGAAGAAAAAAATTTGAATGCGGTTCTGTACCCTTTTCATAAATAAATAGGTCACTAAAAAGGTCCTTTGTGTTGGAATACACCTGCAAAATTTCAATCAATATGGCCAATTAAAATTTTTGGTTAAACACATAAGTACATCGGAAACGGAAAACATCAGAAAAACTTCGAATGCAGATTCTGGTTTGCTTCGAAAAAGTACTTACATCTGATCTTAAGCTATGTCGGTTACTCCATGGGACACCCTGTACACCATTCTCCATAACCCTCATACCATTCGGTTAGCCTGTCAACCGATGTCGAGCAGAAGATCACACGATTTTTTGAAATTATTCAGAGAAATTGGAACTTTTATCCCATGACTCACCCTGTATAGTGAATAGAAATATGTAATAGGTGCGCACACAGTCGATTATAAAATGCTCAACAATGAAAGTGTTACAAAGCAAAAATTCATTTAATTTTGAACCGCTGTAATTATTGATTACCACAAACAATTTTGATTTGGTTTCAATTGCCGGATTGCCCAATCTGTTGGCTATATTTCTTGTTGATATGAAATCCACAGAACTTTCCATGAAATTTCTACAGGGTGGTGAACAGACCAGTGCAACATTGATGAAAGTTAATTTTTTCTTCCCTCAGTCAACACGCGATTACGCCAAATAAATTGGATTGGCTACATTACCGCCATTTTGGATTTTATATCAAATTGCCTCAAATTTCAGAACATAAGCATGTTCGGTATCATTTTTTGAAATGTTGATCCACTAAATGCGGTCCCGTTAATAAGAACAGTCCCCTGTCTCAGGTCTCTGTCTGTCTGTCTGTAATCTACAATGATAACTTTTGAATGGTGCATCCAATTAAACTGAAATTTGGTATGTATAGATCTTTTTGATCACCGGAAGTGCCAATAGCATTTCAGCTTTAATTTATCAACCAATAGGCGCGCGTTCATGTAGGTATCGATTTCCGGACATCGAGCTACTCGACTGCGATGGGTTCAAGACGACAAAAACTGACCAATAGCAGAGTGAAATAGGTGCTTGTTTTCGGATGAAATCAAATCCAATTTGTTTAGATCAGATGGACGTGTTCTTGTATGGCGAGGGAGAAATGAAAGGTTTCTGGAAGAACACATGGAAGCAAGGGTGGCTTTTGGAGGAGGAGGTGTGACTGTTTAGGGTGGAGTATGCATGACTGAAAGGACTGAATTGGTGACACCAAGAAGAGAGAGCATGAATGGTGAACTATACAAGGATTTGTGTATTAGAGAAGTTGTGGTGCCTCATGCTCAGAATGTCAGTGATGATTTAATTTTCATTTGTTGACGACAATGCTCGCCTTCATCGTGCTCGAATTGTTACCGATTTATTGAAGCACCACCATATCCAGAGAATGGGTTGGCCACCTTTGTCTCCGGATATGAATCCAGTTGAGCATGTCTGGAGTAGAATGAAAACGAAATTGAAGAAAAGGGAAGGAAACTGGGAAATTTGAACGATTTGATGAATTTTGTTCAGGAAGGGTGAGAAGCTTTTCCCCAGGTTTATTCGCAGTTTGGTGGAGAGCATGCCGAGAAGAGTCTTGGCTGTGATACGATCTGGGGGTGGGCCGACAAAAATATTGAGCTCTATTTTTTCTCCTTTTTTCTTTAATTCTTTAAATTTTTGGAGCAACATGATTATTTTTTATAAAAATTAATTTATTCCTTTTGGATTTCCATATTGCTTTTTTGCAGGGCTGTTGAAATAACATCCGTTACTCCCCTGAAATGTTATAAGTCTAGCTTCAAGATGAACTTATGGTTTATTTTCCGTTTTTTTGTCCCTGGGGATTGTGATAAAATGTTCAAAAGTTGATTTCAAACCGACCAGACCTGAATTCAGTGGGGACGATCCGTTGCTTAGAAAGTCCATAGCTTAGAATGTTCGTAGCTTAGAAAGTTCTTAGCTTAGAGTGGTCCATAGTTTAGAAAGCTCACAGCTTAGAATGGTTCGTAGCTTAGAATGTTCACTGCTTAGAAAGTTCATAGCTTAGAAAATGCATAGGTTAGAATGTTCTTAGCTTAGAAGGTTCTTAGCTTAGAATGGTCCATAGCTTAGAATGGGTCGCAGCTTGGGAAATTCGCACCTCAGATTAGTTCGTAGCTTAAAATGTTGACTGCGTGGATATGTCTGTTTAGAAAGATCATATCTTCGAATGATCCGTAGCTAAAAAGTTCATAGCTTAGAATCCGATGGAAACTTGCGCGCACAGAGTGGGTACACTAGAAATTAAAATTCTCAAAAGTTCTCAACAATTTGGCACACCGAGCTGTGTACATGGATGTCGTCAGGTTCAGTAGTTTTTTTTGTAGACCCGCAATCGGAATACCTAGCAATGAGATTGTTTACTTTCTCAACAATTTTGCACACCAATCTGTCTAGATGAAACGTCATCTTCAGTAGTCTGGACGCTATGGACATTCTAAGCTACGAACCATTCTAAGCTAAGAACCTTCTAAGCTAAGAACATTCTTACCTATGAATTTTCTAAACTATGAACTTTCTAAGCTATGGACATTCTATAAGCTACGAGCCATTCTAAGCTGTGAGCTTTCTAAGCTACGGACCATTCTAAGCTAAGAACTTTCTAAGCTACGAACATTCTAAGCTATAGACTTTCTAAGCTACGGACCATTCTAAGCTAAGGATTTTCTAAGCTATGGACATTCTAAGCTATGGACTTTCTAAGCTACGTACTAGGCCCGTGCTCTTGTGCTCTCTTCACGGTGGTCAGAGACTTGAGTAAGCAAAATGATTATGAGTTATGAATTTAAATATTCAAATTTTTATTTCATTGTTTAATTATATTGTTTGCAGCAGTAATTAATAATAATAATAATAATAATAATAATAATAAAGGACTTTTATTTCATATCGCTGTTGGGAGGCGAAGTCTAGCAGATTTTCACGTCCCTTTCCATAAGATGACTTTGGTGACCACCACTCCACCTTATGTCGGACTCAAGGTGTTAAATTGCCTTCCAACCTCTCTAAAACATTGCGAGAATGTCCACAAGTTTAAAAGGGAACTCAGGTCGCTCCTTATTCACGGATATCCATAATATACTCTGCAAGAATATTTTGATATGTCATTTTAAAATGTTTGTCATTCATCTTTTCCTGTTCTACATCCGTCTTTTTATCTATACCATTCTATTTATTTATTTATCAATGATTTTATCTCTACATCTTGTTAAGTTTTGCGAAGTTTCCACTTTTACATATTCTCTGTTTTTGTATTGAGCTTTTGTATACACAACTGCCACCCTAAACTTGCTGCTTGCCCTGCTATTGTTATTATCATTCATCGTGTTATTATTGTATATACTTATTTCTGTTTTCTTTTATTGTTGCTGATAGTACGAATCACCTACCTGTAATCATGTGTTTCTATGGCAATAAAGTATAAAATGAATTGAAATGACACGTCATTCTTCATGAGCATTTCATGAGTTTGGTATTGATACCTACTCCCAAAAAAAAATCCACGAAAACGGGGGTATGTTGAACTCTCATCAATTTTGCCCTGGTCAGTTCACCACCCTGTAGAAATTTCACGAAAGGCTCTATGGATTCCATATCAACCATATATGCTGATGATAATCAACAGATTGGGCAATCCCAGCAGTTGAAACCGAATCAAAATCGTTCGTAGCAATCAAAAGTTACAGCAGCGGTTCAAAATTGGGTGAATTTTTGCTTTTCAACACTTTCATCGTTGAGCACTATATTTGGCATTCAAAATTCTACCATCACAAATCTTCTCAAATCTTTTGGGATTATCTACACGCATAAAAAGGTAATCTTGAGTTAAGACAAAGCGTTTAATGTCAAGTATATGTTAAGTTTGTATATACGCAAAGAGATGATATTCTCACTCCAAGAGTTTTAGTTTCTCCAAAAGAAGACTGTCATAGTATCAGCTGAAAGCTGTAGCACCGTAGCACGTTGAATTTGAATATAATACTTATCAAACGGAGTATTTCCAGTGTTTCACAAAAAGTATACGATAGTCTTGCAATTAGATCAGATAAGTCTTGCAACAATACAGCAAGTGATTTTGTTTTAAGAACAATCGGCTTGACTACCGCATATTAGCTTTTTGGTAGGAGAAAATTATTCTTGAGATAAAATTATAACTAAATTGGACTAATACTGCTCCTGGTTAAAGCAAATATAATAAATGTTTACAGGAAGAGTTCGTTGCTTTCATATGGATAAATTCATGGTTTCAGTTCAACTATAGGATTATCTTATATCGAAAATATTCGAATCTTGATTCTGTTTATCAAGAGCATACAGGATGTCCCAGTACTCGCGCCCCAGAGTCAAAGGCAGTTTAGGGAAATGCTTCAAATGTGTCAGAAAAATGTTAAAAATGGGTGTTTTTTTTATATGGGGCGTCAAAGGGGTCACTTTGCCCCTTACAATTTTTATTATCTGAAGAACTTCCAGTAAATTTTTGTCTTACAGATCATTTTTAATCATAAAAATCTGTATTTTTAGAATTTTTGAGTCGCTGGCGGGCGCCGCTCTGTACAGTAAGTGAATAAATTTGTTACACACACACTGAAAAGCTCAATTATTTTGGAATCTCATCAGATAATAAAATAAGAGGGGGCAAAGTCCCACCCTTCGACGCCCCATATCTCCAAAAATGGAAATCCAATTTATTTAAACATTTTTCTGACACATTTGTAGCAATTCCCTTGACTGGCTTTGACTTTGAGGCACGAGTCCTGGGACACCCTGTATACCTAATCAAGCTTATGGATAAAGGCTGAAATTACAACAATTAAGTATAGTATATTAAAAAAAATGTATTTCGCAGAAGTTCAAATACAAACATCGATAGAAATCCAAATCCAGATGGGTATACATTTCAAACAAAAACGAATTCTTCGTATTCTTTCTTCTTATTCAAAAACAAAAAGGCGTCATTTTATTGCCGCGCCGGGTGCCGCAGCACCCAACCGGCACTGCAACATCACTATGTGGACAACTTGCGTGAATTCAACTGAAATTTGCACGAAAAGAGAATCTCGCATAATTATTTAGGTATACATACACAAAATTTTATGTAGTAATGATGGGAAAACACTGATCATCTTAAGCTCCTTTATCAAATGATACCATGTGATCCACAAAATTCGGAGTTGGGGTTGGCTTTGGAAACAAAATATTGATGGATTGGAGCCATGGATAGACTGAATTGGCTGAATGGCCGAATTTCTCGACTTCAAAGCCACCTCCGATGACGAATTTTGTGGATCGCACGGTTTGTACAAGTGAGTAAAGGAACTTACCTCTGAATTCTTCGATAAGTTCTGGATTGCAACCCCAAAGTTGGAGATACGGGTCCATGTTGCACACGCGGTAGGTATAATTTTTTTTTCCATGAGCAGAAGTAGCTCACATTGGCGTGTTTGTGCGCGTGCTAGTGTTGTTGCCGAAAGATGACGCAATACAATGAAACTTCGGGCGGATTGATAATATATATTCTTGATCCAAGAGTCTCAGTTTTCAGACCAAAAATATACAATCATTTCAAGAATAATTGAATATTTGGGGGAACTGATCATCGTCTTAGTTCAAGCATAATGGCATTTGAGTTCAGTAAGTTGATATGTTGTTTCGAAAACTGCATTTTCAGATTGAAATCACAATATGTTCTAAACTGTGAAGTTTTCAATATTCTCAGTTGGAGATCTTGAAATGCTTGAGAGGAAATTTTCATTAGTTCTGAACAAGTTTACCTGAAAATTTGTTCCAAAAACAAAGTTTATTACATCCAAGATATTCAATAATATCAGTTCAAGAGAATAGTCTCATTTTGAGAATGTCTGACAAAACTATTACATTTTTCGAACAAATACTGGCTTCGTATTGAACTGAAAAAACTATTTCAATTTGATGTATTGAATCATCAAGCCAAGTCAATGAATCAAGTAAATATGATACTATTGGATTGAAATTACGTTTTTATGCGTGTAGCAAAACTAGAAGTCCTCGAAGGACCTCAGTTCGACCCTCTATATCTTCATAAATAAAAGACCTTATGTTTTTTTCAACACTTCTCTGGCATTTCTCAAGCGTTTCCGTAAACTGCGATGAGATTCCGTGGGTGTGGTGCAAATTTCGAGACACCTTTGTGAAAAACACTCATTTTCAGTAGGTATTTCCAATTTGTTAGCAATTTAATGAGGTCCACACTTCTGAGCCTGAAGGGTAAACTTGATGCCAGCAGAATTATTGTTGTGCTCAATAGCAATTACCCTTTTGATTGGAAAAGCTCCGTGCAGCTCCGCCGTGCTTGGATCTCTACATCATTATCGCAATAATATTTGCTGAAACAGTGACGAGACAACCACGGAATATTCAACTATAGGTATGTAGGTTTAGGCATCAGGAGAAGCAAGTAATTGAAAATCAATATCACAATATTTCAATGTTTATAAACACTAACGTGAAGATGAGCCTGTGATTATATATTCTGTCAGAAACATTTAAATTGGCTACAGCTATGTTGCTCCGTTCCTATTTCCTTTAGCGTTTTTTCTAGAAAACCCAGTTGAGCAACGAACTGTAAATGAAAGCTTGTACTATCTTCCCGTTTAATAAAATCCATGTTCCTCTCTTTAATTCTCCGATTCCTGTTTTTACTCGAAACGGAATAAGTAGACATCATAATTATGTGTGTACGAAATGTAAAGCATCCGCATGGAACGCTCGTGCATTAATTATTCGTATCTGGGGGTGCCCTAATTAATGCTGTCTCAAAATTGACCTACACCAAGCCATGGACTCGGAAATGGAGTTCTGAAATTTCATTATTCTGAACCATTAAATGAACGTTCGCTTGTCGCTGTAAATATACGAGTATAGTATAATTGATGAAGTTTTGCCTATATAGTCTGCTGGTATTTATTAGAATTTTTCGAGTTTTCGAGGAAACGGACAAGAAACTGTGTCAAGTCCATTTTGTTTCGTCAATCATTCGCTTCGTTGGATATTCCATTCGCATACTCGCGCACACATCTCGGAATATTCTTGTTGTAAACCGCTTAATTCTCGCGTGTTATGATATTGCATATTTTATCACGTCAGTTTTGGAATTGAACTTGACGTGCAAGTTTGAATTTGCACTCGGGGGCTCTGGGATGAAGGCGCCGGGTTGTTTACCACCCCTTGAAGATGTTTACCTAGTCTGATGCTGAAATTTCACTCTCGTTTCGAATTTGATTTTTACTCTGTCAATATGTCTTCGCCCTTTGTGCATCAACTCACGCATTTTCATGTTCTAGTGCATTTTTCACATATCGAAGCATCTTATCCAAAATGAGGTATATAAATGCCCGCGATGTAAAAGGACCCGCAGCAGACTTGACGACGATTTTTCTCCGATCCATTCCTGGTAAGAAAACCGCAAGACTAAGAAGAAGGAAGATTTGTGGCTCGGTATTAATATTCTCTCGGCCTGCACTCGGTATACCCCGACAGTTTGAAACTATATTGGTGGAGACTAGTAGTATTTAAATGGAAAGCAATGCAATTAACTGACTTGAACTACGTGAGGCTATTAAGGTACGCACAAACAAAACGTGCTCGCAATTAGAAATATATTAACCCGCACGTGATACCCAGTTGTCAGTCTCCGAAGTTTGGATATTCAATGGATGTTCTATAGTCGACGTAACAATGTCGCTAATAGTGAGAGTAGTGTTTTAGTTTGTTATTGGTGAAGTTTATAGTGCGTATACCTATACAGCGGGGAACAAATCGAGTGCCCTTTGAATACCAATCAGGTGGGATCACAGGACGAAATGGTCACTGTCAAGCTGACCATAACAGAAAGTGAAAGGGTACGTGGTCCAGAAACTCCACCACCGGCTAATTATAACGTGCCTGAAAATAGCTTGCGCATTTCGCTCTCACTGGAGCTTTCTTTCCAAAGCTCTGCTCAGCGCTGTGCAATGTGCACTGTGCATCGTTTATACCTTTAGGTGTTAAGTGCTAAGTGTAAATCCACCTGTGACCCAGCAGTCCCCTAAATTTTGGCTCACGACGTGGACAAGGATGTCCTCTTGCATACTTATGAGTGACAAGTAATGCTGAATGCTTCTACGGATATTTTATTACATTTTATCACCGTGTAAATCAATTTAGTAGTATTTAGTTTATTGTCGCGAATTGAGTATTGTAATAGGTACTTGATCAAAATCTTTCTCCCACAAGCCTCAGGGCTGAGGCTTCAGGTTTTTCTTGAAGGGAATTTTATACTGATAAGCAGTTCAGCTATAGGGTGAGTTGTATATCGACTGGGATCACTTGAACTGGGTTTGAACCCAAGTTCAATATGGCTTAAATCATGACCACATGTTAAATTGGACCGATAACGTTGACCTTTAGTTGAACTCGGTTGAAGTGATCCCATGCACTAATACAACTCATCCTCAGCGACGTATCTACTCAAAAAATGATTAAAAAAAAACAGTTTGATTATGGCTTTTGGTATACGAATACTGTCTTGTTGCCTTATCAGATAGTAACACAGAAATTACCGTTGTAAATTTAAAATAAAAATGATTTTCAAATATTAGAAGACAGAACTGAAAAATAATCACGACACTTACCTTGGCGAGTTCGTCTCTTAACCGCATGTTGGAGTCTCCCACCAGAATTCAAATGTTATATGAAATACCGCTGTTTTCTTTATTTTGAATAGCTTGTGATGAACTTTTTAGTCTTTTGTGACCTTTGTGCTCACAAACTGCCTTGCTGCCATGTAAAGAAACTAACCGGTTGCATTTTTAAAATAAAAATTATTTGTTGAAGAAAGTCAGACAAGTTTGTAGTTTCACCGCACGTTGGAGTCTCCCAGCGGCAGTTTTCATCGTTTTTCCAAAGATGGGGATTTTATTGCTATAACCATATAGGATTTTCCATATTTAGTGAATTGCTATACTTACATTAATACCATTGTAACCTTTTTTTTTCTGTTGAAATTTAAAAAAGGTTCAGCGCGGCAACTTTTCGTCGTGTAGAGGGGTCGTGGATATTAGTGTTTATTTTTGTAGGTACTTACCGTCAGATAATGTATAGTCTTTAAACTGGGCGCCACCTGATTTCTTTATTTTTGGTGTAATCAGGAAAACCTTTTTATGATGGTAGGATTTGGTGTTTGTTACAAAAGATACTTTATACAATAAATAAGTATTGTTTATGAAACGGATGACAAATATTTACAGGAATAAGTTTCAGGAACTATATTACAAAAGGATGAATGATGAGAGGTAGGTAAAAACCAAGATATAGTTTAGGCTTAAATTGATGGAATTTAGGCAGAGTTCACCAGGTAACTTAACTCTTAAGGTATTTTGACTTAATATTATTGATCGATCGATAATATCGGTTTACCTTTTAATAGCTAAGCTTTGGACTTACCTTCTTCCAACCAATTGATACCTGTTCTCGGATAAATACCTAAATATGATTTTATGAATTTGTACAGATGAAAAAAATGATGAAAAAGGATGAAACGGACGTCTAGGAGAATTTTGAAGAAAAGATTATGTACAATAATTATTATCAGTTTGGTTTCACCGTCAAAAGAATACGGCACGGCCGACGGCAACGGTAGTCCAGCGGCACGATAATTATCAATTGCATGCACTGCTGATGATAAACGGTAGATCACGAGACGATCACCAAGAGATCAAGGCAGAATGCAGCGCAGCTGCTGACGTTAACGGTAGCCGAAGAGATAACAGAGGTAAAGAAGAAACAGCGCCAATTCACGCCGAACGCTGGGCAAGTTACTTGGCGGTTCCGTTCTAGAGGCTCGCTTGTGGCAGAAACAGAGCCATGTGCGTTACTTCCTCGACATCAATGGCCTGGCATATCATGCCCCATACCATGCACCCTAAAATTGTACTAATAAGTTATTTCCTAAATAATTTAAAATGTACATACCTCGAACAGAGGGATGAGTTGCACAAAAAGTCTCGAAAACGCTCGAAAGTTCAAAATCTGACGTATCTAATTTTTCTTATTTATTATTTCCGCCTTCAAACTTTTCGCATCGCCTACCTAAATTTTGATGAAAAATCACCGAAATAAATACTTGACTTTTGTCACTCTCCTTATGACGTCTAATGTCCCTACTTAGTAAATTTATTCTATATTAGATTTTGGAATGCTACAATACCCCCTTCGAAAAAATAAATAAACTACAAAGTAGTTTATTTCTTAGCTTCAGTATTCATAACTTACAAAGAACTTATTAACATCAATAGGTACAACACAATGATTCTGGATTTTATGATATCTACGCGTATCAAACGCCCAGGAAGGGGTCATAATCAGTAAAGTTAAAATCGTGAAATGTCAAAATCAGGAATGACTTATACCAGAACATGATCGAAAGAAAACTCAAAGAGTTAGGCTTTTGCGGACCTAATTCTCTGTAAGGTATGAAATAGGAACATAAGTAGGGACTAAACGACTTATTTTATGCTAATAAGATGCTAAAACCTAGAGAAATATGTACAACACTAACTGTATAAGCTATTCGCTTGAGTTAAAATAAGGTTTTAAATCCTTAATATGCCATTGGCCTGCGTCAGAACCATCAGCATTTCGAAGCGAATAAACTAGCTTAGAAATTTTCTTAACAACTGTACAAGGTATAAATTTCGGTGCCAATTTAGAAGTAAATTGATTTGCTGCATTCGAGAGTATTTTATTGCGTCGCCAAACCATATTACCTTCTTCAAATGTAACATCACGTTTACGTAGATTATAGGTATTGACGTTACGTTCGTATGCATTGTGCAACTTTTTCTGAACATCTTCGAAAATTTCCTTTAAACCCTTAAGGTCATTTACGTACTCATCTCGATTTCCGGGAGTTAATTCCAAACTTTCGGTAGAAGTCAGATTGCTATAATACCGTCCGGAAAGTGGTACTTGGCGTCCAAAATTTAGAAATGCTGGTGAATAACCAGTTATCTCATGTTTTGCGGTATTGATTGCTTGGCGAATTTTATTCAACTCTTTATCCCAATCTTTGTGTTCCTTAATGTAACATCTAAGAACTTGACCAACAGTCTTATTGTTGCGTTCAACAAAATTACACTGTGGCGCGTAACGGGGAGAAAACCGAATTCGTGAATCGTACTTCTTAACTAAGTTTTTAAAGATTGAACTATTAAACTGTGTGGCGTTGTCACATATAACGAATTCAGGAACACCATACGTCAGGAATACTTCGTTTTCCAAAAATTTAACGATAGGCTCGGCCTTTGCTTTACGTAGTGGGTGAATTAGAGTGTATTTAGTGAACCAATCTCCGACAACGAGTAAATATGAATTGCCATGACGAGATCGAGGAAATGGGCCGATAATATCAATCGCTATGGTTTGCCATGGAAACTTCACTACTTTCTCTTTACCCATGAGTCCCATTCTAGCAGTATTGGATAATTTTTGCGAACCGCATACTTCGCAAGATCTAACATAAGCTAGGACGTCATTTTTTAATTTTGGCCAATAGTAATTTTCGGATATACGCGCTATAGTTTTAAAAAACCCGAAATGTCCAGAGGTAGGAGGATCGTGTGCTTCTTTGATTACGTTTTTCCGAAGATACTTTGGAACTACGATTTTCCAGTCGTTAATGTTTGTTTTGACAGGCGACCGCGAAGGTGCGAACTTGTAGATAACTCCACCTTCTACTCTCCACTGGAGGTATGATTCTGGACTCGTTAGAATTTTTTCTCGTAAAGTTCGATACCATGGTTCAAGCTGTTCTAAAGAGATGTCGATCATAGCTACTTCGGCGCTCGGGATGCGAGACAAAGCGTCAGGTACAACATTAAGCTTCCCTTTGCGGTGAACTAAATCGAACGTATGCTGTCTCAACTTTACTGCCCAACGCGCTAATTTTCCGGTTGGATTTTTTAGGTTATTTAACCATAATAGTGAATAATGATCCGTGATCACCGTAAATTTAATACCTTCGATATAAGCTCGGAAACGGTCTAAATTGAACAACAAGGCTAAACATTCTTTTTGTGTCACGCTGTAATTACGTTCGGCTCTCGTCAACGAGCGACTCGCGTAAGCTATAACTTTTTCCTCACCTTCGAGAACTTGGGTCAGAACACCGCCTAAACCTGTGTATGAGGCATCACATTGAATTACAAATGGTTGCGTAAAATCAGGTTGGCAAAGAATAGGAGCTGAAACAAGAGCCTGTTTTATTTTGATGAACGATTCTTCCGCTTGAACATTCCATACGATACTTTCTTTTTTTCGTTTGCCCCGAAGCAAATCATTGATGGGCGACAACAAAGTGGAAAAGTCTTTAATAAACCTCCTGTACCACGAGCACATTCCGATGAATCTTTTTATTTCTGTGGTGTTTGTTGGACGGGGGTAGTTAATCATCGCGGACACTTTATCCGGGTCGGTTCTTAAACCATTCTCGCCGACTATAAACCCTAAAAATTTTAAATTTGTTTTGAAAAATTCACATTTTTCGATGTTAATTGTGAGCTTTGCTTCTTTTAGGCGATCTCTTACTTCATTCAGAAGGGCAATGTGTTCTTCGAAAGTACTGGACGTAATAATTATGTCGTCGAGATATGTAAAGATTTTTGGTTCAAATCGGGGACCAAATATAGAATCAACCAAACGTTGTTGGACTTGAGCGGAATTACAAAGACCGAACGGAACGACAGTAAATTGGAATAATCCGCGACCAGCTACACTAAACGCAGTCTTTGGGCGTGATTCCTCGTCTAACGGAATTTGCCAGAAAGCTTTTCGTAGGTCTATCGATGAAATGTATTTAGCATCACGCAACATATTGATAATACGATCAATGTTTGGCAAGGGATACGAGTCGTGGACCGTAACTTCATTCAGTGCTCTGCCGTCGAAGCAGAATCGATATTCATTATTGGATTTCTTAACCAAAAGGACTGGTGAACAATAGGGACTATTACTCGGTTCGACGACATCTAAATTGATCATTTCCTCAAGCTCAGAGTTCAAGATTTTCAACATGTATGGCGACAATAAATATTGTTTCTTCTTGAAAGGAACCGAAGTACCCGTATCAATCCGCATTGATATCTTATCTTTTTTTCCTAAACCCATAGTCACACTGGAAATGTCATGAAATGATTTGATCACTCTGTCAACGGACTGTTTTTGACTAGAGGTAAAGTCTTCTGAGGAATTCAGTGAGGCTAAATTAACTTTAGAAAAGACGGTGTCTACAGGTGACTGTTTATTTTGGGTGGTCCAAGTGTCTTTAGCAAAATCAATCAAAAGAGCAAATTGTCTGGCAAAATTAATTCCAAAAATAAAATTGTGTTGTAGTGATGGAACGATTAAAGCCTGTATGACTCGACAGCAAGAGTTAATAGTTATTGGTAAATCTACGATTCCTTTTACAGTCTGTGGATCACCATTTGCGATAATTACTGTTTTTATAATTGAAGGATTGATTCTTATCTGGAGCTTTTCTACAATTTCAACACCACCTTTACCTACTATTGATGTGGTGGCACCTGAATCTAAAAGAGCATTGATCTCTAAATCAAACAACTTCACCGAAACGTAAGGTCGACTGTCGAAATTATGTTTAGTAAAGAAAGGTGCTATTTCGCGAATTGGTTGTTTTTCTGTTGAATTTTTAAAATAATTTTTGACAAAAAGGATATGCGATATTTGTTCAGGAGACAAAGATTTTCTTGTTTTATTGGCCTGAATGAAAACGCGAGTTCGTTGGCCATTTCGGACTCTGCGATAATTTAGTTTTTTGAACATTTGGAGCACGTTTTTACTGTGACGTTTGGTAAACCACACCGATAGCAAAATTTCTTCCGTGACTGGCGGCACTCAGAAAACACGTGATTTTTCTTATTGCAATTCCAACAGGTGACAGTAGGATTTGAGGAATTGGAAAGAACAACAACTGGTTTGCTTTCATTACTTTGATGATGAGAACTTGGTTTTTTGTCACTGTAGGAACTGTTTTGGCCGGAAGGTCGTGATTGTGAAGCAATGAAATTGACTTCGGGCAGGTACGTTTCATTTAATCGAACAGGTGTCTGAGAACTTTTCTTGTTCAATTGATAATTGGCTTCTTCCAATTTTCTTACTAACACAATTAGTTCATTTATGGTTTGCACCTCCGAAAGAGCAAGTTGGGTCACGTATTCAGGCAATAAATTACGACGAATATATTTGATTTTGGTAGCGTCGCAGACCGCACGAGGTAATCTTGAAAACAAGTTTTGAAATTTAGCTACAAAAATCGTGATGGGCTCACCTTTACGTTGTTTGTTACCCCTTATTTGTTCCCAAACGTCATCTTCCGCGTTTGGTGGTAGGAAATCAACTTTGATTTGAGTGACTAAAGTTGGCCAATCTTTGACAATTGTTTTGATGCTGCGAAACCACATCAAGGCATCACCTTCAAATAACTCTGTAGCGGAATCAAAGAGATCATCGTCACTAACTTTTCGTGCAAGTGCAAGCTCTGAAACTCTTTCTAGAAAATCATAGACATGACGAGACTCACCCTTGAATTTGATTCCCCATTCATGTATTTTGGGTTTTCGGGAGCACGTCACAATTACAGGTGGTTGTGGATTGGAAGTAGCGGAATTGGAAGGAATTGAAACGTTTGACTGTACCTGACTTAAAGGAACGACCTGAACTTTCAAATGGATTTCAGCGTCAAGATGCAGGCACGTAGCATATTGTTCGAGTTTAAACTCTTGAATTTGTCTGTTTAAATCCTCGTCGTCAACTTCAGGTAAACGATTGACGCGACCGGTAACGTGAGCTAGACGTGACTTTATTCTTGCAAAAAGAGAATCTGCTAGGTCGCCTTCGAAATCTATTATCGCTGTAGCAATACTTTCAATAGTCTTCGTGATCGCTTCGCGCTCTTCATCGATATCAAAATCAGCAAGATACAACTCTAGGTCAATAATATTCTTAGCCCCTTTTTCTTCTTTCTCTAAAAGTCTTGCCAAAATTTTGTTTTTGTCTGCTCGCGGCTTTGTTGTTATTACTTTTCTAATTTTGAGTTCATAATCGATTTCTTCAATCAAAAGATGTCTTATTTGAAAATGTTCATCCATGTTGAAACTTATTTCAAATATGATCTGATAACAAACACAAATTCCTACAAAATTTTAAAGATTTGACTAGTTAGGGAAGTTACAAGAAAATTCAGTAGTATACATTTCCTGACTTAAAGAATAAACACTCGGGCCCCACGTTGGGCGCCATTTTTTGTAACCTTTTTTTTTCTGTTGAAATTTAAAAAAGGTTCAGCGCGGCAACTTTTCGTCGTGTAGAGGGGTCGTGGATATTAGTGTTTATTTTTGTAGGTACTTACCGTCAGATAATGTATAGTCTTTAAACTGGGCGCCACCTGATTTCTTTATTTTTGGTGTAATCAGGAAAACCTTTTTATGATGGTAGGATTTGGTGTTTGTTACAAAAGATACTTTATACAATAAATAAGTATTGTTTATGAAACGGATGACAAATATTTACAGGAATAAGTTTCAGGAACTATATTACAAAAGGATGAATGATGAGAGGTAGGTAAAAACCAAGATATAGTTTAGGCTTAAATTGATGGAATTTAGGCAGAGTTCACCAGGTAACTTAACTCTTAAGGTATTTTGACTTAATATTATTGATCGATCGATAATATCGGTTTACCTTTTAATAGCTAAGCTTTGGACTTACCTTCTTCCAACCAATTGATACCTGTTCTCGGATAAATACCTAAATATGATTTTATGAATTTGTACAGATGAAAAAAATGATGAAAAAGGATGAAACGGACGTCTAGGAGAATTTTGAAGAAAAGATTATGTACAATAATTATTATCAGTTTGGTTTCACCGTCAAAAGAATACGGCACGGCCGACGGCAACGGTAGTCCAGCGGCACGATAATTATCAATTGCATGCACTGCTGATGATAAACGGTAGATCACGAGACGATCACCAAGAGATCAAGGCAGAATGCAGCGCAGCTGCTGACGTTAACGGTAGCCGAAGAGATAACAGAGGTAAAGAAGAAACAGCGCCAATTCACGCCGAACGCTGGGCAAGTTACTTGGCGGTTCCGTTCTAGACGCTCGCTTGTGGCAGAAACAGAGCCATGTGCGTTACTTCCTCGACATCAATGGCCTGGCATATCATGCCCCATACCATGCACCCTAAAATTGTACTAATAAGTTATTTCCTAAATAATTTAAAATGTACATACCTCGAACAGAGGGATGAGTTGCACAAAAAGTCTCGAAAACGCTCGAAAGTTCAAAATCTGACGTATCTAATTTTTCTTATTTATTATTTCCGCCTTCAAACTTTTCGCATCGCCTACCTAAATTTTGATGAAAAATCACCGAAATAAATACTTGACTTTTGTCACTCTCCTTATGACGTCTAATGTGCCTACTTAGTAAATTTATTCTATATTAGATTTTGGAATGCTACACCATGCGATCAACAAAATTCGGAATTGGGGTAGGCTGTGCCATTGGCGCAACTAGGATATTTTACAGGCAGGTATGAAAGTTTGAAAAAGGCGCCATTGATCTCTGGTTTTTTCACAACATTTTTTTTTAATCTCGTGATTCTTTAATTTTTTTGATATGAGAAAAAAAAGTTGAAACACGATTATCAGATTTATTTTGTTCAAACAATAACATTAACTGCATAATCAGCATCGCAAAGGCAGCGTAACCGGCACTAACCGTGGGTTCCACAAAGAAAGATAATACGAGATCAATTGATTCGCGATTTTTGTTAATCAATTTGTAGCTGACTGATTAATGGAAATGCTGGTTTATCTGTCAATAGTGAAAAGAATTTGATGGGTCTGTACAGATTTTGGGCATTTTTTGTGGTTATAATATCGGCTGGAATTCAGCAGAAAAAAGTTCAGTTAATCTGAAATCAGCCTGATCGCTGATCATCTTCTTTTGTGGAACTGACGGTAAGACTAGGAATGCAATCAAGAAATGAAGAGACAACATTCAAAATCTAGAACCGAAGCTGTGACCGAAGCCTTCTTTCTTTATCGTTTTCAAACTTTTCTAAAACTGCGTCAACGCGAGACTTTCACACATATCTTCTTCAATGCTCAAGATCGCCAAAGAACTTGGCCTCTTTCCTCCCATTGTTGAACACAGAAACCTTTTTATCAATTTTAATCGATCGAGAGACCGTTCGGCGTAAGCAGATGTAATAAGCAACGTCAAGAATATTTTATACAAAACAACAATGATCAGATAACTATCTTTCAAACTATTAGAGTATATGAACGATCACATTTTTGGAATATTTGGTTTCTACTCAATTTCCAAAGAAACTTCCAAACAATGCTCTGAATTCCTCATATTCATCCATCATCCACTGTGATTTGATTTCTGAACTTGGAAGATAGACTTATAAAATGGAATAAGTCCTTTCAACCGTTCACCTGCGCTTCGTCTGCAAAATTATCGGGATCTAAAGGCGCAAATATGGAAGTTTTTTTAATAAAATCTGTAAAACGTTCACCAAAACACACGACAATTTGATCTACTTAAGTGAAAAATGAAAATTGATTTCAAAAGCTCAGCAGATTTTCAGCTAAATTCTGTTTTGGTAGCTCAGACTGAATTTTCTTTATTTTTTATTCCTTTTTCAATATTTACAAAAAAAAAATTACCAAGGCGCCAAAAAGGCGCCTTTACAGGCAAAATCTTCATAGGTGGGTGGTCGGTGGCTTTGAAAATGTCAATTTTCAAAGCCACCGAACATCTGTCTATGCCTACTCCGTAGGAAGTTTTGTTCGAGAATTGTTATTTTATTAAACCAATTATCATCAGTTTGTTGTGTTTTGTGGGTAAAATCGTATTCATAACGTATGGTCCGAAAGTTTTGGGAATTTTTTTGAAAGCTAATAACTTTTTTTGGACAGTTTTAATTTTGTAACTCAATATTGCAAAAACTAGCATAATCTTCAACAATTTCAAATTCGTATTCAACATATTGAAGATGGGCCATTATCTTTGATGGCTCTCAGTTTTCTTCTGCCATGTTCGATTATTCTCTGGACAACAGCAGGATTGATTTCTCCTTAGAGCTCCTGCCTCCCAATGTACCGCAAGCTCGACCAATATAAGATTTTTGGTAAGTATTGAGCAGGATAGTATACGACAAGGGATGAGAAGCTGCGAATGAAGACCAATTACGGCGTCACGTTTTTCAATAACATTAGAGAATTTCGCATTTGACAAATTGATGCAGAAAATCATGGAACATGGCAGAAGGAAATTGAGATCCATCGAAGATAATGCGGTCCATTTTCAAAATGTTAAATATGAATTTGTTAGTGTTATATATGATGTTAATTTTTGCAATATCAAGTACAAAAATAAAGACTATTCAGCAAAAGTTATTAGCTTAGAACTATTTCCCAAAACTTTTGGACCAGACGTTACCTCCACGGTAAATGCGTTATTCCAGTTGCGGGCATAGCTGCGCTAGCTGCGCGGAGCGTCCCGTCAGCTATCATTGCTCTTGGCAGTAATAACGCATTTCCCGTGTTGGTATGTAATATACTATTACATGATTTAAAGTGGATTAATTCAGTAGCGAACTCAATTTCCTCCTTCAATGGTTTTTGTTTTGTGGAGATCAATCGTTTAATTTCACAAGAAAAATCACTTTTCCGAAAAGCCGACCAAGCTATCGAAGTTTATCTCAGCAAGCAAGAAGGTAAAAGGGGATCACTCAAGTTACTCTTTGAAACTTACCAGAATCGTTACTTACGTATTTGTTCTGTTGATACATAAGATTGTAATGACTTTCATAAAAGTTGTTTATGAAATATTACAGTTTATTTAAACAATATAAAAGCAGTTTCATCAAACCTTCCCCGTTTCCCCAATTATTTACTTAATAAAAACAAAAACATTGCAAAATTGTGAGAAGAGGCTCCATTTTTGAGATATTTGGGCTTGAAACTTTGGAAAACATCTCGGAATCCCCACTTCCAAGGATCAAGACCTCTTTTTTCGAGGAAACTTCCGTTTCTCAGCAAAAATGGTGGTCTGTCAACGTAAAATACCTATAGGAAACCTATTTCAGTTGAGCAATTATGAGTTTTCTTGGATTTCAATTTTTAAGCCTTTGAAAGTGGCGTTTCCGTAATGTTTTCTTATGTCTCTTTTCCTTTTTTTTTTTTCAAATTTTCATTTCAATTTTTAGGCTTTTGAAAGTTGGCGTTTCTGTGATGTTATTCTATGTTTCAAACCCAAATATGTATCTCGAAAATGAAGCCTCTAGGTAACTGAAATTCTATAACAGTAACTTTTTTCTCTAAAGTGAACGTAAAACTCAAAAATTAGAACCATTTCCAAAAATATTCAGGGTGGTAATAAATAGGGGGAAAGGGGGATAGTACCCTCTATTATCTTCGCTCCTGAAAATGTTTGATATACTGCGTTATCATTGTTCAACAGAAACTTATTTTGGTGAACTTTGGTTTGAATTTAAATGAAATCGGTTGAACGGTTCAATAGTTACCTATGCAGAAAAATTATTTTCAATTTTCAACTTATTTGAAGAGCTCTTTCACAAACGGAGTAGCAAAAGCGTGTACCATTGTACCACCTACCACCATTCCGGTTTCCAATAACTCGAATGAGCTCCGTTTTCCAGTTACTTTTACCAGTAGGGTGCAGTTAAAAGTCTCAACAGCTTCGCTCATGAATCTGACAAGTCATCGGACGGCTCCTCCGCCAATTATGCAGGTTTGTGCCTTATTCTAAAATTGGAGTCTCCAGCTGATGTTGTGTCGGAATTGGTCATATACGACTATACGTCTATGAAATTGGTGGTGCTTTTTACTAAAGTTTATTCTGCAGTTTCGTGTGTTCTCAAGTTGAAAATAAACGTCAAAATGTTTTCTCAAAATGCTTCATTCGTGTTGTATTCTTTGTTTTACACTACCAACAGGATCTAGGCAGTCTATTTTTATTACTAATATTACTAAGAGATGAGAGGAATATATAAGAATGTGCATTGACTTGGCACCTCCTTTGTTTGTTGTGGCTAGGTTTTTGGAGACCTTTGCCCAGGTCCGCTCGCAGGGGCGTTCGTCATGATTTCTTCGCATGATATTCCTTCATTCTTCTATTTTTAGCTTTTTCGTGTTTGCCATTTCACTCCATACTCTTGGAGTGGGGGGGGGACTCACTCCCCTCACTATCTCTTACAGCCAGTTCCACCAAAGTTTTACCGTATTAACTCTATCACTCTGATAGTTGCTGTACACCAACTATAGCCATCGATCAATAGCATGGCCAGTGGCTTAGTTACTTTGAGAGTAATAATAATATATTATTCAACAAGCGGGTAATTATTGCTTCTAACTCATGAGGATGCAGTTTGCCGACACGAGCCTTGCGAGTGTCGTAAAGCATCCGAATAAGTAATAGCCCATTATCCGCGAGTAGAATACTATGCTTTATCCAGTCTTATTAAAAATGCAGGCATGTATATATGCGCGTGATAATGCGTGCATTATTCAATAGGATTGGATGAAGTCATATATAAATACGATAAAGTTGATTCAAGATTCATTCATAAAAGTTTGGTGGAACTGAAGGTTAAGTATCTCCAGTAAGTGTGCCTCATGCCTCCCAAAAAAACCACACCGTCCAATCCGGCTTTTTCACTGGGTACCGAACGGGATCTATCGTAGAATTTGTAGATCGATAAACTATCTTGAAGTGATTGTCAATTCATGTTCGTTCATCTCATAAATATTTGACAATTCAGATGTCAATCCTTGACAACTTCTTGATCTTGATGGACGCTATGCGATTTAAGGTGGCCACAAAATTGGTCAAATACAACGTTTTGCTCTCAGTCAGAGCTTGAAAAGCACACTCGGAGTACAGGCTCGTTGGAAAGTTATACAAGAAAGTACTATCTTATACGCGATTTTTTCTCATTTAATTGCCAAAAATCAAAAAGCAATACATTCCAACGTTGTTTTGTTACACTTGGTGCATACTCGAATCACAAATAGAGCCCGAGCCATATGTTATTGGTCAAGATTGCCACATTATTGTCATAATCTCTGAATCGTCATAATCGAGTTTCATGTGCGTGAATGTCGTCATTTTTTCTGTTCTATTGAATCTAATGCGGAATTTAATGCATCTTAGTGGTTAAGTCGTCTTCCTCCATCGTTTTATTTCCGACCTGGTGAATGTCGCTGCTTCACCTTTTACACGAATTTACTGGAATGGCTGTAATGAAGAAATCAATCACAAACAAACGTAAAGTTCGAGCAGTTTCATATAGCAAAGGAAACAAATAATTACTTCCAATACGAAAGTATATAAGTAGGTATAGACACTAATGCTGGGTTCTACACCAAAATAAGGCGTAAGAATTCACGCCAAAGCGACTGGGTGGTAACTAAATACTATAGTTATATACTGTTACTAATAATAAATGTGTAACGACTAACGACTTGTGTGTGACTGATAATAAATCCCGACGTTCCATCACCATTATTACACCGACACCCTAGACCGCAAATGAGGGATGCCTAATCCTGCAATAATAAGGGAGAATCAGGAGCTAACAAACATTTTCATTGAAGTATTGAAGAATTTTCAGGAATTTCGTCAAGCTCCTCGTGGCACCGCGCGAAACGACCTCGCACGCGCGATCTTTCGAAAAACCGCACAAAGAGTTCGATCCGAAGACATTTCGTAATACTTTCGTTCAAATATTTGATAAAAATTTCACGTTACAAAGGACTACAAGGGGATGATAATCCGGGAAAGACGCACAAAACGAGAAATTAAATGCCTATTCGCGGAATTTATTCCTCCAGGAATTCTTTATCGGCAAATAGGTACAAGTATATACGGGTGTGGGTACCTATGAATCCCATGCCTGTGCTGCGTTTATTCCTTAACCAAAATAGCTACTTCATTGATAATTATGATGCGTATATAGGTACCTACAGTGTGTATATTTAGGCGAATGTCGGGCAAAAGGAAGTACCGTAAATATTGTAAAACTTGAGGGATTCTCTAATTGGAGACATCATGTAGAATAATAAAGTTTTACTTGTGTAAAAAATTTGTCTCTCCACGTAAATTGTATATGTACGTATATTTTGCGACGCGTTTGGGTCTTCTTCTTTTTAATTGTTATTATTATTTAATTTTTAACTTTGACTTTGACAAACACCAATTCTTGAACATTTACAGCTTTGAAGATGGCCCTTTACCCCAATTTGTAAAACTGAAACGAATCACAAAATACATATTATACCGGGTGAGCCATAAAAAACCGTGCTATTAATTTTTCCTTCTAAAATTTTTATTCCTCCACCGATTGTATCGAATTTTTCAGCATTGGATAGCCAATTAAATAGACTATCATTTCTGTATTTCAAACTGGCCGACATACTAAAATTCAACATGGCAGAAACAATTGAAAATAGGCCTTCTTTTGTTCTCGTTGCTTTTTATTGAAAGTTACCAGAAAGTCAAAACCAATAATGTATTATGAAGGATTAGACCTTCCTTGTCAATTGAAGACCACAACCAATTAAATAGAGTTATCTGCTTGGGAACTATTGCGAGTTGAAGGGCTACTTCCAGTTTTTAGCGCACTTCTCCAAACGGGAAGGCGCTTTTGTCCTCGCTTTGTCCGTCCGTCCGTCCGTCCGTCCGTCCGTCACAGCATCTAGTCCTAAACGAAAAGGTTTTTGCGAAAAAATTTTACTCCATTGGGTAGCTCATGACCTTGTATCCCGAACCAAGAAAAATCTCGACGAAATAATAATAAACAATGACAATAATAACAATTTAGTGTGACGCGGCATCGCCGTTGAATGCTGCATTTCAGAAGCCGGCCTGATCTCGAAAGTTATCACATGCGAGGAAGTACCCGATCTTATCATTTTACCATGATACATATGTGGAGTTATATTTAGAGGATGATTTGAACTTTATTTTGATGAAAATTTCACATCGGTGCGAGGTGCAGGCCAATATTTATTATTTTTTGAAAATGACTCCGAAACTACGGCTCGGCCGCAAATGATTTATTCGTTGCTTGCTGGTGCTTGATATCCTTTCCTCCGAACAAAACGAAATTCAATACAGAAAATATTTGAACTCGAATGGGTAGCTCATGGCCTTGGTACGCGAATCAAGAAAAATTTTGCCGAAATAATCATGAACAATTACAAAAATAACATTTTGGTGTAGGGCGGCTTCGCCGATCAAGTGCTGGCATTCGCGGTAAGATGTAGAAAGTTGCGATATGCAGGCAACTACAATTTCTCAATGAAATACATCACTGCATGTACGGCATTATATTTAGAGAACAATTTGAACTTTTTTTTGACAAAAACCCCACTTCGATCCGACCGTCGGGTCAATTGTTATCAATTTTTGAAAACGACCGCAAAGCCACGGCTCGGCGCATATTACACGACCCTACAAATTTACAATCAGACGTGCCGAAATAGTAATTGACCATTTTGAAATAGCCAATACTAGGTACCTAAAGGATAATGGCACTCAAATTACGAAACATGTTCGCTCAATAATAAAAAAAAGTAGGTAGGTATCACTAAAAATCATGTGACAGGCTACCATTTTTTCGGTTTTTTGATAAAAAAGAAATGTTCCAATTCAAAACTGAACCCGATATTCGTGTTCAGGAGGTCGAAATCAGTTGGAGAACATTTTTTTATATAAGTAACAGAATGACGCTCATGTGGCCGGTTTGTCTGTCTGTCTGTCTGTCTGTCTGTCTGTCTGTCCGAGTCCGTGCAGAAATTAAGACGCTGTACTCCTTCTCGAGAATTGAAACAAGAGTCTTGGAACTTTTTTCCGATTAATAGCTGATGTTCCCAAGGGTGGCCAATGGGCACTATTCTTGTTATCCATACATCGTTTTCATTATTCTCAAAAAACAGAGATCTCCTGTGCACTTCGATGAAGTTGAACTTCTTCTCGGGAACTAAAGCTACAGCCCTTGAAGATTGAACTTTATCCGGTGGATAGCTTAGGTCCTCGAAGACCAAATAGGCAGAATGGCTTTCATAATTCGGCCGCCATCTTGGCTGCCATATTGAAATTTCATATTAGTGGAACGATTGTCATGAAACTTGAAACTTACTCTTGTCTAGTACGATCATTCTTATTTTCAAGCCAAATTTTATGATTGCCTCACCATCTTGGCCGCCATATTGAAATCTCTTATAAGTGGGAGGATTTTCATGAAACTTGAGAGTTACGCTTGTCTCGTACGATCATTCCTATTTTCAAGCTGAGTTCCATAATTCTGCTGCCATCTTGGGCGCCATATTGAAATCTCTTATTAGTGGAACGATTTTCATGAAACTTGGAACTTACCCTTGTCCAGTACAATCATTCTGATTTTCAAGCCGAATTTCATGATTCTGTCGATATTTTGGCCGCCATATTGGAATTTTTTGCCCAAGACGGTAGAACCCTAATTACTTAACATCTTGCGTTCACTAATCCTCCAAAAAGGAAGTGCGCTACTGAGCCTCATGCCCATGAGGCGTATTCGCTTGTTTTATTTTCGCATAATTGACCCAAATTTAGGTATCCTGCCCGTCAATCCGCCATATGCTTATTTTTCAACCGATTTTCTCAAATTTGGTATCAATGGCTAGTCAATTGAACAGGCTACCTTGAAAATATGACAGAATGACAGACCTGTCAAAATCCAAGATGGCGGAAGCAATTGAAAAATAGAAATTCTTGTGTCCTCATTGCTTTTCAATAAAAATGAGCTGAAAGTCAAAACCAATAACTGTTATGAAGAAATAGACCTTCCTTGACAATTCAAGACAACAATCGATAAAATCGGTTAATCTGATGAGGAGCTACGGCCAGTTGAAGCGAAGCCTACTTTCCGTTTTTCTCTTCCAACAAGGACGAGTAAGGGCCATTTTCAATAGTTTCAGCTATCTTGAATTTTTACATGTTGGCCATTTTCTTCTATGAAAAATGGCAGCATGTCTAAGTGGCTAGCCATTGATACAAAATTTTAAAAAAATCGGTTGGAAAATAAGGATATGGCGGGCAGGATTCCTAAATTTGGGTCATTTATGCGGGAATGAAGGAACCGGCAGGTAGGCTTTGCTTTAACTCGCCGTAGCTCCTCAGCAGATGACCCGATTTGATTGGTTGCAGTCTTAGATTGTCAAGAAAGGTCTATTCCTTCATAATAATTATTGGTTTTGACTTTCTGCTAATTTTCATTGAAAAGCAATAAGGACAAAAAGATTCTATTCTCAATTGCTTCCGCCATCTTGGATTTTGACATGTACGTCATTCTCTCATATGAGAAACATAGCCTGTTCAATTGGCTAGCCATTGATACCAAATTTGAGAAAATCGATTGAGAAATGAGCAAATGGCGGATTGGCGGACAGGATACCTAAATTTGGATCAATTATGCGGGAATGAAAAAAACCGAAAGTAGGCTTCGCTTCAACTCACAATAGCTCCTCAGCCGATGACCCGATTCCACTGGTTGTGGTCTTGAATTGACAAAAAAGGTCTATTCCTTCATAATACATTATTGGTTTTAACTTTCTGGTAACTTTTAATAAAAAGCAACGAGAACAAATGAAGGCCTATTTTCAATTGTTTCTGCCATCTTGAATTTTATCATGTTGGCCATTTTAAAATACGGAAATGATAGCCCATTCAATTGGCTAGCCAATGTTGAAAAGTTCGATAAAATCGGTGGCGAAATGAAAATTTCATATGGAAAAATTCCGAGCACGGTGTTTTATGGCCCACCCGGTATATGTCGTAGGCATAACGCGATCTTAGGCTTTTTACAAAATGCCTAGGCATTTTCATGTGAGGGAAGCATGCGCGGGTTTTCTTGACAGACGACAGCCGCAGCTTGACAGGTGATGGCGAAATCCCCGGACAAAAACGTAAAACCCATTTAACAAGAGAAAGTTAGGTTAGTGGTTTAGCGATAAAGTGGCAAGGAAAGTCTGAACATGTTAGAATGCAAGAAATCGAAGGCTTGTGTGGGAGCAAACAAGCATTGTGCGTTCGGTGGTTGTTTCAGTGACTCGCGATACGTTTTTGTCGACACAAGTGTCATCTACTGAGATATGCGCAAACTAAACTTCACTCTTGTCATTAATTTGTCCAAGGATTTTTGACAGTCGTAGTCAACAGTCGGCGCATCCCAGATCGCTGGTCAGGTGGATGATGTGAACATGCGCCCTTGGGTTGATAGTTATTCAAATCTGATAATCTGAATGAATTTTTGGAAATGTTTGATTTGACCCGTTTTTCTCGCAGATGCGGCTGTTTTCGTTATTAAAAATGGTTTTCAGGATTTCAGGAACTGTTCGTGACAGACTGATCAGTAAAAGTCATCAACCATTAGTTGTGCACTGACTTTTATACAGGTTATATAGGTTTACTATACAGGGTGATTGATAAATAGGGAGCGGATTTATATGTGGTAAAAAAGCACAAAATATGCAGTTTATATGCGCTTAAAAAGTATCAAAATATGCGGTAAAAATGTTCAAATAGAGCGATATATGCGAGTAAATATGTGATATAAGCTGCAAAAATAGTGAAAATTCCAACATTTACATGTAAAACCAAGCAACCAACTTTGATCATCAAAGTAAAACAAACAAAAATTCTTAGAAAATTTTCAATAATTTTTTTCTTGGAATGAAAATATCGTGATTCTCTAGCACATATAGATAAAATGGCCAAAATAGTGACAAATATTCAGTTATGTGCAAAAATATGCACTAAATATGCGGCTATATGCGATTATATGGACTATCAATTTGTATGCGGTAAAAAGTCAAAATAATAAATTATATGCGAAATAAAACTTGGTATTTAGGTTCCTTATAGATGGAAACGTCAAGCTGCGAGTCGACAGTTGCATCCAACTTTGCGAATAGAACATGTAAAAAATTATAAATCCGCCCTCTATTGATAAATCACAAAAATCCATTTTTCATAATTATTGCATTTGAAGAAAAACAAATGTTCCGCTATTTATCAATCAACTTGTATATTGAACAGAAGTTCAGTGCGCACACTCAGTTGTTGATTTTTTTACTAATTAGTCCGCCATTAACAGTTTCCCAAATTACTTTGGATAAGAAAATGGAAAGGAGCAAAAGCCCACCCTTTGATATCTTTAAAAACAAACTTCTTTAAATTTTTTTTCTAATATTTCTTCCGTGCTCTTGACTGGATCTGGATCAAAATATCGCTGGTGAACTAGGAATGCGATACTTTTAAGACACCAGCCCTGTATGTTGATTTGATTTTATTAGTGCGATCATATTTCATCGTCGTCGCGCACCTATCTACCAATACTATAGGTTGTCAAGCCTAATCAAGCTCGTATTTAAATTACATCAATGAGCCTCGTGAATTAATTTTCATTTTATTATGTCCAACTATCCGGCGACGACATAATTAAAAATGAACTAAAAGCCTTTTTATGAACGGACTTGCGTCAATGATGGAACATCCAGAGTGCGAGATAATTGCTTCGGGAAATGATCACCGAGCTTTCCATGATAATTGCTAGGAACGGATCTGGTCTCTGAATTATTCTAATTTTAGCAAGAGGGTGGACGGTTTGATAAATTTGAAATAAATATCTACAATTTTCTTTTGACTTTGATATCCATTTGGATGATATTAACCTCAACATCAAAATGAAAAATGCTGAACATATGACTCTAACTGAACCGGTTCATCTAAACCCAGTTCAGGTAAACTCGGTTCACGTGATCCAAAGCTTTACACGATTGCACCTTTGTTGTCACACTATACTTGTTCCTTCGGCGCATTCGTGTGACAAAATGACATGTTATCAAACTTGTAGGTACCATACTAATAATAGAACCATATCAAAAGGAGTTATTTTAGATTTTTTGTACTCCATATGGAAACCGCAGTATAAGGGTGTATTACATTAAGCTTTGCATCAGGTGAACCGAGTTTACTTGGACTGTTCATGGGTTCAGTCGAAATCGATTCAGTTTCACTACGTATCCTCAAAATTGCTCAATCCAAGAGTGCACAAAGAATTAGTAAAGTGAACCACGATAAAGTGATTTTTTCATCCACTTTTCCACTGATCCACTACATTATTAGTCGTGGATCAGCCACAGAGCAAGAGACCAAAATCACAAGTTATGCTCGAGGTTATGTTGGCCTAAAAACTTTATTCGGTTGAACACCTGTTCAGCTGAACTAGGTTTAAACTTGATTATTTGATCCAAAGCTTTATACATATTATGTACTCTATAGGTATCGGAAAAATGGTCAAGTGCGAGGCCATGTGAGAGCAAAATAATTCTATCAATACAGCAGCCTGATTTTTCTCACAAAAATTACTGTGCCGTTATTTTACAAATTAAACCATTTACGCACAAAGCAGATATAATGGAACGGCCTTCGCAAATTGCGCCAACGCCACCGCCTGCAAAGCCCCAGTGACACTGATCTTACACTTCCATTAAACCTAATTGAAAACGAACTCAAAATTTGCATAAAACTGATCAGTCTGAGTCCTTGCGTGCGAAAAATCGAAACAACTGATGCTTATTATGTTCTATATGCACATCTATCAAGAGAATTCCGAACGGAATTTGAACGAAACTGAAATTCGCGAAGCAACCCATCCAGTAACGAATAAATCAAAGCAGCATGCCTGGAAAAAGTGCCAGTTTGATAAATACAAGAATGAGCGCAGGCCTATGGCACATTTAAATTCACTCCTCGATGGTGTGACGGGAATTTAATTATTTTATACATTTCGTGCGAGGGAAAGAGGTCCCGAAGTGGCCTTGGCCCACGCGACTATGTTCCAAGAGACTCCTTTCTGGGTGTCTATTTCGTAATAATTAGGAAGACACAAAACTTGATTATGACAGTGTGCGTTAGAGGACACGAAAACGTTTTTATGTACTCGAGTTTCTGAAGAGAATCGATTTAAAGGAGCCACCTTTCATGAAAAAAGCAGAATGTGGCAAAAGCAAAGACGCGGTTCTCGTGGCGAAACTGTATATCTCAGAGGTTCCTTATACTTTTATTGAATTTTCATACCTACTTATGGTTTTTATGACACGACAAGCCAGCTTTCCAAGATTATTACATCGATCAATTCAATTTTATGATCGCATCAGGTCTTGGAATTTTTTTAGGGGTTGAGTCAGTTTGCGCCTCGGATTCAGACGTAAACTTATTGTTTACGAAATTCAAATTAGTCAAGCGCAACCTTAATGGAAAGAAGTTTGGAAAGCTGGCGAGAGAGCGAAATTACTAATGATGAGTCTCTGTGCGAGAAGTTTCAATCTAGGAATGGTGCAGAGAATTTAATATTCACAACGAAGCAGGGGTAATAGCTAGCATGACGAGGAAATTTTAAACTGGGCCAAAGGCATCAGCAGCTTCGCATCTTTAAACCGCTTTTCTACCCATAATAATACGATGAGCGTCAAAATTAGCATGACTACCTGAATCGTAAGTGAGAATTCTTTTGATATTGATTGAAAAGCAATGGACAGGGAGCTGGTGCCTCAAAACTTACGTCATAAGGAACATGATTGTAACCCTGTAGGTCTAATGTGCGTTGATAAGGTTGTTGAAAATTTCTTTGTCTTACATGTCAGACCGGGGGCTTTAGGCTGGTATAGGCTTGTCAATTTTTGATAATGTCGAAAATTTATGTCATAAGGTACATGAATGAAACCAACGGGCTTTCGTGTGGGAACATCCCCTCAATCAAAAATCCGGTCATGAGACAAAATTTTTGGGGGCTCTCGGTCCGTAAGACAAGTTTGAAATTTTCAAAAAAAGGCCAAAATTTACCTTCTCCTGGAGACTCCTCCTTTGGCATAATTTTAGGAATGAAAAACGATTCTCACATGATTTTTCACGCAGGTTTCGAATCTGTCCACAAAAATTTTTGATGGTACATCGCAACATCGAAAAAATCTTCTCAAATCGTACCCCCTGTATTTTAACGTGGAAATCGATTCCGTTTTTCATTCTGATTACAAATATATCACACTTGATGGTTAAGTCAACAAAACGCCTGTGAAAAAATTGATAAATTTTGGTCCTTTTTTGAAAATTTCAAACTTGTCTTATAGACCGAAAGCCCCCAAAAATTTTGTCTTACGGCCAGATTTTCAATCAAGGGGATGTTACCACACAAAACCCAGTTGGTTTCATTCATGTACCTTATGACGTAAATTTTTGGTCATTTTTTCGAAAATTGACAGGCTCATACCAGCCTAAAGCCCCCGGTCTGACATGTAAGACAAAGTAATTTTTAACAACCTTATCAACGCACATTAGACTTACAGGGTTAAAATCATGTACCTTATATGACGTGAGTTTTGAGGCACTAGCTCCCTGTCCACAAGACAAGCTGCTATTTTTTCATGGACAAAGAAAGGACACTTTTTGGTGCAGTGAGTACTAATACAGACCTCCATGCATTCACTGCAATTCTCTTTATTTTCACGAGCGCAGACAAAATTAGGCATAACCAACAAGTGCTCTCGAAAGAACATCGAGAATAGTTCCATCAACGTCTCCATGTTTTTCTTGAATCTTCGATACCTCTGAAGTGGGCGCCTAAATCCAGAGAAAAAGCTCCAAAACGGTGATGTCTCGTGACTCTAGGCTCAGTGATTCTCTAAAACAAAAGGACTTCTTTAAAGTCAAAGTCTACTAGGTACTCGTCCAGCTAATATTAGTTACTTATCATTCCTATCCCTTTGGTTTTATTTCTCTCTCGAAAAAAGTAGGTCGTTCATTTTGACGCGCTCTGTGTAATAATAATTAACAAATATAATGCATGTTTGCAAGTTTCATAATAATTAACATGAAACGTTACATGATGATTACATGCTGTTACTGTTACACACTTAAAAGACTTCAAGAGAAATTGTTAAGATTAACGTAATTCACCTGTAATTTCAAGAGATCTTATTTCCAGTGTCAATGTTCCATCAGAAAAAAGTCATAAAACGGGCACACTACATGCTGTCGTTGGCACTGTTAGTGGTAAAAATTGTTGTATATTGATCAACTTGTTTGCAGTTGGTTGCAATAACGTATGCCTTTTTTAGTTTTTTAATCCTTCGACTCTAGGAATTTTTCGTTGCGAATTATGCGAATTTCCATAACGACACCTAATACATCATGTTTTTCTACGGGAATGTCATTAGTTATCGCTGCACAATTACCTAAAATGGAAACTCACACCAATAGACAATCAATTATAAATGCATAAAATCAATCACATTAATGCATTTAGTGAACAGGATTAATTCGAATGAAGTGATTAAGAACACGCAAAATCTATTGGAAAATGTAAAGGTATATACAATAAAGAATAAATTCCAAGTGAATTTCATACGCCTTATAGTCGTACCGTATACCGTAGTCTCAAATAGGCACGATTTTATACTATGAAGGTATATGTATAAGGACGAAATTTTTGTGCGTTATGTAACAACAGTGATCATGTACCTAGTGTAGTACCAATCAACCCACTCGTACTTTCAATACGTATGCCTTGCCTGAGTAATAAAAAATCGAAATTAGTAACTTCGAAACGTTTTTCTCTCACATCCTCTGCTCAGAGTGAAACCGTCGTTGAATACAAACAATAATGTTTAGTCACTTTGAGGATTCTCAGTATACCTATTGCCAAGGACATTACTGTTTGTTATTATCAGAGGATTGTTGTTATACATATTAATTTATACCTACTCATACCGTGTGATCCAAACCATTTCGAATTGGGGTAGGCTGTGCCTTGGCGAAAAGCAGCTTTACATCCCGAAATTTAACCACGTCACAGCCTACCCCAGTTCAGAATGGTTTGGATCACACGGTACTTACAGGTACCTCTACATACTTGCAGAGTTGACTTACTTGTTTTTAGTTTACAGAGTCAAATCAGCTCCCAGTTTCATAGAATCATAGAATAATACATATAATCAAGTAGGTGCTAATGTCCGGTTGCACCAAGGTGGTATCAAATTGCAGTTCGGTACCAAACACGGGATCAAATTGGACGTCAGGATAGAATAAAATGCAAAACCCATGCAATTACTTTTAAGAAAGTACAATTGAAACTTACGTCATGAGGTACATAAACATCGTAATCAGGATGAAAAACGGATTCGATGTCCATGTTAAAATACAGGGTGTAAGTATATGGTTTGAGAAAAAATTTTAGGTGTTGCACCCTGTAAGCGATGTACAATTGAAAATTTTTCTGGGCATACGTAAAAAATCATGTACAAATCGTTTTTCATTCTTGAAATTACGTCTAAAGGAAGGTCTCCAACGGGAGGTAAATTTTGGCCCTTTTCAAAAATTGTTTTATGGACCAAAAAAGCCCCCAAAAATGTTGCCTTGCTTGATTTTTGATCAAGGAGATGTTCCCACACAAAAACCCGTCGGTTTCGTTAATTTACCTTATAGCGTAAATTTTGGCTTTTTTTCGAAAATTGACAAGCTTATACCAGCCTAAAGCTCCCGGTCTGACTTGTAAGACAAAAAAATTCAAACAACCTTATCAAAGCACATTAGACCTTGAGAGTTCAAATCATGTACGACGTAAGTTTTGAGGCACCAGCCTCTGCATGTCCAAATATGATGGGGATACAAAATATTTCTGAGCGATTCGATTGTTTGGATGCTGAAACCCATGTGAGACAGCCCTATTTTGACACATTTTATCGGAACTGTCAAACTTTTTTGTAAGTAAAAAAATCTATTGTGTCACTGTCACTCAAAAACTTCCCCAACGAGTAGCAAGGAACGGATGAAAATTTTCGTATGAGACGTCCATTTGTGTGGGAAATTGGAATCTGGAGAAATTTGAAACTTTGAAGCATTTTCCATTATAATGGAACAAAAAATTGGAACATTTTCCAGGAAATTTTGAATTTTCCGTTAAAATCTCGAAGCTTTTTCCAAATATTCTTTTGTAAAAATCATCAATTGAGGCTCCAATTTCAGGTCCATCGTTAGAGTTCGGTCTCGATAAGCTGGGTTTTCTCAAGTAAAAAACTCTTGAAAAATTTGGAGAATTTTGAGAGAATTTTTGGAAAATGCTTAAGAACTACGCAGTTCCCTCTTAAAAAAAATGAAAATCTGTTCACGGGATGAAAAGTTAGGATATTGCAGTTTTTCCAGGAAGGAAAACTCGAAATCCGTGGGTTCAGTGTTAAAAATTTTCTTCTTCTATCCACGTATTTTCACAATTTCTGATTGATTTAAGGTTCTCGTTGATTCAAAGATAAAGAACAAAAGTGAAAATGCAACATAAATTGACGGACGATGAAGAATTTTTGGAGTTGGTGAATTTGCGTTTACCTCAAAATCGCGGGGGGTGAGATTAAAAATTCCACAAATTTGTCGGCGACGTCGTATATATCGGAAAGTATTGAACATTTTTTATTATTTCGATGACCAACAATTTTTGAAGCGATATCAAGAAGATATCGAAGCTTCCCAAAGAGTCAGTTAGACAAGTGGCCAATCAGATGTTGTTTGGCAACTTTCCAAACTGTCAAACGTTCGCAATTTGACAAAATTTGACGTTACATCTGTCATCAGGGATACCAAGTGCGGCCGACTTGAGGAACAGTATGGGGATAACTACCAACACTTACGCGATCACTGAGCAACAGTTGTGATAGAACCCATGAGTTAGAAGTTAACTATGGTTTAGATAACTATTAGATAACCCCAGCCACTGGACAATCAGCCCTTAGAGATCGCCCTGTACCGCAGAATCTACCCTCAAATTTTAAATAGTTTGTCCAACGATCAACATGGCTTGGTACGTCGTAGATCTACTGTATCTAACCTGACCTGTTCCAAACAATTTGCGGCCTCTGCGTTAGATAGTTAATCAAGCTGCAGGTTTTGGGGCTCAGCGATGCGATGGTTCCGTTCTTGAGGCTATATCTTCGTGAAAAGGATCAGTATGTGGTCGGTGGTGGCCATATATCAAGATGTTTGTTTCTATCTTGGGGGTGCCCCAGGGTTCAAATTTCGATCCGTTGCTCTTCAACTTTTTGTGAATAACATAAATTCACTCTCATATAAATGTCATACACTCTCCGGTGTTCATGTTCAAGGATAACGAGATATAGGAAATCCCTTATCAGTGAAACTATTATCATGAAACTTGGAACTAACCTTTGTCTAGTAGATAAAATTATTCTGATTTTCAAGCCGAATTTCATGATTCGGCCGCTATTTTGGAATTTTTGCCCAAATAACAATAGAACCCTAATTAACATCTTGCGTTCACTAATCTTTCAAAAATGAAGTGCGCTACCGAGCCTCACGCCCGTGAGGCATATTTGCTTGTTATTATACCGCACTGCAACATAATATTGGTATTATCCAACGAGCGTGTAATGGTTGCTATTTCACAAGAGAATGCAGTTTGCTGACAGGAGCCTTGGCGAGTGTCGTGAAGCATCTGAATGAATAATAGCCATTGCATGAGAGTAAAGCATACTATATGCTTTATTCAATAAGCAACGTATTGTAAAAGGTTCACAATTGAGTTATGAGTACATTATTCAATGCCTCATTGAATAAAGCTTCATAAAACACTGCTGAGGTGAACTTCAACAAACCAGCCACTGGAAAATCGATTTGTTGGAGCAAATTGGGTAAAGAAGCCATGACATCAAAGTGTTATCTGTGATAGTTTTCTTATTAAAACGTCAGTTTTTCTCGTCACTGAGTCTCTTGAGTGGAGTGCCCACAATCTTCATGTTACATTTAAAAAACGTGTCACGCTTCAGTTACTTTGTGAGTCGGAATACTTGCAGCTCTTGCAGGAGAAAATACGGAGCGATTAAAGTTGCCCTACAAAAACAAATAAAGGAAAAATAAAACCTTGAAAATGTAATTCTAATTATAGAACGCTCTATATCACAGCGTTTTCCCAAAGCCCTTTGACATTGATCAACGATCAGAGCCTGGGCCAAAATAAGTTCTTTTACTGTGTGAGAATACATATTACGCATCTGCCTTAAAATTTAGTTAAATAGATTCAGCCCTTGGATAAAAGACACCGAACTTTTAATTAAATTTTCTCCTGCCGTTTAATCCACGTAGGATTCATTAACTGGCGCAAACATTGTAATTAACTGGCACGTTTAAAATTATTTCGTCTGCAAATTAATGATAGGTACTTGCTACGCTAAAATGGATAAGTTTGCGGCGAGTACAAAACCTACCATAGCGAGGTCAGTAGCCCTCGTAAAACGTAATAGCCCTGTTATTTACAAAACATATGTTAAGATTCCAAGTTTCCAAAGAGAAGTTGGGTGTTTGTGCTATCCAACAACGCAAAAAGTTCAATAGACTCGGAAAGCTAGATAATATTCAAAATTAATAATGCCCCCGAGCGGCGGTGGCGACAGCACAAACTTTCCGGATCCAAACTACTAGAATCTTCGCGCGGGAGTTTCCCGGTGATAAATGTGATTAATAACTTTAATATCTATGATATCTTTAAGGTCTATAATATCGGCATTTGTAATTTTTAGTTCGCTTTGGATTCGAAACTAAAGCCAATCCATTTAACTTGTTGGAAGTTCAACAGTATTCGAGTTCCGTAATCCCCCGCGGCAGGAGAGTATTCCCTCAAGGTGGCAAGGTCAAAAGTTGAAAATTATTCCGATTGTGTTCTATGAAATCTGAAAGTATTCCGCACAAGTTTGGAGCGCCGCCGCGTGCTTAGCATATTTTACTTTTTTCACACAATAGGTATAGGTACAATTAAAGGTCAAAGGATTTTGTCTCCGTTCCGTCAAGTTTTGATATGAGAAAAGTTAACAGTGTATAGGGGATTTTTTCTTTTGTAGACTGAAGCTTGAAAAGCCCATCCGTGCTTGGCTACACTGGTGGTAGGCGGAAGGTCAGTAGGTGAATAAAACACAAAGCTGATGCAAATTCACAAGTAATAACAAAGGCAGCAGGTGGTATTTATTGAAAAAGCTTCTGCCCAACTGACCTCCGTGTATTTCGCTGTAACGGAGCACTTCCAGCTTCAAAGCTGTTGTGATAGTCTTGCGATGAATTTCATACTACATATTGGTGTTTAGGTGTTCTACATTCGTTTTTGATGTGAAACTTCCAATATGTGAGGTTATCTGGGATAGGTGTGAATTCGTTTGATCGCAATGAAACTTGAAAAACAACGGGGCTGAAACGTGAGATTGGGTCCTCTTCTCATAGTGTCGTATGTATACTCATTGCCGACTGCCGAGGAAACCTTTTGTTACGAAACTCGCTGGAGACCATAGTGGACGTGGTACAACCGAAATAGGGGATATAAGTTGCAAATGATGATAAAGGCAAACCACTTGGCAGGGTTACAACTGAGACCTAAAAAAACGATTTGACCCGCAGTGCTTTTCTCTCCGTCCCTTAGGATTTGAATAGCGCCCCTAATAGGGGCGGAAGGTATCGAATAGCCTGGTGATGTCCAGCTTAGAAATATAAGGGGCTATGTCTCAATCGGTTTATGGGACATCAAACACTAATGAAAAAAATGGTGGAACATTGACATCTACCACAGGCAAATTTGGTGGAGGCGCCAAAAGGAATTTAGTCCTGTCATAAGAAAACTGCTGTAACATTTTTATTTTCCAACGGATTCTAACACAAGACATTTCATTTTGTGAAAAAGTGAATTCTTCATGTTTCCTCATACCTTTCATTGAAAAAAGACGTTGAGAAATGTTGAAAAAAAAATAAAAAAGTATTTGAAAAAAAGAAGATTTTCTACATTTTTTTATTTTCATGCAATTTGCTTCATTTGCAGACTTTAATGTGCCCTTTCTAAATTTGCACTTTTCCGATTTATATCTTTGCAGTACACGCCGCCATATTGAAAAAATGATGTATGAAAAGAAGTTTTTGACAATATCTGAATTTTGGTCTATGTGACATTGAAATGTTTATACACATATGATCCTCCATTTAATCCTCCACAGTTTGACATCTGAACCAGCTCTGTGCGACCCACGGTTCTTGAGCTAGACCTTCTGGAAGTATCAATTTTTGGTTCCACAAGAAATAAAAATCACCTCTTGGGGCCGTGCCAGGTCCACCAATGTTCATGATTTGAGATAAATGGCGACGCGTTATTGATGGGTGACTTGATTTAGACATGGTGGTGATCCAGTGGTAAAATCCGGTAGGCACGGTCACTATTTAACACCGAAAATTGATACTTCCGGAAGCTCTAGCTCAAGAACCCCGAGTCGCACAGAAATGGTTCAGGTGTCAAATCGTGGAGAATTGAATGTACTTTCATACGTATATAAACATTTCAATCTCGCATAGACTAAAATTTAGATATTGTCAAAAACTTCTCTTCAGATTTCATTTTTTCAACATGGCGGTGCGCACTGCAAAGATATAAATCGGAAAAGTGCAAATTGAGAAAGGGCACAACAAAATCTACAAATATGGCAATTTTCATGAGGAAAAAAAATTGAAAAAATATTTTTTTTCTTCAAATTATTTTTCATTTTTTTCTTTAACATTCCTCAATGTCTTTTTTTATGGAAGGTATAAGATTACAACAAGAATTCACTTTTCCACAAAATGAGACACTTGGTGTTAAAATCGGTTGAAAAATGAAAATCTCACAGCAATTTTCTTATGACCGTACAAAATTCATTTTGGCGCCTCCACCAAATTTGCCTGCGGCAGATGTCAATGTTCCATTATTTTTTTTTTAAAGTGTTTGATGTCCCAGAAATGGATCGAGACATAGCTCCATATATTTCAACAAAACTGGACATCACCAGGCTATTCGATACCTTCTGCCCCTAGATAAAATCCGCCATTTTGAAAAAGGGGCGCCATTCAAATCCTAAGGGACGAAAATGGAAGCACTGCGGGTCACATCGTTTATTTAAGTCTTAGTTACGATACTGCCAAGTGGTTTGCCTTTATCATCATTTGCAACTTGTTTTTTCCTACCACGTCCACTACCATGACGCGCGAATAAGGCACACACCTCCACAATTGGCGGAGGAGCCGTGCACATCTCCAATGATCTATTATATTAACAGGCTTTACAGCAGTTAGGTACAGGGTACAGGTGTTGTTGTTTAAGGACGGCATTTCCTAGCATAAAAAATGGCTGAGACATACTGCGGATTAGCTGCAGAGCTGAAGCGATAGAGTCTTGTGACGTGAGTTTCTGCCACATCTGTGCAGCTAAAAATGTAACAAAAAAAAGTTATTCAAATCTGGGCTGGCAAGAGAATGAGAGTCTTTTTTCGAAAAAAACATGAAAATTTTGGAAAAAAAATCGAGTTTTTCGAATATAAAATTTTGAAATGCTCAACTATAAATTTTCATACTTGATTTTAGATAACCCTATTTTTTTTCAATTCTACTCCACTGATTTTCATGAAACTCACGTTTAAAGAAAAAACACTACGAAATGCCGTCCTTGAGTTTAAAAAAGTTTGCTAAAAGATATTTTTTTTCGACTTTGAAGAGTTGGGTTAAATCATATGAGAGTTTCAAACTATTTATTATCATATCCATTATAATACTTTCAGAATTCGTTAAGGTAATTTCGAAAAAAAAATCATTTTTCGATATTTTTATATTTTTTAAAAGTTCAATAATTTTTTCACAAGTGTTTCGTTCATTAACCTATCAAGTGTGATATACAAGATGTCCCGGAATAAGTGTTACAAAACTGACAAGGAGATAAAAAATTCAAAAATAAAGAGACTTTTGTCAATAAACATACCGTCCCAAACGTATAATAACGATACGAACGTTTTGAAGATACAGGCCTTCAAAACTGTTTTTTTTTAAACAGTTTTTTTGCATACTTTTGAACCGTTCAGCCAATTTTATTCAAATTTGAACCAAAGTTTATCAAAACAGGTCTTTATTGAACAATAATAACGAATTTCATCAGGCATTTTTAGAGGCAAAGATAATGAGGGTACCCTCCCTCTTTTCCTCCTATTTTTAACCCCCCTGAATATTTTTAGAAACGGTTTCAATTCTTGAGTTCTGCGTTCAATTAAAAAAAAAACATGTTTCTTAGTGGAAATGATGTTTTATCAACTTGAAACACCCAGAAAACTCATTCCAGTTGACGAATCATGAGTTTTCTTGAATTTTTATTTTTAGGCCCAGGAAAGTGACGATTTCGAGATGTTTTGCAATGTTTCAATCCCAAATATCACGAAAACTAAGCCTCTAATCGAAAGATTGCAGAAGTAACTTTTTTCTTAAAATTGAACGTAGAATTCAAAAATTAAAACAGTTTCCAAAAATATTCAGGGAGATCAAAGGGCGGGGGGAGGGCACCCCCTAATATCTTCGCTCCTGAAAATGTTTGATGAAATGCGTTGCTATTGTGCAATAGAGACTTGTTTCAGTAAACTTTAGTTCAAATTTGACTGAAATCGGTTGAACGGTTCAAAAGTTATGCAAAAAAACTGTTTTTAAAAACAACTTGGAAGGCCTGTATCTCCGTTATCATGCGTTTGCTAGGGTAGTTATGTTTATTGAGAAAAGTCGCCTCATTTTTCAATTCTCCATCTCCCTGTGAGTTTTGTTACACTTATTCCGGGACACCTGTATACAGGGTGGTCCGAGTTATAGTAGCAATAATTCACCAATCACCATTCGATGGTCCATCAAAAACTAGGTCGACATGCATGGTGTATTTATGCAAATGCAAATTATACTTTTTTTTTGAATTCCTTGTTCGATTTAGCTACTCTTGTAAAATTTTGATGCGAGGCTCAATTTCCGAGATATTTGGGTTTGAAACTTTGGAAAACGCCTGGAAAATATCACAAGAGTCACTTTTTTTTCTAAATTGAACAGAGAATTCGAAAAAAGTATAATTTTTCAAAAATATTCAGTGGCGTACAGAATAGGGTGTGAGAAGTAAAACAACTCCTCCGTATCTACGCCACTGGACAATTTTGACAAAAGTTATCTACGTCAAGTGATGGGTATTTATTTCATAAGTATTTGTACTAAATTTCGTCATAATCGCTTTGATGACATGAGACTTATTACGACAAGATGATTTTGAAAACTGAACTTTGAAGGGCTGTATCTCTGTTAGGAAGCTTTTCAGAAAAAAAAAATGCATGTCGACCTGATTTTCGATGGAACATCGAATGGTGAATTATTGCTACTATAACCTGGACCACCCTCTATAGGTGTCCCAAAATTGATGCAACAGAATTTACAGGAAGGTAGAAAATTGAAAAATAAGGGTACTTCCTCAATAAAAATACCCTCGCAAACGTTATAGCGGAGATGCAGGCCTTCAAAGTTGGTTTTTTGAATCAGTTTTTTTGCATAACTTTTGAACCGTTGAACCGATTCCATTCAAATTTGAACCAACGTTCACTAAAATAGATATCTATTGAAGAATAATAACGCATTTTATCAAACATTTTTAGGGGCAAAGATAATAGGGGGTACCTTTCCCCTTCTTCCCCTATTTTTCACCCCCCTGGATAATTTTTGAAATTTACGATCAATTTAGAGAAAAAAGTTACTTCTGCAAAATTTTGACTAGACGCTTCATTTTCGAGATAGGTATTTTTGTTTGAAACTTTGGAAAACATCTTAAAATCGCCACTTTTCAGGGCCCAATTTTTTTTCTGAAAAGCTTCATGTTTTTTAGCAAAAATGGTAGTTCATCAACTTGAAACACCTGAAAAAACTTATTTCAGTTAAGGAATCTTGAGTTTTCTTGAATTTTAATTTTTAAGGCCTTGAAAGAGGTGTTTTCGAGATGTTCTCCGAAGTTTCAAACCCAAATATCTCAAAAATGAAGCCTTTAATCAAAATTTTGCAAGTGTAACTTTTCTCTCTAAATTAAACGTAGAACTCAAAAATTGCAACCATTTCTGGAGTGGAAAAAATGGGAAAAGGGGGGAAGGTATAACTATTATCTTCGCCCCTGGAAATGTTTGATGAAATGCGTTATCACTGTTCGATAGAAACCTATTTTAGTAAACTTTGGTTATAATTTGAATAAAATCGGTTCAACGGTTCAAGAGTTATGCATAAAAAAACTGTTTTAAAAATACAACTTCGAAGGCCTGTATCACCGTTATCACGTTTGCGAGAGTATTTTCATTACGGAAGTCTCCTTATTTTTAAATTTCCTACCACCCTGTAAATTTTGTTGCATAAATTTCGGGACATATTATAATCATCAGGATGAAAATCGGAGTCGATTCCCATATTGAAGTACAGGGTGTCCAATTTGACAAATATTTTCGATGTTGCATCCGGTAAGCAATACACAGTGAAAAAAAATTATGGTCAGATTCGAAAATTACACGATAAAAATCATATGAAAATCGTTTTTCACTTTTGAAATTATCTTCAAGGGGAGGTCTCCAGAGGGGGTATAATTCATACGTGAGCACCCTGTACAGGCTACTAATACGATGCCCATTTTTTTCCGGAAATGAAACTGGTAATTTTGCGCCAAATGCTGTTTTGAGTTCTGACACACGCCGCACGCTTTGTTACTTTTTTAAATTTTCAAATTCAAAATTTAGCGTTGGGAATTTTTCTGAAGAGCTGGCTATAATAGGATTTGCATTGGGCATGCACGCACCTCTAATTCCACACAGAAACTCTGCTTACTCTGGTGGCCCGATCGAAGTTTGTTTCATTTCATCGAGCTTTTGGTCGGGAAGTCTGCACAATTCCAATCATATTTGTGGCGGCACTAATGCGTCTGTATCTGCTGCGATTGTCACTAATTAAATTTCATTTTGCAGGAGAATTTACCGCAAAACCGATTGTTTTCGGTGGTACGAGGACGGTTGAGGCAAGTGGCAGCGTCCCTCCAGGCGGCAATACGTTTCCGTCGCTTTTCCCGAAGGGATTCTCACCCACCCGATTGGTTTGTGGACAAAAGTCACCAAGATGAAATCACCGATATGGTGGACACCACCGAGCCCACTTGTTGGGGTCGCAAAATTGTTGTTGACCCAGCGCTTCCGTCCTACTATAAGGTACGTATTTTCTGTTGGAAAATTCAGATTGAGGTGTCGAGATATCGTAATTGTGTCCTGTTGTCCTGTATAAAGCTATATACAGAATTGTATATAGAAGAACGTGGGAATATTTGGGAGTATAATAATAGCTCGAATGGCATCATTGCAAGTTTTTTTACATTTTCTGAAAGTCTCTCATCTCTCTCAAGCTCGCACGATCAATTCAAAAAGTTCCGTTACTGAAGTAAGTGATTGCAATTTTATGTTTCAAAGTTATTTCGGGTCGAAGCTTAACGAATGTCGTTGCGTTGTAGAGTGGGTTCTACAGGGTGTCCGCGATAATTCTTTCAACTATTGGTATTTCGAGAACGGTAAGAGCTACAAAGTGATATGAGAAAAAAAGTTGCGCTATTTTGCGGCCATCTCGGATATATTATAGGTAAAGAAATTTGAGCTAACTTAGACCGTACATGAAATATTCTGAAGAAACTGAAAAATTAGTTTTTCATATTTTGCTTAGGAATTAGTAGGTAATTTTTCATATATTATAAATCTCAAATTTGGTTCTCTTCTAATATAAAAAACTATGCTTTCTCCGCTCCTCAGCTCAAAATTTTAGGATATCTGGAAAAAGGTTCTGTAGAAACTACAACTAATCCACGCAGGCGTGAGTAATTATTGTTGTGATGTCATTATGAGACAGTAAAAAGTTCTTGGCAAGATTTCAAACAAAATATGACCAATGGGTGTGTGTGTTGAATTTTAGATTAAACTTACTGCAGTGACAAGCGCATGTTGATGAAACTAATCTGACAACTTTGACAGTGATGGCATTTGGATGCCATTTTTTAGCTACACCAGCTACACTGGGCCTAATCTGGTAATAGTGTCAGTATTTGCCCACATTTGACGGTTCATTGACCACTCTCTGCTCACACTCCATAGAGAGAGAGGGGGCTTTTCCCCCCTCAACCACCTTTGCATATATGTAATATGAAAAATGAGTTTTGCAATCAAGTATCCCGTATTTGCAAACATTTCTCATCGAGTTGTCGTATAAAGTGCTCAGCAAAGTAGGTGTCACCCTCAAAATTTGACTTGATTTTGAAACAAGACAAGACAACTTTGGACTCCTGCTAAAATCGATTTCTTGAATTTTCTGATTATTTGCTAGCCCAATCCTTCAGCTATTAGTTCATATCCTAGCAAAACATGAGATACTTGACATAAAGTTCCTTCAGGGTGTTCAATAGACTGACTGATGCAACATTTCTAAAACTTTGACATTCTTTCGCTTATACAAGAAATTTTTTCATGGATTTCAATACCGAGGCATGGAGGTAGACTTCATACCTGGAAATAGCTTTTGAATTTTCGGTTTATCTCTCTTATTTACAGATTGACCTCAAAAAGTCATCTTTTTCATGTTACAGCAATAAATTATTCATTCTGAACTGCATGTTTTTGAAATAGAGCGGAGCGGAGCGGAGAGTGAGCCTTTTGCTCACTTGAAACTGCTCGTAACCAATGTTACAAAGATTGGAATAACCACCGGTCGGTCACTGTTTGTTAGTAAATTTTATGGTTTTTGAAACTTTGGTTACGAAGATTTTCAGGTGCGCACAAGGGCGATGACTCTCATTCAAAAGCATCCATTCTAATTTGGCTTGTTAATCAACAATTCCAGTCCCATAAAAGAGAATACACCTTGAAGTGTTCAAAATACTCGTAAATGATTCTTCAGAAAGCAAATTGATTCTTATTCAATTCTCTTCTCGACTAAGATTCCGAGAGCAGATCAGGTCTGGGTAACTTTCCATGAAACCCTGTATTTTGAATGTTTTTCTTGAGTTGATTTTGATCCTTTGGCGTTTTTACCCCAAACTTTAGGTTCAAAGTGAGCCTAAAATTTTAGAAGTTGGTCAAAGCAGAATAATTCAAAAACTGTTCCGAAGTCTCAAGTTTGCCTTCATGCCTAATTGCCTACGCGGCGCGGTGTTGAAATCCATGGAAAAAATTTCTTGTTCAAGAGAGAGCAAGTCAAACTTTCAGAAAATTCGCACCAGTCTATCCTATCGAACACCCTGTAAAAACGTTATGTAAAGTATCTTATGTTTTGCAAAGATAGGAACTAAGGAACTAATAGCTGCAGGATTAGGCTAGCGAATAATCTCACAATTCAAGAAATCGCTTGTAGGAATCCAAAGTTGTCTAGTTTCAAAATCAGCTCAATATTTGTAGGGTGACACTCATTTTGTTGAGCACTTTATTTAAAAAGTAATTTTTAGCTTTATCACAGTTTAAGAAAATTCAGTATGGCCGCGGTGAGAAAAAATAAAGTTTACTATCGGCTGTCAAAAATGCATTGAAATTCTCAAAGTTTGACCTAGAGAATAGAGAGAGCACAGTTTTGTATGGGACAAAACCAAATTTGAAACTCATATTTCGAAAAAACTGATTTATAGGTAAAATATCAAAAAACTACTTTTTCAGTTTTTCCAGGATATTTTATGAAGGGTCAATTTCAGCTCGAATTTTCTACAAAATGTTCGAGATGGTCGCAAAATACCGCAACTTTTGTCAATGTAATCAACTCTGTACACCACACTCTTACATTCTCAAGACACCAGTGGTGTGCCGAATCATCACGGACACCTTGTACTTACGAGTCTATGTTCAACATGGTCCTGTAAGCATCAGGGGGCTTCATCTATTCTTAGGATCGCTCAGAAACTTCAGCAAAGGTTTTTTTTCAGAGGGAGGTTGAATGTTAGAAGAGAAGAGAAATAATTTGTTAATCATAAATGGCAACTGTTCAAATACTTAGATACTTACAGGAGATTAAGTTAGTTTAAAAAAAGCTCAGTGCAGTTCAAGTTATTATCAAGTTATTATCCTTTCAAATATTCTTGTTTCGCTCAAAAGCCACGTCGCACGCAGTTTTAATTTTAATCACGGCACAAATAGAGACCGATCTCATATTGAAATGCATGTCAAATAAACTAGTTTTGGTCTTCAAAGAGAAAATTCGGATTTCGGATATCATCCGGCATCATTATTGTCCCCTGTTGCTCCGAGTTTCAATTTGTTCGGTGTGTGTCATTACTGGTTATATTCATCAGATTATTTTTGTATGGTGAATTGAAAATACGCGGTTATTACGCGGTCACCGTAAACATGTAATATATAAATATGTTTTGAATTACTCTGTATAACAGAGATTACCTGATGATGCCGTATACAAAATTCACAGGCAGGTTCCTTGCCGTATTTATAGACGAAAACGTTCGATTGACGTATGCCGAAAATGCTTCCTAGTTAAGTATAACAGCCGTCGGCGTCGCGTCGTGAGCATCATGAGAATGGTTTTTAACACGATTTTCAAATATTATCTTCTGAGCCCGTTAACATACAATTATAAAAGTTGGATATGGCTTGCTTTCCTAATAATAATTATTATTCATGTACCGCTTCCACACCTTGCTCGCCTAGGCATTACTGGGCCACAACGCATTTTATAATTATCTCTGGAATACGGAAGGTGTCTGCGGAACAAGAAACAGAGAGACGGAAAGACTAGCTGTCCGGAACACAGCAATGAGCCGAAAACACCAACTTGCATGCTGTAATAGAATTAGGGTCTATTCTGTATTCTGTAACAAAACCAAACCCGGCAAAATTAAGCAGACCAGTTATACTCACTGAGACAAAGCTCTCCGACTATCACAACATCAGACGGTCGGACCGAAACTGCACAAACACGTGTTTTGCCCCTATTGGGGGCTCATCAGTGCGCAGGCATTCGGTCAAACCATCTGATGCTGAGGCAGCCAGAGATCTCATGGTAATATACACCCAGGAAGACTCCTAATATGTGAGTCCTCCAAGCGGCGTCATTTATCAAAGGCATTCCGCAGATGCTATATTTTAAGGTATCAGCCAGGCGAGAGAAATTAACACAATTCCACGTAAAACCAACCGTCGCCAAGAGCATCGATGGTAGGTGTACACATGTATACTCAAGCCGAGTACAGCAATGTTAAAAGAGGACAAACACGCAAATATAAATATTGCGCCTCTTTGGGCCATAAAGCGGGCACCTCGCATTTTTAATGAAACAAAGCTCTCCGACTACCACAACATCAGACGGTCGGACCGAAACTGCACAGACACGTGTTTCGCTCCTATTGGGGGCTCATCAGTGCGCAGGCATGCAGTTATACTTAGTAATTTTCGATACAAAGGCGCGTTTTCAGGCCCAAAGCTATGTTTGCGACCATGAGGCGTAGCCAAAAAGAGGCGAAGGGTCTGGAAAACAACATCGCTACTGTTTAGTACAACATTTTCTGTGATCATTGCTTAAATGGAGAGAAAACTCGATTTTTTTGGAAATTTTGACACTACTTTGAAAATTAAAATAGGATTGTTCTTGTGTATTCGGGATGTTATATTCTCAATTTAACAGGGCCCTGCTGCAGGGTATCTATCACTCAGAAGGGGATGAAATGCATCCCTATGATCCCTGTCAAGGATTTTATGAGGCTCCTCATCTTAAATTGCCCTCTGCAGCAGCCTAAAGGGTGTGAGAAAAATCCTATACATATATCGGATATTTTGCCGTAATATCGAGTTTTTCTCAAATATATGGTTGCTGCAGGGGGCAATTTGCCGTAGAGGGCAATTTAGAAGATGGAGAGCTTTATGTAATCGTTGGGAGGGATCATAGGGATGCATTTTATCCTTTTCTGAGTGACTGAGTGGTAGATAACTTGTATATTATGCAAAATGGGAAATACCGTATGATCAAAAACTTTCCTCCTCTAGGCAGGCTGTGGTCTGGTCGTCGGCAGGCAAACGAGGCTGATTTTGGCCAGGCCACAGCCTGCCTAAAGAAAGAAGGTTTTTGATCATACGGTATAAAAATCCTATACATCTACAACTACCGTCAATCTACTGAATCTAGTTTGACGCTTGGACATAATATGTTTACATGCGGACATGTGGACTGTCCAGCTTTGTCAGTTGTCAACTTTCAATGTACTTTATCTCCCACTATTGTGGTGCCCTCAGCGGGCGAAAGTGGCAATGCAAGGCCCAATTGAAATCGCCAATCGGTCCGTCCGATCCATAGTCCTGTCCTGATTTAAGCAAGAATAGGTCTCTACGGCCCTGCCTAATTTGAATATGATTCCGAAATACCACCTGCATCAGCCGTAAATAACTGAGAGGTTTGTTATCGCATAGGGGTGAAATAATTACCGTATCGACATGCTTTCGAAAAGCAAACACCAATTCGACGAAGATGTGGGTGGACACACGGCAGCTGTTGTCTGGTAAACATTATCGAAGCTTTTCACCTCTCTGACTATTTTCGTTGTCGTCGTCGTCGTCTCAGTTCCGAAACTCTAATGAAATTGTACCAAAACCATTTTTTGTTGCAGTGGCTGATGGTCGTATCTCTGGCTGTGCTATACAACGTTATCTTCGTCCTGGGGAGAGCCGTATTTTGGGAATTGAATAATTCGGTGCCGTGGCTCTGGTGGACCCTGGATTATCTCTGTGATACGATTTACATTACAGATATTTTTGTTCATGCTCATGAAGGTATGTATATCTAAGTCTGATTAAGGTTCAAGTTTGAATGAACGTGCAGAAGAAATTTTTTCAATGAAAAAGCTAATGATGTCTCCTCCGCTACAGTGAAAATGTAACGTGGAAGGCTTTTTGAAGCTTCATCATGCATAATTTTCTATCTTCCTGTACTGCCGCACAAAGCACTTTTTAAAGACGGTGCGCTTTTAAATTAGATGCTTCTGTGTGTGTATGCCGCATAAAAGACGTTTTCTCAACGTCAAGTCCCAAATCATCTGCTAGATAATGTGGACGTCCTTGCCGATTGTTGTCTTAAAATTACTAATTCGATCAAAGAAACTCGTTTTTTCGAGAAAATGGAGTTTGAAACAAATTCAGTTGATTCAGGCTTTTAAAAGCTGATTTTGAATTCAAAGGCACAAAGTTTAATATACCTACCTAATATTATCTGTACCACCCGAGATCGAGGTAGGTATCTACATAGGTTTGACAACTTCCAACAATTACTGAATTACTGAAGTTCAAGTACATTACCCTAACCCATTTAAAAGTTAGGATGATTACTCGCCGCCAGGCAGTGATTTCGTCAATGTTTCGAAGTGCCTGTCTGTTAATGTGGAAGCACACAATAAATGCGGGAATATATTTGCTCCTCCCTCCTTGTTCTTGTGTTATTTACCCCCATTTGTGTAGTTCGATGAACCGATTTATTGAGAGATGTTTTCATAAACATATCAGAAACAAACTTGTCGGATTGAGGAGTTGAAGTGATAATGAAAGGTCCAAAGTCCCATTGACCATGAGACAGGCGCGAAAATTGTAAATGAACTTAAGCGAAATTGCCACGCGAACTTCCACAAATAATATTGGTAAACAGCAAATGTTCATTGTATAGACTAGTCAACATGTTGTCGAAAAAGCTTCCTACTTCCTGTGGAATTTTTACATGTTTTACACATTTTTACGTTAGGTTACAGGTTAATGATCCTGCAATTTCAGAACAATCCTTCCCCCGCTTTAAAATTCTGAATTGCAACTGACTAAAATAGCCTATTTGCATCCCGCACTGGATTAATTAGAGAGTTAAAATTCATTAAGCACAAAAAACTCCCGCGTAATAAACTTTGCATGAGCCTGATAGTTGGCATCGCAATTTTAATTAGATAATTTAACTTTCACACGTGGAGAATTCATTTAAGGAATTAGCATGTAGTAGAATGAGCAGAGAGGCTTTATTATGGTGTAAGTGAAGTGAATAGATGGTAGGCGTAGGAGTGGCTTGCTGTAGGTTTCAAGATTCGCTCCCGGCAGAGAAAATTAAGCTTGAAATAACTCAGTCGCGCCCTTAATTTCACGCAAGCAAATACTCATATTATAACATTAAAAATATGATTTGTCATTTTGATCAAGATGTATGAGAGCTCTGTGACACGTTAATCTTTGTTTTATATAAAAATGTTGCAAGAATCCCAGTCTTGGCCCTAGCCCCTAATCTTCTATGAGTTATGATACGACGACTGTACTGGGATTGTTTCTGTAATTCTGAGCTTTTCCGGATTAAGGTGACTTCTGAATGAGTACATTTTCAATAGGAAATGAGATCGGATAACTACTACCTACATATCTCAGGATAAACTGACGTGGGAGGAAATCGATGGCTACTTGAACTGCTTTTTTTATTCCCTTTTTATTTAGGTAGACGCCTACATTGTTTACCCATCTTATTTTTGTGATGGTTCATTATGGATTATAGAAAAATATCTAATCAAGATCATAAATATACTCGTATGCGCTTTAAATTCTGCTGCCTCACTGGCTCCGTGGCACAATTAAGTAAATAGAACAAGTTTACGTGGATGACTCCTATACTGCAGATGATGGTAGTTTTGAGAATGTTTGGTAACTCAGAGAATTGAAATGGCCAAGACTGACATACTAGTGGATGAGACCTGGTCAGTTGAAGTTTTTTTTTAATTTTATATTTATTTTTTCTATTCATCGTGAACCACGTTAGAAGTTGCTCGACAATCTTGGTATGAAGTGGTTATTTTCGAAAACTTGCGGCTAAACTAGAAAAGCTGATAATTGGCCTCGAAGATTTTCTAGTGAAACATTCAATTCTCTACAACTTTGTCGCTTACAATTTTCGGATATCTCTTGCCATTCTCGCAGCATTCAAGGAGGAATGTCACACGGACAGTTTTTCCACTTCACTAGACCGGCGCGCAACTTTAACCGCGACCTAAAGTCTAAAGTGAAGAGGTTGGACAAATGCTCCCGGGGACTTTTTTGTAGGTTATTGAATTCCCTACAACTTTGTCCCCGATAGTTTCCACACATCCATCACCTTTCTCTCACCGTTTCAGAAGAATGACCGCGGTGCATGTTTTTCCATCTTCTCAATTTTTTCCCATGGTTTCCGGTCTGGTTGGGGATGAAATTTCAGTTTTCCTAATTCATTTTTTCATTTTCCACATTGCCATATTTTTTTCATCGGCCTCTAATTAGTTCCAACTTTAGCATAAAAATCGCCTCATTTGACTAGAGTACTGAGCGCGAAATCGGCTTGCGCGGCTCGCTTTGCAAATTTATTTCGTTGGTTTTTGGGCAATGTTTATTTATTTATTTATTTATTTATTTATTCGACTTATTCAACGAGGCGACATTCAGCTATTAGCTGCTCTACCATGCAACCTCGGGGACAGAACAAAATATCCATGGATGTAGCCGGATTCGAACCCGCGCAGCGCAGCGCGAGTGGGTCAGCTTGCCATCACCTATACCACTCGGCCACGACCGCTCCAAAATGTCTGTTCTGGCGACCATTACTGATCGATTTAGAAACATTCAGAGAACAATATATAAAAAAATTGGAAACATCCAAGATGTACCATTTTTCAGTATAACGTTTTCTTTGCGAAAAAGTGACTTTCCATGTATTTTTAATATATGTCAAAAAAAAGTGCAATGTCCAAAATTTCTCATCTTTTCTAATTGAATCAAAATAAAAATCTTCAAGATCGGATAATGGACTGAAGAGCTATGATTCTTCTCAAAGTAGGAAGCCAGTCAAAAGTGAAAAATTTAAAAAAATCAAATTCCGAAAAAAAACGGCGAATGCTCCTCGTATTTTTATGTCTCTGCAACATTATCCAAAATTCATGAAAATTCGTCACCATGAGTACAGAGAGTGATCGTTTTGGCATGGAATGACTCGGGTGATCTTCTCCTCTACATCGGTTGAGGGACTAACCGAATGGTTCGAAGGCATTTTTGAAGAAAAATAATTTCCCATGTTTCTGACTCACCCTGTACAGAAAACAGAAATTCAATACATATCCAGTTGTTGATATTTCTTCCTCATAATTTCCCACCAAGACTTCATTAAATTTTTTTGAAATAACGAAACTCGAAGGGTTCGAAGGACTGCCCTTTGGCCTTTCATAACTTGAAAAATAAAAATCCAAGAATTTTCCTAATATTTTTCTGGGTTCAAAGATATCATACACTGTATATTGTCCTAGTTCCACACTTTTGAATCACCCTGTATAATAAAAATTCCCTATGTTGATACAAAGCTAAAGTCGTTGCAGTGAGTTGTGTAGATGTGGTATAATTATTATGATTGCTATGTGCAGACGTTAGGTGAACTGGACCAGCTTCTTGTTGAGAAAACCTTCCAACAAGGTGCACTCACGCGTCGTGTCTCGCGTCGTACAGTCCAACTCCATAATTAATGTTCCGCTAAGGAAGCTTTTTCAACCTCACTGAGGCTACTGGGCATTTCTATGCCATTTTCCTTAGTACTGCCAGTGTCGCGTTTCGGCCTAACTTTATTTAGTGGCCGCCACCTCGGCCGCCACTATCAACACAAGCGAAGGATCACCAATCAGTCAAATAAGACGATGTCAGCAAATTTCCACTCCAAAGAAACTGGAAAATTTCGACTTACGCGTAGTCACTTCGCGGTGACGGGTGACGGCTGTCTCATAACTTTTTACACTTAACAATCATAACATATCACATCCAGTGGCGTATTTAGAGATTTGGAATGGGGGGGCAAGGTGTTTTTTTTTATAAAGATACGTGAGAAAGTGTTTGCGGGAGGGGAAGGGGGTTTGAACAGAAGGCAAACAAAATGCCTCCATCCATCAATAAACAGCAAAGATTTGGACTAATAGTAATTATTGTGCAGAAGGGTAGAACGTTATTACGTATTATACAACGAAATATGGTATACATTTTTAAATTTTCAACATGCGCCTGTTCTTTTGCCGTTTACCTTATTTTAATTATTATCACAGATCGATGGGGAGAACACATGCCCCCCATGCCACTCCTCTAATTACGCCACTGACCACATCCTCACAATGGGGTGTTCCACGGATTTTGGGAAAAATGATTTCAAATACTAAAGCCTTTGTAGAGCTCACTTGTTTTTTATTTGATTTTTTTGCGTTCATTTAGGCCCCGAAAAAAATAAAGAAAATTTCGCGTGACGTCACGCGCTTACTGGCACCAGAGTGCGTAACAGATGGCGCCAAATGACGTGGTGTTATTGCTCGCTAGATATCGTACGGAATCGGGAACGCGGTGAACTCCGAACATCTCAGCGTGTCAGCCTGTCAGCCTGACAAACAGCTGATCCCCAGAAAAAAGTGAAGTGTTACCACAAGCAAGCATCAACAGCATTCACCAACACCAGCCACGCTGGGGCTAGAGTTAGCCCGTCACAGATAGTGGTAATAAAAATAAAATTTGCGAAAATAAGGGAACTTCTGTGTCAATTTTGGAGTGTGTTGTGTTGGAATGTGAGTGCAATTTTCTGATTACAATCACGTTAAAATTACTTGAAAAGCATTCGAATATTCGCAATACCCCCCTATCGTGTACCCCTGGAGCAGGAGGTAGAGATAGAAAAACTGAAGTGTTTGCATAAATCAAAAACAAATTCATTTCGCCCAAGGGTTTACCGCTAAGGGCCGTTTTGCAGCGGCCTGGCCGACTTCGCTGTTCTGAAAATAAGTGAGTAATGTATTGAAAGATATAACTACCTACTAATTATTTATTTACACTGGATAAAGTTCCCTTAGGCCAATAGCAATGTGATTTGATCCAAGAAAACCGATTTATCAAGACACAAACCCTGCTGGGATGCCCACAAAAAAGTTCAGGAATGCTACCAGAAGCTCTTTCACTGATCTGCGGCGCTAACCTAGCTTGGTGGCCGTCATGGTTGCCTTCATCAAAGCCAATCAAAGGACGTTTTTTCAAAATTGTTCTCGCTAGTGCAGTCGTTTCTAATTCAGACAACAAATGTCATGTGATTTGAAGTTTTGAATTGCACGTCGAAATTGACAAAACGTGATTCAGATTTTAAGACGCTAAAATGTCGGCAAAGTGGTTCATAATAGGTTTGCGCGCGAGGTTCACCGAGTGACGTCATGAATTTATAAGAGATAACTTTTTTCTACAAAATTAGAAGAGAAATTAACGTGCGTATTACATGCAATGGTTAATTAGATCAGAAACCATCGGAATACTCAATGAAAATCACTACATTTTTTTCAATATAACACCCTATTGGCTGCGACGACGTTAGCTTCGTACTAATACAACAACGATTTTCCATAGCTTTCAATGATAATAAAAAAAAGCCGTGAAACTGAATATAAAGTAGAGTATGTTTACTTCAATAAGAACACAGTGAGTCGTCCATTTCTGAGATCGTGGGCCACCAGTGGCAGTGGTGCATTATTCAATTTTGAGAGGAGGCAATGAAGGGCCAGGTATTAGACAAGTTAGTATCAGCATGAGCTGTAAGACTTTCCTGGAATCCTGTCCTGCGGTAAATTCAAACAAAGCTCGTCTAAGTTCATTTTCTACTCCTGTGAAATTTTATTGGTATGCTCGTCTCAAAATTTTGAACGTCAATGTCATTAATATAATTTCAAATTGAATCCGACTGATGCATCGCCATCGGCATATAGGAAACAAGTGTGGAATTTGCACTAGAGACATCAAACATCGGAAACAAATTGGACAATTTTGCTTCTCAAAAATGGTCAACGTCTTTTATACCTGATGCTTGTTCATAATATGAATAATTATGTCCATGCACATATTCGTATTCTCTGTCTAAATGTATTTGTCAATTAAAACTTTGCGAAATTGTTGTGTTATAATTATAAAACCCATTACTTCCGGTTTAGTATATTTTCCGACTTCTAAAACCTACCACACTAGTTGGCTGGCCGGCCTTTCTTAGTTTTACCCTCGGTTTTACCGAGTTCTCAAAGATAGTGAAGTATAAAAGCAAATCAATTTGAGCAACTTTCACATTAGCCTTCATATCCACCATTATCGCCTCCATCAATAACGCAGAAATGTGAACTAATAAACAACATGTCAGGAAGGCACATCAGGCCAATGCAACTGATTTCAAAGTAATTTCCACCAGAAAAACGTGCAAAATTGGCGTGACAACTGCTAACCGCCATATACGCGCGGGAAATAGTGCACCAAGGACTTGCAGCAACTTCAAGGATCGAGGATCGAGAACGTTCAAAGTTTTCTTGTATACAGCAAACTGCTACACTGACCTCTCGATAGTAAATAGGTCACCATAGTACGCCAGACCTATTTGCAGGTATATAACACCAAATCAAATTCATTAAATATGGAAAATTCTCAACATTGTAAATTCTTCTCTAGATATCATATCCGCTCACCAGACATCTTTACTTCTCGGATCTCCGAGCTCGCGACGAGAGCATAACATTTTTTTTTACCTTAATCTGAATAAAGCGTAAGTAATCACGAAATTCCACCTAATGGGGAAAACAACTGGAATTAACTCGACGGAAAAGAATCTTCCCCTCTTCTTCGGTACAACCAGGGCTCGCCAGCCTAATAAATCGCCAAGTGTCGACGAAATTCGCCGTCTCGTCTTTTATTATCACTCGCTTTTACATTGTCGCTGGTTATTATATAAATTTCAAATAATAAATCTCCGTGGCCTAAAAAAAGAGAAAAATTAGGTTCAACTTTTTTGGCACGCTGAACTGTGGCGGGATGAATTTAAAGAGCGGGTTGTTTTCTGCATCACGCACTTTTGTGTATATGTGTGTGTGTCGAACTTTCGCAATCTGTGAAAAATGGCATAGAAAACCGAGTAGAAAACACCAACCCCCTGACCTAATTTGATAAAATATAAGACACACAAATGCCTTGAGTAATTTAGATCGGCGGATATCAAAAACAACTTAACCGGGGCATTGCGGATTTAATTCCTGCCACTGACAACCAAGGTAATATATCGAAACCTCATGTTGGCTCAAGCAAGTGTAGAGCACCACAACAATGCAATCGTTCGTTTAATTGATTATATAATGCAACAATTGCGTATAAGATGACTGGCTTCCTCTTCCCTTCATGTTTTATCACGGTGGGTAGTTTTTTCTGCGAATCCTTTTGAGAAAATGATACCTCCCGCATATAGAAGAAGCGTTTCAAGCATTATTTAAAGAGTGAAAATTATTGGAAGTTCTGCGAATAAAAAAATCTTCTTTAAAGGATAATTGGGATCCGTAGACTAATATCCTAGACGGACTTCACGTTAATGATCATTACACTTGATGATCATTAACGTTAAATGACGATTGCGAATTTGGGGGTAACACACTACAAATCATGATAAGCCGATGAGCTTGCGCCGTAGCGCGTAAATAAACGTGGCGATCAATTCTCCCCTAAAATGTCAATGTCAAATTGTCGAATGGTCCGAAGTATTGGGCTATTTTTGCCCTTATTATCTATAATTCTAATAATAATTTCATTGCTTCGGTGAGGTGTGAGGTGGTATTTAGCTCAGATTCCATTTAATCAAGAAACCAATAATTATTTTATCAATGCTTGCAATGTTCACACCACATAATCTACCTACTACCTATCTTTATTCGTTGTCAAAATATATGTTGAATCTGTATTGTGTCGAAAGAAATGGAGGGAAAGAAGAATTAGAGGCTGATGATTTAGTCAATAACCTGATCAAAATCGCATAGTCCTATAGTCTAAGTAGTCTAACCAACTTTTAATTTCGCGCGGCTCTGGTTTATGTGCGCGGCTAGCAAGTGGAAAGGCAACTAACAGATGCATGTTATAGTTGTTCGTATCGATCGTGTGATCATTCTAACTTTTTTGTAATTTTTTAACTGTTTTTGCGATTGGTATGGAGTAAGAATAAGAATAGGTATTCATTATTTATGAAAATATACACTTATATGTACCTACCTATTTCACGGATACTTACGGAAAAACCTTTTCCCTCATCAATAAATTCGACTTTGCCAAAAATAGAGTGCCGCCAACCGATATCCAGCTACAAGTTCGCAATGTTCGTATCATCCAACTTTCGCGAACAGGCGGTCATTTCTTATGTAAAGCGAGAAGATTCTTCAATTTTTGCTGCCGTAGGTGCTTATACCTACGTGCACGCTACGGGCATTATATACCTCCCTGTCTCACGGATACTTACGGAAACCTATCTCCTCATCAATAAATTCGACTTTGCCCAAAAATAAAGTGCCGCCAATCGATATCGTGCTGCACGTTTGCAATGTTCGTATCATCCAAATTCCGCGAATAGGTGGTCATTTCGTATGTGGAACGGGGATTTCTTTATTTTTCGTACGTGCTTATACCTTATACGTGCACGCTAGGGCATTATCTCATAATTTGGTACAAGAAATGTTGTTGCAAGAGGCAAGACACAAAATCCAGTTCCTCCGTTACAGAAATACGTGTCTGACACTCTGAATGGCGTACTGGAATGACAGACTTGATGACAGATATCGCAATTCATTGCAGAAACGCTGGCCAATGGTATTCAGAAATCACGGCGATGATGCACGACCACCGGCGATTATTCGGCGATTATGCTTACTCCTAGTTAATGATCATTAAGGTCCTAAATGACGTTCTAAATAATCATTAAGTAAATGATGACGTGACATACTAGTAATTCATATCGTAATTTACGCTTAATGATCAATAATTTTTCTAGTCTGTCAAGGGTATAATGGTGGTATTCTGTAAAAAATTATACTCTATAAGTTGATGTAAAAATTTGTGTCGGCCATTGGCTGTTGCCTAGGTAATAACAGCGTAACAGAGCCTTTATAGAATGTAATTTTTCAGAGAATCGCACCATCACCATAAGTAGCAGACCACAATAAATCAAGATTTGTGTAGTTCTAGATCCTTGTTTGTTAACCGACTAACGAGTTAAGTATGCATAAGGTCCTATGCAATTCAGGTTGCTAGAGTTTTTTAATTGAGCAACCTTGATGATTGAAAGAAACTCAGAAGAATGGACAGGGTAATGCTTTGGGTAGACAGACATTCGACAAGAAACAAAACCATCCTTCTAGCTGTGTTGCCTATTTTGTGCCACATTTCAACACTTGAAGAGATGATTTGTGGTGCTTTCCCAAACCATGGTAATAATTAGTGGCTTCGTACTTGAGCATGACATTACACATCCATTATGGCTTGTCGGTTAAGGATGGAGTTCTCAACATAGTGACACCTATTATATTTATGTATATGACTACCACGTTATCATATTGTGTACATCTGACAAATTAGTAAACTCGAAATTACGTACTTTTTTTACAGACTCGTTATTTTTATGAAGACTACAATGAAGAACCAATAAAATCCAAAGACAGGCTCGTGTCGACTGGTTTTATATATGTAGAATATTGTTACGTATTTCGCATTTGGGTTCTTTGATAATTGAGACAATAGTTCAAAACACACTCTTGAATACTGCGTACTACTATAAATTCACGTCATTTATTATTCGCGCTTGGGCAAATCGCTCTAAATAACTTCGCCTTTCTATCCGCTCGTTATCGCTTTGGATTTGATACTAGTCCGCCAGTCGATCTATTAGTGCTTATATACCTCTCACTGTTATATTGGAGTCTTCCACCGGTTCTCCGGAAAATTTTTCATCGACTGCCATAACACCAAACTTCCTATAATACCAAAGAAAAGTTCACAACTTATTGGCGAATGGCAACGTTTCAAAGGTTGAATTGAAATTCTTCAAATCAGAGCGAAATGTGGGAAACTATAAAATCGTTACGCTCAGAAATAGTGACGCTTCAAGATAAACTCGAAATGGTACCAAAATAAGCTGTAGTTTGACTTCGGTGAGACCAACGATAATTTGATGACCATTTATCGATTTTTTTTTTGGTAGTGAATTCGGAAAAGATGAAAATCTTATACTCGCTATGCTATACTTACAAAAAAAATCATTCTTTCGAATGAGACTATCAGTAATAGCGCTTATTTTTCTACCGTTGCGGTGATGGGCCGATAAAGAAAATGAGTGAAAAATTGACTTGACTAAAAAAGTGGGAAAGTATCGTGCGATCAACTGATTTCTTAATTTGGGAGTCTGTGGCCCGGTGTAATTCAGGGGTACGAAGTTGCATTTGGCTAGCTAGAGCACAGTTTGTCTAAATTAATAACTCATATGTCCCCATAATGGGGTACTTACACAACTTTGTTTTATTGGCTCAGTGGATAGTATGATAACAAATAATGTACCCGTATTTTTTCTTTTTCCTAAATTTCCAAAACGGCGGCCGTGATGCGTGTTTTAAAAATATATTTGTGACGTCACAAACATACAAAAAACTACACAAACAGCATTGTTGGATTGAAAACTCAAAAAACTGTTAGAGTGGCATAACCATATTTGAAAAATACAAACATGAAAATCCCACTGAAGTTTCCCAACTGTTACCAACCATTTAAAAAAAAAAATCGATAAAAAATTTTTTTGCTAACCAATGGATATTTTTTTCGGAAATTTTCAGGGAATACTTTTTATTACTTTTGTTGATAATTGAGAGTATTTCCAATCAAATCTATTCAGAGCTGTTCCGAGTACAATGAAAAAGTACTCGAGTACTGAATACAAGTACTCTTGTATAAAAGTACTCAAGTACCAAGTATGTACAAGTATCGAGTCGCTGTACTCAAGTACCCCAATGAGTACAAAGTACCGCGAGTACACGTTAGCTACGAAATGTTGGAGTAACGGTGGAGAAATGGGGCTATTAAGACTCAAGAGGCGAATTTAGAAGCACTAATGCAAAACTAAGTATTTGCCGGCCTATTGCTTCAATAAATACCTATTGATGTTTGCCTCATGTTCATATTACCAATACAATATAAAAATTGCTAACAAGGCTGGCTAGTATCTTATTTTGCTTTGCATTAGCTTTATTTTCGAATTCTCTTTTTGAGAAATTTTGTTAGGTGGTTCCTTTGTTTGTAGAAAAATTTAATTCCAGTATCACGCAAATAAACAAAATAACTATCTAGCTCTGAGCCTACGCGAAGGGTGAAAGAGAAAGCTCAAGCTTAACTACCCACCTACCTTGATGCTTTGCTCCTTCCTGCTGAAGTGCTGAACTTTGGAAACTTTGGATGCTGTCACTCACTGGCTGATGATGACTGACTTGAGTCTTAAGCATCTGATTCTGTGGTCTTGAGTCTGTGGTGCAGCCTGGCGCGTCGCCGTAATTTGACAAGTCTGAGCTTGCATAAAAATGTACTCGTTGCGTAAGACAATGTATTCGAGTACGAAGAAAAGTACTCGAGTACTTCCAAAGTACTCGAGTACACGTCAAGTACAAGTATAAGTACATTCAAAATAAGGTACTTGGGACTGAGTACCAAGTACACTGAAAGTACTTGGAGTACAGTGTTTGAGTACTTGTACTCGAGTACCGCACAGCTTTGAATCTATTTCATTGGTAAGTACCCAATTCTCGCCTTCCCCTTACGAAGAGAATGAATGCAATCTGTTTTCCATTTTACAAATTGGAGCTTCTGTACCGAGCTGTAGTTCTTTAAAGTTGGAGTTTTTGACTGTTTTTCAATCGTAACTTTCAAAGAGCTTCTGTGGGTTTTTTTAAGTACTAGGTATATACAAATTCGTCAATTGACTTCCTCAAAAACTTTTTTCAAAATTTTTCAAAAAAAAACCTCTACATAAGTAGGCACTGTATTTATTCACTTTTTTTAGTCGCTTCAGAAACCTCCTAACAGCCACGCTATAGAACATCACCAAATCTCTGTTTAACCTTGCATTTCATACTCTCTCGTCAGACTTTAACCCTGTTGAATATGCTTGGGATAATTATGTTCAACTTCAACACTACTGTATTATAAGTAAATAGAGTAAAGGTCAAAGTTGATCTTGTGACAAATTGTCTTTGCCAGAGGGAGAGGGCATGTGGAAGAACGCACCCTGCTGGTTAATAACAGAAATTGCGGTTAAATACCTGTATTGTTGACCAAGGAGGAAGAAAATGTGACGCACTTGCGGCTCGAGCAAACATTTGTGTACGATCGCCCATGAAATTTATGAATCATGATTTTGCAAATTGTTTTCCGCGACGTAAGAACATCAATAACTTGGGCAAACATCAGTGGGGTAAACATCGCACCCTGCGGTGTGTATGTGTGCCGTGCATCTTGCTGTGTGTATAATACGCCATCCGTAAATTGTCTTGTAATTATTGCAATAAAGTGGAAGTAGCTGGGTTGCCCGTCTCGCACGGCTCTCAAGAATTGAAGCTCATATTTCTTCCTGGAAGGAAAATGACTGTTATCCTGAACAAAGTGTGTCCGGCCTTTGTTTGCCGAGTTTACTGCATTAGGTATAATGAGAGTCGTGTTTTAAAAAGTAGCCAATTCAACAAACATCTCAATTACGTTCCCATTTTAGTATTCCCAAGTGCCAATTTGGACTTGGGCTTTGCATGCATCAGGCAGACAAGAATCGCGTGATGAGGATGGCTCCACCACCGACTGGTCGGGGTTAATTATTATTCCAATATAGAGCACCACCACCACCACCACCACCGCGCCGCCACCAACGGCTCCATTAATCAGGTTTATTTTACGTTTATTAATCGATATTTGTTCGTAATTATTTCATGATTGATCTTCGACATCCACCCTAAAACGCTCATTAGCTTGAATTAAATTAATCCAGCATGTTGTGATCCAGCAGAATTTCTCATCTCCTGTCATTTGTCCAAGCCAATTTGAAGAGTAAAAATTGGAAAATATTTAATTGGAAGTTGAAAATTGATACTGGACGCTGCTCCAGTTTATATCCGGTGCAAAAAGAAAATCTTTAAAGTAAAATGAGATAGATGGAGCAGTAGAAATAAAAACTCCTAACAGTTTGCAACAGCTCTTTCCAGGAGATCTCAGGTATCTTGTAAATTACATTCTAAAACACAAGGGATGTAATAAAATCAGAAAGCAATTCCAGCATAAGACAAACACAAGAGGCAGAAATACCTGAAATGTTATCAAACACTTTTATCTACTTTGGTTTAACAGTGGCCACTTTTAGAAAATAATATGCCATCAAATATCCTCAGAGAGTGATTCAGTGATGATGCGAAAAATCAAAGGTGGTCCTTCGACTCCTTCTAGTTTCGTTATTTCAAAAGACTTTAGTAAGCTATTGGTGGTAGAATTATGACTCAAAAATATCCGCAGTTGTGTACTAGATTTCCATTTTCTATACAAGGTGAGTCATGGATAAAAAAATCTTTGAAAATTCTTTGATACTGTTACGAGTCGCGAGGCCCTCGTGCGATTCCACTACATTCGAGCATAGACACGGTGGCATATACCTACTACTGCTATAGTATACTCGCAGCGGTGCAATTCCAGAAGGTTCGAGAAAGCTGGAGATCGACACGCGAATAATGGCGGCTTCACAGAACTTCGTATGTCGCCGGCGACAATCCCCCACTTCATTGTAGTTGAATAATTTGAACGACACGACGACAGAAACTCGTGTCGCGGGAATGATATGGAAGGAGGTAGGGGAGTACAGGCAGATCGAATCCTATTGGCCAGCGACACTGTCGCCGGTGACATACGAAGTTCTGTAAAGCCGCCATAAGACTTATTTGCATAATTGGCGGAGATTCCGCGCTCGAGACCTAGCCAGAATATACGCGAACGGACTGCCAGGCATTGCTAGAATCTTCTCTAAAACACGACATCAGTGTATAAGCGCGGGATCGCCTGGACTTAGATTGGCATGTATTCAGTATCAATCAGTGATACAGTGTGTGCATGTTTTAACGTTCCTCTCAATTATAAAAAGTATACCTAGCACAAATTCGTAACAAAAAAACTGTATGATCTTTTGTTCTACATCGGTTTCTCTGTAGATATAGAAAAACAGAAATTGGATACATATCCAGTATGGTTGATATTTGTTTCTTATAATTCTAACATGAATTACCTGCGTACTAAGACCTTCTGAAATAAAGAGAATCGAAAGGGCTGGAGGACCATCCTTGACCCTTCATGACTTCAAAAATATCAGTCGAAGGATCTTCTTATAATTTTTTGTGGGTTTCATAACAGATTTTTCGCTTCATCATTAAAACACCCTGTAGAGGTTCAAATCTTTCAATGCAGATCCAGATTAGTATGTTCATGCTTTTCGGTTGGTTCGCTTACAATAAGTTATTGATGCAGAGAATGATATATCCGCAACGAAATTTAAAAATTCATCGAAAAGTACCGAAATCGATTCACCAAAATGCGGCAGTCATCAATCTTTCGGATAACAGATGCAAAGTGCGGCGATTAAAACAACACTGCCCGCTCAACCCCCAGGGATGGGGGGACAGATAATCGGGGTTTTTCTTGAACGCATGTACAGCAACATGTATTATAGTCGTGAGATATTGTTTCGTACAGTGGCTACATTTACACCGTGGCTTTGGTCTGCGACCTCAGCACTAAATTCGACTCAAATAAATCATGTCCACCACGTGGTGTAGACGATCACGGACAAGTACCAAGTAGCTTGGGTCAGCTTTTTTGTTAGCCGTGGACTGAACCTGATTCAGTTTTTAAATCTATTTAGTTTTAGTTTAAATTTCAAAATAGGTCGACCGCATTGGTCTACCAGTGTTAACGATGGAAGAGTTAAGAACCATTTTATGTGGAATTTGGGTCAGTACTTGGGTCAGTCCGGTCCGGCTTTAGTCCTCCGGTGTAATCGTAGCCAGTGCTGGTATACACTACACACACACACACACTCATAGTAGATGATATTTTTCATATTTAGGTCCCAAGCTCTGTGTCGATGTGCCTGATATTGCAGAGCTTGGAATCATTGTAATTCTTATCCTTCCGAAAAAACCGAAAATTAATACCCAACTATCAACACTGTCAACTATAGCTACATTCCTTTTGCCATCAATCCCAGATATTCTCACCATAGTTGATATTGGTGTTTCACTTGCTCCTCAGCAAGTTCTTGCTTTTTCTCTCTCTTACACTGAGACGAGGCGAACTGAAATTATGGTAAAACAAGTTGACGATAAAAAATAAATGATGAAAAATCGGATTATCTTAATGAAGTCCACATCGCCTGCCAATTTTACTCAAATCGGACCATTTAAAAAAAAAAACAAATTTGTGGATCAAAGATGGTGGTCAAGTGACAAAAACCATCAGTCAGTTTTACATGCTGGACACAAATTCTATCGATTAGCGTTTGCACTACAACATAATACTCGTAATTCTATCACTTTAAAACATGTTCAATGTGGCAAACACAAGATGGCGGCGAAGCATCAACTAGCAAAAATCGAATGTATCCTAATGAAGTTCACATCACCTTCAAATTTCATTCAAGTCGAATCATTCCTTGAAACATAATTCTCCTAACTGTATCACTCCAGAACCTATTAAATATGGCGAACACAAGATGGTGGTGAAGTATAAATTGCCCAAAAATCGGATAATCTTAGTGAAGTTCACATCGTCTGCAAATTTCACTCAAGTCACTTTAAGAGAAATTCAAAATGGCGGATCAAAGAAGGTGGACAAGTGACAAAAACCATTTGTCAAATTTATATGGTGGACACGTACGCATTCGATTGACGTTTGTACCACATCGATATCTCTTTTCGTTGAGGCACAATTGTCCTAATTCTATCACTTTATACTAACATGTTCAATGTGGAGATTTAAACTAGTTTTTCCTGCAACAAAATGGCTGCCGAATGCGGATTGACAAACAAACTGCCAATGACATCAAAGGGATATTCCACTATGGCAACTAATCATTCTCGGCGCATGCCGCTTTTGATAGCCATCTTGTAGCGGGAAAAATTATTCAGATCGCGAATTGTAATTAAAATGTTCAGTGAAACAGAAGTTCCAGGAAGCAAATCGAACATGTTGTACCTATACATAATCGTGCACCTACACGTCGCGTCGTTTAGTGCACAACGTTCCCTAAATTATTTATGGCATGATGCAGCGAGAGCTTTTTGCGAATATTGGTAAAGTAATTAGAGAGGCGCAATTCCCGAGCTCACTCCAGTTCTCGCATCCGCCAGATACCCACATTATTCTTTGATATCATACGGAGCATTGTTGAGCTTGAGCGTTTAGCATCCCTAATTTAAATCTGACTGGTATAGGGTGTGTGCGGTTTTCAACCAGAGATATTTATGTAAATAGTTTTATATTTCAGTAGTCCGGATGCTAGTTGCATAAAATGGAATGAACCTTGCATTTTTTGATGAGAAGATGCTACTTGGTGGAAATGCTCCTAGTATCATACTCTTTCGATCCAGAAAGGTAGCCATCAGCGCCATCCATGCCGGTGGCGTATACAGGGTGAAACAGAAAAAAAAAGTTGGAAAATTATATTCAAATAACCGAAGCATGTGGAGACTTGTAATTCACCACATACATTAACTGTTCCATGCTTATGAAGTCACAGCGAACCGTTCTTGATTATCTTGAACCGTCTTTGAAATGTTGGGGAAAAACAGCAAAAAAGCAAAAAACACTCTTTTTCACATAAATAAGTGATTCTTAGAGATATTGACACAATACTTGGTATTTCCACAAAAAGTATTGTTAGAAATGATATGAGCTGGGTAGCCAATTCCTAAGGCAACTATTTCCAGAAATACGATTGTCAACTTTTTTTTCCTCTTGAGCACCATCTTGAATCTGCCCTGTAATGCATCGTTGAAAAAGTGATTGGTTATCATAATAATGGTGATATGTAATCATTGCATCGTAAAAACAACCTCCTTATCATAATTTAGTGACCTCTTCGGCGGGAAAGAATTGCCATTCACGTATTTTCTGGCTCTTCAAAGCTTTAGTGCCCATGATGGCATTTGCAACATCTGGAATGGTAAAATATGTTACGCATTATGAACTTTTATGTACTTTGAGGTAGCCCATCAAGTTTTGCATTCATCAATTGAAAGGTTTGTTCTTAAAAGCTGTTTGAACAAAATTTGTTTAATTTTTTTATGGAAAATGCAAAATATTGGATCTCTTACCCTTATTCGATCCTTCGTTGAGGAAAGCCTGAAACCGAAAGTCTCCAAAAATTGTATGCTAATGGTTCACTGAGAACTGCTCTTCAATGTGTAGTTGTCAAAATCTGCATAGTTGCGTTCAAATTTCAGACAGAGAGCGATAAAAAAGTTCATGCAGTGAAAAAAAGACACAACTTTCAATGCAACGGAGAAATCCCGGAAATTTCCCTTTTAGATAGGCATCCCGCAATACACATGTTTTGTAAGACTCTCAAGCGTGGGTGAAAGGCTTGAAACACTACTAACTTAAGGTTCTAACAGTGTACCAAATTGCACATTTATGTTATAAAAAGCAAGGTCTCCGGACAGCTTTCAGTCTAGCTCTGGACTAGTTATTTCTCGACTGTGATTTATGTCTTCTTTTACTGCATGAATTTCTTTGTCGCTCTCTGTCTGGAATCTGAACGCAACTATACAATTTTTGACAACTAAACATTGAAGAGCTCTTCCCACTGAACCATTATCATAAAAAACTCGGAGACTTTTGGTTTCAGGCTATCCTCAGTGAGGGAGCAAGTGAGGGTGAGAGACCCAATATTTTGAATTTTTCATAAAAAAACTACACTAATTTTGTTCAAACAGCTTTTAAGAACAAACCTCTCAATTGATGATAGTGAAACTTGGTAGGCTACCTCAGAGTACATCAAGGTTCATATTGCGTAACATATTTCACCATTCCAGATGTCGCAAATGCCATCATGGGCACTAAAGCTTTGAAGAGCCAAAAAATACGTGAATGACAATTTTTTTCCCGCCGAAGAGGTCACTAAATTATGATGAGGATGATGAGGTTGTTTTTGCGATGCAATGATTCCATGTTACCATTATTATAATAACCAGTCACTTTTTCAACGATGCCTTACAGGGCAGATTCAAGATGGTGCTCAAGAGGAAAAAAAAGTTGACAATCGTATCTCTGGAAATAGTTGGCGTAGGAATTGGCTACCCAGCTCATATCATTTCTAACATCACTTTTTGTAGAAATACCAAGTATTGTGTCAATATCTCTAAAAATCACTTATTTATGTAAAAAAGAGTGTTTTTTGCTTTTTTTCTGTTTTCCCCCTACATTTCAAAGACGGTTCAAGGTAATCAACAACGGTTTGCTGTGACTTCATGAGCATAAAACAGTTAATATATGTGGTAAATTACACGTCTCCACATGCTTCGGTTATTCAAATATAATTTTCCAACTTTTTTTTCTGTTTCACCCTGTATACGCTGCCAGCAGGGATGGCGCTGATGGCTACCTTTCTGGATCGGAAGAGTACGATGCAAAGAACATTTCCACCGAGTGGCATCTTCTCATCAAAAAATGCAAGGTACTTTCAACTAGCATCCGGACTACAGTACCTATAGGCACCTAAATATTCAGCAGTTTAGTTTTGACTCAGAGAATAGGCTAAACAGATCGAATGTATACCAAAGCATTTTCATATTTGTAGTTATTTGTGGGTAAGGTATACATATTTCTATTATATCACTCAAACTCATCATATTGTGCCCTCTAGCTAAATATTCGCTTAACATTCTATTAACAACTGATTAATGCAAGTTGTTATATATATACTTCCCCCCCCTACCCCCCCTGACATGACATTTATTTGGCCTATTTGTGATCGTCCGAAATCTGGAATCTGGAACCCTTCGTTATAGTCCAGTCAAATTAAGCAAAAATCTGGCCAAACCGGAAATAAATTCTCAAGTTGACAAAATTTGGTGGATCGATGCAGAACTTAACGTAGAATAACATACTGAAATTCCTGGAAATTCCAAGGCTTGGATTTTTTTTAGAACCAATAAAAAAGCGCCATCCTTGAAAATTTTCGATTTTTTCTGAATAACTTGTAAACTACTACCTTTCGAACACTAATACCTGCAAAGCAAATATAGCTCGTTAAATTCCCAACAGATCAGTACTAAACTCATTACTTTGTGGTCAATAGTCTCTGAGATACAGCGTCTGCCAAAAGTCAGTGAAAATTACTCAAAACTTATTTCCGGATTTTACTATAGTGTCAGTTCAGAGGCTGTAACGTGGACAGAAAATGTGCAGATTTCTATGTGTTTTACATTTTTGGAAAGCCAATTCGACATTCGGTAACACACTTTTGTCTAGAAGTCGCCAACTTCAAAATGGTACTTTTCCTTGACCTTTGAAATCGATACTTGATGTCCCGAAGAATCCCCAAAAATCGATTTTTTCATACCATGCCATTTGCCTAATTTTTCAAGTAGAGCAAAACTATCCAGGAAATTTGTGAAGAATTGAGTTCCAAAAAAATTAAATGGTTCAGAATTTTTTTCCCAGTGATGGTTCCCCAGTTATATGGATTGAAAGACTAAAACGACCTATTTGGAGAAAAAGATAGGTAGTCCGGACACTTAACTGCTGAATACTGTACGGACCTTGCATTTGATAATACAAAATGCCACTTAGCGGACGTAGTAAATATACTTATGTTCTTTCCACGTCTGCCAAGTGACATCTTACACCTAAAATGCAAGATCCGTACAGTATTCAGCAGTTAGTGTCCGAACTACCAATCTTTTTTCCAAATATGTCGTTTTAGTCCTTCAACCCATATACCTCGCGAGCCATCACTTGGATAAAGATTTTGAAACATGTTATTTCTTTGCTATTCAATCCTTCACAATCATATTCTCTAGATGGTTTTTCCATACTTGAAAAATGAATCAAATGGCATGGTTTGAAAATAATCGATTTTTGGGGATTCTTCAGCACTTCAAGTATACATTTCAAAGGTCGAGGAAAAGTACCATTTTGGAGTTGGCGACTTCTAGACAAAAGTGTGATACCGAATGTTGAATTAGCTCTCCAAAAATGTAAAACACACTGAAATCCGCACATTTACTGTTCACGTTACAGCCCCTGAACTGACACTATGCAAATTGTTACGTAAAATCCGGAAATAAATTTTGAGTCATTTTCACTGCGTTCTAGCAGATGCTGTACCTCAGAGACTATTGACCACAAAGTTATGAATTTCAACACTGATCTCTTGAGAATTCAACAGGCTACATTTACTTCGCTGGTTTTTTTGTTCTAAAGATGATAATTCACAAGTTATTCAGTAAAAATCGAAAATTTCCAAGGATGGCGCTCTTTTATTGGTCCTAGAAAAAAAAACAAGCCTTGGAATTTTCGGGAATTTCAGTATGTTATTCCACGTTAAATTCTGCATCGATCCACCAAATTTCGTCAACTTCCGAATTTATTTCCGGTTAAAACCTATTTGGACTGGATTATTATGCCCGTTTTTATTTTCGTTGTGCCCGCTTTGAAATCCGCGTTTAAAAACCCTTCGATCCGCTTTTGCTCAGGAGTAAGACGACCCGGAGGGAGAGAAGAAGGAGCTTAATGAAACCCGCTCATTGCACAGACATTGACATTTACTCAAGCAAAATAAGTGCAAAATGATTCTTTCATGATTCTTTTCTCAAAACACCTAACACAGGACTGACAGAATTCTGACACAAAACAGCACAAAACACAAAACGAGCAAAATGAGCAAAAACAATTAGAACACAACAAATACAAGATGTCAAAACTGTCAGTCAAGAAAAGGGAGAGTGACGGATTCAGAAACAGGGCACCAAATGGAAGAACCACGTCAAACAAACCATTGAGTTGAGCCCAGAGAAGAAGACTCCAATATGTGACAAAATGACTAGCAACTCACTGATAATTTCAGGTATTCAATGTACGTAAAATTGGTAAAACAAAATCTAAGAAACATCAGTAAACAAATTAATGCGAAAACATCAGTAAATAAATGTATAAAATTCAACAAGGAATAAAATCCACAGGATATAATGAAATCAGCAATAATAAAATATCAATGGAAATACATAGGTACACCAAATATCTGACAAAATTAGCAGTGAGCATCGAAATAACATGAAAAAAATATTGAGCCACAAAAACAGACGGAGGACAATTGACATTAAATTTACATGAAAATGAAATCATGACCCAGACCAAAATACGGCGTACAAAAATTACAGTCAAGTAAGTACGTAACAAGCTAATTTTACACAAAAAAGAAATTCAATTCTAAAATACAAATTAACGCAATAAATGATATTTTAGGTACATTCAAAAACCCAATAAAGTGTTCAAAACGAGACGAAATTAGTACAGACATAAATAAATGAACGTACGTACCATTGAGTATACACAAACAAACCACAACTCTTCCGACTAGCAGAAGCCGAGAGAGTCCCTGCATCTCCTTCGCGAGGCGCTTAGTTCCCTAAAAGACACCCTCTTCCCCCGCGGTCCACCATCGGTCGACAGAAAAGCATGGACCCTTAAGTCGTATAACCAAACTGTAAGGCCAGGCCAGGAATTCTCACAAATCTCGTCACATTCCAATAATTCGAACATATACACATTTTTAAAGCTACAGATGGCGCGCTTATAGCTAAAATATTCTTAAATATTAAAATAAAATAGGGCGAAATCCTACAAAGTGGAATGTTCTCTCCTTGAGGTGATAGGGACCAAATTATTAATCACAATAAGAATCAAAGTTGATTTGACCACAATTAAAGGAGTCCATAGAGTAAGTTACAATGTTGCCCCGCTTTAACTCGAGGATACTGAGACACGTCGTGTCTTCTTCACAGCTCTTGGCTTCGCTGTTCTTAGCACTATGTCTCTTTTGAAACTCATTGGTGCATAAGGTTTCGTAAGGAGGACGATTTCGACAAATTTGCACTCCAAGCAAACTCGTTTTCCTCTATTTTCGCCATATAACAATTTGACAATTTTGACTTACGCGTACATAACATACCGGTGAAGGGACACAGCTGTCGCATAACTTCTGCACATAACAGGCATAATACAGGGTGGCCCAACGAAAACACAACAGGAGGGTTTTTGGGCATTTTACTTAATTTTTTTGGAAAAAGCTCAGACAGGTAGATTTTCATACCGAGGGGGACATCCTCAACATACATTGGCACATTTTTATCTTCAGCCCCCTCACCCCACCTACCTCAACTTCGAAATTTCAAAAATGACACCACCCACCCACCTTATTAGTACAGGAAAAATAGTAAAAAAATCTGCAAAACCTCGGAAAAAATATGGACGTCCTGAAAATTTGATATTCTGTTCAGAATTGAGTGCTCTACAACATATCCAAAATCGTCAAAAATCGCACCCGGGGGTTTTGAGTTATTGGAGGGGGGGTAAAAAATTGCAACTTGGAATGGAGGGGATAAAACTCGTCAATCCATTGGAAGCAAATACGTTATGATTCGACGCATCATATCTTGTTGATACCATTTTGACACAAAAAGTGTCAATTACTGTTGAAGGGGGGGTCGTGGGGGGGGCGAAGCTCTGCTAGGTGGTCCGTTTTGTTTTTCTGGCTATGTAGAACCGATCACAACAAGTTTGGTATCTTTTCCGACTAAATTCAATCTCCTGAACTCGAATCCGATCTGTAAATTTGGATGAAAACAAGTTTGAACAAGTTAACTTGAAAAAACTTGTTTTTTTTTGACAATTTTGACGAGTTTCTTCTCCACTGTTAGAGGTGTTCATCTTCGGAAAATTTTCAGGTGTCATTAGATTGAAGTGTATTCTTCACGAAAATCATCCACTCAATGTATAATTTTGTTTCTCGAGTTCAAAAAATCGATTTGAACTTGAGCCGGCTCGGCGCGTTGTCTACTACTGACCAAAACACTACAGCATGCACCTTGAAATGAGAATAGCTCAAACTTTAGAAGAGATAACAACTCATCTTTGAAAATTTGATTATCTGTGCAGAATTGAATTCCCTATAACATAAACAAAACCGTCATGAATCGCACTGCAGGGTTTTGAGTTATTTGAGGGGAGAGCTAACAGTTCATAGAGCACGAATCTTGAGAAAATGTTATCCTACTCCTCGAATAACTCAAAATCCTGCAGTGCGATTCATTGCGATTTTGTTTATGTTATAGATAATTTAATTCTGCACATATAATCAAATTTTCAAAGATGAGTTGATATCTCTTCAAAAGTTTGAGCTATTTTCATTGAAAGGTGCATGCCCTAGTGTTCTGGTCAGTAGTAGACGACGCGCCGAGCCGGCTCGAGTTCAAATCGATTTTTTGTACTCGAGAATTATACATCAAGTGGATGATTTTCGTGAAGAATACACTTCAATCCAATGACCCCTGAGAATTTTTGGACGATGAATACCTTTAACAGTGAAAAAAAAATTCTTCAAAATTGTCAAAGAAAAAACAATTTTTTTCAAGTTAACTTGTTCAAACTTGTTTTCAATTAAATTTACACATCGGATTCGAGCTCAGGAGATTGAATTTAGTTGGAAAAGATACCAAACTTGTCGTGATCGGTTTTACATGGCCAGAAAAACAAAATGGACCACCTAGCAGAGCTTCGCCCCCCACGAGCCCCCTTCAACAGTAATCGACACTTTTTGTGCCAAAATGGTATCAACGGGATATGATGCGTCGAATCATAACGTATTTGCTTCCAATTGATTGACAAGCTTCATCCCCTCCATTTTAAGTTACAATTTTTTACCCCTCCTCCAATAACTCAAAACCCCCGGGTGCGATTTTTGGCGATTTTGGATATGTTGTAGAGCACTCAATTCTGAACAGAATATCAAATTTTCACGACGTCCATATTTATTCCGAGGTTGAAATCTATCTTTCTTGTACTATATTGCGATACATCAAGTTAAAGAGAATTGAAAAAATCAAGCAAAAGCAATAATTGCTTAATTCATAAAGCAATTTATGCAATGCATGCAATTCATAAAGCCCATGGGCCTGATTTTTTCGACACCAGAAACTAATTCGTCCAGCAGTTTAGGTACATAGGTGGGTTCTCTATTTTTGGCTCAATGAACAGAAAAGTGAGACTTGAAGGAAAGATTAAGACAGGATCTCAGGATCCAAAAGAGCGACAAAAGTGATACGGTCGTTATTATATAGGTATTTTTCAACGGTTTTTTGTTTTGTCAAAAGTTGCTGAACGATGCTCCAGTAGGTACCAAGAAAAGTTGCACCTTTTTATGCCTATTATTAAGCGCGTAATAAAGTGCTTTAGCACGTCTAGATTGGTATATTTTACATTATACGTGGGCGTAAGGTATGTTTCGAGGAAAATTTCGCTTTGTAATAATCTCGAGCGCCGCTCAAGATGGAATAGCAAAAAACGTGTGCTCTATTTTAAAAGGCCCCCCGCTGAGTACGTTCAGCTTACCGAGCTTTAATAGAGCATTGACAGTTTTCAAGTACACGCTTTGATAAGCTTTTTTCAAACGCCATAGCAGGGTGGCAATTCGAAGCTGAGTAAGGTATGTTGTGCATGGAATTGCACAGGAGTTACGGAAAATTATGGGAGGGTGGAAATACATATTTCCTTTTTGACCATTCTAATGGTAACCCTCTGTCGAGTACGGTACGACGACGACCCTGTGCCCTGTGCGTACAAAAAGCATTAATTTCACGTTTCTCTTGCAGGTTATTTGGAACAAGGCCTGCTGGTCACCAACTCGCAAAAACTCCGCACGCATTATCTCCAGGCCAAGCACTGGAGGAGTGATTTACTGGCGCTGATACCGACCGACGTGGCGTACATTTGGTGGTCCCCACACGAGTGCAACGTTCAAGTGCCGTGCCCGATAATCGTAAGACTGAACAGACTATTCAAATTGCCGCGGCTGTGGGAATGGTTCGAGCGGACAGAAACCGATACGAACTACCCCAATGTGTTTAGGATTTGCAAGGTGGTCCTTGCCATACTTGTGCTTATACATTGGAACGCGTGCCTCTATTTCGCCATAAGCTATGCGATCGGCTTCGGCACCGACAACTGGGTCTACAACCTGGACGGCCCGAAGAACTCGACGCTGGCACGCCAGTACATCTACAGCTTCTACTGGTCGACGCTGACGCTGACGACCATCGGCGAAACCCCAGTGCCTGAGAACGATGCCGAGTACCTCTTTGTCGTGGCCGACTTCCTCGCTGGGGTGCTCATATTCGCCACCATCGTAGGTAAGGCTGTCCCAAAAAAAGTTAGGTAATAATAATTCCATGTCAAACAACCTCATGTGTCTGCATTCAGTTTTTACTAGACTGGACAAAAAAATGGTTTACTCAGTTGACTACACCACTTGACACTGAATTACATTAACATAAAGTGAAAATAATATACGGCAGGTATCTACGTTATTTAGGAAAGCAAGAACACTCCATATTCAGAGCGACAATTTTCTAACGTCTGAACTGCAACATTCGCAGGACCGTATGACCACTATGTCTCTTATATGCTCGCATCTTGTATTCCAGAATATTCCAGGCGCCTTACGGAAAGGCCTCGAAAGTTTTAGTCGCTTTCATTATTGCAGCACATTCCAGCATCTTTTGCTAGTGTACGCACGAGATCTGTAGAAAAATCTATTAGCATCACGAATATTCCGGCAAGATCTTGATACACGGCACCTCCGCCAATTGTGCAGGTGTGTGTCTTATTCGCGCGCTATGGTCTCCAGCGAGTTTTTAACACATTCAGTCTATAGGGATATGGACTTAACACCAAGTAGGTACCGTATGATCAAAAACTTTCCTCCTCTAAGCAGGCTGTGATCTGGCCAAAATCAGCCTCGTTTGCCTGCCAATGACAAGACCACAGCCTGCCTAGAGAAGGAAGGTTTTTGATCATACGGTACCTAGTCCAACTAAGCGAATTGCTGTCTTCTTAAGGACGGCATTTCATAGTGCGTTTTCTTTAAAGTCTCTCATTCTGTTGCCAGCCCAGATTTGAATAACTCTTTTTTTGTCACATTTTTAGCTGCTCAGATTTGGCAGAAACTCACGCCACAAGAATCTATCTGTTTCTCTTTCGCTCTGCAGCTAATCCGTAGTGTAAGTGCCCGCGCAAGTGTACCGTAAGTCCGGTCACTATGGCAACATAACACAATCCGACGCTATGATTGGCTTATAGATGCCGTAAATGGCTGGCGTAAGTTGCGCTGCTAACTTGACATCCAGCCTCAAGACATCTTGAGACGGGTGGGCCACGCAGAACCGTGCTCGGAATTTTTCCTTCTAAAATTCTTATTTCGCCACCGATTTTATCGAACTTTTCAGCATTGGCTAGCCAATTGAATAGGCTATCATTTCCGTATTTTAAAATGGCCGACATATCAAAATTCAAGATAACAGAAACAATTGAAAACAGGCCTTCTTTTGTTCTCGTTGCTTTTAATTGAAAGTTATCGGAAAGTCAAAACCAATAATGTATTATGAAGGAATAGACCTTTCTTGTCAATTCCAAGACCACAACCAATAAAATCGAGTCATCTGCTGAAGACAATTGCAAGTTGGAGCGAAGCCTACTTTCCGTTTTTTCATTTCCACATAATTGACCCAAATTTAGGTACCCTGCCCGCCAATCCGCCATAAAATGCTCATTTCTCAACCGATTTTCTCAAGTTCAGTATCAAAGGCTAGCCAATTGGACAGGCTACCTTTTTTATATGAGAAAATGACCGACATGTCAAAATCCAATATGACAGAAGCAATAAGCAATTGAAATTGATTTTTTTGTCCTCATTGCTTTTTAATAAAAATCAGCAGAAAGTCGCAATCAATAATTATTATGAAGGAATAGACCTCCCTCTACAATTCAAGACCGCAACCAATCAAATCGGTTCATCTGCTGGGGAGCTATGGCGAGTGCAAGCGAAGCCTACCTACCGGTTCTTTATCCCCGCATAATGACCCAAATTTAGGAATCTTGCCCGCCATATCCTCACTTCCCAACCGATTTTTTCAAATTTGGCATCAATGGCTAGCCAATTAGACAGGCTACCATTTTCATGCGAGTAAATGGCCGACATGTCAAAATTCAAGAGGGCGAAAACTATTGAAAATGGGCCTCATTCGTCCTTGTTGGAATAGATAAACGGAAAGTAGGCTTCGCTTCAACTAGCAGTAGCTCCTCGGCAAATGACCCGATTTGATTGGTAGCGGTCTTGAATTGTCAAAAAAAAAAGTCTATTCCTTTATAATATACAGTATTGGTTTTGATTTTTCGCTAATTTTCAATAAAAAGCAACTAGGACAAAAAGAGACCCATTTTCAATTGCTTCCGCCACCTGGGATTTGGACATGTCGGTCATTTTCTCATATGGAAATCGTAGCCTGTCCAGTTGGCTAGCCATTGATACTAAATTTGAGAAATCTGTTGAAAAATGAGCATACGGCGGATTGGCGGGCAAGATACCTAAATTTGGGCCAATCATGCGGAAATGAAAAACGGAAAGTAGGCTTCGCTTCAACTCGCAATAGCTCCCCAGCAGATGACCCGATTTTATTGGTCGCTGTGTCTTGGTACACGCTAACGTGTGCGCAAAAATAAAAATTAGGTGCACGCGAAACGTCATAGTGTGTATATGACGTCAGCTTTTAGCGTGCCCCAACTTATATTTTTAAGGTACACGCGAAATTATTGTGATGGCGTTTTGCGGGCGGGCTGTCATGTCAACAGCCAGCGGGTAGTAGATGCAGTAGTCTCGACGATCGGTACCTAGAATGATGAAGTGTGGACAAACGTTCACGTCGTTTTCCAAGTTTTAGACAGCTCTTAAGGACGGTGTTGAATTGGTAAAATAAGCGTTGCGAAATCAATCCCTGTGGGTTTATTCCTTCACGGATTCTTTTCATTTTGGTCTGTTTCGAAAGCTACAAGAATGTACTTTGATTTGAGCCCATTGGCATTTCCAAAACTCGAAAATAATCTGGACTATTTTACTTTTCTTGTGTTTTGGCGGAGAAGGAGTGAACTTGCGATGAAATATGCAAGGGCCTTTCTTGTAGACAATAAAATTTCCAACACTTTCTTTGCAGGTAGGTACTTCTTTCCAAGTGCCATCTTTCACTAGATTAACGCGAAAAAACTGATCCTCAAGTTCTTCTCGAGGTCACAACGGCCGAAGGTCACACCTGATTCCTGAGGATTTTTAGTATGTTAAACTACATGGTTAACTGAACTTATACAAAAATCCGACAGGGTTTAATTTTTTTTTCGCTATTTGCGATCTTAACATCTGAAATTTCTGGAATACTTCCGTGTATAACCAGCTTTTCGTTATTTTCGGTTTCATAGCTTTCAAGAGCTGTCTGCTCAGAATTAGAAAACGACGTGAACGTTTGTCCACACTTCATCATCATAGGTACCGATCATCGAGATTACCGCATTCACTACCAGCCCGCCCGCAAAACACCATCACAATAATTTCGCGTGTACCTTAAAAATATAAGTTGGAGTACGCTAAAAGCTGACGTCACACATTATCATCATTGATTTTACCTTTATCAGGTGCCTTGGCTTTGTTTTTTTCCCCGGAAACTTCGTACCTCCCTAAGGAGGTAGCAGTTGTTCCCACGGGTGGATTTTATTTATATAATGATTTTTCAACTCATCATTGACTTTTAACTCGTGTTGTACAGTAGGCGTTTGGTTATTACTTCAAAAAGCTGACGTCATATACACACTATGACGTTTCGTGTGCACCTAATTTTTGAATTTGCGTACATGTTAGCGTGTACCTAGACACACGTTTATCGGTTGTGGTCTTAAATTGACAAGAAAGGTCTATCCCTTCATAATACATCATTGGTTTTGACTTTCTGATAACTTTCAATGAAAAGCAACGAGAACAAGAGAAGGCCTATTTTCAATTGCTTCTCCCATCTTGAATTTTTATATGTCGGCAATTTTGAGACACGGAAATGATAGCCTATTCAATTGGCTAGCCAATGCTGAGAAGATCGATGAAATCGGTGGCGAAATAAAAATTTTACAAGGAAAATTCTTAGCACGGTTTTTCATGGCCCACCCGGTATAATTTTGCCGCCCGATTTCAACAAGAACATATTTCGAAGTGCGAAAATCGAAAGGGGTAGTATTAATAAAAAATAAGCATAAGCATTTGCTTAGATTTTCAAGGAGTTGCTAAGCAGACTTTCCCTAGCAACGCCTTTGAAATCCTAGCAAATGCTTATGCTTATTTTTTATTAATACTACCCAATGAATTATAATAAATTCTAGTGACATTTTGAAGCACGTGTATTGTCAATTCGACGCAAGCGGGAATGGGGGTCATTCTTAGGTCCATCCCTATTCCCTACCTTATCGACGGAAGACTTAATAAAGCGGCCCATAGTAAAACAACTTTGATTAAAATCGCTTTTGGAAGCATTCTAGAACTTCCGAAGTTCGATAAAGAAATAGAAATAAACGTGGCCGCTTTTAAAATAGGTATTATTATACCGGGTGCTCTTCAGAATTGATTGTCTTTGCCGCCTTTCGGAAATAACGGCTGGAACAACTGGCCAACGTTATCTGGAATTATTTTGAAATGCCGTAGTAACGAAACTGATAGACTTCACGTCACACTGACTGATGGGAAATATGAGGTAACACTGTCGGCATGTGAAGTGACGTCAATCAGTTTCGTTACTACGGCATTCCAAAATTTCCAGCACTTTGCGAAGCGAAGCATTTCTGTGAAGCGGCGCAAGCCAGCTGCAGCCGCTGTTTCCGAAAGGCGGCGAGGATTGTCAATTTAGAGCATCCAGTACCTACCGAAACACTTGTTTTTTTTTCTGAAATACCATACGTGTGTACCTTTCTTATTGCAATACAAATATAAATGCGAATATTCAGGAATCACCGCCCTTTAGAAACAGCGATGAACCTCACTGCGTGTAATGTCAAAACTGATAGCGTTGATGACTGATGAAATATGTCTTCTTTGAAACCATTTATTACATCGTCGTGGAGCATGCAGCATCTGTTATTCTGCTGTATGAATTTTCTCTGTTTCTCACTGGGAATTTTGCCAGAAGTACGAGGTATGGGCTCGTAATGAACTGTCGCATTTATTATTTGTTCCTTCAATTTATAACTCCCTTGTTCTTTCCACTTCGCATTATTATTATTATTTTTAGATAAAGCCTTAGGAAACAATGAACTTGAAAAACGGTTCTGGTTCTTTCATCTCCGGTTGCAAACCCCATTTCAAGTGCCTACCAACTGAGGCTATAGGGTACGATTTTGAATTGTTCAGTTTTACGCTTGAATTTTGAGTTAGTTGAATTATGTAGCTCTACTATAGACCACTTCCACTGACGTAACGTAGCTCCGCCTTGAACAGCTGATCAGGGTCAACATCAATCACATGTGCGTATCTGTCACGGGCGCTACGTCAGTAGATAAGACGTGTAGTATGTCTATTATTTGTTGGTCGGTATGTGAAGGTAACTGGTAAGCATCAATTGATTGCGTGACGTATTATATTCCCTTTATACGACCTATTGACCTCTCCAATTCAAGGAGAAAGAAAATAGGGCGATAGTTCAAGGTCATTTTTTGACATGTTGACGTTTATGACGTTTTGTTCTGACAATATGGTGGAATTTTGCCGGAGAAGTAGATCAGCAGCAATTTTAAAATCATTCATTTATCATGTGAGGAAAGTGACTTGCAGCGACCGAAATCATTTTCAATTGACAAAGGATTTTGTATGTGTGGGATTTCAATATACGGAGGCCTAGCCACCACCATATATGGCGTGCCTTGGCCACCACTGTGACAGGTTGTTATCTGGTTTTCATTGAAAAGATAAAAACACTCGAATCATCTCCACTTAATTTTCACTTCATTTCAATGTTGTCATTGGTCAGAAACGAAATGTCGTATATCAAAACTTGACCTTGCCGATCCACCGTTACGCATGACGTCACAGTAGAAAGAGAAAACGAAAAAATGTAGACACCAATCATTGTTCTTTTTGCAACTATGGCACTGCACGCATTGAGCGATTACGCTAGAAGCCTCAGGGTGATCAGTCCATAATTTCAGTTGCGGAACCTTGAGTGCTTTGATTATTTTCATGGGCAAGCCCAACAACACACAACATGCCCGAAATTCGAGATTTACTCACTTGTATGTACGAGGCGCACGTGCGGGTTTCTGACCTGAAATACCTACCTGAAATGGAATGATCAGAATAAATTGAGCCATTTCTTATTTTCTCCAGCGTAAAATCTGCCTGTCGCAAAGCCTTCAGCCAGAACTCCCTTTGTCTGATCCCGTCCTATAAAACACGACCACGCTTGTCTTTGATTGACTGGAAACCAGAAAATCACTTGTTCTTCTGCCCGGAACTTCTGTTGGCACAACTGAAGACTGCACAAAACCTTGCCTTCTTGAATTTTGACAATTGGCACGTACAGTTGTGATATCATTAATTGGGACGGCTGCAATTATCAAATCGGCGATGTCAAGCCATTGAAACATGAAAGCGGCCAGAAATGTCCAGAATTCGCCTATTTGATAGTTGCAGCCGTACCAATAAATTATATAACAACTGTAGGTACAGTTGACATCATGTTGACGTTGCCCCGGATCAGCTGTTCGACACGTGGGAGTGTCGTCACGTGGAAATGATCTTCAGCTCAAGGTTGGATTTCCTCTTACAGATTTCTAACTCTCATTTTTAGGAGATCTGTCGAAAACAAACATTCCGTATGGGTCTGTCAGCTGTCCGTTGGCAATTATTTTTGTAGCATTTTATTTCTAAGCAGTTAGTCAGAAGTCCACCAAATTTAGTACCTACACGTGTGAGGTGTGGTCTGCTAGACCTAAATATAAGATTGGCATCATAATCTGTTGATATAAAATGTCATCACAAGAAAATGACAGAATTCTTGTGTCATCAATAATGCAATTTGCGAGGCAATTTGTCATCTATCCCGGAAAAATCACTCGAAAAATTGGTTTCGAGTTAATTCTACATCAATAAAGAAGACAAAACGTAGCATGAATATTGGTTTGTTCAATAGACCAAACACAAATTATTCAGCAGAAGCATTTAAAGATATCGACGTCCATTGCTTTGTATAGAATAGTGGATACTTCAACTTCAAAAGACCAACTTCAAGCTGATTTTTTTTCGTTGAAGTTTTACGATAGAATTTTGAAGAACACAATACGGAGAATATGACTGTGTTTATAAGTCATTTTCAGTAAAAAGTGGATATCGAGGTGGATATTGAACAAATTGAATATTCGTGCGACGGAAAAGCGTTTCACTGTGAATCATTTTTCCCTAGCGATGCATGTTCGCAGCATCTGAGGATTTATGACCCTCCTTTCAAGAAACCTCTTATTTTTTTCTATGAACTTCCAGCCAAACCAAGATACATAATTATATAGCTTCATTCAGAAAAGCCTTTTCCACTTGAATAGGCGACGGCAATGAAGAATCATTCCTAGTTTTTCACTTATAATGTCACAAATTAATTAGGTAGGTATGTATTTATTGATAGTTTGTGCAAGTATTTTATCTACACAATATAAAAAGCAATACTAATTCAAACTAGTCAGACTTGAGTAGGTTTCCGCGATTGAATCTAATTTTTCCCGCCACAAGATGGCTGCCAAAAGCGGCATGCGTTGATGATGAGTGGTTGCTATTGTTATGTTACTTTGATGTCATTGGTACTTCGGTTATCACTACTCATTTCAATCCGCATTTGGCAGCCATCATGTGGCGGGAAAAGTTAATTTAAATTACGAATTGTCCCTATATGATGGTGAATCACATGTCACATGCTTACCTGGCTATTAGTAGTATACCTACCTAATATAATAAAATTTCCTAAACAGTAGAATCAATAATAATTGTGATTCACTCCATTATCGAGTAATAGGTAGATATTATTAGTTTTGAATTGTATTAAATCATTATACCTAGTAGAGAAGAGAACTAAATGTTGAATTCTACTGTTAAGTAGTAATTATTATTAAGCAACATACTTTTACAATATACATTTTTCATGAACTGAGTCGACGGTTCTTTGAGAAAAAACATTGTTTATGAATTTTATAAATGACTTTTGGAGCTTAGTATAGGTACTTATAGTAGGTAACTAATATCTAGAATCTCATCCCAGGTCTCAAACAGAGTATTACGATCCACCAAATAAGTAGGTGCTTTTCAGATCTTCGGCACATCTCACACACGCCTGGGAAATCGTTACTTACGAGGATGAAGCCGGAAATAGCTTGTCCACTGGTGAATAAAATTGAATTATTCATTTACAGAAAGAGAAAGAATAATTCCAAAAGCGATTCCTATAGAAAAAGATGGTTCTTAGAGAAACCATTTTCTCTCTAATTGCGATTTACGAAGGTAGCTCTTAATTCTTTATGTTTGTTTCAGGGTGATGTTTGTGATCACTTTACTTTATTGCATTAATTAACTTAATGATCCACTTTATGCTACCTAACACTGTAACATTCGTAAAATTTAATTGTGTCCCAGTTAATGATTATATTTTTCCTTTATTTTACCGCGACACTCGTCATAATGCTTTTGGCATTTTAATGATTTTATTGCTGTTCTGTAAATCTTTAATCTGTAATAATAACGCACGCACGAATTATAGAACAAGAACACTTGAGCAATTGAGCATCTCTTGTTAGTCTCATATATTGACAGTGCATCAAAATTATGTGCTGATGTGCTGATGAATTTATTGCAATGGCAATAAACTGCGTAGTGCTCTTGAGTATATTCAGGGGTAATTCGGCGCCCCATGAATGACGTCACAGATTGAGTGATTTTGCAAACAACTCCGACCTCCGATCTGAACCGCTTAGCTTGCACAAGCCACAAATCAGCTTGGTCTTGACCTCTAAGCTTAGGATTTTACCTCGGATTTTACAGTCTTTCCGGCACAGTGTAGAAGAACTTACTACTCACCCAGTAGATACGCACCCTCGAAAAGATGCGGCGCCGTAATCTTTGAACCTTCAAACGAAATCTAACTCCTCTTTCATCTTCTCAGGTAACATCGGCTCGATGATATCGAACATGAACGTCGCCCGCGTGGACTTCCAGAACCGAATGGACGGCGTGAAGCAGTACATGGCCTTCAGGAAGGTCGGTCGAGAGCTGGAAGCCCGCGTCATCCGTTGGTTCGCTTACACATGGGCAGAAAGCGGAGCTTTGGACGAGGAACGCGTCCTGTCGGCTCTACCAGACAAATTGAAAGCGGAAATTGCCATTAGAGTGCACTTAGAAACACTTCGAAAAGTAAGGATATTCCAGGATTGCGAGCCCGGACTGCTGGAGGCTCTTGTGCTCAAATTACGCCTACAGGTAGGTTTATGATTGGCCGCAGGATTTCGGAGATGGCAATATCGGGATGAAGCTTTGTCATTGCCCTCCCGCGTGTCTTATTTATACAGCAGCTCAGCTAGTACTACACTACTACAGTACAGGCGATGCTGCCAAGTCTAGGGTTTTCGTTCGTCGTGATATTTCTCGTCAAAACGATGAGATTCCGCTAGATCGGCAATCGGCATATCTCTCTACTCTAATTGGACTTGCAAAAATGCTGCGGGATTGAAAGGGGAACTTCCCGTTCGACGCAAGATCGTGCTCCTGGATGTCTATTTATATCGTCTCTCTGGCTCCGTCAAAATGTAGGTAATGATAGTTGAAGAAAAGCTCGATCAAGTTTGATTTATGTAAATCTGTAGGTATGGCCAAATCGAGTTCTCTGAATGTCGAAAGTTTATCAAAAAAGTTGTAATTTCCGGAGTTGTAGACTTGTAGACCTATCATACTAGAGATAAAGGCTAGAGTAAAGCTGCTTGCATGCTCCCATTTGCCATTTCACCTAATATGCATTTGACCAGTAATTAACCAGGTGGTTTATTTCAATTTATTGATGAAAACTTAAAAGGCAGAGGCAGTGAAAGGTGCATGCCCTTACAAGATTTAATCGCCCTAGACGTTTTACTCTTTTTAGATGAGAACGTAATAGAATGTTTGAAAATGTTGAAAAATTATGACCTAATTATATTTCGCTTTTAGCTCAAAAAAGCTTTTAAAGATGCATTTTTAACGCCTGTCTATTCATTAACGCTTTTAACGTGTCTCTATAATTATTGCTGTAAATAGTCATGAAAGCCAAGTTGCAGACGTTACTGATGTATAATCAGTTTCACGGCTTTTTTCATTAGAGCAAACCATGGAAAAAATGTGTTGGGTTGGTACGAATGGTACGATGTTAACTTGATGCTAACGATGATATACCATTACGGACAAAAAAAAAAGTAGAACAGAACCTGTCACGACGAAGTGTACCAAATTTGGCCTTGTGTCACAATGACACCAGGGAGAAATCAGTACACTTAGTGTCAGTCTCTGTCCTACTTTTTTTTTAAGTAATAGTATGTGCAGTGTATAATGTGACAGCTGTCACCGTCAGCGCGCGACGCGATACACGCACAAGTGTTAATTTTTGAGACTACGCTACGCAGCGAAAACAGGAAAACGTGAGCCTCCCTGAAGTGATGGAAATTTGCTGCGGTCGACAAAGGACATCGTCTCTACTGGTTGACGACTCCTCGCTAATGCTGCTAGGTGAGCGGTGGTCACTGAAGAAAATGATTCCCAAGCGGCGAAGCGCGGCAGTACTGAAGACAAAAAATTACTGAGTAGTAACTAGTAAGTACTAACTACTCCAGCTCGTACGTATAAAACAGCAGGCCAGTATGAAGAATGAGATGCATACAAAAAATTGACGAATTTCATGTCGGGAAAATCTTTGAACACTCGCGCGCGTGCTCTTCCTCATGCAATCCAACTTCATAAATTATTTTCTATCCTTTTCGCGACTACTGATGTACAGTTGCGGCCTCATAAAAGTTTACACTGATGACAATCGTATGGCCATGCTCATTCCAAATCACGTCAAAATTGAATTAGCATGACCACTCGATCGTCGTTACGTCGAGTGTAAACTTTTATGAGGCCGCAACTTTACATGTACGTTATTTCAGAAAGTCTCCACCGACCTACTACTGACGTACTATTGAAATTTGGGATATTTAGTCTGGCCTACTGACGTATCAAATTTTCAAGCAACAGCAGATTTGGTCGAGTAACGTACATATACGGCTGGAATCTAGCTTCTCCTGCGGTGTTTTGTCGTACCAGTACGTCATAATAATATATGATAATTGTGGTACGTTTGACCGCCTGCTGACGTAGCAGTACGTCTCATGCACATGCGCACTTCATAATAGGCATGAAGACGCCGGTATTCTTATAGGCAGAATATAGTGTTTCATCAAGACAAGAAATTTTGTCTCGATGGTCACTTCTTGTCTTGTCTTGAAATTCAAGACAAGACTATGTAGATCGTACTCTTGACTTGACGATTTCTTGATGGTCGCCTTCTTGTCTTGATGTCAAGAAATCTTGATATTTCTTGATCTTGAATGGTCCAGATCAAACTGGTTAATTTCGTCCGATATTAGTTCACCGACTGCGGTTACTCCATGTCCCCATGTTGACGGAACATGTGGAGCGCTGATTAAAATCAGGCATGCAACTTGAAAAAAATAAATACATTTCCAGCGAAAAACGGGTGAAAATTTTTGTTGTCTTCGTGGTTTTGGATCAATTATTATAACTTTGTGGACATGCGTCCAATAGTAGCCAAATGTCAGTAGCCAGCAGAAAATAAGCTTTCAGATAAAAAAACATCAGTCAAGTGTACCACACAACATAATTGAATAAAAACATGACTTTTTCATATCTTTGAAAAACTTCCACAGATTTTGATGAAACTTGGAACATGATGAGTAGTATCTGAGGAGTGGAATGTTTGTTCGGAATATTATTGATATCAGACATTCATGACTTCCACAACTGAAAAAGTAATTTTGGATAATATTCTCATTTATGAAATTACGTTGAAAGTTTAGGCCACGGCGGGCTACCAGATTGGAATGGAAATTTGTGTCCACATCTGCGCCATCATAATCAGGAAATACTTTGGAAAAATGTTTGGATTAGAAATCACCCCAGAACGACGTTTCGTTGTTCAGATATGATTTTTTATTATCTCGAATGTTTCATGGGTCCTCAAGCAATTCCACAGTGACTCGGCATACGATTTTGAGAAGACTCTCAAAAAATCCTACACATTTCGCGTGTAATTCCAACGTGCGGTATATCCGGCACCTCCGCCAAAATGGACAGATGTGTCTTGACCCACTGTTAAAGGTTCCATTCAGTTCCACGGGCCAAAGCCTACATGCATGTTCTGAAATGCACTAGAGCTCCGCACTTGTACACTGCGACCTAATAGGAAGAGTCTAGAAAGATCGCGTATTCTCCAGAATCGTCGCTCGTAACAGTATTGTAGATTTATCGATAAACTCGTAGTTCATCCTACAAAGTTGGAAAAATTAGACCGATTTTGATGTAATTCAGTATAGAGGTGGGAGTCTTGGAAAAAATGTCTGGCCCAAATCAGCTGATGCCAGTTGATCACAGCCGCCACAATTGGAAAAAATGAAAATCAGTAACCAAGATAGGTAATTGATGTGATTCAATAATTTCATAGAAATAAAATAATTACCTCAAGAACGAACGTAAGTATAAAACTTACGCTATAACTGTATTCTCAATAAAAGAATGCTTCATGTTGAATTTTCTGCGATTTGTTTTTATCAAGAAATATCAAGAAATCTTGACACATTTTCAAGAAGTCTTGATTCTTGACACACCTTATCTGTCTTATCTTGATTTTCGGACCTCCAATCTTGTCTTGATTTCTTCTTGATGTCAAGACAAGATCAAGACAAGATCTTGAAAAATAGTCTTGATTTGGTGAAACACTAGGCAGAAATGGAGAGAAAACGCAAATAGGCGCAAACGGGAATAAATTGGAGTCTCTTTTCTCCGCGAGTTCTATCAAATACAAAAAGTCTGGTCCAAATCGGAGCGATTTTTTTTCCCAACGCCGGCGCCGGCTGGAGCGGGCAGCGGGCGACTCCCGGATCAGTCGCGAACAAGCTATCCAAAGAATCTTCTCAACCTCACTGGGGCCGCTGCACAGTGGGCATTTTCATCCCAGTCTCTTTAGTACTGCCGCGCTTGGCCGCTGGGCATCTTTTTTTTTCCAGTGACCACGCTCACTTGAGCAGTATTAGCGGGGAGCCGCCAACCAGTAGAGACAATGTTCTTTGTCGACCGCAGTAAATTTTCGCTCCAGGGAGGCTCACATTTTTTCTGCTGCGTAGTTCAAAAAATGTTCACGTGCACGTGCGTCACATCGCGATCACGGTGACAGCTGTCATATTAAACCTAGCTCACTCATCAAGGCGTTAGCATCAAGTTAGCATCGTACAATTCGTTCCAACACAACACTTTTTTCATGGCTTGCTCTAAAGAAAAAACCGTGATACTGATTAACATTCAATGAGATTTTCATTCAATCTACATAAATAAAAACTAATCTTTTCATAGAAAAATAGCTTATGGCATGGGAAGTTATGAAAACAATCCTATTTCCTCTCACAGGTACAGTCGACAGCCAAAATAGCGCCCACTTGATTCATGGTGATGATGAGTATTTGCCTGCTTCACCGCAATAGGTAAGTATGTATACTCGAGATAAATGAGGCATTGCCGCCCTTGTGAAGGATATTTAGTGGTGCAAAATGGTGAGTCCGGTCCCTGTTGGCACTTACCATTGTTGGAAGTTTAAATGATTTATTGAAAGGCAATATACAAATTATAATGTCAAGAGCGGCATTGCTCAATTTACCTCGAGTACTACTACTACCTACTACCGTAGAGTAGGCCAAGCAAATAGTCATCTTCGTCATAAATCAAGTGGGCGCTAGTTTTGCTGCCGAGTGTACTGAATGCGAAAACAGTGAAATATTCTTGAACAAGAAAAACAGTATTCCAAATATATAAAGCTCAGTGACAGTTGGAATATTCTCTCTGAATAGATTTGTGCAATCATGTCCATGTCTTCTTAGAAGATTAAGTTCTCAGCATTCTTCGCTGTATTCTCAAATCAGTTCCACATCTGTGAATTGATCCCGAAAAATTATTCCACATCTCAAGAGAGATTGCAAGTACCTACGTAAGCAAAATATACCTATGTTCTTCAAGGTTTTAAAATCGACGTAATTTCTAACGATTCTGATGGAATAAATTACTTTGCTAGTTTATTACCCAATTTACTAACATGCGCCCCGTCCAACACAGCAGTGGCGGACTAAGGGAGTTGAGGGCCCGGGGCGGAATTGTGAGATGGGGCCCCTAAGGAGTGAAAGTTGAGAATATTAAGGGGGGCCGGCAGACTTTTTGGCCCGCCCTGTCCCGCCGTAATTGAGCAAAAGCCTAAGAAACAAAAAATGTGTTGTTAATAACTTGACTATAAAACACTAGTAGCGCAGTCAGATTTTGCGGGCGTAGAGGGCAAATGCAACGTGAGGGTGCAAGTCAGGGAAAAGTAGCGCCGCAGGCGAAATTTTTTGGGCATAATAATAATGATGCTGATGATAATCGGTATATTTCGTGCGTTTTGCGATTTCGGTTTTCGACGTTTTCACCAAAATTACTTGATAATCAAACTTCTTTTCAGAAAATTTTTGCGCTTCTTGAAAATTTTCGCCAGAATTTTTTTCTGTATCGGTTTAGTGTGGAATGAAGTGCCATGGGCGCTTGGGAGGTAGGGGGGTGGTCTCATTCGCCCACTTTCGCCCCCCTTGGCTATGCCACTGACCACCAGTACCTACAAGAAGTTTTCGGTTCCAGCTTTGGATGTTGAATTGGATTTAGTCCGGTGGTTAAGCGTCCTAACTATGCATTTTGAGCTTAAGCAATGCGCTTTTGGGGTTTGATTGGGGGTCCCTCAACTTTAATTTCAAGAGTTGGAGACATCGGTGCACTCGATGCGGAGGGGGTCTGGGGGGCCCTTGAAAGTTGAAGGTGCGAGGCTTCCCACCAAATCACCATATCACCACGTAATTCCTACTGGGAGGCCATCAAACGACTCTAACCTGTACATTGACAACATTTGTTACCATGTCCAAATAGTTCTTCACACTGAAAAAAATTAATTCTTATGACAGATCGGAAAAAACAGTTTTTCTCAATTCTTCATCCCCACAACGAATAAACTGCCAAGTGTGGTGTCATTTTGGAGTAAACGGCATCCTCTGATTCCATTCACCGAGTCAAAATGTTTGTGAGACCACCGTGCAAAGAATGGCACGCCAAGAAGTGTGCATTTTCAAGCACCTCATTTAACAGTAATTTCGTGGCTGTTACCAATCGATATGATTGATAATTTGGTCATGGATCAATAACTTGAACTTTTTGGTAACAGTAATGCATGTGCATGAAACACGACACGAGCGTGAAGGCCTGGGAAAAATTTTTTCTCCAGCGCTCGAATTTTTTTTCACGCCTACTGAGCGTCAGTTTGCAGGGCTCAGGTAGGGAGCGTTTGGATAGCTTTGGAAGCAAAATTTTCATATCTATCTGAAAATTTGAGCAGTTTAATTCTGGAAATTGATTTATGAATCATCAATGATTGTTTTGCCGGTCAGTACCCACATGAGAGTTAACTGCAGAAGTGATGGCTAACGGCGGAGGGAATTCAACGACCAAGATCTTATTCTCTGCCACTCTGACAGTCATTTTCACGGTTTTTTTTTATAAAATTATTTCTTCTCCAAACATAAGAAAACTTACACGTGCAAAATGATAACAACCTTGAAGGTTGGTAGAGGAAAAAAGAAAATAACACTTCAAAAGTTGAATGCCCTCCGTCGTCAGCCAAGATCTCTGTGCAGTTAATCCCCATGGGGGTACCTAGTGACCGTCAAAATAATCTTTGATGATTCTCAGATCAATTTCCAGAATTATGCTACTCAGCTCCATAGACAGATATGAAAATTTTGTCTCCAAACCTATCCAAACGCTGCCTGCCTGAGCCCAACAAACTAACGCTCAGTAGGCGTGAAATAAATTCGACCGCTGGAGAAAAATTTTTTTTTCCAGGCCTCCACGCTCGTGTCGAGTTTCATTCACATGCATTACCGTTACAAAAGAGTTCAAGTTATTGATCCATGACAAAATTATCAATCGCATCGATTGGTATCAGCCAAGAAACTACTGTTAAATAAGGTGCTCAAAAATGCTCACTTCTTGGCGTGCCATTCTTTGCACGGTGGTCCCACAAACATTTTGACTCGGTGAATGAAATCAGAGGATGCCGTTTACTTTAAAATGTCACCAAACTTGGCAGTTTATTCGTTGTGGGGATGAAGAATTGAGGAAAACTGTTTTTTCCGATCGGTCATAAGAATTAATTTTTTTCAGTGTGAAGAACTATTTGGACATGGTAACAAATGTTGTCAATGTACAGGTTAGAGTCGTTTGATGGCCTCCCAGTAGGAATTACGAGATGATATGGTGATTTGGTGGGGAGCCTCGCACCTTCAACTTTCAAGGGCCCCCCAGACCCCCTCCGCATCGAGTGCACCGATGTCTCCAACTCTTGAAATTAAAGTTTGGGTGTCCCCAATCGAACCCCAAAAGCGCATTGCTTAAGCTCAAAATGCATAGTTCGAGCTTTTTTTGGCGCTTAACCACCGGACTAATTTGGACTGTTGACTCAATGCTAAAACCTACTCGTATATACATTACAAAATTAGGAATAACATGAATTTCTACTACCTGCAGCGCGCAGACAAGATAATTTTGTTGTTTTGTCTTTTCCCTCTTGAAGAAAAAAAATAATAAAATACAAAATTTCAAAAGGCTTGAGGCCCCTGGCACTGTGATATCCGGGGCCGGGGCCCCTAAAGCCTAAAGTGAACATAATTCGCAGAGACTCCGTGATACAGACACACCTCTATTGCTTGTGTGCAGGCCCCAAACCTGTTGTCATGGGGCCTGCCAAGGTAACTTTAAATTGGAAAAATAGGAAAACAATGTTTTTCACCTAAGTAATATGCGAAAAAAAGTGATCATCGTAAGAAAAAATTGAAATTTTTGGATTTTATCCCAATTTTTCGCAGATTTTTCCACAAACAAGAGGAATTGGGGGCCCCATCAGATGATTGAGGCCCCGAGGCCCGGGGCGGACCGCCCCCGCCGCCCCCCCCCTTAGTCCGCCACTGCAACACAGGTTCTCGTCCAAAACCAACGCAAGAAATTGGACACTCCCTGGCAGTCTCACGTCTGCATCAGGTAGTAGTTAGCACTGCAAACTGCACAAACTGAAGAAACAAAAACACACTTATAGTGGAGTTTGGAACGCTGAACAAGAAAATGAAATCAAAAGCAGGCCATTTCATTAAAGAAAATCCTTTTTTTGTTATATCGCAGAAATGGGACACGCTGGCTAGTTTAAAATAATTTTTCTAACTGCAATTCAGCCTCCCGTCCACAATGACTTCTGGTTTATTTCGGTATCATCAACTACGTATGTCCAATCGAGCTTTTCCATGTCAATGACTCGCCCTGTATCTATAAGTGGTAAACTGGAAAAAATTTTAACTCCGATAGTATTTTGTGTAGGAAGGTACCTACAGTACGAGTAAATGGTAAAGTTGTTCTTGTTAGTAAGTTATAACGATGTGATTGATGTACCTACTGCACAATAATATCGTTCTGAACAATTTTTTTACGCTTCAGATAAGGCGAGGAAGTTGAAGTTTATTTTTGTCTTACATTGCCAATTCCAAATTGATGGAGTGATGGTTCTTAAAAAAAAACTTTTCCCGCCTAACTCACTTTTACACAATTTCACGCGGTAGGTGCCCGGGCTCTCCGAAATCTGCTCTTTTTCTCTCCCCGAAATCTTATTATAAAGAGCGACAGATGTTCTGCATAACATAATTTTCAAATATAAAACGTCTTCTTCTTCTTTTATCGTCTCGTCGCTTGTTCTTTTCCAGGTGTTTTCTCCAGGCGACTACATATGCCGGAAAGGTGATGTCGGCAAGGAAATGTACATAGTAAAGAGGGGTCGATTGCAAGTGGTAGCAGATGACGGCCTGACCGTTTTAGCCACTCTGGGAGCTGGCTCGGTGTTCGGAGAAGTCAGCGTATTGGATATTGCAGGAAATCGCACCGGAAACCGGAGGACCGCCAACGTCCGCTCCTTGGGCTATTCCGATCTGTTTTGCTTGGCGAAAGACGACCTGCTGGTCGCGCTCGCCGATTATCCCGAGGTAATGTGACTACTTCTTCATCGCAGGGTATTCAGTCGGTCAGTCCACAGAGTGGCTGAACCTGTAGCTCCCCCCTCTTCTGAGCTGTGGCCTACGTATCTAATATGTCGCGTACTAATCCTTTCAGTTTCATGAGCTTCCCTATGCTATCCTATGTCTCTTCTGTTCACAATGATTCCTAATAATACACAACCTATACTGGGTGTTTCAGTGATGGAAACCAATTCTGAAATATCAATTTCAACACACTATGTTTCTAAAACGAAGCATTTCCGAACATGAATCATATATATTTTTAGACATGGTTTTTGATGGGGAGTCTACCCTTGACATTTGTAACACCATCATGAAACACCCTGTACCTAGAGATCACACATCTGCAAACCAATTTCCATTTCTAAATTTTTGTCCCACAAAACTTATACAGATGTTCCCGAACGTGCATCTCGAAGTCCAAAGCAGTTTAAGGAAATGCTTAAATGTGTCAGGTCAAAAAAATAGTGAAAAACTAGGGTGCAAGTTAATTCTTGGAGATATGGAGATTAAAAAGTCATCCTGTGCAGAGTCCTGTGAAGTGTTCAAAATTACACAGTACAATTACATACAGCCACTCAAGCGTAATAATTATGTATTTTTCAAAACTCAAAAATGAGCGGGTTAGCCCCTAAACGCGCACCTCTAAATGCGCTTTGCTTGAAAACGAGATGCGAATACGACCCAAAAAATTCAACTTTTCAGTTTGTGTCAACATTTTCATTAATTTTTTTATACAGGTGACTCAAAAAGATCACATGAAAAGGAATCATTCTACTTTCTGCCCTACATCTCACTGGGGACGTCTGGAACCTTTTGCAAAAATAAAAACCTTTTTTTACATTTTTGATACATTTGTAGCATTTGCCTAAAAAAACTGCTTTGGACTCTAAGGCGCGAGTTCTGGGACACACCGTATTTTATATTCCGTCTATCTACTCCTTTGCCGTTTCCGATTATAATAATGTCTTTCGCCTCAGTACGAATGTTTTGCTACTGGATCCGACTTATTATTACTTTACAAACTGCATTCTGTCGTTCCTGCTTCCGTCCCATCCTCTATTGTATTTTCTGTCCCCGTCTCATCCTCCAATCCTTCCCATCAAGTGTCAATCCGTTTACACGGATTTTACATCATGAGACTTTTTTTATTTAGCCAAATAAATAGATGAGTGAATAAAATATGGATGACGCTTTTTTCAGGCCAGAGCCACGCTGACGGAGCGCGGGTGTCAGCTCTTGCGGAAAGACGGCTTGTTGGACGAGGAGGTGTTCAAGAAGGCCCGCGAGACGCAGGATTCGATGGTGGATAGCATAAAGAAATTGGAGAGCACCGTTGAAACGTTACAAAACCGCCTCGCTAGACTGCTTGCCGAATTTAGTGCTAGCCAAGCGAAACTGAAACAGCGCTTGACTCGTGTAGAACTAAGGTGGGTGATTTATCAAATGATACACACAGTAGTGGGCCAATTAAAATTTGTAATCAGTTTGTGTCGTGTTGAGACCGCATCTGGCATGCGAAGGCGTATAATTTCCCGAATCTATTACATTCTGACACCCTTAATGTCATACCCTGTGATGCACAAAGTCTTGTAAATCGAATCGTTGAAAGTTGAAGCTCGAATTCTCCAATTGCACTTAGTTGCATAGTTGCGGATTCAACTGTCATGTCTTGAGTATACTTAGGAGCCGGCTCGAATGGGCAATGAAAGATCAATAACATTATACCTTGAAATTATGTAAGACATTTTCGCGGCAAAGCAGGGATCATCCACTTTCCACTCGCGCGGTTTTATTGAGGCACAAACTGATTTTTACTGTTGATTTTACGATTCAATAAATTTTCCTTTATTCTTACTAACTGATATGGCCTGGTCGATAAATGTCAGTTCGCACCTCGGCGCAAATTCAGAATGGGACATTTCTTTACTGCCTGGTCAGATTTAGGTACAGGTACGATTCCGCTGACCCCGACAACGGGGTCCTTGAAAAAAATGAATTCTTCTTTTCTTGGCGAAGAGATCATTACTTCCACGCTAGGATTTTTGCATGTTGCTAACGCATTCGCTCACGTATTTCATAAAATGTTTTATCCAACTCTTCCGAAAAAAGCGGTTGAAATTGTATAAACATATCGTTTTTGCTCTCCCGGAGATAAAAGACATACCTCTACAGGCATCATTTTTCGGGACTGAAGCACCAATTATTTTATTCCCTATTGTGTGATTACAACAGTGAGTGAGTAAATGAAAATATTTTGGGATTAAATTCGAGATACCTAGCCTCAAAATTGCAAAAACCTTCAGTAACTTCTTCTGGGTAGGTATGTCAATTCAGCCAACCTATACTAAATGAACCAAAGAAATAAGAAATAAAAAATAACAGTAAGAAGTAAGGAAAATAAACATGCGCAAATCAATATCACCATTCATAGTGGCAGTAAGGTATGCAGTAAGCGTTAGCAGTATGAAATAAGAATTAAGGAAATGGTCCAATTCCATTTCTTACTGATCGTATAGCATCGTGCCATTCGTGCGGGCTCGTGTGCACTCCTTGGTGAATTTTGAAATTCTCTGTTGGTACGACTGACTATGAGGGTTGACGGAGCCCGAGTCTAACCTAACCCATAAATTCTAAAATGAATTATTCGTGGTCATGCATTAGTCAAGTCGCACGTGGTGGTGGTCGAAGTGCATCGCGATGGTACAAGAACAAGAAGCCAAGAAACAAGACTCGGACTGTCAAGTGAACAGCTGAGCTGTCATATTATGGTGTCAACAACGTTAACTATTGCGCATGCCTATTTCTTACTTTTTGCGAACTCTGAATCATTTCATACTGCTTAACGCTTACTTCTTACTGTTATTTCTTATTTCTTTACTTACTGAAACTATGAATCCAGCTTTACTGATACTGTTACCATTGTTTGTTACTAAGTTCGCTGGAGATCCCGACGTGCGAACAAGACACATCTGAACAATTGGCGACGTTCCGCGCTTCGAGGGCGTGCCAGAACATACGCGAACGCGTGGACTTTCTCAGAGTCCCCGGGAATAAACTGGCGGCCAATGCTGGATTTACCGGAAGACGCGTGGAATATTCTCGAATATACAACATGCGAGTACAATTAATGTGCGGAAAGGCCAAGCAGAGTAGATTTAAATTCCATTGAAAGTGAACAGATCGGCGAATTTGAACAAAACGATATCCAAGTGCTATAATTTAATTGACGTATTTCGTCTTTCAATTACTCAAGCACCCAACGCAAATTCCGGTACCTATGCCTCCCTCCGGCTCTACTTATACATTTTTTAAATCGAACAGGATCGTATGGATTTTAAAGCTTGTAAAAGAACATTGTTGTATCAGATTTATTCTCTGTAAACTAGCACTGCATGGAAGTGAAAAAAATAGCTGTAGATGAACAGATCATCTGGTTGTTCCAGAATGATGGCGGGAAAGTAACCACGGAGTTCTTAGATGATGTTAAGATTGGCTGTGTAGCTTTTTTTACTTGTTTTTGTGTCACTTCCGTCACTTGACTTTGGAACCGCTGGCGCTGGTGAGATTTGTCTGAAATTTGAATTTGCATGTTTGAATTAAAGATGGAGTGAGTCAAACTATTGCTCTGTCAAATTACAACTTGGTGTCTTTTCCTGTTATCATTTTTGGGACACCTGTATACTACGGGACTATAGGGTGATCTTATCTCCAGAGTGCACTTTGTTCGCGGAGAAAAGTCGAAACTGTTGGTTGATCCTTCAATATACAGTATGATGAATACTGCGATGCTCCCCATTGGGATCTTCAGTTTTGTAGCCATTTCGAATATTATGAAGTGAAGATGACAATAATTTTTTTAGTCACCAGATACTATATAGACAACCATAAACACTGGTTGAAACAAGCAAGAAGTATAGCTCAATCCGGATTAGATAATTATATAGGCCTGCAGCTCAAACCGTGAAAGTCGTTAAACAACCGACCTACCGGCCACTTCATTCTGACTTTTTCTGACCAACTGGATTCGAAAGTAGATCATGTGAGAATATCCCAGACAAAAGTTCTTCAAAATTCGCCTGGCGGAACATCCCTAAATAGAGAAAGACGATTAAAAACAAAAATTTTCGTGCACCGTGACTATTTTTCCTGTTTTTCGGGTAAATTATGATATGTAGGGAAAAGTTGTGATATGTAGGCATGAAGTTGTAGAGGTTGAAATCATCTACAAAAATGCCTCGTTAGTATAGGCCTCCCTTCCTCAGTTTAGCCGTCAGAGCAGCTAGAAGATGTACAAAATGAATTGTTATTTCGCTGCCGTGTGGGTTTTGGCACATAGTTACACCAACTGAAGCTGAAAACGTGCCCTTTACAATTGTAATATCATGTATAGATAAGATCAGGACAAGGTTCTCGAGAAAGAGGTCCACTCAAAAATTCGTGCAGGAACGCGAGGTGTTGGCCCCAAAAATGGGCACCCCTCGGTCTCTTAGAGTTGTTTGAATATCGGCTTCTAGTGGTTCGATCACAATATTTTTTAGCGCACTTCTTCTAACGGGAGAGCGCTTATGTCTTCGCTTTGTCCGTCCCTCCGTCTGCCCGTCTGTCCATCACAGCATCTAGTTTTTTACTCGAACTCCGCAAGTTGAAAATGTTGGCCGTACTTTTTTCTCCGTACACATTATTGGCGTCGTAATAAAGTGCTTAACAAAATAAGTCACTCGTATATACCTTCTTGTTCGTAACTTCGAACACCCTAACGACTGGCACCCAGCACTTGAACGCCTCAGCACTGACGAGCCCCCAGACCAGGCGAAACATGAAGTTTTGGGTCTGGCTGCCTAACATTGGTTTGGATTCTAATTTCTAGTCCAGTACCTATAACGAGTGAGATTCATCAGTGGAATAACAATTATCAAAATCCATTGTTACAATCACAATTTTCGACGAATTAGGCCCGTAATTTGTTTGGATATACAGGGTGAATCAGTTTAGACCGTTCAAACTTTGGGATAAGATTCTCCTCATCCTCCTGATTCAAAAAAATATAATATACGTGCCTCTCACTTGCTTTCTAAGAAACATACGAGGTGTCAAAATTCACTTTTTTCGATTTTGAAAAAATTTGTAACTTGCGAACTATCCAATTGAATTACCTTAAATTCAGCACAGGCTGGTTTCTCGGAATTATCCATCTACCTGCTAAATTTCAAAAGAATGCAATCAGTGGCGTAGGAGTTCTGGAGAGAACATTATTAATTTGGAAGGTTCTTCAGCAGCTTCCAAATTAATGACCCTCATCATAACTCCTACGCTGCTACTGATTGGATTCTTTCGAAATTTTGCAAGTAGGTGGATGTTTCCGACAAATCGGCCATTCGGTCCATGCTGAATTCAAGCTAATTTGATTTGATATTTCGCAAGTTACAAATTTTCAAAAATCGAAAAAAGTTAACCTTGTATCTTTTTTAGGAAACGAGTTAGAGGCACGTATGTTATATTTTTCTGAATCAGGAGGATGACGATAATCTTATTCCAAAGTTTGATCGGCTGAAACTGATTCACCCTGTATGAAGCACCAAGTAAAGTCTAATGATGAGATGCTTGGTTTATTAACAAATTGAATTTGGAACAATGTTAGCGCATGCTGTGCATGTGCAGTCATGCTTACCTGTCAGAGCCAAAGTATTTTTTCATCTCCAAGACCCATGGGAATCTTCACGGCGAGCTCCTCTTATTAACGGCGTTGAATTTCCACCGTTACCTTTAGAAGCCGTATATTCTAAAAGGATCTCCAGCATCTTTTACAGCACAGCATGCACTACATCGTCATTTTCGCTGGAGGCTTTTGCCGAGATGAGAAAAATGGTCAACAGGATGTTCGAGTCAGTAGGAGAAATATAGGGAATATAAGCTTAAAGCTACAAGGTAGCTTAAGGGTACAGGTTGTTCATGCGAAATGGGACCCTTCAACTAAACGCTTCCCATTTTCCTGTGTCAGGTTAAAAAGAGCAGAAAGTTGCACGCCTTTTTCATTACCCTCTGTGAGGCGTTTCTTTGCTTTGAATGACTTGGATATTTATGATTTATGAAAATAGTAGGGTAAGTACATCTTAAAACAGTGCAAACTGTTTCAGATTCCGATGATTTTGAAACAAGTTATGAATATACGTATAGGTATGTGGAAAAACTTAAAAAAAAGGTTCAACATCATTTTGTGCGCAGTTTAGTATGAACGAATGAAACGAATGAAAATCACCTCAACTGCTTCCTACATCTCGTGAATCTCCACTTTTATCTTAACGTATGGTCCGAAAGTTTTGGGAAGTTGTTTAAAGCTAATAATAACTTTTTCTGAATAGTCTTTTTCAACTTGATACGGCAAAAATTAACATCATATATAACAATAACAAATTCATATTTAACATATTGATAATGAACCATTATCTTCGATGGATTTCAATGTTCTTCTGCCATGTTTCATAATTCTCCGGGATCAATTTCTCCAATGCGAGATTCTCTAATGTTATTGGAAAATGCGACGCCGTAACTGGTCCTCATTTGCAACTTCCCATCCCTTGTCGTATACTATCCTGCTCGATACTTACCAAAAATCTTATATTGGTTGAGGTTGCGGTACATTGGGAGGCAGAAGCTCAGAAAAATTAATCCTGTTGTTGTCCAGAGAATGATCGAACATGGCAGAAGAAAACTGAGAGCCATCAAAGATAATGGCCCATCTTCAATATGTTGAATATGAATTTGATATTGTATAGATGATGTTAGTTTTTGCAATATTAAGTTACAAAATTAAAACTATCCAAAAAAAGTTATTAGCTTTTAACAAATTTCCCAAACCTTTCGGACCATACGTTATTGCACGTGACTGATGGCTGCCAATATTTGAATTGAAAGATTAATTTTCAAACATAATAGTTCTTACTTCTTTCCATCGATCAAGTAGCATTGATCTTGTACCAGCAGTCACAGGGTGAGATTTTCTGTTTACAACCGCACCAACAACAATAACTTCAAGAGCAAAGATCTCGCAAGCAGTATTTTTATGAATACAAGTCCCCGAGGAGAAACGCGACGCTCACAAATCATGGCTAAACTTTCAAACAATGAAATGCTATTCGGCCATCGTGAAAAATTATCTTTTTCCGCATTTATCAAAGCAGACAGAATGAAAATAATATCAAGTATAAAATCAACTCCTGACTTTTATCCTCCTCATAAGCCCATTCCTACAGGATGAGGGCGAGGGCCCGGTCCACATCATCTAATTTCTCTCTGGTGATTTAGAACGATCAAAATGAAAGTTATGAGGATGTAGATCCTTCCATAACTCACGCGGACGAACTAAATAAATCTCTCATTTTCCAAATCCACATATGGCTCCCTGGTTTACCTCTAAATCTGTTTTATTGCAGGTCGGACCGTGAGAAAAACAACGCACCTGAGACTTTGGCAGTTCCTACCGGACGTCGGCGGGTACATTCGTTTGAGGAAAACAGGCTTTTTCCTGTCGGCGAACAATTCGAGAAGGAACCGTTCAGCAGACACAAAACAATGTAGATAGAATATATTGCCGATTATGTTTTAGTTATTACCTATGTATTTTCGGACCAAAACTGTTTGTATCGTAGACAATTTTGGTTTATGGCCAATTTTACAATACCGGTATAAACTCGGTACGTACCCTCTAGCTCTCTGATGAGTATAACAGCAACAAAATCTGTCAAGATGTAATAATTGCTTTTATACTCCGAATAACGCAACACCAAGTTTATGGCGCTAATGTAGAGCTAGCGCTTGATAGTTATAGATAATAGCAGTGACGTTCACTCAAGTTTTTAAACTCATCATGAGGATTTCGTTTTGGAGTTTTATTGTTAGTTCTAGTTAGTACCTACCTTCCTTAATGACTTAGAAACAATAGCTCGAATTGTTCGACTGTAGCCTAGCTCTAGCTCGAGAAATAGAAAAACATATCGTCGAATACAATAACTTTTGTAAACATTAATACAAAGTATTGATAACTGTCTTAATTTATTGCAAAACTCGCGAAGTTTATACTTGGTTTAATTTCACTTCTTTTCATTCCACAATACAAAATATTTGTTGTATTTGTTTAACTGGTCAAGTTACTGCTTAAAATGAGGAAGCGGCTAATTAATTGCACCTGAATATTTATAATTTACTTGATAGGTACGCTCTCGATATTTTTAAGCCTTTTTCTGTATAATTCCACATGGCTGGAACACTTGGGAGTTTTAGGAAAATGTATCTGGGTTAGATACAAATGACAGCAAAATACATCTCTCTAATCCTTTTACAACATATCTATTTTCATAAACGTTATAAAGTGGTAGATATTTTATATTTAGTCGCCTATTTAAAATAAAAAGTTTGCTTCGTTCTAGGTTTAAGGTATTAAACTTATAAGAGAGCCTTATTATAATTGTGATAAACTGAATTTTGAAATGTATGTTGTACATACTGTTATAACAGCTTTAATACATGTGATTACAATTTATTTTGTGTAGGTATTTGCTGACAATTGATTCCAAGAAATAATTTATGAAGACGTATAGCGAGGATGTAGACGTAAGAGAGTAAAAATTATTATTTATTTAATGAATAACTGTATGAATAAAACGCTGTGTAAGAAACGGATGTAATAATAAAATATTCATATAAAAATGGAACGTGCCTCTTTCTCGGCCTCTTTCCACCATCATCATAAAGTTTACACAGATGATGTGACTTCATTTTGAATCTAGATGGCAGTGGTAGCAATGTTTCTTCCATCCTCCATGCTTGAAAAAATAATTTTTTCGGAAGGTCAGAAAAAATCACTTTTTTGTATAGTTACATATACAAGAGGAAGCAAAATTGTCATGTTTCGTATCTTCACCCGTAATTTGGCATTTCCAGAATCCATTTATGAAGTCTTTTTTCAATTTTTAATTGGCTGATACGCCAAGAAGTGGGTATTTTTTATTATCTAGCTCAGACGTACTTTTTTTAATATCTAAATGAACATAATTGAAATAATCATCAGTACAGGAATGGATAGACTGAACTATTTTCTAAATATTATGTCGAGACAATTAATTCTGAACCACGCATGGGTCCACGAATTATTTCTCTTCCAGTCTGTCGAATGGCGATGCATACCACGCCAGTAAAAGTGGGTTCAGTAAGCTTATTTAGCCGCAAGTTTTAATTTTAGTCGCAAGCGCAGCGACGCCCATTGGCTCTCATGAACCAGCCTCCCCGGAACAGCCAATAAGCGACGCAGCGCTTACGACTAAAATTGAAACTTGCAGCTAAATAAGCTGACTGAACGCACCTTAAGGGAGACCGCTAAGCATTGGCAGACCAAACTAGATAGGAAAACAGCCTAAACAAATTCAAAACTGATCAAAACTCTTGAGTGCTGACTCGGATTTGAATTAATTTAGGCTGTTATCCTACTAGCTCAGTCTGCCGATGCTCAGGGTTCTCCCTAACTGGCGTTGTAGGCATCGCAATTCGGCCGACAAAAAAAAATCGTGTACTTTTCACGCGCGGTTCAGAATTGATTGTCTTGACATAATGTTCAGAAAATGCTCGTGCAACGGGAATAGTTAGTGAGAATGGCCGTTTGATTATTATGAATACCAACCCCACTAGTACATGAGGATTTTTAATCTCAGACTGACTGGGACACTGGCAAACGTCGAATTTATAAGAAAATATTTAGTACCGTGTGAAATATTTTAATCCTAATCCTATCTACTTTTGAAGTCCATCGGTACTTATACATAACGCGTTACAGTATGAGGTTCGTACTCGCCAGCTCTAGCCCAATTTTATTCATGTAGGTACGTATTTTATGTACGATTTAATTTGTAGAACGGGATGAAAATTACATTTTGTTTTATTTTGGTTTCAACAATCGCAACCTTTAGATGCTGATGTCGGTATCAACTTCCCAGTTTTTCGGTCGTATTTTCCGAAGCAATATCCACAACACCTACAGCACACAAGAATGGTACTGTTACCACACATGACCATCGGAAGGAAGCATAACGGCCAACAACCAAGCAAGAAAAAGGCTCCGAGACTGTTGTATGCGACCTTGTCCCTCTGTTTCTTGATGTAAGGTGTATCGGTGCATTTGCATTTCGGACAAGAAAGAGGTTCGGACCCAGGTGTCCAACTTTCGACTGAAAACATCTTTTCAGAATGAATCCAAACCAAATTTGCAACAACTCACCTGTGGTTTTTATAAGGTTTTTATGCTTGGATGCATTTGATTTGACGGAGCAAGTAGGTTCCATGGCACAAATCGCTGGAAAAAAATACCCGATGCTAACATTATTGCCAAAAAAGTTGAAAAATCAGATTTTACATTGAGATTTCTTTTCTGAACTGCTAACTTGGAAGTTGATCATCTCGACGTCGGGATGTTCTTTGAGGAGGTGGCGTCCCAACACAGCGGGGTCGTCACTGCGATATAAAATGGTACGGCCACAGTACTGGCATGTTGCACAGTACTCCATGTAACGCTAAATCGTTGGGTCTATTGAAGCACCTCCGACATTAGAAGGTGGCATGTTTGAAGTGAAACTAGGAATTTTGAGTTCATAAAGAGCTTGAGGACACACCACAAAAGTTATGACAAATGAGATAATTCCATTTGACTGTCTCCTCGATCATGTGTCACTTATTGTCATGTTCTTTCAAAGTACGTCATCGAGGTAGATTTTACCTTTGGTTTTTGCATGACAGTGGCCGGTAAAATTAGACTAGATACCTGATCACCTATCTCAATTCTAAATTTCTGAGAAGAGCAATAATTTGGGTCCACTGTACAAACAATATCTAATATCCTGGGCCTACAATTTACCAAGGATTTCGAACCATGGAGCAGGAATACTCGGAAGGTTTTCCGAAAAGGAACGCGTAGTACACGGCCACGGAGCACCGGTTCAGAAATTGGACGGACCCCTTACGTTGCCTTATTCGCTCATCACTTAGGTCGTTCTCTATCAATCCAAGCGATATTTTCTATAGGTACGCTAACAGCATCTAAAATTTGAATTCTAATTTACTTGCTTTCAATATAGGTACGCAGAGGAAGGGTACGTAGTTATGACGCTATTTTATGTTTTATATTGCAATCACCACGGGCTGTACATTCCAAAAAGATTTTCACACTGAGGGCAATAATGGTAGGTGTTCTTGCACGAGTTCATGCAGTACGGCAGCAGACAGCAAGGCCAACATCCACAAAGACACAACGCGAATGCCGTAAAATGCGTAAACTTGGACCTGTGTGAATGGGTTTGAGTAACCACAACGGCATTACAACGCGTACACCAAATATAAATCGGATCGGGACCCAACAGTATGTGCTCAGCTGAAACGATAAATTTGATTAGCCATCCAGGAACCGAGGAAATCGAGCCCCGAGCATAGGTACCTACAAGAAGCAGTGCTCATTTCTCTGGACCAGACAGCTTCGACTTCCGCGTACGCCGGTGGAGGCACTCGCATCGAAAACGGACTGAGGCGTTGTCCTTCCACGGACCTGGTGTCCCTTCTCAAATCCAGGACCGGTCGTCCTTGCTTGATGACCGTTGAGTAAGAAGGTGGTACGGCCGTGCTGGGTTCGCCGTACCTGGTCGTGTCGAGGGCACGCATGTTGGCTTCTATCGCAATGTCACTCTGGGACTCGACGAACTGACGACTCCTCCGGTACAATTCCAGGATGCGATCTTGCAGCGCCCCTCTGGACATGGTTTGGCCATCGATTTCGATTGTGACTGATTGCGAGGACGGTGGCGGTGCAGGTTCGGCTCGTGAAGAGCCTGAACCATCCGGAGAAAGTGCCTCTGAGCGGTCGACATGGTCGAGTAAATTTGTAATTAAACCAGACACAGCCTGTGAAGTTTCGTCTTCATCGTCGTCGTCTTCATTTTGGTCTTTATTCATCACCCACTCGAAATCGTACCGAGATTTGTCATTGTTGTTGGCATCCTAGTCAAAGAGATGTCAGATAGCTACGCGAGCGAACGTCAACGTCAAAGACGGTCAGGGAGCCCGAATCCATTATTGGTCAGTTTCAATTATTTCACCTTAGACTTCAACCAACAATATACATATTTACATTGCTTAGGTACCTGTATATCGCTTTCCTTCACTCTTGCACAACACTCTTAGCCCAAGAAAAATAGATTTTGACCTCAAAAAAAACACTGTAGTCTTGAAAATCACAGGTTTTGTTCAGAATTTTGTGCTCTTTCCAAATTTTTGGGTTTCAGAAAAATCCCAGCGGAGGCTTTATTTTTAGAGCTGTCAAAAATCTGAAAACTTATAATTCCGAACAATTTCAAATAAAGTTCAATTTTTCATGAGATTTCAAGTACACATAGTTATGTGGAGACTGCAAATGTTGAGAATGAACATTTAAACAATTCTGAATCAAACATGATGAAAAATTTCATAGTTCTATTGGAATATTTCGATTTGTTCTGTCAAATGTATATGATATAGGAGAAATAGTTAAAAAATCGCTAGAACCTTGGAAAAAATATAGACGTCCTGAAAATTTAACATTCTGTTCAGACTTGAATGCCCTACTACATACCCAAAATCGATAGAAATCCCACCCCGGGGTCTTGAGTTATTGGAGGGGGGGTAATCAATTGCAACTCAGAATGGAGGGGATGAAACCTGTTAATCCACTGGATGCAAATACATCGCAATTCGACGCATCATATCTCGTTGATACCATTTTGGCACAAAAAGTGTCGATCATTGCTGAAGGGGGGTCGTGGGAGGGGCGAAGCTCAGCTAGGTGGTTCTTTTTGTTTTCCTGGTCGTATAGAACCGATCACGACAAGTTTGGTATCTTTTCCGACTAAATTCCAACTCCTGACCTCGAATCCGATGTGTAAATTTCAATAAAAACAAGTTTGAACAAGTTAACTTGGAAAAACTTGTTTTTTTCTTTAGCAATTTTGACAGTTTTTTTTTCACTGTTAGAGGCCTTCAATCCTCGAAAATATGTCAAGAGTCATTAGATTCAAGTGTCTTTTTCACGAAAATCATTAACTCAACGTATTATTTTGTTTTTTGATATTAAAAAATCAATTTGAACCTGTGAGTCGATCCGGCGTGGTGTCTACTACTGACCAGAACACTACAACATGCACCTGCAAATATAAATAGCTCAAACTCAAAACCCTGCGAAGCGATCCATAGCGATTTTGTTTTATGTTATAGCAAATTCAATTCTGCAGAGATCCTCGAGCTTTCAAAGATGAGTCATCATTTGTTCAATAGTTTGAGCTAGTTTTATTTGCAGGTGCATGTTGTAGTGTTCTGGTTATTAGTAGAAACCGCGCCGGACCGACTCACAGGTTCAAATTGATTTTTTAATATCCAGAAACAAAATAGTACATCGAGTGGATGATTTTCATAAAAAAGACACTTCAATCCAATGGACCATGAACTATTTTCGAGGAATTCAGACCTCTAACAGTGAAAATAAAACTGTCAAAGTTGTCAAAGAAAAAAACAAGTTTTTTCAAGTTTACTTGTTCAAACTTGTTTCTTTGCAAATTTACACATCATAATCGAGGTCAGGAGTTTCAATCCAGTCGGAAAAGATACCAAACTTGTCGTGGTCGGTTATATATGACCAGGAAAACAAAAATAATCACCTAGCTGAGCTCCGCCCCTCCCACGACCCCCCCCCCCTCAACAATGATCGACACTTTTTGTGCCAAAATGGCATCAACGAGATATGATGCGTCAGATTGCGATGTATTTGCATCCAATGGATTTACGGGTTTCATCCCCTCCATTTTGAGTTGCAACTGATCACCTCCCCTCCAATAACTCAAAACCCCGGGGTGGGATTTCTGTCAATTTTAGGTATGTAGTAGGGCATTCAAGTGTGAACAGAATATCAAATTTTCAAGACGTCCATATTTTTTCCAAGGTTTTAGCAATTTCTTTACTTTTTTTCCTGTACCATATTCATTTGACAGAAAAAATCAAAATATTCCAACAGAACTATGAAATATTCCATCGTGTTTGGTTCAGAATTGTTCATATGTTCATTCTCAACATTTGCAGTCTCCACATAACTGTGTATACTTGAAATCTCATTAAAAATTGAGCTTAATTTGAAATTGTTCAGAATTATCAGTCTTCAGACTTTTGACAGCTCTTAAAAAAAGCCTCCGCTGGGATTTTTTTGAAACCCAAAAATTTGGAAAGAGAACAAAATTCTGAACAGAACCTGTGATTTTCACGACTATAGTTTTTTTTTTGAGGTTGAAGTGATATTTCAGCTAAAATTCCTGTACTATCTGGTCTTTTGGTATGCACTGAACATTTTTAAAAGAATGCAAGTGGCAAATTATTATCGAGACTAATTCGACACTTACATTTCTAATCTTGCACCAAGTTATTGGAGTACACTTCTCATAGTGAAACTTCTCTATTTCAGTCGGCTGGAAGAGTAGAAGCAAGCAAAAGAGACGCGAAACTATCCATCACTTTTTGGTCATCGATTGCAAACTTCGCCTAAAACCCTCGACCAGAGAAACTGCCCAATGCACAACTTCTTTGCGCTAGATGAGGAGAGCTAGCGATTTTTTTCCCGTAGTCCCCGCTAGTCCACTTTGCCAGAGTAGAGCCTGGATCTTCGAATTATACAAGTGGGAAGCAAATATTCGTTTTCTGACATCAATAAGATGCATTTTTCGGCGCTTGATCAAGTCTAGCTGCATACCTTCCCGTTCTCGACTTGTTCAAAGTCAGGGCTACTTTATATCAACCAATAAATCTCAGGAGCCAAACATTTTTACAAGTAAAATTGAGGACATCCACTCTGCAAATTCTGGAGGTTATTAATTAACCTACAACTAGAGGGAGGACCAAAACAGAGGACCCAGGACTCAATTCGGCGTCATTTCCTGACATCGTGTTTTCTATTACTACTTTCTTAGACAGCCATTGTTATCAATTATACGTACTAGAATGTGCAAAAATTCTGACTATTCGCAAAAGACTCCTATGCTCAGGCATTTTGGAAAAAGCGGTAGTATCAATGTGCTCCGAGACTGGACGACATCAGACAAAGGAGAGAGTACTTCCCAGGGTTACCAAGGGAAACCTACTAGTCGATCCAGCATGATACAACACTATCAACACTGAGAACTCCGCTCCGATTCGACAAGGCGCCTACCACGAGCGAAGCAGGAGAAAGCTTCTTCGCAAGATGTTGGAAGATAGTGTCGTAGAGCCATCCACGAGCCCATGGTCATCACCGGTGGTTTTAGTCACAAAAAATGATGGTAGTATGGGCTTCCGCGTGGACACCGGAAACTCAACGATGTCACCAAGAAGTCGGGCTTAGACATGCGCGGTGTCGTTGCCGTGACATGCGGGTTCCGGCATTTGGTTTTTCGACGCGTTGTAAGCTGCAGCAATGACAGGCTAGAGTCGTCCCAAAACTGCCCCCTAGCACCGCCAAAAACTCGGGTAAGCCGCAAGCACCTCTATTGGAGAATGGGCCCTGTACATAATTGATTGACGAGATCGGTGGACCGCAGCCCCCATTCTGCGCTGGAAATTTGAGTTAAGTGATTTTATAGTTGCCGCTGAGACTATGCCTGTTATTTTATTAGCTTCAATTCAGTCCTTCAGACACATTATCACCTGTGAGCCCTCAGCTCCAGTGGAGTTTAAATTGTCATACTTATGTCACCTGTGAGCCCTCAGCTCCAGTGGAGTTTAAATTGCCATATTTATGTAATTTGTCGAGCCCTTATTATACGTCTAAAACAGTTGTGGAGCACTTCTACGCCATTGGTCAAAATTGAAATTTCGACGAATCGCGTGGAAGTGCTCTACAACTGTTGTGACTTACGAATGCGGCCATTGTCTCTCCAATCTCCCACGACTCGACATTGTTTTGTCGCCGGTGACTCGTCAGCGTCCATCGAGAATCAGTGCTCCCCTGAGATCATGTTCATTTACCGACTGAGCTGTGTTATTTTGGGGTCATGCTACTCGTACAGGCCATCAGCCCGGTACGAATCCCAGTCTCCAGCGGGCAGAGACAAAATCAGCTTTTGTCCTCGGCAGGGCAAAACTGTACCGTAGCAATCCCTTTAACTAGTGTTCTCAAACCTTCCATTGTCCTCCAGCAAAATCCACAATGACCCGGGATACGGTTTCGCGGCAATTCTCGAAAAATCCTACACATTTCGCGTGCCATTCCAACGTGTGGTGAAGGCGGCACCTTCGCCAAAACGAACAGATGTGTTCCGCATGTTGAAGTTACCAGTGCGGTTCCACGGGCCAGAGCCTACAAGTATGTTCTGGAATGCACTAGAGCTTCGCACCTGTACACTGCGATCTAATGGGAATAGTCTAAAAAGACCAGGTGTTCTCCAGAATCGCCGCTCGTAACAATACCTTTGACAACCTTGTCCGGATCGAAATAGTTTTCAACGCTTGACTCGACGAGTATTGACAAGTGGACTTCATGCAGAGTACAATGAGAAGATCGCATTCTCAGCCTGATGTGGATTGTACCAGTTCATCGTCACGCCGTTTCGACTCTGTAATGCACCGGCTACATTCGAAGCTTGCCTAGTTATTCTTGACGACGTGAATGTCATCGGTCTAACATTCGAAGGAAATCTGAGCAACCTTTAAGAAGTGTTTGGACGTCTTCGAGAAAACCATCTAACAAACTCAACTCAAAGAGTGAGCACCTACTGTTTTAGAGGCAGGTCAAGTTTTTGGAACACATGGTGTCGTCGGGAGAAATCAAAACCGATCCTGGAAAGTTGGATGGTGTCAGGGAGTGGCCACTACCGGAAAATCAACACGAGGTCAGAAATTTCCTTGGGTAGTGCACCTACATTACAGACGACTTATGTAGAGGTTTGCTGGCATCGCCAAACTCTAGGTAATTTTATTACTCCATATGAAGTTTTTTTCGAAATTCGACTTTTTTATAACCCCTCCCTCAGCCCTACTAAATTTTGAAACAACTATGTGGTGCCAACAGCCGACAGCTCAATGCGGCTATTTTGTCTACTCTACATCCTAACCAAATGCAGGGAATGTCTTCACTCCCATTTTCGTCTTTCCTTTACCATGAACCTGTTTGTTCAGAGATAGGAGAGAACTGTAAATCGACGTGAAAGTTCGACGATGCTAACTGGATGATATTATCTGGCAAGTCTGGCATGAATAATTTTTAAAAACATGCGGAAAATACCTAAATATCGGTTACGCCTGTAGGTACAACGGCTGAATGAAAACTACTGACCACCTCAGCAGCAAACCATAACCAGAAAAGCTGTTAATTTTGGGCATCTGGCAACTAAATTCCAGACCTTGCTCTGCTGCCATGGACCTGTTCTGCCGCTTATGAAATCTGAATGAATAATACCTACGCTGATGAAAAATTTTTATTCCCAAAATTTAGGTATGGACATCAGTGGATTTTTTATAAAAGCACGAGAGATACTATTATAGAAAAGGGCTTGGGCGCAAAAAAGCTCTCCAGCGCGAAGTGTCCCCTGGCGCCATCTAGTAGGGTAAATGAGTGTCACCATGAATAAATCCTACAGGTTTTCTGCATAATTTCTTTTCATAAAGCAAGACATCAATGATAAAGCTATTCAGAAGATATTTAGCTTCTAGTGGCTCCGGTAAGTGTAGCGCAGGTTTCCCTTTGCATGGTTGTTCTTTAGGATCCTTGGAAACATTTCATATAGGGATTCCGCCAGTGTTTTTTGTAATTACTTATACCGAGCTAGTAAAATTGATTGTGCAATGAGGCGGGTTCTTGGTTGTCAAAGAACCCTGGTCAAGAAGGATTCATTCATACACTCTGTTTACGCCAAAGCTTTTCCAGAATTGGGAGCGGATAAATTCTGTATTAATCCTAGGGTGGAAGGATGTTAAGAGGGTAAGAGGCTGACCAAAATTCTTGATGAAATCTATCTATCGTGGGGAGAGGTCAAATTAAAGACAATTTTCTAACTTATGTAATTTGTTGGAATAGGTAGATAGGTGGAGATGCACATAGTAAGAATTCAAAATAGTATCACTGCAGACTATTGCATTACCTATTATAGTTATTCAATGCCTGTAAGTAAACTGCTGGACAACGAAGTTGTCGGTATCGGAAAATTGGTTTGACTTTGAAGACCAATAACTTCCGATTGCCGAATGAGATTTCCATTTTGTTGGTTGTGTTGATTAGCCTAATGTTTCGGCAACCTATCCTGTGAAGATGAATGTTAAAAAACTTCATGTAACATTTCTACAGGGTGATACGTAAAATGCTGCAAAATTGCACTGACTTCATCGTACCCCCATTTGTCAAAAAAAATTTGTTTTATGTATTTTAATGCAGGAATCATGAAGTGTGGTTTATTATCTCGAAACGGTTTTGGATTTACCCAGATTGGAAGTCTAACATTGAAGATATTAATTTTTATGTTGAATGTTACAGATTTGCCTTGTTGGCACGCGAGATTAGGTCACTTTTGATGAATGGATGTTGACATTGAGCAAGATTGTTCGTACAACAGTCCAGGACAATCGTATTCTCAACACAACCCGAATATTTGGTATGGGGCCAAGCAAGAGGTATTTTTTCAAGTGGTTGTCACTGCCTGTTCTTCGTACGTTGAATTTCGTCAGAATTTCATCAAAATTTTAGATGTGAAACATGTTCTATTTGCAAGTTTAAGCCCCTGAACATGGTAACGATGTAAAACTACAGTTTCCGAGTGAAGTAAAGCCCCCTGGCAGTACACTTTTTATGCTTGTGCTATGCCTAAGTTTCTTAAATCTGCAACATTCAACATAAAAATTTATATCTTCAATGTTCGACTTCCAACTTGGGTAATTCCAAAACCGTTTTGAGATAAGGCACCACACTTCATGATTTTTGTATTAGAATATTGAAAAAATATTTTTCTGGAAAATGGGGGTACGATGACGTCGTTGCAATTTTGCACCATTTTACGTATCATCCTGTAGAAAATTTACATGAGATTTCTCAACATTCACTATTATAAGATGGGCTACGGAAAGATAAGGCTAGTTGACGCAACAAACAAAATGAAAACCGCAATTGGCAATCGGACGATACTGGCCTCCAAAGTTGAACCATTTTTTTGAAATAATAACTTGCCCCAATGAGAGGTTGCCAAGATACCACAATACAAAGAAAGTTATCAACAATCGTGAAACTGAACCATTATAACTTTATGCGGGTCTCACTCAGTCCATTATGTTGTGGAAGGCTGGAGAACAACACCATTTCAAGGCAAGTTTATTGTTTATTTGTTCATGAAAATGCCACTTCGTATTTTTATAAATCAAAAGCTTATCATTAAAAAAAATTATATCATTGAGCAAGAAGAAAATAGAACATAGATAATTATATTTCAACAAATAATACTAATTAATATAAAAATATATCATACCATTGGCCTCTTTGACAAAACTTCTTAATTGACCTGCTGCGCCAAGTTCATTGTGGGATCAAATTTCAGTTTATTTGGGTTGTTGTTAATGCCCATCTCGGCTTTTGCCAATTCAGCTCCCTCTAACACTCTATTCAGATGAAACTGTTTTAGATTATCAGTATATAAAGGGCATCTAAAAAAAAGCTGTGTGTACAAAATACTTGGTGAATATTGTTTCAGGAATCACCTTCCACTGCTACCATTGAAATGTGAATAATCTGTCACAGCCTGTCCACAAACATAGCACATCTTCGCACCACAAGTGCAAGTCATCTTGTTACAGCCCGATTCTTTGTAGAATACTTTTGAGCAGCTGTGGCATTTTCTGTAAGATTAAAAATTAAACTTCCTTCAAACTCACTGTGTGTTCAGTGACTCCAATGTATGTGGATTTTTTTTATGGGCATAGAATACCTACCGCAAAAGAGCCTCGCTCATTTTGTTTTCAATGTAAGTCCGAATCTTTACATCCTCGTCGTACTCAATTTCAGAACACTTGAGTGGTATGTGCGAAATGTGGCGGCATTCTCTGCACGACTCTTTCATGCACTCGATGTTTTCGCACTTGAAAATCTTGTCGCCTTCGACGGGGATCATGGAGAAATTGCAGAAAGGACACGTTTCCAATCCAGCGATGTCGGCTTGTTTAACTTCTTCCATTTGAATTCTCTGGCATAGGCGTTCGAATACATTTTTATCCAATACCATCTGGAACCATTTTTTTTATTATTAAAAAAAAAGTCCCCGTTATCGGTGCAGTCGTTAACATGGAACTGCTGCGTAAAACCAGCATCTAGGCAATTTTCAAACCACGAAAATACGCCTACTTCCTCCAACTAATATATTGTTACGATATCTCACGTACGGGTTCGAATATAATTGAGACGATCGATTTAAAACACACACCACACCAACAATTACCTACTTGGAATATCGCTGTGGTTATCGCTCGAATAGTGTTCCCGAACTTTCTGTCTACTTCCAGCAAATTCTATAGTGGCCCGACATATGCGGTTTCTAGACCATTCCTGAATAATCACACACATTACCCGTATAATTAGGGATGTCCAACTTCGATTCGATTCATACCTGAATCGATTCAATGGAAACGATGCATCTGAAAAGTTGAATCGATTCATCTGTATACGATTATTTAGTAAATCGATTCAAACTAATGTGATTGTTGTTTCGATTAATACGCACGCGACAACACTCGTAAATGCCGAAAAGCCGTTCAGTTTTTTGGTCATTTGTGTCGACTATTGATGAAAAATCATTTATTATTGTCAACATTATTATTATTCTCAATTTTTTTTGCCAGGGGCATCATCTATCAACACCACAAACCTTGATAAGTTGCCCTGCCGAACTGAATGCACTAAGATCGGTTCTTTTCGATGCATCGATTCATTTCATACGATTTTTTAATCGAATCAAACTATTGATCACGATTCGATTCGATTAGCACGAATCGATTCACCGACAACATTTGGACATCCCTACGTATAATTCTGCCGGGTTCTGGAACGGCGCCTCCGCCAAAATGGACAGATGTTTCTCGATCGAGCATTGAAGTCTCCCCATTTGGTTTCACGTAAACGCGCGCTCTGGAATGCATCAGAACATTCCGCACTTCTACACTACGATCTAATGGATGGAAGAATCCAGAAAGATCGCGTGTTTACCAATCTGCACGGGATCGCCGCTCGTAACAATATCATTGTGCAAGTAGAAATATGTGAAACTTAGTGAAGGAATTCTTTCAATATTCATTCAGTTCACAAAAGATACGTTTTATTATAATAATGATGCAGAATATTGAAAGAGATCTTCACATAATGTACTGGTGCAGTAGTAGACTTCCGTTGCAATCGTTGCTTTGCTGTACTAGTGCCTACATAGTGACCGCTTCAAATATGTATAATTGAAATACAAAAATTCCCTCGAGAGATCCACGCCCTTGAGGACTCGTTTTCTTATTACGGTGTCTGGTCGGTTGTATCGTCTCATGTCGAGGTTTAGAATAATACGCATTTTTGACTGCACCACTAATAGTAATTCTTTTTCTTACTAAGAAAGAGTACGTACTTGTATTGTGGAAAGGTGGAATATGGAAGAGCAATTCGCCAAACACGGAAAGACAGTGTCGCCTCTTCCTATTGCATGTTCGGCACCCATTCTGACGCAGTTTTTGCAAAAAACGCAGCCGCCGTTACAAAAGTAACACTGTTCTGGGATGATTTCGTCGTCAAAGCAACAAGCACAGGTTTCCAGCAAGCCATAGAGTTTTGCTTCTTCATACTGAGCTTGGTAAAGTTCGTCTCTCATTTTTATATACTGTCTTATAGTTTTTTCGTTTTTCAAAAATGTTACCTGTAAAGTTCATTCTGTAATGAATTATTTCACAGAATAAAATTCATATCACGCTGTTACTTCACAATGATTAGATAGATTTGCCATTACCTACCTACCTACCTATTTATTATTTGGTTGAAATGATCAATCAGAATGGTCAATAATACCCACACGTTATACTATTTTTGAGCTTGGAACAACCACCTTCTGCATTAAAATGTCTTCACATATACCTAGTAGGTATAATTTTATACCATATTTGCGAGTGAGGTGGAAATGGTTCAAATTATGCAAGTACCGCTATGGCAAAACTTCATCTTAGAGAGGTTATTTTTCTTTCAAAAGTCTCTGCATGATTGGATTAGCTTTCATAAAAATGAAGCAAGCTGTGGTGAAAATGTGTTGTGTTGGTACGAATGGTAGGTAGCATGTTGACTTGATGCTAACGTCTTGATAGATGTGCTATGCACGATGTGACAGCTGACACGGTGAGATCGCGACCAAATAGTCTCTAGTGGTTGGTGGTTCTTCGCTAATGCTGTTAAGTGGCAGTATGGTGGCCACCAGTGAAAATGTAATGGAAATGCCCACTGCCCAGAGGTCCCATCTTCTGATGCTCATCACTGAGTAGTGAGTAGTGAGTACTGCAAACTCTAGCTTATAGGTACTAAAACAGCAAGCACGTATGAAGAAAGATAGACATACAGGAAATAAATACGGTGCTCACGCGCGTGTATTGTCTCGACTCTCGTGCAAACCAGTTGACAAATGTCACATTATACATAACACACGTAGTTAACTAGCTGCCAAGACGTTATCATCAAGTTAACATCGTACCAGTCGTCCCGACACAACACATTTTTCCATAGCTTACTCTAGTAAAAAAAAGCCGTGTAATTGATTATACAGATGCTTTTTTTTAAATGAACCACCTTTTTTCTTTGCACAATCTTGTTCTAAAAAATCTGTTGTCTGGTCAAATGTACTGATTTTCCTATTCAAATGGCTGCTTTGACTGATTGTGGTGACAGTTAATTGATATTTTGACTAGAGTTTCAGTTTGCATGGGTATTCATCGGACATTCAAATGTGTAACAAAATCAAATGTGTAACAAAATCAAATAAATGTTGAAGCAGTTTGCGAGAACGCCAAATTTCATGTCCGCAAACAAAATAAAACTTGAAGCTGACGAAATTCCTAAAGGATGATAATCTCAAGCTCTATCCAAAACGAAAAAAAATCCTTGATCTTTACCTCTTTCAGCAGGGCCTCATTCTTACATTCATCTTCCTCAATAACGATTATTTCCCTGGACCTACGAAAAGACCTTGGCCAAGTTTTCAATCTGCTGTAAGTTTTGATAAGATGTCTCCCATAATGAGCAAACACCTTATCTATCTCCCTTATACGGATATGATTGAACTGATTGTATAAAAATGTTTGAGCAAATGCTTTATCAGATTCATCGACTTCGCCCTCAGTCAGAACCGACTTGAAATCGGGTTTTAGGAACATTTCCAACGGATCTGGCACTTTTTCCAGAAACTCCTGTGCGCTAAAATTGGTCCTGTACACATTCAATTGGTCGCATTCCTGCTTTTTCCTGCAAACAACCGTTTTATCATGGAACATTCTGGACTTGCTTAACTAACGTCAAGTATTCTTGCATTGTAGGGTAATCGTTCTTTTCGATGGCATTGTGTATGAACTCCTGCAGGTCACTCGCAGGTCTGGTGGCTAAGACACGGGCCTGGTTCCGCAAATAGACTGGATCCGCATTGGGCAACATTTCCTTCATATGCTCCCAAATATCCATGGGATCCACTTCCAATTTGACATAATCCACTTGAAAATGCAATACAATGTGATTATTTTACAGAAATAGTAGAAAGGTTGACCACCTGGCAAGCTTGGTATACTGTGTACAAGGGTGATCGCAGGGGAATTGCCCTCCCCCTCCATACTGAAGGTTTCGAGAGAGGTTCCCTCTCTATAATAATGTATACAAAATTTTCCTAGGCGATCAACCGCTCGAGAATAATAATAGAGCCTATTTACTTCAGTCAAACATTAAAGGGATTTCTGTTTCTGATACCTACGACAGAAAAGTGGATTAGTAGAAGACACTTTTGGTACTTTTTTTGGGAATAGAGGATTCAAATTTTGCATCCGACTTCCTTAAAAGAGTTTATGGACGATACTGCCATTTAATTTTCGAATCTTCAAAATATCTAGAAACTTTTGGATTTTCTTTTGCAAAATTGGAAAATTAAATAGCATCACCCACCTATACACACATTTCTCTTTAAGAAAGTCGCATGGCAAATTGGAATTTTCTATTATATAAAAAAAATTATCAAAAATGTTTTCCACTCATCCCATGCTATTTAGAATATGAAAATACCCAAGCCAAAGCTTGCTTTTCTAGTTTCAAAAGATCTAAAATGTAAGATTATTTCCAGTTATACCACCATGTGATCCACAAAATTCGGAATTGGGGTTGGCTTTGGAAACAAAATTCTCGTCGAAACCTCAATTCCGAATTTTGTGGTATTGTTTTCAAGTTTACAAATCTGAACTATTCACTCAATATTGTACGATCAAAAAAATGACTAAAATCTTCAGAAATGACAAACTAGAAAGGGTCGAATAGAAGGACGACCCCTAACCATTCATAATTTCGAAAATGAGTCAATTTTCTTATTTTTTTGCAGGCTCCCTGGAAGATTCTACATACTGAAGCAGGTTCGCTCCTGCCAAGATTCTAGTCGGCTGGGCAAATTTCACAGTTTGGCATTGTAGACTTGACGTCCAACTGCCAAGTGTGCGTCTGGCTTGAGTCCCGAGGTGGGTTATCTGGGCTGGCGGATGTTTCACCTCCAGATCTGAGAAGACTTGAAAAATGGAAATGAATGTAGCCGTAGCCCTATTTGATATGGGTATTGGAGCCATAATTAATTTGAGGACTGTACTGTCAAACTTGAGTTGTCAAACAGCAGTGCAGCCAACTGCCAAGTTCTAGGGAGTTTTCAAATTTCAGATATGGAAACTTAGAAACAAAATCTCATAGCCAACTAGAATCACGGTAGGAGTGAGCGTACTATATTATACTACTGTCCATGTCCGAGATTTATTGAGCACCTGTACAACAGCCCTTGGCTTTGAAATTTTCTATATCATTTCAAAGGGCAGGTCGCTATAGAAGAATTACGGAAGGATGAACCAGCCTATATTTATGAAGAATTCCTTATTTCATCAACTAGGTACCTACTATTATAATACGTTCAACCCTAGTGTGATTCTAGTTGGTTGGAAATCTCGCCACACGACTAGTTCATTCGAATCACACTAGGATTGAATTCAGTATACTACCATATGATCAAAAACTTTCTTACTCAAGGGAGGCTGTGGCCTGGTCAAAATCAGCCTCGTTTGCCCGCCAATGACCAGGAACCACAGCCTCCCTTGAGTAAGAAAGTTTTTGATCATACGGTTCTTAGGGTGCTATTCATAAAATTACCATTTGGAGTTGGCTTTGAATTTCGGAAACAAAATATTCATCAATTTGGAGCAATCATATTGGCTGCTGAGCAAATGTTTTGTCACCGATGTCAACTCTGGATGGAAATTTAATTGATTGCATGAAATTACGAATGTGGGTACCTACTGGTATTTATTATTGACACTGATGTTAAGATAAAGTAGGTACTTTTCACATTTCATTGTACAGGATGCCTCACCTAAATAAAACACCAGCTCGTATTTGTCAAAAAATATCAAGGTAACATAATTTTCATTTTAATGGGAAGAAAGACTCTAATTTGAGTTTTCCTTTGAGGGGTTGTCACAATAGGCGAAATTCAGTGCCATTTCTGCGCTGACGCAACCATGCTAGGGGATTTGAGAATAGTGCCGTATGCTAACACATGTAAAAAGCGTAATTTCAACATTGTCTATTATTGAAACGGCTGGAAATGAAACTTTCAAATAAGCTATGGAAGAAAGAGTGTTTCTTGATCTTTCATTGTGTTCAGCAATGATGGATCAGTTCTAGATACACAATGAGCGAAAATATGGTAACGTGTTTATCAGTTGGTGTGTTTTTGAAAATACCGCCCTACTTCTGGTATTCTTCTCTGCCTTACGGTTGCCGTCCTGTCTGTCAGTGGCATGAAACTGCATGTAAACAACACATGTAAACAAATGGTAACTAATATTTTATCGGGTTATATGTATAATATATCAGAGGTTCTGTGTTTTTTTTTTCAAAAATGACGGGCAGTTTGTTGAGTGCCTGGCTGCAAAAACCGTACGAAAAGAACATTACAGTTCCATTTCATGTGTGTTCCCAAAAAACATCACCTTCTAGGCAACCAGTTATACACTGAAAACGGCTTTTCCGTTCTTTTCGGAACACTACGCGCGGAATTCATTTTTTCGACAGCAATGCACATGGACAATATCATTCCACATAATCCAGCATGGAAGTCAGGAGTTTATTGTCATCCATTTTCCTTTGTTAAATCGATGGCTGAAAATCTGCAGGTTTTGACTTTTCCTAGCTCGCGCAGACGCATGAGTTCCATCCCCTAGCTTTGCGAACCTACAGCGCAACTCGTGCCGCTGAATATCGCATATTCGTACCATGTGAACCACATAATTCGGAATTGGGGTTGGCTTTGGGAACGAATTTTCATCGACTGGAGCAACTGGATTGGCTGAATGACCGAATTTTTCGACTTGAATGCTACCTCTACCTCTCATTATGAATTTTGTGAAGTACACAGTATGTATGTGTATATGTTATCGTTTTTAAGAAAATGCAATATTAACTGAGCAAGTCATTGAGTCACATGAATTATGAATTTGAAAACTGATGACTGGCAAAACTATTATTTTGAAATAAAGAAGGTAACTCTTTCCCTAAGCTTTCTTTTGATATGCCTCTGATATCTGTACGTAGCTCCTTGAAGGTGATGAAATCATAACAAGGTGTTTATGAATTGGTTATGTGATTATTGCGTTAGCTGGACTTTAGTACAGAATATCTGGCATGCTGTGCCGAGCACAGAGATCAATGGCACATCAAGTGGAAGGCTAAAAGGGCTTTTTCTTTTACTCAAAAGTACTATGTTATACAAATCATCAATTATAAAATTCTTGTGACTCGTTTGGTTAAAATGTACTTATTTTCTTTGAAACTAAAGCACATACAAACACACTCAAAAGAAAGCTCAAGATTCAAGCTTTTCATCTATTAAAAAAAAAAAACATTTTTTGGCTTGATTCTTTTGTGAGAAAAACAAGCAGGTATATTTTAAATGAGAAAACCCCTTGGGACATCTGTTTTAACTGCATAATAAGAAAAAGTATTTGAGTTCTCTACTGATTTTTTCCAAAATCAAAGGATATAATGACTGATCTCTGGTCTTATAGAAAATACTCACTTTGTGACAAATCAGCAGCAATCAAGGAAAAATCAAAAGGATCATATTTCCCGCAGAATTCGATGAGAAAATCAGGGCAAATGCCAGGAAACATGTTCAACAAAGAATCAAAATGGTGGCTGAACTGGCCCAAAGACTGTTTAGTTTTGAAGTCACTGCTGAAGCCAACAGCACCTTCTGCGCTGCCTCCAGAATATAAAGTTGAATCGCCAGATTCTATCAATAAATTCACCATTTCTTCAAACTGTTCTTGGGGTGTAAGGCTGTCTTGCGACTCTTGGACCATCGCGATGATTTCATTTATTTGTTGTTCAGAATGAGTCAGGTAAAACAGCTCCAGTAGTTGTCCTTTGAAGTCGATTGGTGCCTCGGCCATGGTGCTCGAGGGTCTGGAAAAAACACACTCAGTAAGCAAACTCTACTGGAATTTTCAGAATTTTAGTGTTGAATACCTCGAATGTGGTCCTGGAAGTCAACAGTGCAAATTACGGCAGAGCTCTGTACTTCACCCAGTAAAAAACAATGGAAGGAAGTTCAGTAATCAGTCTTACCAGGAAAATGGGTTTCAAAGATAAAATCCCTTATCACACAATTAAATTACCGTTGATTTTTTAAATAAAATGTAGGTGCTATCTAACCTTTATCAACACAATAAACCATATTAAACTTAACAGAAGTGAAATCTGGAATTTCTAAAAATAAACTAGGAAGAAAATAAACATAACGCGGAGAACATGGATCATTTCCACCGCATCGGTGACCGTGCCTTGCCGACTCGGTGGTTTAGCCGATTTCAGGTTATGTTATTCATATGCGTCAAAAGTCAAAACAAACGTCACTCACGTCAGCAAGGGAGAAATTCCAGTGGCGTCAACTGCAACCGGGCTGTGATGTGAGTCGGGTATTTACCGGGCAGGTAGGTAAATATAAACCGGGTACTTACCCGGTATTTTCCCGAGCGATATTTACCCACCCTACCCAGTTGGACAGAAAAGTTGACACTGTTGACAGTGTTGACGGTTCAATGATTTCTTTTTCCAAGTTCCAAGGCATTATAAACAGAACTTCCAAAGCACTTATTATTATTTTGCTGCTGTGAGCAAAAAGCATTCTTATTTGTTGTTGTTCCTCCAATTGAGGTCTCCAATTTTCTGTTGTCTCTCTTTACTGTGACGTCATGCGTATAAGATATGGTTAATCGAGGTCATTGGGCGCTTCCCAATAAGGCGTATAAGGACACAATTCGACACATTTGGACACAATTTGACACAGCTAGCGTTCCAATAGCAGTAATAGCACCACATGTCGACACAATCGAAACATTGGCGAGGCTGAGTTTAGAATTGAGCTGGCAAGTGCACTTTGACATTGTGTATCCGTCTTGTCGCAGTTATTGGAAAGCGCCCAAATGTTTCTTGAGATATGACATTTCGTTTCTGACAATGGGAAATTTTTCGAATCTGACAAGCGCTCTGTCGTGTATTTATTTGATTTCAGCATGGATTTCATTATTTCACTTGTTCTTACCCTCGTTCTTACCAATAAGTGTGTTATATGTAGTGGAAAACTGAGAAGATACAGAAATGGTTCAAGGGTGTTGTGTCGCTCTATGCGAGTCGAGAATAAGACGAATACACCCAGCATAACCATGCACCGGTTCACGAAAGACCCAAACTTGATGGAAGTGTGGCTGCACCAGCACCAGCAGAGATCACGCTGCACCAGACACGTGCATCTTACTACGAAAAAACTCTATTACTTCGTCCATTAAAAACTCCCTTATGGGCTCTAGTGACTTTCCCCACATGATAATGGGAACAGTATAGCTATCCGATTCAAAATTCCCGCAAAAGTCAGAAACGAAACGTCCAAACGTCATAAACGTCAAAACGTCAAAGGTGACCTCGAAAATCCATGTATTTTCAATCTCCTAAAATTGGAAAGGTCAATTGTTTGTCACAATCAATGAATGTAATAGTAATAATAATAATAATAATAATAATAATAAAATAGATGCCCTATTAGAGACCCGATTTTGGGTAAATACGGTATTTAAATCGATAAATACTTGAATATAAAAACCCGGGCCGGGTATTTTACATCACTGCCTATGATTTTTCTTTTCTAATGTGTTATGAACCACTAACCATCAGACTATCAAGGGGTCTTGAGTTGAATCGTAAGGGGCCACGCGTTTTTGGTAATTCCAATAGTAGGAATAGGCTGAAGGCATCATCAGTGTCCAATACCTAAGGTTCTGTAAAAGATTTGCGGATTATCTACTAGTTTTCAAAGAAAAAAATTTTGGAGTTACGGAACGGCCCATGCAGTGTACCTATTTTCGGCGATCGACTCGATTTCAAAAATCTCAAAAGTAGGAATGGACTAAATAAAACAGTGTCCAAGATGGTTATGCGAAAGAAAATGTGAAAAATCAAAGAGGGTGGGTTAGGAAGAAAAGGTGTGGTAGTCATGGCAACTAGTAAGAATAATCCTACGTGCAAACGTTCAAGTTCAGTAGACCATTTCCACATGACGCCACACGCACGTGTCGAACGGCTGATCCGGGGCAACGTCAACATGTCAACTATACGTGTCAGTTTGTCAAAACTTTGTGTCACCAGTGACTTTCACACACCGACACCGACTGACAGATTGACATATTACCAGTCTGACTGACGCACATGACTGACGTAGCCCAAGTGCCCCGTGACAGATAAGGCACATCTGACTGACGTTGCCCCGAATCAGCTGTTCAAGACGGATCTGCGTGACGTCAGTGGAAATAGTCTATTGCCTAAATGGAATATTTAATGTAAGAAAATCGCAAACAGAGAGAGAGATGACAACTAGGTGCTGGGTGACAGCTGACAACACGTCATTTTTCGCATCCGTTTCTTGTGTGCTTTTCGATGGCACAAAATTTTAGATGGCCCACGGGAAGGCACAGAACTGGGTTGCGTTCGAAAACTACACTCCTTCAGTAATTATTTTCTACGTTTTGGGGTGGGGGTATCAAGTAAGGCAAAGTAACTATCACTTTCCGAACGATTTTTCTTGATTTTTCCTGTGCTGGAAGGTCAATGTCCCCGCCAAAGATTGGCGATCCAGTTTTTAAGTGAACATAACCTATACCTTGACGGCTTTTAAAGTAAAGTAAGCTTTTTTGATAAAGTACCCATTTTTATAGGTGCTACCTACCATTTAAGTACCCAATCGAAGCCATTAGGTTTGTTCCATCAGAAATCCCAAACTAGTCACCGACAGTTTGCAAACTGTAAGCAATGCGCATGGCCCACTTTGGACCAGTTTCCGTCTGGCTGCTGCTCGTTGATGGAACAGCAAACCGTCAATCATGGCTAATGGCTAGGTACTCAATTTTCTATTTGGCAGTTTGCAGCTGGTGGGGCCTTGCACTGCCACTTTTACACACCGAGGGCGCCACGACCGTTGGGGGCAAATTCGACGATTTTGACGGCGTTGACGCTTCAGCGACCGACGTCCGTCATTTTATGTCTTGATTTGAAATTTGGATAACCTCTGTTTCTTGCTTGACGTCTCCAGTCACTGTCAGTTACTGGTCAAACTACTCAAACTCCCCTGTTTTTCGCGTCGTTACGGCCGCTTTATCGAAGTAGGCGCCCCCTACGGTAGTGGCGACCTCACGTTGAGTTTTTCAATCCACGTTTACCATCACGTACATCACTTCAGCGCATACATGAGAACGCATACCTGCAGAGCGCGTTAATTTCAATTTTGACGCACGAAGTTTCACTGTCAATATGGCAACTGAAATGTAAATAAACATAAGGAACCTCCTAACCATTCAACATTCAACATTTAATATTGTTCAGAATGAAATGTTACGTGTCGTATGGCAAAAATACGCAGAAAAGATTCAGGTGATACGAAACACAACGAGCTGCAAGGCGATCACCGAAACAAGAGCGTTATTAGGTTAGGTATGGGTTAGGTTTGTCGAAACGTCATTTGACGTCAAGGGCTGTCAGCTACCATTTGCGATTTGCGTGACATTTACACACGCACACCGTATTACAGTGTTGTAAACTTGTTGTCGTGATATGAGATATGGCAACGTCCTACTTTCACAGGTATGCGCAGAAGCCTTTCGGGAAACGTGGATTGCAAGGCCCCATTAAATGAACGAATAATGAAACCACCAATATAATCCATATTATTTGTAAACATTGACCAGAGAAGAAGGCTTGATGCCAAATAAATATATTCCGCTGCGCAATCCCGGACGATAAGTCTCCGTAAAATCCGCAAACTTTTCTGACCGTCCCGAAACTAGTTTGAGCCGATGGTGGAACAGTGGATCGTCAGTCAGGGGATCGTCCGAGATTTTGATGAAACGCCAAAATCGTAATGCGCATGCTGCTGACGTCCACGGACCGTCAGGGACTGCTGATGGAACTAACCTATTATTGACAGAGAAATATGTGAAGTACTTGACGAGTGACGAGTAACTTTCATGGCGCTCGGAAGTGCTGCAAATTTTGTCACTTTCAACGCGACACTTTTGAGTTCTCGAACGGTTCAAGGTGCGTTCAGTCAGCTTATTTAGTCGCAAGTTTTAATTTTAGTCGTAAGCGCTGCATCGCTTAGGTATTGGCTGTTCTGAGGAGGCTGGTTCATAAGAGCCAATGGGCGTCGCTACGCTTGCGACTAAAACTAAAACTTACGGCTAAATAAGCTGACTGAACGCACCTTTACTGCGTTACCGATAGTGCGCGCAGAAGAGATCTCGAACGGTCCTTTCTGCGACAATCGCAGAATAGTGTTGTTCTCGAACGTAACCCTGGGGTGAGAACACGTAGATGGAAAGCACCGTGCCACCGTGTTGCATCCGCACATACGTAAATGGCAGAGGTGTACCAAACTTGGAGCTAGGTGAAAAGCTGAAAAGCACCCATTGGGTTACTCGGTGGGGACTAATCATCGTGAGTAGAAAGCAACAGAGTTTGTTTCGTGGTTGTAAAAAGTGTTTAAAATGTAGCCGTTAAGTGTACTCGACCCGGAGGCAGTAGTTGAAGACCCAAATAGGTCGAAACACGAAACACGTGTCGGTTGGATTTCGATGGTTGTTGCTCTGTCGGTCTGATGTTTTGAGATTATTTTCCCAATTTTATATAAATAAATGTTATCATGTATAACTCCTATATCGCGACAACTCCTGCTAGGACGAGTGCCACTTTTCTTTACGTAGACTCGTAGACTACGCAGAGAAAATAGGAAAAGACTAGCCTCCCTGGAATGGAAATTCGCTGCGGTCGATGATGGGACATCGTCTCTTGTGGTTGGCGCCTCCTCGCTAATGCTAATACTGCTACGTGAGCCACTGAAGAAAATGATGCCCAAGCGGCTGAGCGCAGTAATACTGAAGAAAATTGAATGAAAATTGGCACTGTTCAGAGGTTCCAGTGCTGTTAATAGAACTTTCTAAATCGACAATAATTTTTTGAGTTAGATTGCACAAGGAGAGACGCGCGTGAGTGCAATGTGTAGCGGATTTTTTCACTTGAAACTTGTATATTTCCTGTATGTATCTCTTTATTCTTCATACCTCTGCTTGTTGTTTCAGTATAAGCTAAACTAGGTAGTAGAATGGTAGTAGGTACACACAACACACAACTTAGTGATTTTGATTCCATTTTCTTTAGTAGGTATCTAGTGCTGCGCTTGGCCACTTGGTCACCATATTCTTCAGTGATCACCGCTCACCTAGCAGTATTGACGAGGAGCCGCCAACTCGTAGAAACGATGTATCATAATATCTTCGGCCACTGCAAATTTCCACTCCAGGGCGGTTCACGTTTTCCTATTTTCGCAGATTAGAAAAGTTCTATTTGCGCGTCAATAGTGTCACGATGACTCACACTATACAACATACAACATCTATCATATCTATTAAGGCGTTAGCTAGCATCAAGGTATCACCGGTTCATTGGTGCCAAATACAACACATTTTTCTTTTCCCATAGCTTCTTCTGATGAAAAAAGCCGTGAATTGTTTATACTGTCGGGAAGGGTTTAGGTTGGTTCTTCCTGACTTTCTTGGGGCTGGTGTTTGCAAGCAGGGTGGAAGGTTTGGAAGAGCACACGATAAAGTTTTACATTGTTTTATTAACACACATTAAATTCACAACGACACCCGAGACGACATGAAGATAAGCCGCGAACACAATCCGTACAACAACAAAATGATAATGGAATAAACAATTAATTATTAATTTAGACACAGAAGGGCATAGCGGCCCGCCGCAATTACAAAGAATGAATTCGATCCGGAGCTATGGATACTCCTAGATTTATAGGCAACAGGAAACATCGTAGACCAATCAGATTGATGCCTGTTTCCTGGTGCAGGTGAACTTAGTACCACACGAGGCATAAACTGCAAAGCGCATCGTTTGCAGGATCAGCATTCCTGTGCACCTCTTCTTTTTGCTGAAGGCAATTTATGAATTATTATAATTTATACCTAATAAACTAGTACGTACTTAAGGGATGAGCCTTTCCCCTATGGCACTTCTGTCATGTTCATGACATTTGCCCACCCTTCAAAAACTCAGGCTCAGTCCCTTGAGCCGCGTTAAGAAAAAGAAAAAAAATTACCACAATTAACTCTCTAAAAACAAAACTGCTGGATTCTATACAATTGAAAAAAAAAATGAATGATAATTATGAGCCTCTCGTAATCTTCTTATGTCGATGTCGTTGGCGTAGGCATGCGAGTTTTTCTTAGTTCGGATCGGCTGTAGGGCTTTATGCGAGTGCCTGTACACAGACGTGGCTTTGTGTCGATTGCTCGTTCCTTTTTTCTCGGAGGGTTACTGCGACTTTCGCCCTCCTGGAATTTCTGCACCTCGTTCCTTCTGCACTCTTTGGTTTGACCGGCCCATCTACATGTCGGCTGCCGGAACTCCGTCCTTTGGGGACTTTTCTCGACTGGCTACTCATCAACTTTCACCAATCTGGGCATCCTGGACGCTTTTATATTCGATTCACCACCTGAATTCTCCAACATGCCAACGTACTGTGTTGCGACACCCACAAATGCCTTCAGCCTCACCTCTCGACTTTGTGCTCGCGATGCTACTCTCGTACTCCTCGAAATTCTTCGTGCTCTGTTTTTACTTAGAACTACCTATCTACCCATGGACTAAAAGAAATAAAATATAGCATAAAGGGATCACGCGTTGCTATTAAAAACAAGTTCCATTCAACAAAACAAATTTCAAATTTTTTGACCATAATACATAAAAAAAAAATGGATTTACCATGATTAACAATTGACAGAGCTTTACTATACCAACAAAAATTATTCGGAACCTTTTTTTCACCTGAAAGAAAAACTCATTCACTCGCTTTTTTCCAAATAACCAGTGGTAAGTATTTAATAACTTTTTTCAACATTCTCTCTTTTTTTTTCTGCTTCGTTTTTTTTCAATTCCTTTCTCCGGATTTTTTCCTGAATTTTCTGGTATATTCGCTCAGTTTCAACTAGTTCAAAGACTCTAAAGTTCCAAATTCCAACAACTAAACCTCCTTCAGTGAAAAAATCCGTGATCGAAATTCCGCTTTTTCAAAAAAATTTAATATTACACCCAATTGAAGCATTAGCTTGTTTTATACTTGTACTGGTCTGGTGTTTTTTGAACTCCCTCTTAATTCTACGTTTTGAAATTCGTTCGACGACACAAAAAAAGCAAAATGCGTAGATTTCATCTTCTTTACCGTATGTATAATTCTCGTGAAATTTGATTTAAGAGAAAAAAAATTAAAAAAAAATTGTACAGCTTTTTGAAGTACTGTTCTCGTTCAATTTGTCCGGAATATAAATTAAATGTAAATTAAATGTAAATATAAATTATCATGTTATAACATTTCTCATGGGATTCCAAAATAAAATAACTAAATATTATCGCGATATTTCGAAGTGAGTAGCTGTTCAATTTATCCCGAATATAAATTAAAAAAGACAAAATCGGTATAGCTGAGCCGTTTTGTATTTCCTGAAATATACCTTGATTCGTTGACCTCGTACTTTCCTTCGTATAATTTTGATTTCTGACTCGAGTCTTTTAATTTTCGTTACGCTTCGTGTTTTGTTTCAACTTTAATCCTTATCCCAACTTTCCTAGAGCTTCCCTGGATAATAATGTTTTCGACCGAATTTCGTATTCCCATATTATAGCTAAACCTACCGTATTACTTTATCGGACCACGTTATAAGATTGAATATCAACTTGACCAGAAATATATCCTCGATTTAAAATTTAAAAAAAAAATCAAAAGAATTGAAATGAAATTTCTATGTAGATTACCTTCTTATGAACCTTCGAGGCGCGGAACTGTTTTATTTTTACGTGTTTCACTGAATATCTTTCTCGACAAAAAAATTGACTTTCTACTACATCTGTTCTCAAGGACTTTATACAATTTATTCAAAACTTCCCCGATTTTTCCTTATACTTTCCTCCTGTTTCGACTCGGTTTTTTTTCCATTTATTGATTCTACTCCCTTTAAATAAAAATCAGAAACTTATCGACTTTGACGCTTAATCGTTTGTGGTGGATTTTACATTTATTGGAGATCTCACTTGTCTCCTACATTTTTCTTGTACCGGTACATTACAATATTCCTTTAAAAACCTTTATATCCTCGGCTCCCTGCCGGTATATTTAACCATTTAAATCTCCATATCTCCATTACCATCGGCTTCTCGCCGGTATACCTACGCATGTATGCGTTTTCACCAACATTTTTTCGCTGCGCTCTGCAATTCTCAAACCTCAACATTTATGCGATTTATCCTGGTCATGTTTCGGATCCGGGTGACGCGTGACGATTGGAAATCACTATCCCCCGCCCGAAACCTGTGACGTAACCCCAAAAGCGATTTTATTTTCACCAACCGTCAGGAAAATATCAAAAATTAACTCTATGTACACTACTTATTATTACTATATACAACTTGTCGCGCAATTTTTACTAAATTCTTTCATTTTCCCGCAGGACGGCCTTCCATGACAATTGGGGTGGATATCTAGTGTGAAAATAAAATCCTAAGTGGTGATATCGCGTGTTTGTCCAGTTCCTCCTATATTTGCTCGCGCGCTATGCACTTATGGTGCTATTCTACGGTTCAACTTAGTGAAATAGTTTTATCAAGACTTCCTGTTGGCGGTGCTTCAAAATATAATACTTGACAAAAGTATTAGTAGACTTCAGTCCCAACTATTTTATTCGCAACCGCTGAAACTAGGCATCCGTGAGTAGCTGGCTCACGCTCGTCTAACAGAACTAATTCGCTTGTAAACCGTATTCAAGACGCACCACCTGTAGTGCTATTTTTGGGTACCCATTTTTTTCCTTTGAAAAAATCATTATTCCTTCTTTAAACCACACATTTTTACCACCTTTGTGGCGTGATTACCTGTAAATCCACCGATACGGACCTAGCTTCTTAACTTCGTATTTTTCCTGTTATTGCAAAAGTTTCTTGGACTGCCAGGATTTGTTTTTCCGCAATTGGCTAAGTTGCACAAACCCTACACGCCCTTTTCCACTCGCTTACAACAGCGTTGCCCATTTTTTGTGTAGCTGGTTCCTACGCAAAGACAAAACAAATCGCAACATTTTTACTTGTCAACTTGCCTGGTCCTTTGTTAAGTCTTTCGTCTTTTTCTGCCTTGTCTTTTCCCTTGAAAAAAAATTAAAACTTCCCGAGTCCTTGTGTCCTAAAAAAAAATATCGTTCCGTGCTCGTCTTTCGTGGTCCGTTTTTCCTACCTAAATTTTTCGTAAAACCCAACATGTGCATGATCTACTACCAAAAATTACTGTTCACCAGTATTAATAATGTTGAGGTTCCTACGTTTTAGCTTATATCTTAATGATCTTTATCGAAATTTCCCCCCTAACTTTATAACTCTTTGAGTAACTGGAAAAGTTACTTCCAGCACCTAAGTTACTTGTCCAGTCAGGGTGGCCAAATACTAAAATAAAAAAAAATCGATACCTGCTAGACGTAGGATCTCTCTAATTAAAATTTTTCTTCAAATAAAACAAAAATTTGCACATGTGTGATTTTACTGCGTAATGTACAAAGCTGAATCATTCCTTGAAAAAAAAAAAAATTAAATCATTTGTACTTTTCATCTATCTTATTCCTACTATCCCTTGATGGGCTCGAATCAGCCCTGTACCTATCTCTGAAAAAATTACATTATCCTCTACTTTCTACATTTTACTATTGTTATTGTGGCCATAAAGAAAAGTTTGATACGCCAAAATTTTACGAACGCTTCCTGTATATTTTTTATTATCTCGAAAACTGCATTTTCAGCGAATATCTCCACGCGTTGAAACCGTCGACCTTTGTGACCGTGTCGTATGACTTTATTGTGATAACTCGCGTCTTCGTGTCCACTGTAGGTACCTACGTTAATTAATCGCATTCTTCCTACCTTCGCGTAATAAACAAAACGCATTTTACGTACCAAAACAAATTGAAAAAAAAATATCGCGACCTAGCAATTATTACGCTGAAGTTACCTGATTCTACGTGTGGCCCAGAGGTTTTGGACTTGTGCTCGAAGACGAAATATGATGGGTTGGGAAAGCAAAAGCTTCAACAGTAGACCTCCTGTTGACTTGAATGACAATCTTAGTCTCTCGTCACACTTATGCTTTTTGGAATGGGGTAGGTTAGGTTTTAATACAGGCTTTGGTAAGTAGACTTCCAATACCAACTTGGCGACAATCTTAGTCTATGTCGGGCCAGTATTTTTTGGGTGGGTGGTTGGGTCCTGGGTTGCACACATAAAATCAAAAATTTATCGTACTCTCGCGTTCTTCCGATTTGCCGCGTGTGTCACCATGTCTCGCTGGCCAGCTTTATCGCGTGTCCTCCAAGATACCATTCCACCATGCTTGCATTTTTCTATTAATTACCGTACTCGCTTGGCTAGTTCGAAAGGTATTACGGGCTCTGCCCTTTTGCGTAATGCAAAGGGCGAAGGGCCTCCACCATCTGTCGGGAAGGGTTTAGGTTGGTTCTTCCTGACTTTCTTGGGGCTGGTGTTTGCAAGCAGGGTGGAAGGTTTGGAAGAGCACACGATAAAGTTTTACATTGTTTTATTAACACACATTAAATTCACAACGACACCCGAGACGACATGAAGATAAGCCGCGAACACAATCCGTACAACAACAAAATGATAATGGAATAAACAATTAATTATTAATTTAGACACAGAAGGGCATAGCGGCCCGCCGCAATTACAAAGAATGAATTCGATCCGGAGCTATGGATACTCCTAGATTTATAGGCAACAGGAAACATCGTAGACCAATCAGATTGATGCCCGTTTCCTGGTGCAGGTGAACGTAGTACCACACGAGGCATAAACTGCAAAGCGCATCGTTTGCAGGATCAGCATTCCTGTGCACCTCTTCTTTTTGCTGAAGGCAATTTATGAATTATTATAATTTATACCTAATAAACTAATACGTACTTAAGGGATGAGCCTTTCCCCTATGGCACTTCTGTCATGTTCATGACAATACATAGTCATGTTTACTCATGTATGTACAATGTACATTGTAGTCATGTTTCTCGACACCAAATTCCAAGAATTTATAATAATGCAAACCTTCAATCGTCCCTTCCCAGTTTATTCCTGGGGTCAGGCATAAACTACAATTACTATTTATTTTCAAATCATAGAGTCTAAGGAATTTTCTGACCCTCTTGGGGTTGGGCCTAATATACACTTATACAGGTGTCTCAACAAAAGTATCGCATTCCGAGTCCAGAACGGTATTGTATTATATAGAATCTACACAAGAACACGAGGACAATTATCATTAAAAAATTAATGACATTTATTTTGAAAGATACGGGGGGGGCAAAGGTTGGGACTTCGTCCCTCACTATTTACGTGATTTGAAGTGGTTTTGGAAAACTGTTTGTCAGACTTATCAGTAAAAATTATCCACCAGTGGGTGTGCACTGAATTTTTGGTACCGATATCGGGTGAGTCAAAATCACAAAAATACAATTTTTTTTCATTAATGCCTGTAAAATATTTTCTTGGTCCCTAAAACAGTTTAGAACGAGATATGACACTTTTCGTTCCCATAGAAGATTTTTTATTGACGTTTTTGAACAAAAAATTATGAGATTCATGAATCATCCTGTAAGTATATAAAATAAAAGTTCAGTGCACATCCAGTGGATGATAATTTTTGGTGGTTAGTCTATGACAAACAGTTTCCCAAAATCACTTCGAATAACGAAAATGGAAGGCAACCAAGTCCCACCCTTTGTCCCTCCCCCCACATATTCTAAAATAAACGTCATCAATTTTTTTAAATATTTTTTTCATGTTCTTGGGAGGATTCCATGTCATGTCGCCCTGGACTCGGAATGAGATACCCTGTAGAGTCCTAAAGTTAAGGTGGGTATAGTTACGTACCTACGAAGATAAGTAACTTACCCAAATACTTTCATAGGTACATCCCATTCACGTTGTAAAATGTAAAGTTTAATTCAGTAAATGTCACTTTTTCAATTGATCGTGCGCTCGTACATGGAGAAATGCGATGGCCGGGTCGCAACGTATTTTGCTGAAAATTCAGCATAGGATGTGTTGGAGGAAACCTGACTCAATCGAATACTTCATTTTTCAAGATCGCACGATCAGGTCAAAAAATGATATTGCCTACTGAATTTACAACGTGAATGGCATACCTATACCAAATATCAAATATGTGTACAAAAAGGTACCTACCTACGTCTATGTAGGTACTTATGATAGATAAATAGCCAGGTACGTAATCGCAATATCTCCTAAAGTTATCTTTTCTTAATGAGAATGGAAAGTGAAGTATTTTTCTATAACGTGATAAAGTTTTACCCACAATAATAACTACCCACACAGTTTCATAACGAATTTCTTGTAAAAAATTATTAATCGGAAATATTGTTTTCCTTGTGGAACATTCAGTAAAGAAACAGGAGTTTTTCAACACCCGAGAGGAGATGAAGTACTTCTTTTTACTAAGTTCACCTGTCATTATCTTCACTGGAAGAGCTGGGGCGAATCACTGACAAATTTACCCAGAGGCTCAACAGACGCGCACCCAGGGCCACCTAAACGGAAAGAACCCTGTAGGTAAAGGCTCTTTTTTAACGCATTTTCAATAGAAAATGACGCTTATATGGCCAGTTTGTCCGTCTGTCTGTCCGTGTGGAAATTCAGAAGTTGGTACTCCTCCTCAGGAGATGAAGCTAGCAGAGCCTTGGAACTTTTTCCGATGGATAGCTTGGGTCCTCAAGGGTGGCCAGTGGGCAGATTGGATTTCATGAATGCACCGCCATCTTGGTCGCCATATCAAAATCTCTTCATTTTGATTTTCATGAAACTTGAAACGTACGCTTGTCCCGTATGATAGTTTCTTCTTATTTTCAAGCTATATTTCATAATTCCGCCGCTATATTGGCCGCCATATTGAAATCTCTCATTGGTGGAACGATTTTCAATAGAAAATGGCGCTTATATGGCCGGTTTGTCTGTCTGCCTGTCTGTGTAGAAATTGAATTCTGAGCTCGCTGATATCAATGACTGGTATGCAATGACTCATCCTGTATAACCCAAAAACTTTTGTCTAAGCTGGATTGTATTTTTTATCACCCTACCATTTAATTTTATTCCATAATTTTCTTTTATCAGTGGTGCGAGCACATTATGGATGTGTTTTATTTCTTTTGTAAATTGGTCAAGGGTCTCCAATCAAATCACTTATATGATATAATAAGTGGTGCGATTAATTTCGATAATTTCATGGGATCGTTGTATTTTCAGCTTTGGGAATAATGTAACGAAATGATATTGTTACGGTATTCGGGTTCGCCTATCTCGAAATTAAACGCGCTGATTTACTTGTGAACAGACTGCACTCTATTAGCTACTACCCAACAACTAAATAACGCACAGAATTATTAATCGCTTGGAAATTCACAATGTCGCCGAGATGTTAACGCCACGATCGCTCGATTCAAACTCTCCCGATGCCAGGTCGAGTTCCTCTCTTATAGTGGCATCGAAGGTTCTGGATGCTTCCTGATGGTGTTTCCAGTACACGAGGATTTTTCTGGTATCTGGGTCGAGAATATACGCGTACCTTCTACGGCACCTCCGCCAGAAGTCTCGACGTGTCGTGACCTACCGTTGAAGTCTCTTGATGCTTCCCGAATGCAACGCGGAAATCTAGATTTCTCTAGAAAAAGCCGGGATGGTCGCGAGCTTCGTAACAATATTGATGAAAAAATTTGACCATCAAACATGCAGGCATTATATTTGTGAAGACTATACCTACAATGAATTGACAGCGCAGAATGAGAGGAGAAAATGCGCTATTGAGCTTTACATCCGTGAGGGCACATTCACTTGTTCATTCAAGTATTTCATGACAAGGAACTAAAAAATTACCGTTTGATGGAATATATTACATGATCCGGAAAACTCAAGTTCTTTTTGTTTTTATGAAGAAGGTCGTTTTGAAATTATTGATGGATGGATGGATGAGTGGATGGGAAGAACTTCTGGCTCATCTCTTACATCTCCGAAGTCATATTCTGAGACTAAGGTAGTATTCACGTTTTGTTTTGGAACGTTTAAAAAAGAAAACAGATCCATTAACTGACACCCTGCTCAAACACATTTACCTACATAAAGAGCTGAAAGTGAGCTGAGATAATCTTGCAAAAAGAACAAACAAAACTTCTCTATAGTCACAAGTTTACTTTCGGAATTAGATTTGCGGGTACCACATATAGCAGCACTTTGAACTTGTTTAGGTACCACCTTCGCCAAACTGTACAGACTCATGATGATACTTCGCAACTCGTACCAGTTTACAGCGCCTTCGCCAAAATATAACACCACACAATCAATGAGTGTTACCCAAGGTACCAGTGCCTTGGCCAAAATGTAACGCAGCACAGGTAGAGTTTCATATCTTGACCGCGATGCGCAGTGAGGCAAGACATTTTGGTATTTCGACACTGGTAGGTAGGTACCTAGGCATTTAATAAAAGAAAAAAAAATTGATTCAAAATGGATTTTTTTCGCAAAAAGAAGTTATTCTTATCGCTAAAAATTCATCTTTATCTCAGTTTATTTGGAGCTTATCTGGAGTTAAAATATTTACGTAGTTAAAGAGCTCGTTCGGAGCAGATTTAGAGGAAAAATTTTAGATGTTGCAAATTGATTTCGAAAATGAAGTAGGTATCTCATCTAGGTACTAACTGATGGATGGCTTTTAGATTTTGTCTAGCACAGGTTCAAGTCAGGAGCACCTCTTGTAGGTATAAAATTCTTTCATAAACTTCGCGAACTTGTCGAGAAACAGTGTCACCGGCTTCTAAAAATTAATAATTCAGACGTTTAATTTTAAACGGGTTGCAAATCAAAATATGAAAACCAATAAAATATCCCGGGACGTGTGGGATAAAATACATAAAAACCAATAACTGTGCATATATCCCGTTCACTTTTTATTTTCAGTAGGTAGAATGACTTCTGATAGGTTCGCTCCAAAACTTTCCAGCTTCAAAAAGTCATTCTATATTGAATTTAAAACGTGAACGCCATATAGCATATTCAATTAAGTAGGATATTTTTTTCATTTTCTCTATTCTTATTTCTAAGAAAAACTAAATAAAAGTAAGTATATTGCGTAGTGAACTAGTGAACAACAAACGGCTCCCGTAGATTGATATTATCACTGATGGTATGACGCTGACGCGACTTATCTTTGACGTGTACATTATGAGCATGCTGGCGTATATATCTATATTCATGAATCAGTTTGAACTCAGCAACACCCCAAGCAACAGCAAGGACACTAGGCTAGTGCTCTGAGTGAAAAGGCCAGGTGAGTAAACTATTTTCGCTTTCTTTTACATGAAGGATGCGGCTTCAAAAACCGGCGTTTTTTCAACAATATGCGAGTCACTTTAGGTATTTTATATTCATCCGCATGCCGAAATAATAGCTGTACAGTGGTAAAGGATGTAAGGTAGATAATAATATGGGGTATGCAAAAATAAAACGGTGTAGCCGCGTCCCACAGTTGCTCAATATTTATACGTTCTACCTTTGGTACATACAGGTACGTGCAAACAGATAAGTAGCTACAAACACCATATTGCTTCACAGTCGAACAAGTGAATTTTGAACAGCTGTACCTGGAATCCGGCAAAAATTATTGTGGAGCTATTCTTGTTCTGATCAGTATTTATTTCGAGAATCTGATCCAAATTTAATTTGTTTACATTGTTATAATTAATTAAATGAAATAGCGTTTCCAAGAATGTTTCTATTGTATACTGTGATAAAATAATGTAAATTTGACACAGATTTTCGATATGATTGTAGCAAATACCCACTATATTATAGTGAGAAGACGTGCGAACTTTCGCCAGGTAGGCATAGCCGGTTACTGGTTATAGGATAGGTAGGTACATCCGAAGTATCTACTTACTTTACGGTGCATTTTTGTAAATCATCATAACAGTAGAGGATGTGCTTACCAAATAATTTTTATGATAAAGGCTTAATGATACAGAGGTCAGATGTGATACACAAATGGGACTCTGTTAGTTTCAGAAAAATATGATAACGAATCAATTTTATGATTTTTATTTATTCACCATACAAAGATTCACATCAGACGAGATACAAATGATACACATCCAGATATTTTGCTACTTATTTATTAATGATTAGTAGGTACAATTATTGAGTAAACTGCATACGAACAGTAGGTATGAGTCATCTGGTGCAATGAAATGCAACTTGAATGCGCATTAAGTATTTATGATTTCTTCTAAGTAAATCCTATAGTAAGTAGATATATACGGTGTAGCTTTATATCACAACTTTGATGTTGTGTAAGTACCTGATGCCTTTATACAGAAATTTTCGTATATACATGCCTACATTAAATGACAATTATAAAATGGTTTGCAAACGGAAAAGATAAACTCTGTTTACCATTTTAAGCCAGTAACCTTCGTATAAAGTACTTAATAAAAGTACGCAACATTTTATGTAATTGTGAGTACTTATTCACCAGAATTATACCTACGTTTTATTATTTTCAGTTCCAAAATCTAAAAATGGAGAAAGAAACGCCACCACCATATAGTCCACCGCCACCGGGGTTTAATGCTTATTCAGAGCCGCCACTTCAACCCATGGGACCGCCACACCCTCAGCCTCAGAACTATTCCTCACAGACTCACGGTACTTAATCGCACTTGAAAAAAATCCAGTATCATCAACAAATTGAAATGAGCCTTTAGGTAATCACTCAAAGAACCTTTAAACTTCACGTTTACCTCCAAATTTCCATGCTTCATGTTCAAACTTGGACAAAATATACCGGGTGGATGAGACCAGTAACTTAGTTGAGTACAGGAGCCCTATTCTTGAAACGGGGAACACAGCACAGCTCACATGTGTAGTTGCTAGGCAAGGACCAATCATAGCTCTTCTTCCATAGCAACACCGCATGAGAACTTTGTTCCCCGTTTCAAGAATAAGGCCCCAGGAGTTGAGTAGTAGGAAGTTTTGAACATAAAACGTATAAATGCGGAGTCTTAGGTAAATCTTAAAGGTTCTTCAAATTACAGGCGCATTTAAATTGGTTGATATTACCGGCGGGGATGAGTAATTATTATAATTAACAAAACATATTTAAATGAATATGTTTCAAGATTTACAGTGGTTGCCCAAGAAAAACACGTAGAGCTTTTGATATGGAGTGTAGGTACTAATTTGATGGATTCTGGCTATCTTATCACTGTGATACCAAGCCAAAATTACAAAAATCAATACACTTCTCGTAGTGCGGGAGCCTAAAGGTGCGTTCAGTCAGCTTATTTAGCCGCAATTTTAATTTTAGCCGTAAGCGCCGCACCGCTTATTGGCTGTTCCGAGGAAGCTGGTTCATAAGAGCCAATGGGCGTCGCCGCGCTTGCGACTAAAATTAAAACTTGCGGCTTAATAAGCTGACTGAACGCACCTTAAGATCAAAAAAGGCTTTGCTGTGTGCGCCTTCGTGAAGATATATGGAGCTATACCTCACTCGATTCCTATAGACCATCAAGGATCATGAAAAATTATGGTGGAACATTGACATCTGCTGGAGGCGCCAATATGGGCTCAATCTGGAAATAAGAAATTGGCTATATCTACCTCGTTTGTTTTTCAACAGATGTCAACACTTGAACCGCCATTTTGCAGACAAATGAGTTCTTTCATCATTTCTTACCTCGTTTCTTACTTTAATTTCAAAAATACATACCGGAAAACTGTCAAAATTGTCTTGTTCTAAGACATGCTAATTAACGGCGTTTTTGTAAGGTTATCCAATAGCTTTGAAACTTGCGGCATTAATATGGATTTTGAGGTGCCCTTTTCGAATTTTAACTTTTTCTGTTGAGTTGATCCCAGCTCCACGTGGCAGCCAAATTCCCAAATTAACCATAAATAACGATTAGTTGTTGGTAATGGTTGTTATGCAACTACAGGGTGAACTCTAAGGGTAAATTAAATTTGAAAAGGTATAGCTTAAGAACGGCCAGAAGGGCATCAGAGGTGCAAAGTGTAAAAGTGGATATTCTGAAATGACCACCCCGAATTTCATAATAATAATAATAATAATAATAATAATAATAATGAGTTTTTCAAATATATCATATATCGGATAACTTCTAAATGCTATATTATGTATTAGATTTACTTTTTTTAATGTCAGTTTATCCTTACAGTATACACTGTAATTACACAACTATCATCACCATGATCGATTTTCTACATTTTCGACGATCTACGGTTTATAGCTAAGAACTATGGTTTATTTGCCAACTACAATGGTGGTGGTGTATCAACTTGACATGATTATTAGATGCCAAAAGTTGTTGCTTCCGGAAGTTCGGAAAGCCGTAACTCAAGAACTGTAAGTCGAACAAAAATGATTCATATTGTCAATTTGTAGAGACTTAAACTGGCTTCCCTCAGCATATGTATATACACGTTTTATTCTTGAGTCGGAAGATTATTTGAAGATATTGACAAAAAAATGTTTTTTCGGCGCCATCTTTTAAATATGGAGGCCACAATTAACGGCAGAGATTCAAATTGGAAAAGTAGCAATTCGGAAAGGACACCTCAAGGTCTATTATAATACGGCCAAGTTTTTAAAATGTCAGATTACCTTCAAAAAAACCGCCGGAATTTAGCATAATCTTATAAAAAACAATTTTGACAGTTTCCTGGGATGACTTCTGGAAATGTAGGTATGAAATGAGAAAAGAATTCATTTGTCTACATAGTGGCGTTCCAAGTGTTGGAATCCGTTGAAAAACAAATGAGTTACAGAAAGTTCCTTATTACCAGACAGAACCCATTTTGGCGCCTCCACCATAATTGCCTGCAGCAAATGCCAATGTTCCACCATAATTTTAGATGGTCCTTCGATGACCCTGAAGTCGATTGAGATATAGTTTTATATATCGTCACGAAGCTGCACACGGCAAGACCCATGTCCCCATGCCCATACTATACCGTGTCAAAAGCTGTAAGCGTTTTTAATGAGCAATCACTGTACCTACATATTTACATTTCACCCTGTGTTTTACCTCCAGTCTTCAGTAGTTGATATTTTTCACTCGTGATCCTACATAGCCCAGGAAAGAAATGCAAAATCTTGATGAAACCCGGAATAAATTAAGGAAAATCTGAAAATTTCAGGATCCCTTCAGAATTTCAAGGAGAACACATACGAGAAGTCCCCATCTGTCAAAGGCTTGGCATTTCTTCTGTGGGAGGTCGAGGGTACAAGAACTTACCGTTTTCAGAGTTGGTGATTTTTTTGGTAATTTTTTCATTGGACTTTATATTTTCAAGATCGAGGAACCCAATGCAATAGTTCTCAGAAAGTGTAATGCACCAGTGGCGTACCAGACGGCTGCGAAAGGGCCGATGTGCGATTTTTCATAAAGTCGTATGGTAAGCCGTGACTAACACCTTTTTCGATATGTTTGGTATCATTTCTATTCAAATCGTACATTCTGATTCCACAAGTTGGTGTGAAATTTTGATAGAGACGTGTTTAAACTGGTTCTATCATAGAAAAACATGATTTTTTTATTACCCTCAAATTTGATGTTTTGTAGCTCTAGTTCCAACAGTGTACAATGTATTTCTAACTATTATTTTGATTTATACAGTTGGTTTGGGCCATTTCACACGCAAATATCATCCGCCGATTTTTTTTCCTGTTTTTACAAAGTCACGGAGTGATTTTGTTCCTTGAGATGTATCATGTCAAACCTTGATTTGACGAAACGTGCTATTCCACAAGAAAAGTTGGGACTACGATCAGAATGTAGCTTTGAATTGGTACTTCAATAATTTCAAGGCATGAAAATAGTTTCCTCTATCAAACAAAATTAAGAAAACCAAACGGAGCCGCATCAAAAAAACGCGAAGTTTCGATCTATGAATTTGTCGTTTTGTAGTTTCATTTCCATTGTGGTTCAAAACACCCATGATCACAATTTTGACATAGATTGTTCAACTGAACTATTTAGTAGCTGAATTTAACAACCAAAAGTTTCTATCGCTGTTACAAAGTCACACGGTAATTTTGTTCCAAAACATGCATCATGTAGAAATTTAATTTCAAAAGCTCGCATTGTCGGAGGAAAAATGATGTCATGACTAAAATACGGCTCCGTTTTTGGCTTTTTTCATTTTGTTTGCAGAGAAAACTATTTTCATGCCTTGAAATGAATAAAGTACCAAATAAAAGCTACATTCTGATCGTAGCCTGGTTTTTCCTGTGATATAGCACGTTTTATCAAGTCAAGCTTTAACATGATATACATCCCAAGAAACAAAATAACTCCGTACTTTTGTTAAAACGGGAAAAGAAATCAGAGAATAATATTTTTGTGTGAAATAGCCCAAATCAAATAGTCTAAATCAAAATCATAGTTAGGAATACACTGGACACTGATCGAACTAGAGCTACAAAACATAGAAAAAAAAAATGTTTTTTCTGATAAAACCGGTTTAAGCACGTCTCTTCCAAAATGTCACTAGTTTTTTTGAATCAGAGAGTGTGATTCAGTTAGAAATGATACCAAACCTGTCAAAAAAGATGTTAGCTAGGGTTTACCACAAGGCTTTGTGAAAAATCCCACCTTGGTCCCTTCGCAGCCATCTGGTACGCCACTGGTGCATGACATTTTCTGGGAACTTATTGCATTGTGGTCCTCGACCTTGAAAATATAAGGTCCAATGAAAAAAGTATGAAAGAAGCAACGGTTTCAAAAATGGTAACTTCTTGTACCTTCGACCTCCCACAGAAAAAAATGCCAAGCCTCAGACAGATGGGGACTGTTAGTATGATTGTTGTTCCTTATCAAATTCTGAAGAAATTCTCAAATTTTCAGATTTCCCTCAATTTATCCCGGGTAACCTGATTTGCCTGAGATATACACTAATCGGTTTACTGGAGTATTTCGAAATTAAAAAACTGGAAGGGGCCAAAAGACCATTTTCGCCACCATTCGACCCTTCAAGCTTCAAAATTCCGAAAATAAACGTCGAATAATTGTTTTAATATTTTGTGGGCTTCATAGAAGACCACAAAAGAAGTATAGAAGTATTCTATAGGTACTACCGGCGAAATGCGATCCTTCTGAGAAATTCTGTACCATTGTGACCAACTAGTATAAAATAAGATAAAAAATGGAGCCAAAACTCATCTTCGAAAAAGTCTTATTCGAGGCAAATTTTATCATGATCTGGATTCTTGCATGGACATAGAAGCCTATTCTCCCTGCTTTTTTTGAATCTAGTGATTGTTTTGTCCACATTTCACCCACTTTTTCCTCGCACCAGCTCTTCTTTCGTTTTCCAGCACTTTTGAGCTCTACCTTATATTCCTTTTTCCTTATTCTTGAAACTCTCCAGACCTTTATCTTCATTTTCTATGCGGGAAAAAATGACGGAACTATTGTCGGGCTCTAGAGATCCGCAAAAAAATTAGGGTGGTTGAGCTGAACTGGTTTGATCTTTGTAGTTTCCAATTTTTTCAAGCCTCGCCATAGAGATTAGCGGAGATGGACAAAATTTTAAATAAGTGAGGTATGAATCTTCAAAATCCTTCAGCCTCAAAACAACAACTTTGAAATCTTCTACTTCCTTCCGAGCTTCCTTCTACCTAGTTTACAAAAGTTATACTAAAATATGAGGGATTGAAATACCTACCTCGCTAACCTGCGAATAATTGAATCTGTATCTAGCTTCTCCAGAGGAACTGGGAAAGAATGTGAAATTGTATAACTGGCTGCCTGCTCACAGTGCTCAGTGGCGATTGCTTCTAAATTTGATAGAATTTTGAAGTATGAAGTCAATTCTTCATGAAAACTGACTAATAGGCCTGTTACTGCGAATAGATACCGTCTTATTAGTAGTTATTTACCTTTGGTATAGTGATATAGGCATGCTTTGAGTTTCAACAAACCTAATAAAATAATAGGAGATAACTATCATATAACCAGTACCTACTATGATGATGGATGTATAATTATACATTATACATAATAGAGAGTTATTGCAGATGAAATAAGGGCAAGCAGTATTAAAAGCGGCACTATTTTGACACCTACGCTTGCGCAAATTAGTGCGATGGTCAATTTCCCTTAATAAGGATAGTGCCTGCCTTTATTTGTGCACACTTTAGGTCGACCTCATTCCTTATTTATACTTTATTTTGACAAGCCCCAAAAATGGCCCTGTACTTAGTGTATTGTTGGTTGCCTATATTTGTCCAATTTTGAGCTAGCTTCCCTACGTTATTACATAGGGGGCTAATTTTTTTGCAGATAGACTCTGCAGGCCTTGCAGTACACGTGTGCAAGAAATCAGGCCCGTCAGAGGGGTCCTTGTGTCCCGCATGCAATTCGCACCCTAACTTTAAATTGGGACTAAAAATTTAGGTTAGGAATTGGGAATGACGGGGCAAGTAAGGGAATTTGCGATCTGCAATAACTCTTATTCAACAACCAAAAATAAGGTAAGCAGTATTTTAATAACGCCTCCTTTAATAGTGCCGTGCAGTCAAATGGCATTCTGCAATAACTCTCTAATATATGTTCTGTATCACTGTACCCTAGTTTAGGTATTTACCCAGGTATTTATTTTGTATCATACCTACATTTAAGTGGGGATTACTAAAAAGAAAATATCAACTACGCTGATTATGTTCCACATTATTTTAGCATCTCAGTTTTTCAAGAAATTGTTGACTCTTGTGACTTGTGATAAATACTAAATGCTATAAGATGTCTAATGTCGATAAGTGTTGATTGAACTTTCGATTCAGACTTTGTAGCTAACAGTCTAATGGAACTTTGTTTGGAAATCAACACCCATCGATCACATATGCCGGCGGTGAACATATCTAAATAGCTACCTATAAGGACACAGTGGTAAAAACCTTGAAAATTTGTATTTTATAAAAGTAATATACCTACAGCAATTCCATAAAAGAATAGCATTCTATAAACGCGCTCTTATGTAAAAAATCTTGTCGCCCATTGGCTGTTTGCCCAGGCAATAGGCAATAACAGCGTAATAGAATCTTTATGGAATGTTATTTGGATTAATTAATGGTATTCACTACCGAATCAGTAAAGCAGTGGACATCCGGAATGGCTCACTCGAATTGTTTTTTTTTTAATAGAACTTGACCAGATTTGGCTTCTCCCCGAGTTCCAAGAAGGACGTTGCAAGTTTTTCATCATATTAATTTTTCATTTGTTTATTTTCAGTTATTATAAATGCCGTCCCGGCTTCCTTCGGGCCCACTAGTCAAGAGGTGATCTGTCCATCGTGTCATGCTCGCATCACTACTTCAGTGAAAACAGAACCAAACACAAAAACACATCTGTTCGCTTTACTTTTGTGTTTATTCCAGTAAGTGACCTAATTTTTTTTATCAAACAGTGACTATAACATAAACATACAATTTTTTTCTAGGTGCTATTGCTGCTGTTGTATCCCATACTGTGTGGACTCTTGCCAAAGTCAGAACCATTATTGTCCAAACTGTCAAGCATATCTCGGCTCTTACCAAAACTGATACTGTTCTAAAGTAGATAGACGCTATTGTAACTATATGTATATGGTACCTATATCTAGTTTTTTGTATTGTTTTATGTATAAATAAGATAAAACTGTTTGGTAAATTTAGAACAAAACCCCTTGATTGAGCTTATCAGATGCCGCAGTACCAAAGGCATTGATTGAAACGTTCTAGGAAATTGGATTTCTAGTACTTAATCTGAACAAGTTGTCTTGAACGTTTGTAATTCTTATAACAGTTATTGTGATACCTAATACATATCTTACTACTCATTTTGAAAAATATTGTGATACTGCAGTATAAAAAAAAATGTGTAATGTCGATACCAAAAAGAAATATATAATTTTTGTCAACATTATGAATTGAAGTTGCCCACACTGATTTCTCGCAATTTTCGAAAAACACATGGTATCCGCTATGTGCGTTCGCCAAAAAAATGGGAGAAGTCGACATCAGCGCTCAATGTGAGGATTTACGAAACTGAATAATGCCTAGTTGTTTTGTTTTCGGTAGCTAGATGTCGCTACTCGACTGAATGCACAAAGCGTATAGTATCATGTACCTATAAGAATTCCAGACAGGGTTTTGTTTTTCGATGAGGAATCTACCTTTGAAGGTTGTATGTAGCACGATCACTGGGAACACCTTATTACGAGCTAAAATTCGAGAAACATACGTACTGGCCCAATTGGTATTTTGATTCAATCAGGCCCTATGAATGGAGGTTAAATCTGGCTGAAATAGGGCCAAAAATACAGGAGAGAAGTTTTTAGAAATACGATAAGGGGCGATAAGCTTTTTTCGTAAAGAAAGAACATTCATTCTGAGTCGAGATTTCATGTCGAAAACGGTGCCGTGTGCCCGCTGGGTAAATTCCAATTAAATCGACCAAAATTGTCATACATTCCCGCAGTTTTACCGATTACGTGTACATGGAGTATAGTACGAATACCGTAGAAAATTATAACTGTTGAAAATTGACTCACGAATCAAACGGTGAGCTAGATTTTTCAAATATCCGTCCGCTAAAAATTCTCATTGATTTCAGGCCATCAGAATCCTCTGTGTATACGTCTGTGTATATATCCCATACACTTTCTATTTTCAGTAGAATGACTTTTTGAAGCAAAAATAAAGTGACAATCTGAAGGGCTACGGCTGTTGGCACATGCAAAGTTTTGGACCTTAATTCTCGTGTAGTGACCTGCGACATCTACGCGAGTTCACTAGAGGCAATTAACTATTGCAGGTGGCGCCCTTCAAAATATTTCGTGTTGTTTGAACTGTCGAGAATAGCTAAAAGGTTAACCCACCCCAATCTCCTTCTGAGCTACCGGTCACTTTGGGCCAACGAATTTTTGTGTGAGATTCGCTGGTAATAACCTGCATATAGTGAAGGTGCCTATCTTTCAGTTACAGAGTTACACAGCTAACAACTACCCCCTTGACTCCCGTTTACTACTTATAAAATTGTCCAAATGGTATTTATCAATAGTTGATTTCTTGCTTTTTCTCTTTCTTATTAATTTGCATAGATAAAAAAGTAATTAACCCTGAAACAATTTGCGAAGCACGCCTATGCTCGGATGAAGTTGAGCCAGCGCTGTCGAGATGGCAGCACAACGCGGGGCGATCGGCGCTTGTTTTCAAACACAGAGACCTGTATACGGCTGCAGAAAAGAGGCTTTGAGCTCCCACCGTTTAGTTCAGTTATCTCTCGTAGGTAGATGCTGATGCTAGGAATGATTTTCCTACAAAGGAGTTCTGTGACCTAGATGAAAAAAGCAGTTATTTCATGCTACACATTTCTTCTGAGTGAAAGTAAATAGGTACTCAAAGTAGATACGATACCTATCTAGGTATTAGGTAGGTACTGGTAGATTCGAAGTTCAAATGTCAAATTCCGGGTGATCATTCGAAAACTATCCACCCGTAATAACTCCCGATTCCTACTATTTCAAGTGAATACTTCATTGGTCCAAAAAAAAACGGATCGATTTTTATAACGAGGGAAACATCTGAAACATACATTATTGGTGAGGTTTTTAGGGTGTAGAATAGGATCCTTGCATGATTTTCTTTTTGTCACAAATGATGGTATGGTAACAAATTAACATGATAGACTGAATGGTTTCCCCGCAAATCTGCAAAGGTAATTTTTTTCATTTTGTAAATGTAAAGCTCAAAAACTGTAGAGCAGGCAACTTCCATGCACTTGGGCCTCAAACGGTTCAATGTCGACCCATCTCACAGCGTTTTCGATTCAGTAAAACCGAGCTAGTTCGGCTCGAAAATCGCTGTCACTTATTGGCCAGGGATTTTCGAGAACCATAATCGAATCTCCTGATTTTAGAGCTGAACTGGCTCGGTCTTATAGTGAATCGAAAACTCCAAGTATTAGGGTTTTCTGCCTCAAAAACAGATGCATGTCCTACGTAAAAAAAATTGTATGTACGGAACTAACCGTGTTTTTGTCTCGAAAAATGTATTTCAAACTTCGATCTCCATCATTTAAAAAATGAACCTTTTTTTAACAATAACAATAAGCTATCCATCGGAAAAAGTTCCAGGGCTCTAGCTTTATTCCCCAAGAAATAGTGCAACTTCTTAATTTCTACACGGGCAGAGAGACAGACAGACAGACAGACAGACAGACAGACAGACAGACAGACAGACAGACAAACCGCCCATATAAGCGTCGTTTTCTATCGATATTGCGCTAAAAATTATACGCGCTTGAAATGTGTCAATATGTGAAATAAGCAGAAGAGAAGGACTTTATGTATTTTTGACACAGTGAATCGAAAATCAATATTTTTTTAGACCTTGAATTCCAAAATAGCTTGATAATGATGCCACAAAGAAACTAATTCTTTTATCATTCTTGCATGAAATGATGATCAAGGGGCTCTGTGGGGACTAGAGTTTAAAAATTGGAAGAATTGGTTTGAGAACAACACATCTTACCAAGATACCAGTAAGTAGAGAAGTCGGAGAAGCCTTAATCAATTTTCAAACGATAACCCATCGCGTGATCTTTTTTGTGGCGAGAAAAATCTAATATTTGTCCGAAACTTAAATATGTAGTTTCACTTTACCTTTTTGGACTATAAAAATGTCTTTAGGCTCAAACCAAAGTACCTCCTACCTCCAAGTAGCTTTCGAAAGAGACCTGAATGGTTAATTTCTGTCAAGGAATAAGCCCGCTGGAATTGATTCCGCAACGCCTTTCTTCCACCAATTTAACTCCATCCTCGACTCAGACGTCTTTTCCTGTTGAGGATCAAGTTTTTTTGAAAAATTCTATAACCATCGGAAGTAGATTACAATGGGTGTCGGGCATGTAGGCCCATTTTCAAATGTGACACGGTTTCGGTTTTACGGCGGTGATTTTTTCAAAATGAAAATTGCACATTCCGTGAACTCAAAAAAACTGAAGTGCAAAGACGCAGAAGCCCCATGAAATATTCATTTCAGGTGCCAGACTTGATGCAAGTAAATATTTGTGGAAAAAGTTAAAAGTTGGATTAATTTTTGAGAAGGAAATTTTCGAAATCGGATCAAGAATCATCACGTCATCAGAATATTATTAGAAAATGTTTCGCTGCAAAACCATGGAATCGAACACTGCTTGTATAGGTAGGTACTGAAGCGTCGTCTAGCTAGTACTATTTTTGTAGACGATTTTTGTCTCATTGGCCGCTAGTTTTCACTTGTATTGTATTCCACTGAACAGTCTACATGCAGAGTCTACTCTTTGTCACTCGCTCTTCCGGGATACTATTTTTGGAATTTTTCAAGATAATCGCCTGAAAAACGTTGTGTGTGCCTCGGTTTAGAAAATGTTGGGCCATTTACTGCCTCGGCTCCGGCTTCGCCCCTGTCTCGGCCGCAAAAGAAGAAATTAGGACAAAAAGATAACACTAGCGCTTTGGGTAGGTATACACAAAACACTATTAGTCATCACACTCAGATTTCCGTCGCTGCGCCGGTGCTTTCTTCCACTATACCGGAAATTTTGCCTAACCCGTAGAGATTTTTAACGACTCCACCAACATCGCATGGGGATGGGGTCGGCACCATCATTCGTATTTTACGTGCTATGCGACACACGACGCATCTTGCATTTAGCAAGCATTCCAACTAAATCAAGGAGCTTGTTTTCGAGACAAAAATCCGACCGCCCACGGTAGGAATCGAGCGACCTCTGGCGTGGCAGTCAAACGCAGCTGTCGATTAGTTGCTGATAGCCTCAGAAATTGGTCCCCTGTTCTTTCCACCAGCCTCTCTGCACTCTAGCACTTCTGATGATTTTTTTTGTTGGTAACTATAGCATTACCTACCTATCACCTATCCAATCACCGCCCATTGCAAAACTGAATTCTTTAATGTTTTCTGCTGTTCGCTTTTTACTACTCAATTCCCAAGTTATAAATAAATCTGTTATTAGGGCTTGACCTAGGAAAAACACGAAACCTAGATTTCTTCTAGATTTCATCCGAATCGATAGAGTGTAGTAGCACTCTATACCTTCACCTACCTACAATATGATCTCGTGCAAGAGCACTAAATCGAAAAGGAAACCCTTGATGAGGTGAAAGCTGGAAACTGAAAACCGAAGGTTAACCAGTCAAGTAAAAAGTTTCGTGTTGGTAATTCAGTGTTTCACTCTTCCCTGATTCTTTGATTAACTTATAGCTTTGACGCAGACTGACAAAATCTCGTCTACTCATCGCGGGACCGAATAAATAGCCGACCCGGGAAAATCAGTTCATGAAGCGAGGATGTGGATGTAAAGTTTCCGTTTCTCTAAAGCTCTGGATGCCACACTATTGCTTATGATTTATATCGAACGTTCACGTTGCCAAAGCCGTAGAGCTGTGAGCCAAAGGATATTACAGAGACTTCAAAGGCATACAATTCACACCCCTCGGTGGTGCGGTGCTCTATCTGTTCATGTCGCCGTATTTAGTGCACATGTTATTGTTTATGCAACCCACTCCTGCACAAGAAGGACTATTATTAGTTGAGTAAACGGGGTCACTAGGTCAATCAATGCTTTTGGCATCCCGGCGCCTGCAATGGGCGCGTCCGACGACGCCAATTGGGCCACCTATTGATCCTCAAGAACCTCACGTGTTGTCGCGAGTTCTTAGCAACCCGCAGTAACACGATTTTACGATGCACTTTTCAATTTTTCAGAAGTCTCCGGCAACTTCCGCCTCCTGCCAAAGCCAATACAATGGACAAATTTCTCACTTCAGAAATCGCTGGGTGTTATATTCTCCAACAAAAGGGCTAATAATAATTTGTTGCGGTTTTTCAGCAAGGTACACTTTATAAAATTGACATTGTGACAGTCAAGTTTACTCATTTACACATGACGTCTCAATTTTCATTTCGACTGTTTTATTACACTGTAATTGTTGTAACTGTTTGTAACCGTTCTGGCGCTATCTGGTTATTCTGTTAGAACTATTGTACCCTCGATTGTACCTTTGACAATAATAACACTTATCCTAAGCCTTTATTCTATTACCAAGATATTCGTTGGAGATTCTGACTCAAGGATAAGACACGAACTCGTAGAAATGGCGGAGGAGCCATGCGTGGTTTATCAGTATGTGGGTTTATCACGAAGCTGCCGTACATTTTTCGAGCCCCCGCGACTAATTGTATGCCGCGATTAGATTGGTATACCGTCCGTTTTTTATTTTAGGCCCCAGCCAGTAGCTCCTTTATCATGGGTTTCACACCATCACACCCAATATATTATATATTTTTTGACTCAGAAAAACAAGATCTTTCGAGTGATGATATGTCAAATTATTTTTGACAGATATCATTTTTTGACAAATGACAGAATAGTACTATTGCGGCCTTTTTAAAGTGGACGACAGTTGACAGATTTCTCAGGATTCTGGCCTGAACGTCGCATGACAGCACGCCAACTCGTTGACATTGTCGTCCACTTTATTTTGGCCGCAACCGTACTTGTGATACATCATTTGAAAGACCATACAATTCTGAGGAGAACTGTGTTTGTATTTTTAAAATAGGGTGTCTTTACAGCTTCTAGGGGTCTTTCAATAGGAAAAAAATGTAACTAATGATAATAATGAATAATCAATCACAATGGAACAATAAATGTCCTGAAGAAGTTGCTCGAAATAACCGCCTCCTTGTTCCTTGAATGAAAGATTCGACGATCAGTGAATTTGAACTACCGGCCTAACGCGATGACATCCGAGCTTGCCAGATATGACCCCCCTTGAATTTTTTATGAGCCTACCCGGAAGATGTTTATAGAGTTTCCCAATCATTTGGACGATTTAAAAATCAGATCATCACCATTAGTTAATTTCAAAAATACCTATTACTTATGGAGTGGCTATTTCTGGAATTGACATTTTTTCCTATTAAAAGACCCCTATAAGCTGTAAAAGACACCCTATTCCAAAAATTAAGACACAGTTCTTTTCATAATTTAATGGGCTTTAAAATGATGTATCACAAGTACTATTCTGTCATTTGTCAAAAAATGACATCTGTCAAAAATAATTTGACATATCATCACTCAAAAGATCATGTTTTTCTGATTTCAAAAATATATAATATATTGGGTGTGATATCCATAATAAAGGTGCTACGGGCTGGGGCCTAAAATAAAAAACGGACGGTATACCAGAATAACAGTCACGGCGAAAACCATCGAGAACTGTCCAGGAAGATGTACGACAACATACTGGAATACGTTTGCAGGTCTAAAAGAAGCGACACCGGGCAAAAACAGTTTAGGTTCAGCGATCAATAAGATGCGAACACTGCGAGAAGAGAAATCACGAACGATCAACTCAGATATTTGATTATTGATCGCCAACCTCCAAGTGGGTGTAGATTCAGAATCTCAATCAGATCGGTTGAACAATGCGAAAATTCAATATGGCGGCCTCTTGAAACGTCAAAAATCAAAATTTGACAGATTCGCTTTGATCGCCAATCTCAAGTGGCTATGGGTTCGAATTCTTGATCAGATCAGTTGAGAAATGTGAAATTTCAATATGGCGGCCTCTTGAAACGTCAAAAACCAAAATTTGACAGCTGCATTTCGATCGCCAACCTCCAAGTGGGTAAAGGTTGAAATCCCAATCAGATCGCTTGAAAAATACAACAGTTCAATATGGCGGCCTGTTGAAACGTCAAAAATCAAAATTCGACAGATGCATTTTGATCGCCAACCTCAAGTGGGTGTAGATTTAGAATCTCAATCAAATCGGTTGAACAATGCAAAAATTCAATATGGCGGCCTCTTGAAACGTCAAAATTCAAAATTTGACAGAGTCGTTTTGATCGCCAATCTCAAGTAGCTATGGGTTCAAATTCCCAATCAGATCAGTTGAGAAATGTGAAAGTTCAATATGGCGGCCTCTTGAAACGTCAAAAACCAAAATTTGACAGCTGCATTTCGATCGCCAACCTCCAAGTGGGTATAGGTCCAAAATCCCAATCAGATCGGTTGAAAAATGCAAAAGTTCAATATGGCGGCCTGTTGAAACGTCAAAAATCCAAATTTGACAGATGCATCTTGGTTGTCCAACCCAAGTGGGTATAGGTTCTAGATCCCAATCGGATAGGTTGAAAAATGCAAGAGTTCAATATGGCGGCTTTTCAAAACGTCAAAAATCCAAATTTGACAGATGCATCTTGGTTGTCCAACCCAAGTGGGTATAGGTTCTAGATCCTAATCGGATAGGTTGAAAAATGCAAGAGTTCAATATGGTGGCTTTTCGAAACGTCAAAAATCGAAATTTGGCTGATGCATTCAGACAATCTTTTTCAAGTTGGCATAGGTTCAAAATCCCAATCGGATGTTGTGGTAATGATGATAGAAAAATGTCATGTAACGATTTCCGCTTTCATCATTACATTTACTCGCGGAAACGTCCATAACTGTCAGCATCATTCTGCCAACGTATTTAAAAGCACTCGCGAAAAATAGGCCCGAATGGTTCGCGACAAATCGCCTTGAAGGTGTGCCGTCACTGCTGTGACATTACATTGACATTTGTAAATGGCACAACACAACTGCGACGCTCAATAATGCTGCCAATGTTTGTAGTGATATTTTGAAAAATTTGACAAGAAAAACTCCGAAACAAGGACGCACATCTAAACACGAACCCTTTCTTGAGGTGTAGCCAAAAGGTCCGATGGAATTATCATGGATTCCGTAGAAAACAAGTCGCGACAAGGAACCCCTGTAACCGACATGAACTTTGCTCTGGCGGGCCGAAAAGGCCCCTTTATCGAAATGTGAAGCCGCTGGAAATTGCAAATAAATTGTGAGTACCCCCCAGATGTGTTCTGTCCCCAAATCAACATCAACTTATCTGTTTTTTATGAAATTACTCCGTCAACGTCAGACACGGCCCGCGAAATCTAAGCGAAATGTCTTATTATTTGAAGGAGACCTTGTGTTTCTGGTGCCTGGCAAACGCCCACGGGTCTCCTGGGCCGCTACGGTAACATTTCGCACCCTGACAGGGTCATTTTTTCCAAAAACATTGTTGAAATGTCCCGAGGTGTTGAGTTTTCCAAAACCCAGAGCGTCAATTTGACGTTTCTGTCACTTTGGCCGTGCCGTGTTCCAATTTCAACATTTTTTGGCTAAATTTCAAGAAAAGCCCCGCCAAATGGCCCGCAACGGACGAAACCGAGCCCCCGGAAACCCCCCGGTCGGCATTTCACACCAAATTTCTCGAAATTCTCCCCGAAAAGCCGAATTTTTGCCGCTAAAACGTAACAAGATGTTTGGAATGGAATACTCGAAGCGGCGGCTCCCTGGAAAAAATTGGAATGAATTATGAATTTTCGAAAAATCCCCTCAAAGGCAGAAATTTTGGAAATTTCCCATCGTCAACTTGTATTGCGGTTCGTTCGCGAAATTTTTTTTAAAAATACCCCGTCAAAATCCGACGTCTGGTTTTCACAAATTCCTGTCAGACGTCGTTAAGTTCTCACACGGGTTAGTTTAGGGTGATAGAATAGCAAAATTTAAAGAAATTTTGTCTGCTCCAACCATGTATTTACCGCTAATAGTGTAGGAACTGTAATTATTTTGAAAATCAAGTTCATAGTGTGAATTTGAATTTGACAGTTAGTTAGCCTATTTGTTTTATAATGTGTATGGTTCAACCCTTGATGGGTTCAACTTTGTCAATGTAGGTACCTACCTAATTGAGTAAATGGATATAGGGTAAAATTTTGATACTCTTCTGCTTTGGCGGAAACCTTTGTCTTTGCATCTATTGTAATAAGGACCTGTTCAGGGTCGTTCCTGCGACGGGAGAAAATTGCAGGCATAAACACGCAGGTGCGATCAGGATAATGAAAGGAGGTTAGATTGTTGTTTATGATTCATTATGATGGCACTTATACAAGGAACATTTTTCGATCAGAAAAAATCTGTGTAGAACAAAGAGAAGCCACGCATAATTTCTTTTCTTTATTATAGAGGCACGCATTATCTTATGCGAGCGCCCGTGTAGGAAGGAAGATAATAATTCGGATTGTTAAAACTTTATCTATTCAATGTGAGTTTTCTTTTGGGTTCTTTGCAGCACGAGAGTTACAATGGCCGCATTAATCACACTAATTGGATTTTTCAACGATTTATTGTGGACAGCTGGATCCTTCCCTCTGCACACTTTCTAAAAACTCAATTTTGGCGTTTCCGCTGTGCCGTGTCAGTAGACTAGTCCTCTAATTTTCCAAGGTATTATAGAAGAAATCAAAAAATAGTGGAATACTGTGTTCGCGGCGCTCACGCAACATCCATCATGCACCCAGGGCCGGATTAAGCATCAAGAGCGTTAGGTCCAAAGGGCTGAACTGGAGAAGATAAGGCCTAGCTCATAGTCAGGGGTCATCCGGTATTCCGTGGGCTCCTTTGTAAACGGGGCAAGAGACCTTTAATTTCTTATAGTCCTATATGTGGAGATAGCGAAATGTTTTGGTGCCACTTTCAAAATGGCGTCATTTCAAAATGGCGGCCGTTTGTTTCCGGTGACATTTATTCGGACCTAACTTGCTTCATCCTTCATCCATTTGATTTTGGTAACATGGATTCACACTCAACTTACGCCTATTTTCGCTCGACTCAAACCGATTTTAATGATTTTTCTTTTGATCAGGTATAGATTGATGTTCTTTATATGTTATCGTCCGGAATTTGCGTTTGTGCCAAATAGTTTTTCCAAAAAAAGAAGAAAAAAAACTAGAAAATCAGTGATTGTTACGATTCCTATTGCCTCAGGTGCTGTGTGCTTCCCCGTGAGAGGCATGCCTGGCAAATATTTTTGTATTATTCTCATATGTATGAAGTAACCGAAATGCTTTGGTGCCACTTTCAAAATGGCAGCGCACCGATTTGGCGGCCACCTGGATTTTGGTAAGGTGTTCAATAATGCAAAAATTCCAACTCGGTAACCAAAAGAGTTATAGTGATGGAAGTCACATGGTAGATTCACAATTCAATGCTTGTTAAGATAAAACAAATTGCATCCCCATATCTTGAGCCGTTCCTGAAAAATTTTGATATTAGTAGTCAGTTTCATAAAAATTGATATTTTTTAATAAATCAGTGGATTTTTCAGGAACGACTCAAGAAATGAAGATACGGTTCGTTTTATCTGAACAAGCATTGAATTTATAGGTAATCTACCTTGTGACTTTTAACACTATGTATAACTATTTTGATTACCGAGTTGAATTTTTTGCATTATTAAAATCCAGGTGGCCGTCAAATCAGTACGCTGCCATTTTGAAAGTGGCACCAAAGCATTTCGGTAACTTACATTACATGTAAGTACAACATACATTATGAGAATAATAAAAAAATATTTGCCAGGCATGCCTTTCACGGGAAAGCACACAGCACCTGAGGCAATAGGGATCGTAAAAATCACTGATTTTCTAGTTTTTTTTCACTTTTTGGAAAAACTACTTGGCACACATGCAAATTTCGGACAATAGCAAATAGAGAACATCAATCCATACCTTATCAAAAAAAAATCATCAAAATCGGTTTGTGTCGAGCGAAAATAGGCGTAAGTTGAGTGTGAATTCATGTTACCAAAATCAAATTCCACAAACCTTGGGTACTTGAAAAGTTCTAATATGCGGATAGGTTGACGATTTTTAGTATGCATGGATTTTGCGTTCACTGATTCACCCAAGAAAAAGTGCGCAACTAAGTCTCACGTGCGTATAAGGACATATCTTGTTATGTATTGTTCATTTTACAAGCACAGCATTGGGATAAGTTCAAGATATTTCAGCTCATATACGATCAGCGATCACCCTACTTTATTTAGTGGTCCTTTAGAAGGCACGATTAAAAGACCCCAAGTCCAGGCGAAGCTCTCCGCCTAGTCCGGTCCTGGCATCACCGAGAAAATTTCAAGCCCATGTTTTCTTTCATTCAATAATGGACATATTGAATTACACAACACGTTCTATTGACAATCTTCAGCCCGGGGGTCAAATTTCGAAACAAAATTGAGCAACGCGCAAGAATAGAGGTACTTGTACCGTAACTTTATAGTGCGTGCGTGCAATTATTATTATTGAGCGATGATGATGATGGGCATTTTAACGGAATTTTCTTTGCCTCTGCAGAGCTCTCGAAAATTCGAATAGAAAAACAAGAGGAAAGAGGAACCCTGGCGTTGTTCGCTCTGCAGATGATGCAACCGAGCATCGGTTTGACCCACTTTCCTGACACGTGTATCTACACTCCAGCAGTTTCAGAGCTCCTAGGCTCTGGTGTTTTTGTGCTCTTTTTCCATCCCACGAGTCTTCAACAAAGAACTTCTGTCGTGTCCCCACACGACCTCGAGGCTAAAATTCGTTCTATCCAACCGCGCACTAATTTTTTTCTATAGGCTGATAGTTTTTCGGATCGCATGCACTATGCCCGCTGGGCTTCCGCTTTTCCACAAATTTTCGGTGGGTTTAGTGAAAAATGCGTTGCTCATACATTTACGATTGGTGAGTATTTCAACGGTCGTTGCCCGTGCTGCGTCAGTGCGTAAAGAGGAACACAATGTATAAATTTCTCTTTTATTAAAAAAAAGAGAAATTTGTTAGATGACCATCTATAATTGAGCCAACGGAATTTTCTGGAATTTTACGGACGATCAAGCCAATTTGAAAAGTTGGAATTTTGGTCGAACTGTAAAATGCAGTAGGTAGATATAGATACCTGCTCTGTATGGTTTTTCATATATTTTTCACAATAATAATAATTATTCTAATCCCTGACGGGTCGTTCCACGACTTTTACGTTACCATGCAAGCCTCCACCCTCTATCACCTTTCATGCCCATAACTCCATCAACAAAAAGCGTTGCTGGTCGTTATAGTATACGTATAGGTAGGTACTTATAAATAAACTAAATTAATTCCCGAATGGCTAAAATGTTCGTTCGTCATGGTATATCCACTTGCATTAATCGATGTTTTTCCAAAATTCACGCTTGGTTGAATAATATATTTTTATATTGATAAAAGCACTGATATACGATGCATGGTAGTATTATTTTGTTGATGAAGTACTTATCTTTAACATTAATCTAAAAATTAAATTGTATGGTACCTATAGATTGTAGCATGAAAAATGTGTGAGTGAAAGTGTGACGAGCAACCAGGGAACTGACTTCTATAAAAAGTTCAGTGGCCTTATGATCCTATGAATACCAATGCACCGGGACAATAATTATCACAAATTTTAGTTTAGTTGGGGCATCATAATATGGATCTATAAACATTATTGTAAGTAGTAGGTACTCATAGTTGTAAAGACCGAATTATGCTTAAGGACGGCATTTCCTATTGTTTTTTCTTCAAACGTGAGTTTCATGAGAATCAGTGGAGTAAGAGACTTGAAAAAAAAAACAGAGTAATCTAAAATCTAAAATGAAAATTAATAAGTATTCAAAAATTTCAAAATTCGAAAAACTCATTTTTCTTTCAAAATTTTTAAATTTTTTCAAAAAAGTTCTTCATTCTCTTGCCAGCCCAGATTTGAATGACTAATTTTTTCTCACATTTTTAGCTGCTCAGATTTGGCAGAAACTCACGCCACAAGAATCTATCTGTTTCTCTTTAGCTCTGCAGCTAATCCGCTGTCTGTTTCAGCCATTTTTTATGCTAGGAAATGCCGTCCTTAAGGCTGTATTCTCAGCAGGACAAAAGTATCTTCAAAATTTCTCCCTCAAAAATGAAGATGAAAATTCATTTTTTTTACGGTGTACTGAGTGTACAGAAAATTTTATACATAGCGTTTTTCAGTTATGTAAGAAAAATATTTCTTTTGTTGACAACTTTTTTCCAAAAAAAAACGGCCATGTAATCAATTTTCTACGTCTCTCAAAATTATAGAACAGTTGATGATTTTTTTAGTTTGTCAAAAAAATGTCCCAGCAATCTTTTAGAAACTTTTCCAGTGTTTTAGGGCTACTCGGCTTCTAACAAAATGTGAGGTAATGCAAACGGGAACAAGGTAGACAAACATTTAATGGAATCCCATCAAAATTTCTATATCTCTTTACCTTTATTTTTGAGGAAGAAATATTGCGTATACAGCCTCAAGTACTCAAATATTAAGTATTAAATTAAAATTGTCCCTTCCTGTAAAATCTTGAACGTTTTAATTATGAAATTGATTGGATATATTATTTTATAACATTTATTATGTACAATTTTACAATATTAACAAATAATTTTACATTTTCACAATAAACTCAACTAAACAAGCCAAAAAATCTCATCTAAATATCTACTAACCGTGCCCAATACCGAACTAGCGTTACTCCATGTATTATTTAGGATTTGGGTAGGTGTAGGTAGGTAGGTACCTATACCTAGAAAGACAGAAGTGGATTCATTTTGGTAAAACCTAGGAGTAAATACAGGTGTCCAGAAAATGGCGGAAAAGCTCTTCAGTACCTTGTAAGGGACCCTCCAGGGAACTCCGAAAAAATGATAAAAAATTCTTAGACTTTCATTTTTGGGGTTATTAAGGGTCAAGGGACGGCTTTTTGAACCCTTTTAGTTTTGTTAATTCAGAGGATTTCAGTTTACTGTTGACGACAGAATTATGAGAAAGAAATTTCTACCATCGATTTTTTTTATTTACAGGGTGAGTCAGAAACTAAGAAAATCATATTCAAAGGATCAGTTTCTGACCCGAAAATTTTTCAAAAATGAAAGTCGAATATTTTTTTGATCTTTTTTTTTGGACTCCCTGAAGGGTCCTGCACAACGTGCTGCGGAGCTTTTCCGTCATTTTCTGGACACCTGTATGTCATATTCTTACTGCGTATTCTCGCCTTATACACAGGGTGTTCCGAAAACACACCGACAACGTTCTAGGGCAGCTTCCTCTCATCAAAACAAGAAAAAAGTTTTCATAAACATGGGTCCGGAAACGCTTTCTAAGAGGGCTACAGACCCCTAAAGGTGAGACCCTGAAGATGGTTTTTATTTATTAATAATATCTCCGAAACTGTTCAATGGAAATCAATCAAACTTGACATATTTAATAACCTTCTTATGCCCAACAAAATTTGAATGTCGTAAATAAAAAATCAGCATTACTGACCACGTTTTCATACACATTCAAACTGAAATATCTCATAAACGATGCGTTTATCGAAGTTGAACAGAGAGACTTTTTTGATAAAAAACTCCAATATTGCAAATTTTTTTGTTAAATTTGAAAACATTCACATTAAAAAAAGTGAGGGTTATTTTTACTCCCACACCTCAGCCTGACCCATCCCTGGTAAATTAATTTGGAAATAGTCTTGGCACTCTTGGCTCACTTTGTTGGGCACAAGAAGACTAGTGGATGTGTCAAGTTAGATTGATTTCTCTTGAGGGGTTCCGGAGATATTGAATAAAAACCATCTTCAGGGTCCCATTTTTAGAGACCCGTAGCTCTCTTATAGGAAGCGTTCTCGGGCCCTTGTTCATAGGAACTTTTTTTCTTGTTTTGATGAGAGGAAGCTGCTCTAGAACGTTGCCGGTGTATTTTCGGGACACCTGTATATGTACCTATTGCTTTTTTGAGGTAGATAGGTACATAACAAGTTTTCAATTTCTTCTGTCAGTCTATATCCACTCCCGGGTGTGTTGACTGGAATGAAAATCTATCTTCATACCTACATTGGATTGTGAATTCACATTTGAATTTGACTTTACTGATGATTACTGCCTTAAAATCTAGTACTTTCGTGCGTCCATTTCTAAGGGTATCTAAACATTAAAATTGCTTTGGTCTCGCTCTCATCAACTGCTAGCTTCCGCCTTTTTTGGCCAATTTTACTGGTGAAGATCAACAGCAAACAGAGATTCAGGAAAAAGCTATACGAAAGATAAAAAATATCCACTTGCCTAGTGAAGCCTAAAATTGTCGATGACGAGGAAACTTTTTAGAATTAGAGTTTCCAATTTTTCGTTGTCTCTTTCTACCGTAACATCATACGCAATAGCGCAATGACGAATCGACTAGTATAGGACTAGGTCATGATGTATTGAAATCCGACGTTTCGTTTCTGACCGATGACAACACTACCCAAACAAAAAGAGGAAAAAGGGGCATCGCAATAACAAATTTTGTAGGTTTACCGTGTTTCTTATTTCACTTCACTGCGTCTTATGTGGTGCAAAACCAAGTAGAGATGGTTCATGTGTGTTTTCATCTTTCCAGTGACAGCCAGATAACAACCTGTCACAGTGGTGGCTATAATGGCACGTTACATGCAGTGGAGGCTAGGCCTACGTATATTGAAATCAACTTCCGCACATAAGTACACAAAATGCTTTATCCGTTCAAAATGGTTTCAGTGGGTTGCAGTGAGTCAGTGACTCTCCCCACATAATGAATGAGTGATTTTAGAATTGCTACTGCTCCACTTCTCCGGTATAAAATTCCACCAGGTTGTTGAAACGAAATGTCATAAAATTCAAAACATAAAAAAACTACCTTGAAATGCCGTCAAGTTTTACGAGTGTCATGACACTGACACATATTTGGAATGACCTTTCGTTTAGGAAGACAGATCTATCAATATACAGAAATGGAGATCACCTGACCATAGACTTGAAAGGGTCAATTGAACTCGCTCCCTCAGTTCATTCTTTTCAAACCTGCGAACGGATTCCAGATGTTCTCTTACTCTTACATTCTTCTGGAAAATTTTCGAAGGTACTAGAAATTGATCCTAATCAAAACTGGCATTCAAGAGCGATCCAAGCAGCTCACATTTCTGAAATCCAAGCCGACTTTCTAGCGGAGCCGTATGAATTATTTCGCTCCCAACTGTACTTATATGTCGTTCACGTTTTAAATTCAGTAGAATGACTTTTTGGAGCAAAAATAAAGTGACAAGACTGACAAGTTGGGGGGGCTACGGCTACGGCTGATGGCACCAGCAAAGTTTTGGAGCGCAACTATCAGCAGCCATGGGGCCATATCCTCCCGGCGCTCCAGCTTGTCACTTTATTTTTGCTCCAAAAAGTCATTCTACTGAAAATAGAAAGTGTATGGGATATAGGTATGTAAATTCAAATCTACGAAAATTACTATTATATACTATTTATTGATTCTTGCCCAAAAAGGTTCTACTTGAACATACCGTAGAAGTATTTTTTCCCAATTTTGATGTTCCACTCTTAAGTTTTCACCATTTTGGCTTGTACCACTATCGATGCAAACTACCATCACACTCCAAACACCAAACGCATAATACCAAAGTAGGCCAAGTCAGATTTCTAGCACTCTGAGTACTCTGACTCTGACGTCCAACATATCAACTGATTTCGATTTGTTTAACCATAAAGAAGTACCATTCATTTTTAGCTTAATGCCCGCTCTATGAAAATTCGCAACGCAACCGCAACGCAGCCGCAGCCGCAACGCAGGTTTCTGATTGGCTCGCAAGGTATTCGCAAAGCCATCGCAACGACGCGAAAGGCTTGCGAGCCAATCAGAAACCTGCGTTGCGGCTGCGGCTGCGTTGCGTAATTTCATAGAGCGGCCTTTAAATATAAAGCAAAAAATTAAGAATCTAAATCAGCCAAAAACTGTAAAACTCATAATTTCGAACGGCTCCTCCGCCAATTTTACGAGTGTGTAACTTATTCCTGAATCGGAGTCTCCAGTAGCAAACATCCGAACAGCATTGCTATTGCTGTGAATTTACGTAGGGTACCTACTTTTATATAAATTGAGAGACGAACGTTTATAAATGTATACCGTTTGTTACTGCGTACAACTTAACATACGTCAAATGAATATCCCACTTACCTCGGGTTCTACCAAAAATTTAAGAGCAGATTAAATCTATCACGCTGATAGTTGCTATGCACCAGCCAATAGGATGGCCAGTTGCTTAGTTACTATCAGAGTGATAAAGTTGTCACGCTGATAAAAGTTTGGTGGAACCCGAGGTTAGAAAACCTCCATGGAATAGAATAACGCTTTGCGTAACTTCGCTGATGTGCTCGCTGTCGCTGAGAATATGAATCTCTTATCGCTCGGCTCATTCTGCGCTTATACTTGAGTGTTATCTTCGATAAGTCTCATCAGGTATATACCAGCATTGACCGCCAGTTCCTTCGCCACAGCTCTGGAAAGTCCATCAAGTTCGCGGTTCGCGTACAAGCTCTAGAAGTCTCGCACCTTCATCAAATGTGCAGATGTATCTTACTCGCGCGTCTTGATCTCCAGCTTTTTCGAACATCCACGCGTACGGGTTCGTTTATAATTGAGACGATCGTTTTAAAACACACACTGTTTATTACTGCGTACTACAATAAATACACGCCAACAATTATTAACGCTTGGAAATATCGCAGGTACTATTCGCTTCTATCCGCTTGCTACCACTTCGCATTCCATACTTCTGCGTGGGCCGAGGACGGTGCTTATATATCTCCTCCGACTAGCGTTCTCAAGCTTTCCATCGTCCTCCAGCAAATTCCACAGTGACCCGGCATACAATTTCTAGGCGACTCCCGAAAAATCACACACCTTTCGCGTGCTTTCCGTGTGTTCTGGTATGTGGCACCTCCGCCAAAATGGACAGATGTGGTTTGACCCACCGTTGAAGACTCCATTCACTTCCACGGGCAAAAACCTATACGCGTGTCCTGGAAAAAAAATGAAAGCAGAACTCCGCGCTTGTACACTGTGACCAAATGAGAAGAGTCTAGAAAGATCGCGCGCTTTCCAGAACCGCCGCTTGTAACACTGCCCCATTCTTAGGCCAGGGGGCCAATTTTTTACTCTTCGCAACTTTGAGAAACGTTCGCAAGTTTGTTATTTCTGTAAATTCCAATTTTTGAGCCGTCGTTTCTTTACGTATGCGCATAGATGCGCACGTTTTCATACGTTTTGCTGCGAGCGGACCTGGGCCGGTGCAAGTCACTTTACGTATACCTACGCTTTTATGATGAAGTGAGGTTAGGTATTAATGCTTTCATTGTTATCAATAAAACAAACAGCATTGTAGTCTCGATTGTAGTATAATTGGAAATGGAATATAATATGTTGGAATTAATTTAAACAAAAACGATTTTTTTACCATGGCTCTGGCTCTCAACTCTGGGACTGCTACAAATTAGTATACAGAGTGAAAGTTTATTATTTTTCTTCACTTCCTTTCTTTCTTGAAAAAATGATGACTGAAAAATACCGTTTTAGGCTGGTTTGATAGGCCATAGTCTTCCAATAAACAGGCGGGTAATGAGATACAGCACGGAATATCTTCACGAATATAAAGAATTAGGTACTCACTCTACTGTCATTCTTTTCAATCTTTGTCAGCTCCAGGGATACTGTTTAAAACTTGTCACGATGATGTTTCATCATTTTCTATTCATCGTCTGCAGTCTGCAGGTAGATAGGTAGATCTTGTCAAAATATTACGAAAACTCATAAACAGCTTTGTAGAGTTCGGCCTATTGTCAAAGATACAGCCCTTCATAGTTAATTTTTTTCGGATTTCAAAAACTTGTAACTCAGGAACATTTCGACAAAATTAGCCTAAATTTAACGTTGACTGGTTTTATCAGCTACTTTTTCAATTTTTATAATGGTACGTATTCACGTAATTCACGTATAAATTGGGAGCTTCCGCTCAAACATAGTTTCAAAAATTTAAAACCTTTTTTTTTTCGCAGGTTTCGAAGGCACTAAAATTTTCTGACTTCTATCGCGAGTCATCGAGAATTTTTCTCAAATTACCGGGTGTTTATAAATGTCTGTGATCGCATCGCCTTTGGAATCCGCTTTCGATCACTACAATCCACGTTTCCCGAAAGGCTTCTGCGCATACCTGTGAAAGTAGGACGTTGCCATATCTATATCACGACAACAAGTTGACAACACTGTAATACGGTGTGCGTGTGTAATGTCACGCAAATGGCAGCTGACAGCGCTTGACGTCGATTTGACGTTTCGACAGACCTAACAAAATAACGCTCTTGTTTCGTCGATCGCCTTGCAGCTCGTTGTGTTTCGTATCACCTGAATCTTTTCTGCGTCTTTCTGCCATACGGCACGTAACATTTCATTCTGAACAATATCAAATGTTGAATGGTTTGGAGGTTATGTTTGTTGTTTGTTTACATTCCGATTATTCGATTGACAGTTGCCATTGACAGTGACACTTCGTGCGTCAAAATTGAAATTACCGCGCTCTGCAGGTATGCGTTCTCATGTATGCGCTGAAGTGATGTACGTGATGGTAAACGTGGATTGCGCCTGTTACTGCGTTTTTCGGCCTGACCCATGCCTGCCACGATCACAGTTTCTTATAAACACCCCGTATATTGTTATATTGTATTATATTGTACACGTGTATGTGGCGTGGCTTGAGTTGATAAAATGCACCGATATTTGCAACGTTGTCGCGTCTACCATGCGTTTATTTACGAAGATCCAATTCAAACATTTTTCGTTTTGCGAACACTGCTCAAAAATTTGCAAACGGAAACGTATACGTAAATCTTCGTACGCAAATTTGCGCATACGCAACTTTACGTATATTCTCAAAAATTGGCCCCCTGTTCGCCCCGAATAGACTCATCGTTAGTCCCCGAGTCACGTGCAAGGCGATCAAGGTGGACAACTTTCATCTTGGTCCGCAGGGCTCGCTGGATTCTGTACACGACGTCATTAATCCTCTTGACTACCGTGTACGGTCCTTCCCACGACGGATGCAACCAGATCAGGTTACCTGCTTGGAATCCCGTGGAGTTAGCCTTCAAGTCGTAGCGCGTCTTCATTCGGTCGGTGGCGACTCGAATCCGTTTCCGAACCAACTCGTGGATGTCGCACATTTTTCGCCTCAGATCGTCGACATATTCGGGAATGCCTTCAAGATCATTTTCTGGCGTGCCAAATTGTAAGTCGCAGGGGAGGCGAATCTCTCGGCCAAAAAGAACACGTGCCGCTGTTTCCCCTGTGGTGTTAGACTAGGCAGAAAATCTCAAAAGAGGCCTAGAAATCACTCCTAGAAGCAAATCGTGTAACAATTGATTAACAGGTGGTTTCTTAGGTTTTAGACCCCGCTGAACACGACTAGGGGTGTTATCTTTTCGAAATTTCACCCCTTGTCCCTTAAATCCAAGATGGCGGAAAATTGAGGGTAAAAACAGGGTGCGCGCATAAAAAGCTTATTTCTGGCCCGATTTTCCTAAAAATTGGTTCTTTTCTTATGTTTTCGGGGTCGTAGAAGATGATGAGGCCAGTTTCAAATACCTCTGGGTAGCCATTTGGTCTGAAATTAGTGTTTTCCAACTTCCAGGAGCAAATCAGAAACAAATTTACGAATAACTCGAGATAAAATCATGTAACAATCAGTTAACAGGTGATAAGTTATGTTTTGGACCCTGCTGATCACAACTAGGTATGTTAACAGTTGAAATGTTTACTCCGTATGTCTCAAATTCAAGATGGCGTATAGTCAGAGAAGAGTGGCGAGCGCACAAAAACGCATTCCTAGCTCGACATTCCTCAAAATTCTTCCTTTTTGAATGTTTTTGAGGGTGTAGAAGATGATTAGAATAACTTCAAAGACCTGTGGGCGGTCATTCGTCCTAGAATTAGTGTTGCCTAAGTTTCAGGCGCAAATCAGAGTGGAAAGTTAGAAATAAACGATAATTAGAATGTTGGTACATTTTTGTATCAAAGCATAGAATATAATTATGTAGGTACCCAATTACGTATTATCACACATGCAATGGACAAAGGCAAATGTGAGAAAGTGTCAAAGGTAAAAAGTAAAAAAATCTGTTTTTCTTTATAAAATAGCAATCATAGGTATGCAGGTACAATGTGGAAGGAAAAAAGTCTCTCTCTACTTTCTGCTTAAGATAAAATCACGTAACAATCAGTTACCAGGCAGTTACCTATGTTCTGGACTCTGCTGATCAATGCTAGGTCTGTTATCAGTTGAAAATTTCACTTCTTGTGCCTCACATTCAAGATGGCGTAGGTACCTATAGTTAGCGAAGAGTAATGAACGTACAAAAAACACATTGATTTTTCTGAATCACACTTGTCTGATTTTTTTCAAAATTCTGCTTTCGGAGGTGTAGAAGGTGAGGGGCCCAATTTCGAAGACATCTGAGTGACCATTACGACTCATTATGCGTGATGTCAAACTTTAAAGGGAATCAAATTATGCAACAACAGTATACAGATTGTTAATTATTTATATTTTGAACTCTGCTGAACATGATATGCTAGACCGAGTGTTAGACTTGGTGATAATATCCCGGTCTCCCGCCAATTATGTTCATTTGGCTACGTCAGTGCTTAATATCATTGCCCAATTGTCAGTTGTCCGCTATTATTGTGCAAGAGGTATCTACTGTTTTTTATAATAATTTATAAAGTTGTAGTAAATAAGTCTTCTCCACTTGTTTTTTATATTGTTTACTCGAGTTTCGGCTGTTAAATGTATAAAGCCATTTTCAAAACTAATGTGACATAGCATAGAACTTTATGTCTAAGTAATGATGTAACAATGAAGAATAGACGTAACAGGTAAAACAACAAAAGAAAATGAAGAAGAGGATTATAAAATTGGGAGTAGAGCTGGTATAATGTAGATGTTGTCAAAATCGGTTTGTTCGTTAAGGAGGCTATCTGGATCAAGATTGTATTGTTTTTTTATTTGCAAAATTTCAGAAAATTCAATTAGGTGTCTGTTGTCAAGTTTTTGGACTGGTTTTAAACAATTAAAAGCAAAATCATGACCTTCGGCAACTACATGTCTTGTAAAGTTTGATTTTATATCGAACGCAGGTAGTTCCCTGCGGTGCTCATTTAGTCTAATTTTGAAAGATCTTATTGTGCGACCTATATATATTTTGCCGCAAGAACAAGTTAATTTGTAGACTCCACTAGAATTTAGAGGGTCAATGGGGTCTTTGGTTTTTACTAAATGGGAGCTTAAAGTGAAAGGTGTTTTGAAACTAATATTGATGTTAAATTGTTTAAAGAAACGTGAAATTGAAGTAGAGATGTTGCCAAAATAAGATAAAGAAAAATAAATTGTTGGAGTTTTTTCTTGAGTCAAGCTGAAATTGTTTCTTATTTGATGTTTTAATAGCTTTTTTCTGTAAAAAGATTCGAAGACTGCTTGGGGAAATGCATTGTTGGATGCAATTTGTCTTATGATATTGAGTTCAGCTGAAAAATCCTCAGGTGTAATAGTGCGGGAGCCCACTGCAAAATTCTGGGTCGATCGCTTTTATGAAGAATTTCTGTTTCAATCGATAGTGGGCAATACGATGAATCTTCCGATACCCGACAGCCACCTTCCATCCCCTGCTATAAGGGTCGCCGCCGGTTTTAAAGATGCCCATTTTGAATCATTTTTTACACCTCTTGCTTATATAAAAAAATGTCACAATGATTGACAGAAGGCGAGATGGTCGAGTGGTCTAGATAAAAGTGAACGAATTCAGAGGTCAGAGGTTCTAATCTCCGCGAATATCTTTTTTTTTAATTCTTTTTTTCGCATTTAAAAAGCTTGAGTCACTTGAACTTTTCAAAATTGCGGAATTGAACGACGTTTCTCAATTTGGAGTAACTTTCGTCGCTAAATTTATCAATGCTGTCGTTTTCTCCACACAAAAAATGCGGCATTTCCTAGTATAGTTCTCTTTCTTCAAACGTGAGTGCCATGAAAACCAGTGGAGTGTGGAGAATTGAAAAAAATAAGGGTTTCCTAAAATCAGGTGTGAAAATGTATAAGTATGTATTTCAAAATTTCAAAATCCGAAAAACTCGATTTTTTTTCAAAATTTTTATATATTTTTCGAAAAAAGACCCTCATTCTCTTGCCAGCTCAGATTTAAATAACTAATTTTTCTGTTACGTTTTTACCTGCTGTTGTTTCTCTTCCGCTCTGCAGCTGATCCGCTGTCTGTTTCAGCCGTTTTTTATGCTAGGAAATAACATCCTCAACTACTGAAAATGGTATCTTTGTATTAAACAGTGATATGATGTCTGTCAAGCTTTTAAAATGCGAAAAAAAAGATATTCGCGGAGATTAGAACCTCTGACCTTTGAATTCGTTCACTTTTATCTAGACCACTCGACCATCTCGCCTTCTGTCAATCATTGTGACATTTTTTTATATAAGCAAGAGGTGTAAAAAATGATTCAAAATGGGCATCTTTAAAACCGGCGGCGACCCTTATAGCAGGGGATGGAAGGTGGCTGTCGGGTATCGGAAGATTAATTTTATTGCCCACTATCGATTGAAACAGAAATTCTTCATAAAAGCGATCGACCCAGAATTTTGCAGTGGGCTCCCGGACTATAAGGGGAGTGTTGAAAAGCCGATGAATATAAGTAATGTAAGCCGAAACTCGAGTGAACAATATAAAAAACAAGTGGAGAAGACTTATTTACTACAACTTTATACTATACAACTCCATTTTGAGCACCATGGATCCCTTTATCAATTTTATAATAATTGTCTCAAGATGTAAAGGTGCGGAGTTGCAGCAGACAGGTGATGATTGGTTTTGAAACTTTTGTCTTATTACTTACTGTAGTTGAATCTGTTCTACCTACTCCAATTTTTAGCAGATTTGATAATGAAATCAATTGTCTTGTCTTTTACTTGTCCAAAGTAAAATCTGTCTGACTTTCATACATAGAAAAATTGCATTACAAATACGTTTAGTTGTTGATAGTTGTTAATTGATAATTCCTAAACCGCAATTAATTATTTTTGGCGAATTTTTGAACAGGCACCGTCGCCCAGTGACTGCGGCTGGAAGGTGCATGACAGATGGCAAAGTTTTACCGGTGTGGACGGCCCGAGGGCCAGTTCCCGAAGAAACCTATTGTCTCTAGTATACTGTGGGTGTGCAACTCCCTGTCGCACAAAAAATTGTGGATGCAGAAAGAAGGGATTCGCATGCACTGCTCTGTGTAGATGCCTGCCTGAAAAATTTTGAAACAAAATAGAAGACTCGTGATGCCTAAGAAAATCATGGGCTAACTTTGACACTTTCTTACATATTTGCCTTTCTCAATTCCATGTTGATTATACATGATTGGGTACATATATCTATGCTTTGATTCAAAAATGTTCCAACTTTCTAATCATCGTTTATTCCTAATTTTTCACTTTGATTTGCCCCTGGAACTTAGGCAACATCGATACAAGGACGAATTACCGCCCACAGGTCTTCAAAATTATTCTAGTGATCTTCTACCACCCCAAAAACATTAAAAAAGGAAGAATTTTGAGGAATATCGAGCTAGAAATGTGTATTTGTGCGATCGCCACTCCTTTCTGACTATACGCCATCTTGAATTTGAGACATAAGGGGTGAACATTTCAACTGTTAACATACCTAGTTGTGATCAGCAGAGTCCAAAACATAACTAATCACCTGTTAACTGATTATTTCATGATTTTATCTTGAGTTATTCGTAAATTTGTTTCTGATTTGCTCCTGAAAGTTAGACAACACTAATTTCAAGCCGAATGGCTTCACAAAGGTATTTGAAATTGACCTCATCATCTTCTACGACCCCGAAAACATAAGAATAGAACCAATTTTGAGGAAAATCGGGCCGGAAATAAGCTTTTTATGCATGCACTCAGTTTTTACCCTTAACTTTCCGCCATCTTGGATTTAAGGGGCAAGGGGTGAAATTTCGAAAAGATAACACCTCTAGTCGTGTTCAGCGGGGTCTAAAACCTGAGAAACAACCTGTTAATCAATTGTTACATGATTTGCTTCTAGGAAGTCTTTTTTGAGATTTTCTGCCTAGTCTATGTCGCGAATGGTAGCGTGATACGCCATTAGGAATATCGGCAGATGATAATCCCAGTCTCGCTGATGCTCCTCAACGACCTTCGACAGGTGCTGCTTCATCGTCCTGTGGAACCGTTCAACCATTCCGTCGGACCGTGAGCGGAGAGGCGTCGTCCTGGTCTTCTGTATCCTGAGCACCCGAGTAGAGTACAGATACCTACCTTGGAACACCGTTGCATCCGAAGTTTCGTCCCTGGTCTGAGTGTAATTCCAGGGGTACTCCGAAACGGTTAATCAAATTGTTCAACAGCACCCTCGCCACTGTAGAAGCCTCTTAGTTGGGTAGGGCCTACGCTTCCGGCCACTTGCTGAAATAGTCCATGGCATAACCAGGATGTATTTTTTGCCATCTTCCGTTGTCGGGAACGGGCCAGCCACATCAATCGCGATGCGTTCAAAAGGCGCTCCAACATTGTAAGTCTTCAGCTCCCTCGGCTGCGAGTTCTTGGTCCTTTGCTGGCCGCAGGAACCTCGCACTGGCGAACACCATGTTTCCACGTCGTTTCGGTTTCGGCAGTTTACCCAGTAGAACCGCTCGCGCACCTTGGCCAACGTCTTGTTCACCCCAAGGTGCCCTCCAGTGACCCCATCGTGCGTTTTCTTCAGGACCTCCTTCTGAATCATCTTCTTCCCATCAGGACTCTCCTAGACTCTCTTCAGCAGCCCATTCTCTATCTTTAGTGAATTCCACTGAGCCCAAAGAACCTTAATTTCGGGCCTTTCACCAGAGATCTCGGCCCACTCTGGTCTTTCCTGGCCAAGTTCCTTTCTTTCAGCAAGTGAACCGATGGCTGCTGGGTCCTCACGCACGCTGTTCCTTATTCTTGATCTCAGCCGTAGTCCAATTCCTTGGGGTTTCAACGACAACTGCTTTGACTTTGACGTTCCCATTCTGTTGGTCTACCTTCTTGCAGTGCTTACAGCTTACAGTCCTCGTTGCATGGTTTTCGAGAAAAAGCATCCGCGTTGCCATGACTTCTTCCAGGACGATGTTGGACTTTGAAGTCATATTGTTGCAGTTTCTCGATCCACCGTGCCAACTGTCCCTCGGGATTCTTCAACTGCAGTAGCCCTTCAGCGCAGCGTAGTCAGTCCTCACCAAAAATTTCCGGCCATAGAGGTATTGGTGAAAGTGATGGACAGCTTCAGTAGCTTAACTAGAGGGGGGGATTTCGGCCCCTATTAGCCTTCGAATTTCCCGAAAATTTTTCGAATGCGGCGCTTTTTTGTCCGGCTTGCTCGCATTCTCGCATATTTTTTAGTCGTGACACTCCCCCCCCTCCCCTATTAGACACTTCTAGTTAGGCCACTGGGCAGCTTTCACTATAGGCGATTGACCTTATTGGGGAAAATGGCCGTTTCGTCGAGGAAGTTTTAGGGCATTAATTTTTAGAACTGGTGTAAGTTGCCGTCCGGCAACGGCGGTGGTTACGTCAATTGGTGGCATGTCAAAACTGTCACTTTGCTGTCTTGTGCAGTACGCTACAAGCAAACTTTCGTTCCTGTGAACCCTTGGGACCCCATAGGCTCGTTATTGGGCCCCATGTTGATGACCAGCGTCGTCGCAGACCTTTCTCTAAATCATCCATAGCTTCCGCCCAAGGAAGAGCAACAGACTCTGTCACACCCGCACGGAGGGAAACACACAAGCCCGTCGACCAGCCTGCCAGCCAAGAAAAAATCACCTCGGGCTGGCCGTGCAGAGTCAACCACCACCTACCTTTTTTCCTCGCTTTTTTCTAAAGATTTCCTGCTTCGACTTCAGCTGGAGATCCGCATTTTTCATTCTAACAAGCTCGCCGTAGCTACCTCTGTGTTCGCGACGTAAACGTTGTCTTTTTTTATCGCAATAATGTAGTGCATTGCTGGGGGCGTAGTCTTTCAGCTGCGCACCTCTGGAGCTAGATCTACTAAAAACCTGCTAACTACGCTAACCATAACATGAAATAAGAGACACAAATGCAAACCCCTTTTTCAGATTATTTCTACTTGTCAAATTTCCATGTCAATATGTGGGTATTACAGGTATCCACTAGTAAGTGCCCACCTAGGCTACTAGACGTCGGAGTATGTTTTCCTCGCAAAAACGTCCTCGACGATCAAGTACCGAGCTCTACACCAGGTGGCGTTTTTTAAATGTAAATCGCCTATAGCCAGTAGCTCCCTACGCGTCACACAGTAGTGTTTTTCGGGTTTGGACAACACCTTGCTTGAATGAGTTTTCGCATTCCACACGAATGGCGCACGCCGCACGGTCTTCAGTCAGTTTGTGTAACGGCTTAGCAATGTTAGCGAACTTCTCCACAAATCGCCTGTAGTATGTGCATAAGCCCAAGAAACTTCTAACTTCATGCTGATTTCTTGGTCGTGGCCATCCTCGGCAGTAACGGATTAACCAATAGGCTAAGTAGGCTGCAGCCTAGGACGCCTCGATAAAAAAGGGCGCCGACCGAGGCGAAATTGAAAAAAGCATGAATTCACGAAAAATGTTGTAGTTTCATGTTCCATATTGTTGCAATAATTTTATAGCAGCTAGAAAAGTTGGGAAGGTACTTTCCGGCATCCCACTCCCAAGTGAAGGAATGCTATGAAAAAAATGAATCGAAATGCTGGCAACTAATGATTTATGAATAAAATAATTAAATCTCATTATAGGGTGACTGCCTACGCACCTTTGCTTATAAAAAACTGGTAATTGTACTCGAAAGTGAACCGTTGAAAAGGTGGAAGGTCTTTGCCCCACAGCGCCGGCGTAAGACACCGGGAAAAAGGTTGTATTTTCGTTTATAGCTCAAGCGACGAAGCGAATGAATGTCAACCACCATCTTTGAAATAACATAAAATGACTTTTTTCAAGGAGACAGACCCCTACCAATATATAGAAATGAAAACCACCTGCCCACAGGCTGAAAGGGTCTATTCAGTCACTAGTGGTCACTAGTGTTTAACACTCTACATACCTACTTACAGTGTGCTACTCTATGATTGTATGAGTTTTGTTCTGTTTTTAAACAGCCTATACATTTTTTTATTCAATCTTCAAAAATTTAAGAAAAATCAAGGTGGATTTGTTCAATATTTGTTGTAGTTCCAAGAGTGAAGGGGAGGGGGCGCCAAAATGAATCAGCCTAGGGCGCCACTGCTCTCTAATCCGTCACTGGTCCTCGGACAGCATCCGATTTCGCTGGATCGGTTTCGATTCCTTCCGACAACACCAAGTGCCCCAAAAATTTGACTTGCTTCTGAAAGAGCACGCATTTCCTCAGGTTGAGCTTGAGATGTGCACCTCGAAGACGTCGAAATACCTCCCAGTGGTTATTCAGGTGTTCTTCAAACGTTCGACCGATGACCATTACGTCGCCGAGGTAGACTAGGCAAGTTTTACATGTAAGACCTCGCAAGACGCACTTCATTAGACGTTCAAACATGGCCGGTGCATCACAAAATCCAAACGGCATCACAGTGAACTGATAGAAACCGCGCCCGGTAGAAAACGCCGTCTTTTCTTTGTCGTCGTTGTGAAGTCCCACTTGCCAGTAACCACTCTTCAGGTCAAGCGTCGGAAACCATCTCGATCCAGACAGCGTGCTCAAAGTGTCGTCAATCCGAGGCAGTGGATAGCTGGCTTTCTTTGTCACATCATTTAGTTTGCGGTAGTTCACATAAAATCGCGTACTCACGTCTTTCTTTGTAACCGAAACAACTTGTGATGGCTGATGACCATGGGCTCGTCGATTCTTCTATCGAGCCTTCATCCAACATGTTTTTCAAGAGCTTCGACACTTCTTCTTGCTTCGCCAATGGTAGACGTCTGAGAGCCTGTCGAATTGGTGCAGCGTTCTCGGTGTTGATCCGATGTTGGATCACGCTGGTTCTCCCAGTAGGAGATTACCTTCCATCGCAAAGGCTGCAGGTTCTTCTTGGATGTTTACAGCCAGGCGAGAACATCTCCACTGGCTCTTTCTCCAAGAGCTGGGGAGTCGTAGCCATGGGTCCTCCAACAAATTCCACAGTGACCCGGCATACGATTTCCAGGCGACTCCCGAAAAATCACACACCTTTTGCGTGCTTCCCGTGTGTTCTGGAATGTCGGCATTTCCGCCAAAATGGACAGATGTATCTTGATCAGGCGTTTAAGTCTCCATGCATCTCAATGCCACCACGCACACTCTAGAAACGTCCAAATGTCCAACCCACCGTTGAAGTCTCCATTCAGTTCCACGGGTCAAAGCCTACACGCACGTTCTGGAATACACCAGAGCTCCGCACTTGTACACTGCGACCGAATGGGCAGTCTATAGAAAGATCGCGGGTTCTCCAAGAATCGCCGCTCGTATAACAATAGTCGAAGTCCACCAGGTTCGCGTATATTCTGCAGATGTGTCTTACTCGCGTATCTTGATCTTTAGCTTTCTCGAACCTTCGGGAACTGCACCGCTTCTCATATACCAGTACCTACCTACGATAAGCCTCGTCTTTTTTCGCGAATGTAGTGGAATCTTTCGAGAGCCTCGCAGTTCGTACCTAGCACTATTCTTACTTTACTTGACAATTGCGTTACTTTCAACAGGACCATATCCATGCACGATTTCAATAAGGAAGAATTTTGACCAATTTACCAAAGTGGCTATTCGCACCGTGCACGACGCCAGCGTCACCTGGCGTCCGCAACTTTGTAGGCGCAAAACGTCACTCATGTCATAAATTACAGATGGCTGAACTGTCATAAATGACAGATCGCTGGCCTGAACTGTCATTATTTTGTGACAAACTGTCAGTCAACCACGTGGCATCTGTTGTGACAGTTGGTTGTCAATTATTTCAATTATTTCCACTGTCAAATTGACATAAATGACATCAAACATCAGAAAATTGACAGCCCAATCACGCAGCGCCGAGCCATCAATGTTGCTCTTTTTGTCCACATAAAGCGCTGTGATCGGTTTCGTTACCCCCACTCTGTACTTCGCACGGGGCGAATACTCATCGATAGAGGCATTCACTAGAACTAGGTACATCGTTTCGGCTACCTATTCAGAAAACGTCCAGAAACTCTTAAAAATTTCATCAAGTTAATGAATGCACCGGGATATCCATCGGGCGAATTTCGTTTTCGAATATTAAATTTATCCATCAATTAGACGGTCCTTTTGTTCGTGTGACTACACACACGCACGCACCCTACATCAACCCCCCGATGGCACATCAAGTCCAGGCAGGGCACACATATTTTTATAACTTCTACAAAACATCCATTTTAATTAATTATGACGCGAAAATGGCGAAGAAATGCGCCCGTTCGCTCGCAGAGGGCCTGACCACTTAACCCGAAATAATTATCGGCATCAATCAAACCATCGAAAAACTTTCACAGTCTGCAATAAAAACAAAATTAAGCTGACATATTTCCGCGGTGTACCCCTTGAGCTAGATTCGGATTAGAATGTGAACGTGCCTTTCTATTGATTTAATGCTAATGAGGAGCAGTCTAACGGTCCGAACTGGAAAGAGAACAACGTGTGCCAGATATGAGACTGTGACCGTTGAAATTATAGTATGCCCAAAGTACACGGTAAATTACTGCGCGGAGCTGCGCTGCAAGTTGCGTGCCAACAGGCGCCGCCGCTGGTGGATCGATGCCGGAGCCCCCTTTCACCCCCTTCCCCCCCTCCCTGGAGTGTTTTACGTGTGCCCCGCGCGTTTTCGTTTTACACAACCAGCGACCAGTTTAGTTGTAAAAGTGACACCGACCAGCGATCGCTGGCGAAACCTTTGAAAATTTTTATCTTATTTTGTGATCACCCCGTATATACAGTAGTTGGTGGTAACATTCCCTATATTCTCCCTACCCCCATCACCCTTGGATTTGAAAAATACATGTATTAATTTTTTATACGCACGGATTTCAGGTAATGCTTTCTTTGTGTTGCTTTTTTTGTTCGTGTTTTCTCTATGTTCCGCTGATAGTTGTTCGTGTGTACAATATTATACTTTTACCTTGGATTTTTTTCAAATAACTCTTATTAATAAGTGCGCATTCAAATAAATTGCCGGTAATTATTTCTTTGAAGAAAACATGGTTTTTCTTAGCGGTCATAGTTTTTCACGAAGATTTTATAGCTTTCTAACATTTTCTTTTGGATCTCCTTTTGTCAATGGTGGTTTGCGAATTCGCGATCATCAATTAATTGTCTACTTGCCTATTTTTGAAAGCACAAAAACCGATTTTACAACCTTCACTTTTCAAAATTGAAGTTTTTAGGATAATATGTTCTAGGATTTCGTGTACGCTTGTTGAACAAAATGATTTTTTTTCGCCTGCAATTAACCTAAATGAATGACTTAACGGTTGCGTAATTTTCTTGGTTATGAAAAACCGCGTGCGGCACAATAAAATAGGAAAGCTCATTATGTAATTCAATTTTATAAGCCTTTTGTTCACTCTCTATTTGGTTCAACCAGAGACAGAGATTGCTTTTTCGAAGCCACTGCAAGCCAAGTCTGGGAAAGCTTACACTATGTTTGATACATAATCCATTATTTTCAGTTTTCACTTTCCACATCGGAAATCCATTTTATACACTAATGTGCCTGTATATTATTGCTGGGTAAGGAATTGTTTCATTCCATTCTGCTGGCTTCATTACTACCTACTCACTTTGTTTGATGTCAGTTTCATTGCATTTTCTCAAGTTGACGTTTAGAGACAAAGAGCTGCCGTTTCTCTCCTGCTGCTATAAGGGGTTGGGTTGACTGAGGGGTTGACCCAGTTTTTGAACTAGGTCAATTGTATGACACACCCTGTATTTTTTTCCACGTAGGTAGATACATTACTCGGCCAAACATTCTTCAAAATCATTTGGAAGGATACTTCAACAATATAATAGTTAGTAGGTACCTACTTGTATATTATGACTTTATTTAAAATATTATTGAATAACACTGCATTAGAATAAAATGTTCATACAAAAATGCATCGCTAAAATACGAATAGGCCTAGGGTAGGTAATATTAATTGTCTTCATTCTAAACTAAAGGATCACATGGCACCTCCCACTTCGGACCTTTTCAGGTAGAAACTTACAATTTTGCATGGCTGCTTGCCGCCATTGGCCATTATAGGATAACCCTCAGCCCCCATTTTCGTCATCCGAAACGAAAACTTATACATGGTATTTACCTACCCTACAGTGTGTCCTAACTTGCGGGGGAAATTTCGTGAATTTTATTAGCATAACATCGTAATACTCGTACATATGCGATTTTTCTATTTCTCGTCAATTTCTTTTTGGTACCTAATGTAGGTACTTAGTGTAATTGGGAAACATATGTAGGGTCTTGTACACTTAGCGGCCACAAGCAAATCACTTCAAAAAACTTGTCAGTTCCGTCCCCGTCCCCCCCCCCCGCCAATTGTGTCCTAGACTAAAATTTGAAGATTATCCAAAACGTTTTCAAAAAAAAAAAAAAAAAAAAAAAAAAAAAACGTGCCAACGGGATATCATGGAACAAAAAGGGCAAACCACTTTGGTCGAATAGGGTCCCTTCTTTCTTTATTGTCAGATGATCCTACGGTAGCCCAATGACAGACAGTGGTTTCCCGCAAGCCGCAAATCTGCGTTTTTTTTTTAATTTTGTAAATTTAAAACTTGAAACTGTAAAAAACGCAAACAACAAAGCGATGACATAAGTTTGACTTGAGATTAGTGACGCGACAATGGCAGTGAACCAAGCTAACTTTGGTCCCGAGCAAGGTACCTATATGTTTGGGCTAGAGATTTGACACTTGACCATGACATCATAACACCCTCCCCTCTGTTACCTTCCCTCGAGAAAACCCTGTTTCAGTTGATTTGACTGACCCAGACTGATTTTTCAGTCACTGAAATTCGGCTCCGTTTGAAAGAAATATACACCAAATCCCAAACGAAGACACGCAGTAGGTATGTTACGTCGCTTCGTTGACCGGATGCATCGGTTCGGTTTTGTTTTTTACTATGGTGCTCACGCTCTTTCCATCACAGTTCTCGCCCTCTCGGCTAGATTTCTTTATCAGCTGTGATGGTGATGATGTCGCACATCACAATAATGGTGCAAAATGATGAATTTAGTCAAAGAAAAATTCATTATATTGGTGTTTTCCGTACCTAGACTGATAAGCAATCGTGAGTAGAAGACAACGTCGGCTGGTTTGTTACTGCAAATTGTGTATTAAATGTTGCTGCTAAGTGTACATGTACAGTCACCAATAATATGGCTTATTTTTAAAATAATTTTGTGAAGATTTTTAGTGAAAATCATTGAAAAATTCCAAGTCGTTACAAAGATCCAACCTTGTGGGAAAATCGTTACGTTTCACTGCACTGCTTTGAGGAGCGCAAGTTAGCTTTTCAAGTGAATAAAAGCTTCAGTCTGCCCCAGCAGGTTTTAAAAATTATCAAAAAATCCCCACTTTTTTTGTTTAGTGTTCTTCAAGGGCCTGTATTTCTCATGAGAACCGATGACAATTGACTTTTTTTTTTCGCATACATATAGAAATTCACTATCGTGCAATTTAGCTCACCTGTTCTAGGTATTACCCATACTTCAAGCGAATAAAAATCATTAGGTAATTGGGTACCTAACTTTTTACTTTTTGTCAAAATGAATCTTGAAATCTTCCATACTATTGGCGAGTAACATTACCGATGGTGGCGCTGCTGATGCGCTTCGCATGTAAACAAACATGTCGGATAGAGCACGGATTGTTGCCCGCGCGTTCAAAAATCTCATCAGTAGTAAGCGGTTTTCAATGTCCTCCAGACGTGAAACGTGGTTAATTAGTATTGCGGTGGAACTCAAAAATGGCAGAAGCGCAATTGAGTGTTATGGAGGTTTTGAATCACTTGATGGAGTCAACAGATTCTCGATGTATCGTGATGGGAGAAGAAATTCTGAAGTCACAATTTCTTGTGTTGTGTGGTCGAAAGCGAACCAAATCAAGCATCAATTTAAACATAGACATATTTTAATTGTGTTTACAAACAAGCGCATTGTATGAATCTCCTCACTTGGTAACTGGAAATGTAATAAAAAAAAAAAGTAGTAGCAGTTTCTGTGAAATTGGAACGTTCAAATGCACTTGCAAAGCAGGCCAGTCCGGGACATGCAAAAATATCGCCGCTGTGCTTCTTCGATGCAGCCATATAAAGTTCACATTTTCAGCGACACTTCCCAGGCTTTTCTCGTAGTCATATTTTCCACAGTGCCGAGTTTGTTTGTCATTTTGACTAGGTACCCAACTTGCGTCTTTCGCTTTCGACGGGAAACGATGAAAATGTAACTCTTCCTTTTTTCGGTTTCCACAGCGCGACTCGCACTCGGAAACACAACTAATTCTCCGCCACTTTTTGTCACTATCTATCTTGCCACCTTCCATTCTATGCCACTTTTGCTTGCCTGTCGTCGTACACGTGCCACTCTTATTTAAAAATGCAATGCTTTTGCAATCGACGACACCTAATATATTCAAGATAATGAAACGTGCGTGGCTCACGTACTTTGTTGGAAAAAATTAACGCCGCGTTAAGTCAGATGGAATCAAATAAAGTCCCCAAACACCGCAACGCTCATAAGAGCCCACACAAATCTGCAGTTGATCCGTGCACAAACGTTGTTTACACGTTGGCCGTCAGATGGCGTATTCGATCTTGAAACTCGCCAATACATCAATTTTTTTTTGTTCCAATCTCAAAAAGGCTATTTTTTGTGGTGTAATTAGGCTAGGTAGGACTAATAGCGAATTTTGTACCATCTAGGCATCTAACAAAACAAAGAATGAGGAATACATGAATAATAATTGTCGTTTTTCTCACAGAATAACAAAGAAACAAAACAACGCGGGTACTTTTTTTTGATATAGGTACACACAATAACAATGCCTACACTACACTTCGCGGGATAGGATGGAACTTCCGTTAGTTAGTTATACTTAAATAACACTACTAGCGGCACTCTTGGTACTTCTTTTTCCGTACTTAAGTGGGTTTTAATGGGAAAATCATTTTAACATCAACTCCGTCACTCCGGCGTAACCTGCAGCGGATTTCAGAAGCACCCATCAAGTACATTAAAAATTCAACAAGTTGCACTTTATGCACTGATTCCTCTGCTGATTGCAACTAGTGCTTGATTTTTTTCTGTTAATTGCAGGCGATTGTCAATAATACACATAAATATATTGACGTAGTAAGTTTGTGAGTTACTTTGTTTATAACTTACAGTGAAAGGTGAACAGTAGGTGTTTTGGATCGCAGCATTTTTATATAATATGTTATTCTATCACCAAATACAGGATGATCCAGGCTGGAAAAAAAAATAATTGACAGAGCGTTAAAATACGAATAAAATAAAATAAAAGTCGGGAAATTTGATTACCTACGTTTCTTATTGTTTGATTCCACGTTCTGTTCTAAAGACGAAAACAATCATGCAAAACTATGATACGAAAAGCCGTTTCTTCGACGATTTTGACTTAGAAGCTTTAAAAACACCTCAAAAACACTGAAGTTTATTTATATTATTAATTAAAATCGGTCTACAACTACAAAGCTGCAAAGCTGAAGCTGAAATGGAAAGCCTACCTGCCAGTCCTGCCACTCTGACTAAAGGTGCGTTCAGTCAGCTTATTTAGCCGCAAGTTCTAATTTTAGTCGCAAGCGCAGCAACGCCCATTGGCTCTTACGAACCAGCCTCCTCAGAACAGCCAATAAGCGATGCAGCGCTTACGACTTAAATTAAAACTTGCGGCTAAATAAGCTGACTGAACGCACCTATAAACATAAAATCTGGCCGGCCGATATCAAAATGTTAGAATAGGGTCTCTATGTATTGTTCTTGTGTTGTTCCTTTTGTATTTGTATATACCATTCACTAAAACTAAGCAAACAAAACCAATTTTTGGCTTTTGATCAGAGTTAGAAAAATCTAGAATACATTAGGGGCCAACAGATTTTCGGTAGTTCTTATAAGTTGGTTTGATATTGGCACGAAATATAGACTCTTAAGGTAAGGGTATTTCAAGGAAAGTGTGATATGTATTTTCACGTGAAAAGGACACTTATCGAGCCGCGAGCCCGTAAAGTTTCAAGACCTGCATCTTCCTTTCCCCCGTAGGGATTTTCGAAAGACGCTCGGACAGGTCAAATTGATTTTCATCGAAAGGGGTATTTTGCGAACATTTTAATTTTTCAACCCCTTTCCGTTTTCAAACGATGACGTCAAAGCCATTTTTTTTTTAACTGGCTATCCCAATATTTTCTCGGCAGATTTTTGGTAGGCTGAATTTTCAGAAATTCACGAATGACCATTGGACTAACAGCTCCTCTGAAATACCGATGATTTCTCTGCACTAGCATTTTTATCAAGAATGAAAATTTTCATTTTCAAACTAGGTACAGTTGCGGCCTCATAAAAGATGATCCTGCGCGTTCCTGTCATATTTTCAATAAATTCTGACATTTGCCAAACATTTCAAAGATCATTGTAGATAAAATCTTGTAAGATACACGCGTTAAAAGTGTCTTATTTTGTCCGCGGCGAGGTTCGCGGGGTTGCTCCACTCGCTGACGCTCGTTTCGCAAGCGTCCCCGCTCACAAAATAATATCTGTCACTTTTAACTCTTGTATCGTAAATAGCTATTTTCTAATACATAATAGGTAATAAATAATCAGGTAATGATCTCTTAGGATTAATTGTTAAAACTCATACAATAATAGGTGATTATGAATAAACATCACTAGAACTTACCGTGGGTTCCACAAAACAGATAATACGAGATTAGTTAATTTGCGATTTTTGTTTGTCAATTTGTAGCTGACTGATCAATGGAAATGATGGTTTGTCTCTCAATAAGGGAAAGATGATGGGTCTAGTCTAGTACAGATTTCAGGCATTTTTTGTCAGTAATCGCCTAGCATTCAGCAGAAAAAAGTTCAGTTAATCTGCAATCAGTTTTGATCGCTGATCATCTTTTTTGTGGAACTGACGGTTAGTCTCCTTTTTTGACTTTTTCACTTTTTTTTGTTTGTTTGTTTCGGTTTCGGAAACTACGGAGAATCACGTCAGTGTCATTTTTCAACTGAAAATTATTATTCATAAAAATGTCTCGTCAGAAATCGAGATTGTCGTCCAGCTAACTTCTTCTCATTTTCAAAAATTGATATATCAGGAACTATTAGTTCCCCGTGGCATTAGTGTAAATTTCTGAAATCAAATTTGGCAGCGTACCCAAATCTGTTAAGAAAGGGAGTTATTATCATCTCAATTCTCAAGGGGGCTATCATTTAAGAAAATGGAAATGATGTCACCATTTTGGGAATGATGGAAGGGGTAGAAAAATTTTAATGTTCGTAAAATATCCTGATGAGAGGAGCGGTTCCGCCTTTGCTGTGACGCTCCCTCTGAGACTATCGGCCAAAGGAAGAGGAGTTCTCTGGTGATGCCTATCAAATTGTACAATCGAATTCCTGCTCGGGTGAGGGGTGTTCGTGGGGAGTTTCTCGACAGAGAACGATTTTGATTTGATTGTTTGATTTTTGCTCTTTGTTCATGTAGGTATGTATAGATACGTATTGTCTTTTATCTATTATTGTTCGCAATGTACCTATCTACACCATTAACTTGATACCTACTGTTTATTCACAAAATTGGCCACCACTCACAATAATAACAAAATTAATCAATGTTTTTCTAATTCGATGAATAAATTGATTAATTAAATTACCTATTTAAATTTTAATTTGATGAAAATCATTTCGACCATCTGGCCGCGAGCGTCTTCTGAAAATCCTTTCAGGGGGAAAGAAAAATCCAGGTATTGAAACTCAAACGCTTTCAGTTATAGCGATCAGTTATAAAATTAGAAGTCTGTCTGGAGTGTCTGGTATGTGTGTACAAATCTGAACTTCTGCCCAAGGAATAAAATTTCTTTAACTTTTTCCGATGCACGTACTTGTACAGGGTGATCCACCGAGATTTCCCCCCACCCCCTCTTAGAATCTTTCCCGTTGGAATTGGTGGGGAAAGAAATTTTTCTCAACCATTTTTCCCGTATAGAATTAAAATCTGGACACCAAAATTTTTTGTATCCTAGTGTTTCGAGAAACTTCCAATTTTTTTCGCCACCTTGTATCTGAATATTGGAAATGATGTGGCTTTTTCTTTTGAATCCAGATATTTAATTTGATATCTGAATAATATCATATACAGAGTGTTCACTTTTACACTTCTCACCCCAGATTTGTCCCGCACTCCCGCGCCAAATGTTTTTCAAGAAAAACACCAGAACAGGTCGATTTTTATCGATGAGAATTCGGCAATACGTGTTCGATGTCCCCCTTAAAATAAAAATCGACCTATTCCGGCGTTTTTTTTTGAAAAAAATTGGCGGGGGAAAGAGGAATGAGAAGTCTGGGGGTGGGAAGTGGGAAAATGAACACCCTGTATATGATCTTATTCAAAAATCAAATTATATATCTGGACTCAGAAGAAAAAGCAGCATATATTTCCAATATTTAGATACTGGGCGTCAAAAAAATTTAAATTTGGAAGTTTTTTTGAAACAATTTGGTGTCCAAATTTGAATTCTACGGAAAAAAATGGTTGAGAAATTCTTTCTCCCCACCAATTTATTCGAACGGGAAAAATTATTACAGGAGGGGGGGGGGAGAATCTCGGTGCATCACTCTGTACTTTATAGCTTATGATTATGACTGGAAGGGAAGGGTGAGCTTTTTCAGTTATTGTGAGGCCATCTTTTGTTTTGGATTTTTGCCAGTGCCACAACCCGGCACTGACTGGAAGGCTAATATTTTGTATTTTCAATGTTTCCAGTTCCACGCGCTATGTTTTTCAATGTTTTATTATTGTGGTTTATGTATCGTAATAATTGTCAATGTTAATTGTTTTGATGTTTTAATTATAGGTGTAACAAGATAAGCTACAAATTTTTTATAATAGAATAAGTTATATTACTCGTAGGTTGGTATTTCAAGTTTGCGGGGCCGTTTACATGTCGTTGCACGTGTGGCCGTCAAAATTTGCAGCGCAACCTTGATCACTCACCCCCGTACTATACGTTGGCAATCCTTTGTTTCCGCGTAGCTACGTTTCGTGTGACAGCCCGGCGTCATTCGAAACGCATTGCCGTTTTCTTTTACGCCACGTTCGTGATTTTACTACAGGGAGTCCTCTATCTGTATCGAATACGCTTACACGTTATTTTCTTCGATCAAACGATCCAAACGGGCAGCTCGGCAGCGTCTAAAACTGCGGATTATCGCCTATCAAGTGAGCCAAGGCCAAGAGCTCGGCACGTGTATGCGCCTGGTGACCTAGTTTCCACTGGTGCCGATCGCATACGAGGACACCCGATCGCTGTTGATCAATACTTGAAAGCGAGCGTAAGCGCGTACTCTCCCCCGTTTTTGTTTCATTTGTACGCGACGCGACCCGGACAAAGGCAGCTCATTGCCGCGCGCTCTTGTAATTTATAAAAGCGCGATTTCTGAATTTCCGTCAATTTCACTACTGCAAGTACACTCATTAAATGAGCAGTGTTCACTGTTCACTATCCCAGGTTTCAAAGGTTCCAGTTCCAGGCCCTAGTTCCCAGTGCGGTGGTGTTTTGATTGCGGGAAAAAAGTGTGTGAAAACGCGTTACGCTCCGCTCCAAGCGCAATTTGAAGATGCGTACATGAACTTTGGTTTGGTTCTTTCGGTGTCCGCATTCCTATATTGCATTGCGCAATGCTCTCTGCAGTGCTATAGAGTGCTGTGGTGTACACGTGTGTCGAGGTCATCGAACTGCCACGTGTGGCGGTGGGAGTGAGAGGGAGGTAGAGTGCCAGCGAGTCACTAACCCGCTCTCTTTCTCCAGCGCATGCAGCAGTAGTTGTAGGGGGGAAGCGGGGAGCGATAAGCGGGAGAAACTTTCCCGTGTCCCTAGGAAGTGCTAGCGTAATGTGAGTGCGCGCATTGCGTCACAGTCTAATAGTACGACGCGAGAGTGGGGGTAGATGCGGACCAATGCGATGGCGTAAGCTCTCCCCCCACTACCCCTCGCGAGACCCGAGTGCGACGTTGTAAAAACCCCGCGTTTCTTAATCTTGCAGAAACCGTCGTGTTGTGTGCTTCGCGTAGTCGCGCGTTTCTGATCGTTCTGCGTTGCAGTAAGACTCCACACTGTACCCAGCGGTCTCCAATCAGTGGCGCGTCGTTGAAAACGACCCACTTAATCACGTATAATGTACTTACTCCACCGGCCAACACTTCCGCATTGCGAAGTGCGCGCGCGGCCATTTTGATCCGCAACAGCCAGCATTTTTCGTGCCACGACGATGACGTCATTTTACAGTTAGTGCAACCGAGAGAAGACCGAAGAATCCCAATGGGTGAACAGGAGAGCGGATCAGGCTTACTTTTATGTAATAGTCAGTCTTTTTCTCTCTCCTATTAATCCATTAGAAATCCAACATTCACCAAAACCACACACCGTTTATAAACTGATAATGTTACGTAATAAGAGTGTTTCAGTATGGGCGCACAGTTTTTCAGGATCAGGATCCATCGCTGCTTGTCGTGAGGGGTTGGACTGTGGCGCTCGCGCCCCTGATTGGTTCCGACCCTTTTGCAGCTCTGACCTTGACGGCCGCCTGCTCTGCGAGGGTGAAACTTTTGGGAAGCGCCGCCGTGTACGTGCAGAGGCCCCTTGAAGAAGCGCGCGCTAATGTTTTTGCGGTGGATCATACAATCAATCCAAGGCCAAATTTCTGCCTAGCTTAGAAAACGGACAGAGAACGGAGCGCGCGCGTTTTCTCTAGCTAGCCAAGCTAGGCCAGAGTCATGCCACGTATAGAGCGAGAGAGAGAGCCCCCCAGTGCCAATATTCGTGGTGGCCCAGTTGGACCAATGAGGGCCAAGTATTTGACGCTTGGCACTCCCAAACTTTCCATGGCAACAGGCCTTGTCACGCACCACGGCTCACCGCGAGCGCGAATTCCATTTCCTGCTCGCTGCGGTACGTTGTCTGATAAGAGCTACAAAACCGTTATGTGCAACTTTTGAAATGTACAAATTCCTTATCTAACACCCGAAAATCGCCGCCGATCTAGACATCATTAATCATCCGCAACAAAAATACCGGATTTTGCAGCAGCAGGTAAAACGATCGAGGGTGATCATTGACCAAAAAGTGGGACCACATCCACGAAAACCGGTTGCCTAAGGGATTATGCGGAATCAGTGAGTGATGAAGGACACCAGGGTCCAGGACTCTATTGACTCATAAGCTTTAGGTATTATTCCTCAGAGTGGCCATTGGTGAAAATTGCCCCTTGAACCACCTCGCTGTCCCTATATTTCACACAACTTTCCGTGCTAGAGAAAAAAACTCAAATTAAAACTCATTCACTTTTTCACAGCGGTATTGGGTAAAAATTCAAAATTCCATCTTGAATATAGCATAAATAACAGAATACGGAATCGGAAAACGCTTTTTTTTGTCGACGAAATATTCATAGCGGTACCCCAAGGCCCAAGGCAAAGTATGGCACTATTTTTGAAAGTAGCATGCATACTTCATCTAGACAACTCTCGATTCAAATAACTATATAAGTACCTACTTATTTTTTGTTGCTGTTCGCATTTTTGCGATAATTTTTTTTTGTTAATTGGAATTTCTTTAATTTCAGCTAGCTAAACCCAACAGATGAAAACCAATCGCTAAAATTGCATGATAGCAATATTATTAATAATTTAATGTACAAAATGGTCAGATTTCACGAGTCACAGAAATGATTATTGTGTAGGTAGGTACCAATAAATGTCTGCAAACTGCGGTAAAATGCATGGAAAGGAAACTTCACTCGTCTTTGTGTGTGTAGGATCTTGTGAGGTGACTAAAGTTTGTGTCTCTCGTTCTCGATTGTTTCCTTTCGCTCATCAAATAATTGACTACGTATGTAGATACACACCTAATGCCGTCGTTCAGCTGTTGAAATTTTATGACCCGTCTTCAATAGTGTTGCAACTGACTCTACCTACGCTGTTTCTTCAACTGAAGGCAATGAAACCCACTGACCCGGGAAAAGTTTTCTGTCACTTTTTAGAACTGAGTGTAAGTGGTTAACTGTTAAAACGGACATAAGGTGCAAAACTGATGATGTTCGCTCAATCTGCAGTTTTATTCTAAATATTTAGTTGATATATTCTCATTTCTCAAAAGAGTAGACAGACGCTCTTCTACTCCTACTCTTGAGAATAGCTGAAGACCATCGGTGCGTCGAAAAACGAGGTCTTGTACCTATCGCATACACCCGCACCCGCGGCGAAGGAAACCAACCAAAATTGCCCATGCAATATGCATGATGCATGTAGAATTATGCTAGAACAAGTCGTATCCAAAATGAAAAATGCGGATTTATCCACTTGGTTTCTTATTCTTCTCCCCTTTACTTAGATACGGAACCGAGATGGGGTAAGAATAATGTGACCATGCACGTCCCGTTTCGACCCGAAAAAAGCCTTGGGACGCAAAATCATCCTGTTTTCCCAAACCACGCGCATAAAAATGTCTCGACGGAAAGTCGTTGGGGTGGAATAAGTGTTCAAACAAACACGTTCACACCAACAAACAATCCAGTGGACAAATTGTCTACGTCAGGCATCTGAAAAAACCCAGTTGTATGTCCGGTAAGGTGTACTTATAAACATACTAAAAGTCCCCCAACTCTACCTATCGAGCTCGAGCCGCCATCTTGGAAAAATGGTCCTTCGATCCAGTTTTCTGCTAATATTGCGCTAATCATCAGAGATATTTAGTCAAGTTTCATTAAAAATCAAGGCTATAAAATCGTCTACAAAAATTGTTTCATACCGATTTTTTTCTCGTATCTGTTGATATTAATAAAATTAACTTAAACAAAAAATGAAAATAAGCGATTTTTTCCTATGGCTTAAGATATTGTCTTCAAAATTTGTGAGGATGTTGGCAGTCTACATCAAAGCTAAACGTGACAGTTGAGATAGAAAAAAAATTGAGAAATTTTTTTTTAAATTGCGAGCAAAAATTTAGTTTTCGAGTTTGACATTTCCAACAGGGCGGAGTAAAGGTTTCAATCGAACATCAATCAGTTTTGATATTTACATATTGTAAGACAAGATTTCATCAGTATTGTGCCTGCACGAGCTTCTGGAATGCTCGATATGAATTAAACTAAAAGAATAATAGCAAGTCCAAAAAGCGTTGTCGATTGGTTCTGAAGGAAACATTTTTAAACAAAATAAAAATACATCAGCAAAGGATATACAGGAGGTCCAAAGGTTATTCAACTGTATATGATCCCCATCATATTGATGTGCCTTATCCAAAATAGTACAAAAAAATCAATCAAAATGTTAAAATCCACCCTGTATAACAAAAAGTAACGATACAAAATGGAAGTAGTAAAGCATACCTATGCCAAAAATACAGCTTTTACATTGCTGAAAAGAAGAACAAAATTAATTGATTTATTTGAAAGTTAGTAGTCCTCAAACTTGACTTAACAAATTTTAGCTGGTCAAATAGGGAAAAGTAGAGAGTCTAAGTAACTGTCGGAGTTTCAAAAATTTGACAGGGATGTTCGCTAAGGTATACTTATAAACATAGTAAAAGTCCCCGCCTCTACCTTTGCGCTTGATCCGCCATCTTGGAAAAATGGTCCTTCGAACAAGTTTATTACCATTTTTTCAAGATGGCGGCTCAAGCACAACAGGTAGAGGCGGGGATAGGAGATAGTACACCTTACCGGATATTACTGTCAAATTTCTCTAACTCTTAACAGTTTTTTCCCTCAAACGGAAAAATTTGTTCTAATTTGACTGGCCTATTATTCTGTCTGTTTTTATTTGTTTTTCGGACTCCCCCGTATGCTAAAACGTCGATTCTGTCGGAAAAAAAATCCATCCCGGTCGGTCTGTATACATAATGTTAGTCTGTATCTGTATGTCAGGTTTTTTTGAGCCCCGATTTATTTCTAAACCGTTAACCGTTCGACTGATTTCAGTCAAATTTGGTATGCACGTATGATTTATAATAGAAAAGAGAAAATACGACTTTCAACATGATGTGTCAACGGGATATGTCAATGTACAAATGTACACTGTCAATGTAGTCTACTTGATTTTTTTGAAAAAAGTCGATCCCCGAGCAGGAATGAATTTTTGAGTGGAGTCCTGCATCGAAAGCGAGTCGTCCTGGTCAAATCACGGGTGAGAGGCCCTCTCGGGTGGCAACTGGCAAAGGCCAGGAGAAATTGTGAAAATTCATAACGCTTTACTGGAAAATGGTGGAAAACTGCAACTGCAGACTCAATTTGACTCTTTTGTTGTGTTGCTTCCTGACAAATTTGGCTCCCATCCATTGGGTAGATTTTGAATAATTAAATGGTACAGTTTTGAACTTTCACATTTTTTATTATTTGACAGATGACATATAGGGCAATACTTCCAACTGTTCTGTTTACAGTTTTCCAAGGGCTTTCAAATGACATACTGCAAGTCAAGTTCCGTGAGATATAGCTTCTGACATTTATTTTGTTGGTAGTGACACTTCTGTTTGACAGATGACAGCTAAAAACTAATGGGCTCATTCGATGATTTTTGGAGCAAAAATAAAATGAAAATGACAAGCTGGAGGGCTACGGTTACGGCTGATGGCACCTGCAAAGTTTTGAAGCGAAACTATCAGCGGCCATCAGCAGTTTCCTCCCAGCGCTCCAGCTTGTCACTTTATTTTTGCTCTAAAAAGTCATTCTACTGAAAATAAAAAGTGAACGGGATATAAGTATCTATTTTTTCAAATCAATATTGAAAATATTAATGATGCCAGTGTTGCGGAGGCGGGTGTCAAAGTGTGACAGCAGTTACTGTCTCAAGTTCCTCGCATTCTCAGAAAAATATTTTGACTTTCGAAAACTTGTGCTCGTCGCCGTGCTTATGTAAAGGAGACCAGGGATGGAAGGAACTTTTTTTTGTATCTATATCTATTGTTTTCAGACCATAACTTTTTTTTGGAATCCAAAGTGTTTTTATAATACTGGACGCCGTCCTTCTAAAGTATTCGTTAAGCACTTGAAACTTCACAATTCTACATAGTAGGGAAGTTCCTTCACACGAATAATGCATAACAGTATAGACACACTACACTCAGTAGGATGAGGATGCGAGGTTACGACCAATGGCTGGTGCTGGTACCCAGGCAATAGTGGCGTAACCTTTGTGGAATGTTACTTTTCACAGAATCGCACCAGAGATCACAACACAACTCACGACCTTAGTGAAAATGATTTTGATACGCCACTGCCTGCCAGTAAACGCCTACTCCCCCCCCCCCCCCCCCATCTACACACACAAAGTTGGCGTGCAAACAATTCTATGACCGTGTACCAAACTGAGCTGAAATATACTCTATATACGTAAGTATCTTACGTATAAGTAATAGCCTCGTCTGCATTTAGATCGTTTGGAGGATTTCTAGTCAAAACTTTTCTTCTGTTCTGCACAGGGTGATTCAGTTTTATTCCAGCAAACTACAATAGCAGATTCTCCTATTCGCAGTCGTCCTAATACGGAATAATATAATGCCTCTTGCCTCTATCTCGCTTCCTTAAAATAAGGTGATGTCAAAGTTCACAGACTAAAGATGATATTGAATTAAGGATACCTAAAGATAAAGTGTATAATTTTCTACAACATCAATTAAATTCAAAAAATTACACATGCCAAACTAAGAAATTATAGCTCAGTTAAGTTTTCGTTTTGTTATGATTATTTCAATTTTCACGCGTCTATGTTACTCGGTATATTCGGGTATGTCTGGGACTGAGATCTTAATTGCTGATCTGTGAAGAAAATCTAATCCCAAATGGATCAAGAAATTCGATGAATAACAAAAAAACATCGAAAAATGACAGTGACATACTTTGTTTATTCAGATGTCACTATATTGCACGTCACTATGCCTTCCCTCTTCAGATCGAAGGTATCTTCATAAAATTGTTCTCAGAAAGGAGGATATGCATGCAAAATTTTGCTTGAATTCTACTTTTTACTCTTCCGGTCCCACGTCAACATGGGAAGGAAAGGAAAAATTATGATCGTGACGGTAAAATCGAGATTTCGATGGATCTATCCAATTTGTTGTCGCCCAAGACGGTTAAGACCATTTTCAGAATGATGTTTGTCTGCCTTTGTGCGTCTATAATAAATAATAAATGTTTTCCTCCTTCTCGGCTTATCAGCGCCATAGGAGTTTTTGCGCCTTTTATTGATAACAGTAAATTATTACATTTGAAGAACAATATACGCAAATTTTTGAACACACACAAAACATCCATGACTGACCGGGATTCGAACCCGCGCCATCCGCACCACAGACGGCAGACGACCGACTGTGCTACGGGGCCGTCTTTGTGCGTCTATGGGTCTGTTATCTTCCACGATAACTGCCGAAAGCCTTTGAAAACTGCATAGTTCAAGTTCAAAGTAATGCTACATCTTTCAAAAAATTAGGTATAAGTTGTTGAAGTTGATTTTGATAACTCAACACAATAACTACCCGATGGATGATCCGAACCAAATTCGGCAAAAAGCAAAAACAAAATACTTATAGATTAAATTTTATTTTTTGTTGTTGAATTTTTCAAGTTGCGGAAATGCCTTTTCTGTTTAAAATCACATGGGACGGTTGAACGCTGCATTCGTGCCACGAGAACCGAAGCGGACGATCAGATTTTAGTAGCCATCAGAACGGCTCACCTGAAAAGGCAACCAGAACGGCTCACCTGAAAAGGCAACTCCTGCCGACTTGTCGACTTTTTTCGAAACATTTTGACTGATATTCACTCAACGCTGATAGCGAAAATGGATTAGATTCGGCGTCGCGTAGCTCCATTTTCAAATGCGACATGGTTTGCGTTTCGACTTAAAAAACTTGCAAACTTTCCAAATCTCAAGAAAATGCGGTGCAATTCTATAGATACCCCACGAAATATTCATTTTAGGTGCCGACATGCTGCGAATCATAATTGGAGGAAATGTTGATTTTTAGAGGGAAAATTTCTAAAAATGACAAAAGGCTTTCGGAAGTGAAGCCTGATTTACTTATCTGGTGGTGATTGTTACAACTGGAAAATTTTGAAAATTAGAAATCAGGAGAAATAGAACGAGCTATTTCTCTGATGATTTTAGATGAAAGTTTGTTTTGAATCATTCAAAAGGTCGATTGCTTTGATCGTAGATTGTCGATTTTGATAATTCGATCACTTAGGTTTAGGTAGGTACCTACATAATACATAAACACCTCCCTACCCACCTTACTACCTACCTTTGGCATATCTACTCTATACTTTACTACAAATAATACTAACTTATACCTATAACTTTCCATGGGATGGAATGATGGAAAAGTTGGGGGGACGGTCCTTTTTCAAAGAGAATTCATAAATTTTAAATTATTGTATCTACCTACCTGTACAAGAGAACATTCAGAATATGAATGGAAAAAAGCTCGATTCCTTTTTGCATTCACAAAACAAAACCTGCAACGTCGTTGTTGATGCACTGAATAAACAAGTTCTGCGTTATTTAAAAATGTCAGATTTACATCATTCATCTGGCAAATTAATATTCACGCTCGAATATTCGAAGTTTAAAAAATCAAGGTAAAAATGGACCATGCACCGGCGGAATATTATGATGGATTGTATAAGCGTTCGTCCGGTTAAAAATAGATGCGTTTGGATCTCTGCCTGTCAACTTCCATCTTGGAAATTTCGTTTCGTTAGGAAATCTAAACCTGCTCTTCTCGTAAACTTCCTTCGCTTCACAGCAGCGCGTCCGAAATGTGGCCATCATTAGGCCAATCGCGCGTCCGCATTATTTGGTTATTTTGGCCATCATCATCAGTTTGGCGTTGAAGGAGAGGAAGATTCAATGTGGAACAAAATCCGAAATCGAGGTCGCTTAGATGTTCTTAATTTAGAGTAGGTAGGTAAGATGGGGGCCTCGAATTTCCCTCGAATCAATCAATATGCTACATTCCAGAAGTTTTGGGTTCAGAAGATGTTAACTTAATCAGCAGCGTGATTCAGTCTCGTTTAGAACCTACTTTTTCTCTTGAGCAAATAGCGCGAAAATTCTTACGGTAATAAAGATAAGCAGTAGGTACCCATTCGTTACTTATGTATTAAACGAATAATTCTGTGTATGTAGGTAGATAAGTTAGTATACATAACGGAAATGTATGACCTAATTCACAGAAATTTAGAAGTGAATGAAAATTGCAACATTGTATTTTATGAATGATTGAAATTCATGTGTCAGACAATGGGTCTTCAATCATTTGTTACTCACATGCCCTTTGTTAAGAGATTTTAAATGAAGAGAAGTGTTACATAATGAAGGAATGTATGCAGATTTAACCTTTAGCGCCGGTTACACGATCCGATGCTATTACAGTCATTTACTCAGGGCCACCTATAAATTAATTGCACTGTATCTCTCTGTATGTATGGTTTAATAATATGTTGTTCAAATGGTGCTTATTATTTAAAAACTAATTTCATCATTATTGATTGTGTGGCGTTTCTTCCGTATAGTTGTTTACTTAGTTCAAAAATAAAAATCGAACTGATTTTTTGATGGTACTAAATACGAGGCCTCCGCTCTGCTTGATGAAGAGAAGAAAGGAAACATATAAAAGAAATGATGCAACTGGCGGCCATCTTTAATAACATTATTTTCTGTAGGTGTGCTGACCACGCATTTTTTTGTACTTGACTCCATCAGCTGTCTAGTTAAACCTTGCGGAAGTTCGAAGTATCGGAGTTACAAATACAAAATAACATCAAAATTGTCAAGTTATATCAATTCTCTATATAGGGTTAATCATACGTTTCTTTTGTAGAGGTCTTCTGTTATAGACATAGGTACCAGTTTTGTCTATTTCAGTTTTCAACGGCAATTCCCAACGATATGCAAACCCATTATCATTAGTATTTTTATTTAATTTATATAAATAATAAATTTCATTGCGCAATCCAAACATCATGAAAAAATAGGTACCTACCTTATTTGTGACGATGGATTTTAAACATACGCAATTCATTTCCCAACACCCAGATACATCATCAGGATGTCATAGAGGTCATCATTCTGGTCTATTCAATACAAACATTTGTTGCTGCTACTTCATAACTGAGAATAAACATTGTGCAATGCGTTATTTCGTAGGATGATTTCAGCTTTTTCTCACATGATGCAGAAGAATTTATTATTCAATAACACTTATCGATTTTACAGGAAACTGGGCGCGCATTTTGTCGATGAATCAGGAATGTTAATGAAATGGCGGAATTCCATTCTCCATTCCCCTAAAAACATGGAGCCCAAAAGAAGTAGGAGGGTTGTGTTATACCAGATAAAGAACCGAAACCCAGGTAGTTAGTGACGAGCTTATAGGAATAGAATAACGACCAAAGATTGTGTGTTCCGAGAAGGATGGCTTATTTACAACATTTTGGGACCAGTAAGAATCCATTTAGGTATCGTTGCACACCCCCTCATTATAGCTACCCCAAATCAAATACTGTTGACCCAATAATAGGGCGTCAGATAATTGGTTTCTTTCGTGGAGGGATCCGACAGAAGGGAAACACCACATAATTTTGTTTTCGGTTTTCGCCATTTAATCCAGCTTTCGCTTTCACAATAATTCGCAATGGAAAATCACTGGAAGATGACAGGACACATAAAACATTCCACGTGGCCCCATCGTGAGTAAACATTTGGTTCGGGGTTTGTGAAAAAAAAACATCAGTTTTTATAACGTCGTTTTCCTTGCGGGCTAGAAATATTTAGTTTTACTGTCAACTTTTAATGATTGTCCTTGGGATGTGTTTTGTTATCCGTACAGAGGAAAAACCTTCGGGTTTAAATGTTTGATACCATCCCAATTTTCTACCGATTATCAATTCACGACTATTGAACGCGTCGAGTCATACTCACATATGGGCAATGGCAATGGGGATTCCAAATAACCATGAAAATTGTTTTACAATGGAAGATCTGAAATGTGTTAGGAAGGGTTGTGCGGGCCTTATGCATATTGTATTTCATACATAATGAAAACATCAACAAGGGGTTGTCCGTTTAACCTCGAATGTGCTACGTGTTTGCGTATCGATCACTATACGGACGTTTAAATAAAATGGAACGAGGTTCTGACAATAACTTATGAAGTATAGTATAGAAACAACAGTGGCGACTTCAATGGCTTTATGCATTACGCTTATAAATTTACGAGTTCCGCCCCGATGAAGTTTTTCACCCTAATCAGACCAGAACCACCTAATCGTTGAATGGTCAAGTTTAAGGACATCACTTCTCATTCTCAAACAAACTGATTGTTCTTATTGTAGTTTCAGCAGCACGGTGCCGATAGAATGGTTGTTGTTCTTTTGGCAATACTTAGCGGCATTATTTTTCTCATATTTGCTTATTGCTTGTTACAAGCATATAGGGTGCCCCAGCTAAAACAATCCAGCGCGATTTTCTCAGGAAATATCAAGGCAACAAAAATTTTTATGCAATTGAGAAAAAGCCTGACCTTTTAGCTTTCTTTTGAGGGGGCGCCGATGCTTGTAGGTGCTCTAGTTTCCAAGAAAATGCAATTTTAATCAAGCGAGTCACAAGCATTCGAAAATTCATGATCGACTAAACAAAATACTCCAGATAAAAAAAAATCCTCTTTCTCTAGGCTTTCCATTGATGTGTCGCCGATGTCTGTACCTGGCCCAATAAGCCAGATATGCTGCCTCACAGTCCAGTAAAACACAATAATCAGAATCCTGACGTCACCGACCACACACTTCTTGATTTTAACATCAGCTATAGTATTCATTGCTATGGTGAATCCAGGTATAGTGAATGAAAAAGCCCTAGAACGACGCGATATTTTCTTTTCGATGCTCAGGGACGTCGGTGATTATTTTGATCGAGGAGTCTTTCCGGGAAGGGAGATCTGATTGGAGAATTAAAGAGTAAACACTTACCTACCCAGGTTGAGCGAGCATCCTGGAAGACAAACTTTGTGCTAGGTGTACAACTACATCCTGCCACCCTTCTCCTTCACACATACAAGAAAAATGATGAATTTTAATATCCTGTTCAGAATTAAGGTAATAAGGAATTCTGAGTAATAAGAAGGGAAGAGGGCTGAAAATGGTAATTTAGCAATGGTAAAATGCATATAGCATAGTAATTTAGCATATAGCATATAAACTGGAGGGACCAGGCCCCCCAAGACTGAGATTGGGGGAAGGGGGGGCATGGCCTCTCTTGCTCCCCGGTTCCGCCGCCCCTGATTGTACCCACCCCTCATGGTCTTGAAAACGATTCCATTGGCCAGTTTGCAATTTACCTATCTAGGGTGCCCGGGGATAAGAGGATAAGTCGAAAAACACAATTTTAGAGGAACAATATTTTTTCTGTTCATAGTAATATAATATACTCAACAATAATACTTATTTGAATTGTCAACTTATATCAATATATGAACAAAATTGATTATGCAAACGGCATATCCTTCAGACTCAACTATTTTCGAAAATACATGACTTATACTTTTTTGACCAAAAACCAAAATTGACTTGGATTATCAAGACCGTCATTTTGAGATAAAAGAACATTATTTTATTGAACTTTCAAACAGTTCAATAAAATAACAGTTCAACAGTTCAAATGCACTGAGCGCAGTCTGACAACCGGTGATTTATTTTGGTTTAGAGGTTAGGTCGCAATAGTATAGGTAAGTCAGATCTTCATGACATACTGGATGTGCATGTGCACAAGCAGGGGCGGCGGGTTTTGTAATTTTGCAAGGGTGCAAAAAATGAGACATACGGAGAAAGCAATGAGGATAGTGAGCAACAGCGCCGCAGGCGAAAATTTTTTCGAGAAAAGTGGGCATGGTCAACAATTTTTCGGATATAAAACCATAAGAAATTGAACAAAGCCATAAGGTACTGACCTGCTATAGGTTTCATTGATAAAACAGAATAAAATAAATACTGAATCAAATAATGAAACCAAGTACCGAGATGCTCATGCAGTAGGTAACGTATTACCTAGCGTGTGATTTTCAAAATGATTTAAAATTTAGGCTTGAAAATCTTTCAATTTCTTAAGCTTGCATCCATGGGTGCAGTGCACCCGTATAATCACTTTGCATGGGTGCATGTGCCCCGATGCACCCTATAAGTCGCCGCCCCTGTGCACAAGTAGTATAAGTTGAATTGTACTATTTAAACTTGATCTTTTGTAATTGTACTAATTATACCAGGTCTTTTAAGCAGCTTAGGGATCGATATTGAGTTATACTGCCATGACCACAGCATGGAATAGCTAATTATTATATTGGCGAGTTTCAAGATCGAATACGCCATCTGACGGCCAACGTGTAAACGACGTTTGTGCACGGATCAACTGCAGATTTGTGTGGGCTCTTATGAGCGTTGCGGTGTTTGGGGACTTTATTTGATTCCATCTGACTTGACGCGGCGTTAATTTTTTCCAACAAAGTACGTGAGCCACGCACGTTTCATTATCTTGAATATAAAGTGCTCGCCAATTGAAATGGTCCACCCAAAAAAATTAGTCACATTCAAAGTGACATAACTCTTGAATGAATAAACTATTTTGAATCGTTTTATGTTTTCTGATTAGCTCACGGATTGGATTACAACATGTCATGGGTGGTTTTTGTTACAGGTGTTTCGTATCAATCATACAGGGCGCTCAATCAGGTACTGCAAAAATAGAAAAGTTTCAACTGGTCCCATTTCACAAAAAATGGTTTTTGGTTTTTTCTAAGTATTTTAGGAAAGATGTTGTTCCGATACCTTGAGGTAGTCTTCAAAATTTTGAGTCTATCTTCTCCAGTTACACAGTGATCTCAAAAATGCAACCTTCTGGTCTGGCATTTATATCTATTCCAATTGTTGGTCGATTTTGGGAAATAAAGACTCTTGTTGAAGCTCAAGACTCAGATGAGAAGGTTCGAGGATCGGAACTGACTGGAGACAAAAATTTTGAAAAAGCGAAGGAATCAAAAGTGACCTAAATATAAAGCACCCTAGAAATCAGGTTCAGGGAGAAAACTAAATAAAAATCAACTTGCCTTCAAACAGACTTTTATTTCCGAACATTTTCAGGTGTTTTACGATTTTAAGTGATGAAAATTGTCGATGCGGGACCCATTTTTCAAATTCACTTTTCAGAAGATAATACCGGACCTTCCTCGACTGAAAATGCACGTAACCTAGGCTACATAATTATTGTCGAATGTTTCCTTCACATTTAAAGAGATAGGCACCAGTTCTGATCTCCATAACCCAGGTTACGTCTATTTTTAGGTGAAAAACGTCCAGAATTTTTCGTTGGGAGCATCCATTTCTGATTTGGATTCATTGCCATAATGTTTGCCCCATACAAATGGGAAACACCTCAAAATGTTCAGAAAGAATGGTTTGTTTGAAGACAAGTTGTTATTTGTTTAATACCTTCCCTAAACCGGATCTCTAGCGAGTTTGTCATTTGAGTCACTTTTGATCAATGCGTTTTCCAAAATTTTCATCTTAAGTCAATTATGATCCTCAATCCTTCTGACCTGAGCCTTCAGCTTCAACAAGAGCCCTTATTTTCCAAAATCGGCCAACAAAGAATAAAGTTATTACTGCAAAACTAAAAGGTTACATTTTTGAGATCACCCTGTAATTAAAGCAGATAGGCAAAAAAATTTAAAAACGATTCGAGTTATGGTCATAATAACTCCCCTGAAACACTTGGAGAAAACCAAAAATTGTTTTTTGTGAAATGGGACCAGTTCAAACTTTTCCATTTTTGCGGTATCTGATTGAGCGCCCTGTATAATTAATATGAAACACCTGTACCAAAAACGGCCCACGACATGTTGTAGTCCAATACGTGAGCTAATTAGAAAACATAAAACGAAGCAAAATAGTTTATTTATCCAAAAGGTATGACACTTTGAATGTGACTGTATTTTTTGGGTGGACCATTTCAATTGGCGAGCACTTTATTAGGTGTCGTCGATTGCAAAAGCATTGCATTTTTAAATAAGAGTGGGACGTGTACGACGACTGGCAAGCAAAAGTGGCATAGAATGGAAGGTGGCAAGATAGATAGTGACAAAAGTGGCGGAGAATTAGTTGTGTTTCCGAGTGCGAGTTACGCTGTGGAAACCGAAAAGAGGAAGAGTTACATTTTCACTGTTTCCCGTCGAAAGCGAAAGACGCAAGTTGGGTAGGCAAAATGACAAACAAACTCGGCACTGTGGAAAATATGACTACGAGAAAAGCCTGGGAAGTGTCGCTGAAAATGGGAACTTTATATGGCTGCATTGAAGAAGCACAGCTGCGATATTTTTGCATGTCCCAGACTGGCCTGCTTTGCAAGTGCATTTGAACGTTCCAATTTCACAGGAACTGCTACTACTATTTTTTTTAAATTACATTCCCAGTTACCTAGTGAGGAGATTCATACAATGCGATTGTTTGTAAACACAATTCAAATATGTCTATGTTTAAATTGATGCTTGATTCGGTTCGTTTTCGACCACACAACACAAGAAATTGTGACTTCAGAATTTCTTCTCCTATCACGATACATCAAGAATCTGTTCAATCCATCAAGTGATTCAAAACCTCCATAACACTCAATTGCGCTTCTGCCATTTTTGAGTTCCACCGCAATACTAATTAACCACGTTTCACGTCTGGAGGACATTAAAAACCGCTTACTACTGATGAGATTTTTGAACGCGCGGGCAACAATCCGTGCTCTATCCGACATGTTTGTTTACATGCGAAGCGTATCAGCAGCGCTACCATCGGTAATGTTACTCGCCAATAGTCTCCAGTCGCCTTATCTCATTTTGACCATTTTTGACTTATACCGCTTTTCCCGGGCACCCTAGCTATAATAATTAGAAAACAAAACAATCAAAATAAAGAAATCATTCTGAAATAATACCGGGTGTTTATAAACGTTTGTTATCATATCGCCTTTGGAATCTCCTATCACTCTTTCAAATCGTGCCTTTCACTGCGACTTTTGGCCTGACCAAAGCCTGCCGCGATCACAGACGTTTATAAACACCCGGTATAAACTAGAGAAAAATAGAATAAAATAAAAAATAAAGGAAACAAAAGTTAAAGGTAGATAAAGGTACAGAAAACACACTATGACCACCGGAAATAGTTCTTAAAATACTTTACTTCTTTGGCACATTATATAAATTATTGGTATTTGGTATTGTCAACAAAATAAATTACCAATGATTGTCCCAATTCTTGTATAACCGTCGTAAGTTTTTGCTAGAAAACAGAGAATCAATAAACAGGTCGAGAGGGCCCTGTTGGTAACTGTATGTAGGGACCACCGGGAAACTCGGGAAACTCCCGTTTCCCGGTGGGTCAGCACGCGCCTGGCTACGACCATCATAATAACAAAGACCAAACACGATAACCGCACGTTATCGACGTCGTTTTCGTTATCATTACTGAAAACGTCTTTGTTTAAAGTGCGCCCAAACTTGCTGGTGTACCTATAGTTGATATCAATGCAAGAATTCTATATATTAGGCGTATTTTTAGCGCACTTTCCCAAAAAATGGGAAAAAAGGCGCTTTTAGTTTCACTTTGTCCGTCCGTCCGTCCGTCCGTCCGTCCGTCTGTCCGTCCGTACCCGGGATAACTCCTCAGGGAAGAAAGATATCGATGTGGTGTAAACGCTGATCAATAGCACGTATGTCCAGGGTGTCAAGTTGACGTTTAGTTTTTTGTTATTTTGCCGCCATCTTTGATCCGCCATTTTGAATTTCTCTAAAAGTGATCCGATTAAAATGAAATTTGCAGGCAATGTAAACCACATCAAGATCTATCCATTTTTCGACAATTGATGTCCCGCCGCCATCTTGTATTCTCCATATTGAACATGTTTCGAAGTGATAGAACTAGGAGAATTATGCCTCAACGAAAAGAGATATAGTGGAGCGAAATCGGCCTGAAAAGTCGTCGTTTTTTTTTTTAAGGTATAACAGCACCAAACCTTAAAGGTCTCATAGACAATTAAATTCCACGTATGTATGGTCATTTTGGGGATGATCTTGTGGTAGGGACCTTTTTTATGGGTAAAAAACCTCAAAAATTGAAAATGAGCAGTTCAGCATTCACAACGTTATATTTCTGGATCCAGTTGAGCTATCGGTCTGTTCTTTTTTTTTAAATAAAAGTACATGGAAAAACCTTCCAATGGTACATCACTGAATAAAGATAATTGTTCACGAACGTGTTTATAGAACAATAAACACTATATTGACCAAAAATGCAGTCCCTTTTTGACCCTGCGAAGAACTTCTTTCCTCGTAGGAATTTTTAGATACAACCTGCGAGAAAAATAAAGCCGAAATATCAGAGAAAATTTTAAAGAAAGTTTCATTGATCTAGGCTGTACAGTTTGTCAGTTATGAATTTTTTTCTGGCGCATTGAGTTGGAACGTCGCCCGGCGTGTGCTTGCATACAGTAAATCGCCGCGCCGTGCCGCGTACTGTTTGTTATGCGGCGATTTACTGTATGCAAGCACACGCCGGGCGACGTTCCAACTCAATGCGTCAGAAAAAAATTCATAACTGACAAACTATACGGCCTAGATCAATGAAACTTTCTTTAAAATTTTTTCTGATATTTCGGCTTCATTTTCCTCGCAGGTTGTATCTAAAAATTCCTACGAGGAAAGAAGTTCCTCGCATGGTCAAAAAGGGACTGCATTTTTGGTCAATATAATGTTTATTGTTTTATAAATACGTTCGTGAACAATAATCTTTCGTCAGTGATGTACCATTGGAAAGGTTTTTCAATGTACTTTCATTAAAAAAAAAAAACAGACCGATAGCTCAACTGGATCCAGAAATATAACGTTGTGAATGCTGAACTGCTAATTTCAATTTTTGAGGTTTTTTGCCCATAAAAAAGGTCCCTACCACAAAATCATCCCCAAAATGACCATACATACGTGGAATTTGATTCTCTATCCTCGGGTTCCACCAAAATTTTAAGAGCAGATTAAATCTATCACGCTGATAGTTGCTATGCACCAGCCAATAGGATGGCCAGTTGCTTAGTTACTATCAGAGTGATAAAGTTATCACGCTGATAAAAGTTATCACGCTGATAAAAGTTTGGTGGAACCCGAGGTATAAGACCTATAAAGTTTGGTGCTGTTATACCTTAAAAAAAAACGACGACTTTTCAGGCCGATTTCGCTCCACTAATATCGATGTGGTGCGAACGCCAATCGAATGCGTACGTGACCACAATATAAAGTTGACCAATGACTTTTGTCACTTGGCCGCCATCTTTGATCCGCCATTTTGAATTTCTCTGAAAGTGGTCTGATTCGAGTGAAATTTGCAGGCGATGTGAACTTCAATTAGATACATCCAATTTTCGACAATTGATGCCCCGCCGCCATCTTGTATTCTCCATATTGAACATGTTTCAAAGTGATAGAACTAGGAGAATTATGCCTCAACGAAAAAAGATATCAATGTGGTGCAAACGCCAATCGAATGCGTACGTGACCACCATATAAAGTTGTCCAATGATTTTTGTCACTTGGCCGCCATCTTTGATCCGCCATTTTGAATTTCTCTGAAAGTGGTCTGATTTGAGTGAAATTCACAGGCGATGTGAACTTCATCAAAATACATCCGATTTTGGACAAATGAAGCTCTGTTGTCATCTTGGCCGCCATATTGAAATTTCTTATCACTTAACGATTTTCATGGAGCTTGGGACTCACCTTTGTTTCGTATGATCATTCTTATTCTCCAGCCAAACTCCAACATTTTACGCCATCTTGGCCGCCATATTGAAATCTCTTATTAGTGGAACGATTTTCATGAAACTGGGAACTCACCCTTGTCTATAGTACGATCATTTTGATTTTTAAGCCAAATTTTATGAATCTGACGCTACTTTAGCCGCCATATTGAAATTTCTGCCCAAATAACGGTAGAACCCTAATTAACATCTTGCGTTCACTAATCCTTCAAAAATGAAGTGCGCTACTGAGAGCCTTATGTCCATGAGGCATATTCGCTTGTTTTAGTATTAGCCTATGAACCTCAGACTTCGAACGTATAAGCGTACCTACTACTGCTGACATGCTTTTCAATTATTGTAAAATCGATTTTTACCACCGTGTACTTGAAGTAGGCGTTGGGAATTGAGTTTAATAATGGATAAATTATTAACCCCAGTTGGTCAATAAATGAACAGGGTCACGGTTGACAGCTGGATATGAACCCATCCAATGATATATGAACCTATCTCAAAATTGAGTATTGAGACACGATGCATGGTGTGGTCTCGTTCGAGTTGCTGGTCATCGTTACTTAAGTTGAAGTATATACCTACCTATTTTAAGACTTTCCTGGTTGTTGCCCGAAAGTCCCAATTTATGAAACTGGACATTAAGAAGTGTGCAGTCTGATGGAGCCAAGCGTAAAATTAAATTACATGTTGGTTAAAGTGTGCAATGTAATCGGGAAAAATTCTATGGTTGAGTTTATAAACGGTGATAGTTGCAAATCCATAAATTATTCAACTTTCAGCCTTCAATGAGATTTAAAAGAACTTCATTTGCAATTCACATGATTATCCACGTCCCACAATACACATTTAATAAATTATCTCATGTTCCAATCCGTCATCCGAGTTGACAAAGGAATCGAAATCTATACACACTCTACCCAAAGAAATTCAATAGGTTTCAAGGCTAGATTGTTTACTACATCGCGGCACCGGCACGGTTTTTAAAAAGTAGCTAAAATGCGTTGGTGAGGTCAGTTTCAATTATTGCGCTGCCAAATACCCCTTCCCCTATTTAGTTCCAAGTTGCACATTCAAATAACAACCATCATTTGAAGCGGTTCAGGCTCAGTCCAGTGTTGATGCATTGTGCCATTTTGTTTTCAAAAGAAATTCAAGGTTCAAATAATTACGGGACAGTACGGAGTTCATTTGGTGGGGAAATCTATGACCCCTTAGATCCTGTCGTCAAGGAGTCTCTCTAGTGCAGAGAATCGCCTTGGAAAAACCCTGATATATGGTTGCTGTATTACCCGTAGAGTAAAAATATGATCCGATGAATTCTGGAAAGGATATTTCCGATGCTCGGTTCGAATCGAAATCTGCCTCGACCATTTATTAAAATTGTACTTGATAGTGCATTATGGGAAATAATTCCAGCATTTCCAGCGGCTGGAGTTCTCGGGCTGTGCTGTGATTAAATTGAAATCACATGCTGCGGCAGCATCATTGCTATTTCCTATGTGGAAAGCAGGTCACTTGCGTAACTTTGAAACTAAAATACATGTTCAAGTGGGCTAGAAAACTGTATTTCGTACAACGCAACTGGAATATAGAAACACACCAGAAGCATCGAGTGCAACGACCGACCGATTTTTAGATTGTGCATTTTTATTGTTGATAACTTGAGTTCCATGCCTGTCAAGCGAAAGAAGCGTGAACATTGTTTAAATCGAGCCGAGGAGTGTGCTGTCATCGTACCATTTTTCAAATTCCCTTCTGAATAGATAACCGATTAACAGTTACTCGTGGCTCTTATATTGATGATGGGTTTTTTCAGTGGCGTTCTTTACTTTCTGTGTTATTATAGGCTGCACTTCACATAAGACAGTGACTTAAATAGAATAACGTCTCAAAATCCGAGAAACAATAAGTAGTAGGTAAAAGGTATAAAGTACCTTACCACCTTGTACATTGTACCTACGCAGGGACGCAAGTATTATGCAAACTAAGCTATGTATTTAGTTTCTGCTTTCTGCTGCCAACTTTGAATATATACTCAACTGTTTCTGATTTTCTGATATAGGTAGAAGTATGTACCTATTTTTCTCCTGGCACTTGTGCCTTATACTTATTCCTATACTCGCAGAAAAATGTGCATCAGCCATCAGCATCAGCAGGAACAGGAAGTCACTTTACTTATTGCACAAAAGGTTGTGACAAGGCGCAGTTGTAACAATTATTATTATTGCGTTGCTGTCATTTCTAGCAATAAGCGTTAGTAATGCTCATTATGTGCGGAGGTTTTACTGAGAACTTGACGTGTAGGTAAATACATAGGTAGTAAGCTAGTAAGTACCTATATTGTGTAATATTTAATGTGCATCAATTTTAATTCATTCTTCACTTTTGTCGAGCAGTTTATTTAATTTTTGGACAGGTTATTTGGCAGTACGCGATCTCCACGTATACGTTTAACGTATAGATCCACTAAGTAGCTTGCCTGTGGTTACAGGCCAGATTTCTCGTGACATTCAGCGTTTCTTCGAACGAACGTGGAGCTTGCAAACTGCGTATTATACCTTGTAACTATAATAGTTGAATAGTTCAATTTAATGTGTAGTTTAAGGTGTTAAGAATTGATCCACATAAACTGGGTCGGTTCCTAGAGATCGGTTCTTGCATGCGAACCATGTTTCTATATAGTATATATCATGTCGGCCCGGTAGTTGCAGGTTACAGTCATGGCAGTGTATGCTATCAACAGTCCAGTTTAGGTACAGGCTTATGGTACCTTACCTACCTAAAAAATGCTTGAGAGCGACACCTGAATTCTTTCATTTATATGGTCCTCGATCCTCTGAGTTCAAAACGAGTTGGAAAACGTGTTGGTCATCGTTGGTCTTTGTACCTACATTCAGTAATTTTCATGTTGGATTGTTGGAGGAGCGAGAATATTATGCACAATTAGGTACAGCAAACAGCAACGCTACAGTGAATATCAACGTGTGAAGAATCCTACATTCTCCCAAAAACAAAGAAGTATTATTTATACGTTTGGCATTCAAACATGATTACAATCATTCACGAGGAAAAAAGAAAATGCGTTGGCCAATTGTGTTAGATTCGAAGAGGGACCTTGATGCAGACCTAAAATTACGGATGGTACCTCGGTAAATAGGAAGGAAATTATTACACTGTGCCTTGAAAGTATGTTCCCATTAACGTTACAGAGTTAAGGTCAATTAAGTGTTTGTATTATTCATTGAATTTTAAATCCCACACCGTCAGATAGCCCATACCATCGAGAGAGAGATGTGCACTGACACCCAAATGTAACTGATGTGGAGCTATCGAGGTCATCATTCAACCTGATGATGGTACTACTTTCCTATGGTAATTTTTCAACAATTCCAACACTAGAAATTTACAACAAAATAATTTAGATTGTGCAAGCATGCTGCCGATAATTAAAAATTTAAATAAATGTTTATGCAACATGGTTATTTTTCGTGAACATGGAGGTTATGCAAATAGAGACCATATGTGTGTGTGAGTTAGTTAATAGTTGAGCATACATTGTTACAGAGAGGGCTTACGCAATTATTTCGCACAGTATATGCGAAGAGGTCTCCTACCATCATCATAGATAAGATATAATAATTGTTTTCGCTATGGACTAGTACAACTTGTTATTGATCGCCTCATTCATATCAACGGACGTTCTCCCAATGAGTTGTCTTAGTCACTCCGACTTCCTTGAGCCTTGTAAGTTTTATCACCAGAGTAGTAGTGTATTTTTTAATTCATAAAGGTTACCACCTCTACTAGGCGTAGGTGATGTAGATGTGGTGCAATGAAATACGTGACACACATAGTAATTTGTGGTAATGAACGTTCCATCTCGTATACACCTGTAAATTGTAACTGTCCTGAGGACATGTGATATCCTTTCAAGAATCGGATATAATGGCAGTAATGGCACAATAGACGTGGCTTCAGTTGAACCGCTCATATATACTGAAGTCGTTCCTAATCAGGTCACACTGCACACTGCTTCGATCCGTGTACTGAAAAGTACTGGTGAGCGTCACACTAAATCTATTGAAGATGCCAGCCTCGTTGCCACCATCTTAAAATTGATATTTGATCTTTTGATTAGTTCCCAGTACTTACCCTATTATATGAAAATATGGCTGAGACCCTGAAGCTATAATGGCTTTGCTTTGTTAGCCACGATTTATATACTCGTAGGATTTTTCTCTACTATAAAATCCACATCGCAATTCATGACATAACGAGATACTGAACTCAATAGTTGAAAGAAATCAACATATAGAAACCATTGAATAGAACCTAGAACTTTGTTAAGCTAAGCAAAATACATCTCAATTGGGAAAAAATACAGAGAAACATGAAAAAATTACTTCGGTTAACGCCTGTACTGTCTGTACTATTATCTGGATAAATTATCTGTAAAAGATGTACGCGATGCGCATCTTGTAAGGTAAGTCGTTACAATGATAGGGCTTTACATGCAGGAGCCAAAAAGCCAATAAACAATATTAATACACGGGGGCACGGGAAAAGCTCGGAAGAGGCTCAAATTATCATGGATCAACATCAACAGGTGATGATGTCTGATATTGTTTTGAAGTTGAATTTCATGCTCATTTTTGCACAGTGAAGGTGTGATATTGTTACGAATATCGCGTACGGGTTCATTTATAATAGAGACGATCGTTTCAAAACACACCCTGTTTATTACTGCGTACTACAATAAATACACGCCAACAATTATTTACTTGGGATTATTTCGCAGGTACTTCGCTTGTTTCGCACTCGTTACCACTTCGCATACCAATTCAATACTGCCTCGAGCAGAATTAGATTATGTTTCTGAAAACAATTTTTTCAAAATTTTCAACCCCTTCCTCAATAAATTAGACATTTGAAATGTTTTAGGGAGAAAAGGCGATTCTGAAAAATTTTAAAATATTTTATTTTGGAATAGAATTCAATTCCCTTCAATTTGATGTATCACAAAGTAGGTAGTGTCATTTTAGATTTTGAAGTTGAGGAGAGGGAGTGAAGGGGCTAATTTGGCTGGCACTTTTTACAGTCTCCCTCGATGCTGTGCAGGATGACGTTGACTGTACTGAAGGGAATGAAGAGGCCAATGAACATTCAATTGGAAACTCAAGAGAATTTTGGAGAAAAAAAAGGGGGGGGGGTTGAGAATCAGGGAAATATTTTCCCAGAAAGAAAATTTAATTCTCTTTAGTTTGATGTATCGCAAGGTGGGTGTTGTCGTCCGGAATTTCAAAGTTAGGGTGAGCGGGGGTGAGGGGGCCAAAGACAGAAATTCGCCAATGTATGTTTTAGGTGTCCGTCTCGATATCAAAATCGACTGGTCCGAGATTTTTCCAAAAAATTAGGTGAAATACCCAGAAAACCCTTCTGTTGTGTTTTCGTTGGGCCACCCTGTATTATAATAATAAATGAAGCATTTATTGAATTGGGATGAAATATGTGAACCGATCGATACTATTTATTTATTTTTTATTTATTTAATTGTCTTATTTTACGAGGCGGCATTCAGCTATAAGCTGCTCTACCATGCAACCTCGGGGACAGCACAAAATATCCATGGATGAAGTAGGATTCGAACCCACACAGGGCAGCGCGAATGGTTTGGCTTGCCATCGCCTGTACCACTCGGCCACCTCCGCTCCATACCCATACTACGAACTAATAATTAGTCCGGTCGTTATAGGCCAGGCGGTAGGTCATTCTGGATGGAAAAAATTCCGACCAAAGCTTTTATGGTGTCAAACTCTTTGTAAGGTCAGTAGGTATCTACCACTGAGTTTCCGCCCAAAAACGAGTTGTGCTAATTCCTCCACATCTGCCCAAAGGTAAAAGATGTCTTGAAGGTGCAAAAAGACCTGTTAAACCCCAGTACTTTTTCATTTTATTTGCCTCAATGCAAACGTACAACTCTAACGCAAACATTGGAAGCATTTGCCATCATCTCTGTGCCAGTCTTACTGTTGAAAAAAAAGATTTCTTTGTGCGGGTCAGATAAATCACTTTTAATTGTTTTTCCACACAAGAAAACGATGGAGCACCATGTATTTTGGTGGTTTCCTGGTAACTTGTGCTCACTGAGCCCATTTATGGCGTTAAAAATTCAATAACAGCATTTTGGAAGATGTTGCCCGCTAAGAAGAGAATAATTTTTACCCGTCTGTTCAGCAGGAGTTTTTTCAATTTTACCAAACACCGTTCTCGAAAATTTTATAGGAAATGACAAGCTGGAACTGTTTTCTAATGAAATTATATCTGGCTTAACCGCGGCACGCTTTTTGGGAGTGTAGGAAACTGATTTCTTTCGAGCGGATCTATTTTACCCGCGTGCGGCCATGCCTACTTGACATAGACCGAACTGATTACACAATAAGCTTGGAAATGTACTCTCTTCCAGCTTTGAAAGACGACCATTAATGATAAAATAATGTATTATTTCTTTATAAATCAATGTACAAAGTCGCAATAATAATGGTCGCGTTTTAAAGCTGGAAAAGAGTACATTTCCAAGCTCGTGTAATCAGTCCGGTCTATGTCAAGTAGGCACGGCCGCACACAGGTGAAACAGGACCTCTCGAAAAGAAAATAGTTTTTTTAGACTTTCAAGTACGTGCCGCGGTTAAGCCAGGCACGATATCGTTAGAGAAGAGTTTGAGCTTTCCATTCCTTATAAAATTTTCGCAAACGGTGTTTGGTAAAATTGAAAAAATTGCTGCTGAACAGGCGGGTGAAAATTATTCACTTTTTTGCTGGCAACATCTTCAAAAATGCTGTTATTGAAATTTTAATGCCATAGATGGGCTCAGTGAGTACAAGTAATTAGAAAACATCCAAAATACATGTTGCTCCATTGTTTTCTTGTGTGGAAAAACAATAAAATGTGATTTATCAGATTCGCACAAAGAAATCTTTTTTTTCAACAGTAAGACTGGCACAGAGATGATGACAGATGCTTCCAATGTTTGCGTAAGAGTTGTACGTTTGCATTTAGGCAAATATAACAAAAAAGTACGGAGGTTTAACAGCTCTTTTTGCACTTTCGAGGCATCCTTTACCTTCGCGCAGATGTGGAGGAATCAGCACAACTCGTTTTTGGGCGGAAACTCAGTGGTAGATAACTACTGACCTTACGAAGAGTTTGACACCATAAAAGCTTTGGTCGGAGTTTTTTCCAGATTGTAGTGATTTTACCGACATACCGCCTGGCCTATTAGTAGTTTCAACCCTGCAAATTTTGAAGCCGCGATGACATTTGGCAAAATTGTTCCTAGGCCAGTCAAATAAGGAAAGCTGGAGGGAAAAAACTGTTGAAGTTTTGAAAATTTGACAGTAATGTCCGGTAAGGTGTACTGATAAACATACTAAAAGTCCCCAACTGTACCTATTGAGCTCGAGCCACCATCTTGGCAAAATGGTCCTTCGATCCAGTTTTCTGCTTATATTGCGCTAATCATCAAAGATATTCAATTAGGTTTCATTAAAAATCAAGGCTATAAAATTGTCTACAAAAATTGTTTTATACCGATTTTTCTCTCGTATCTGTTGAAGGAAAAATGGTAATAAATTTGATCGAAGGACCATTATTTCAAGATGGCGGCTCAAGCGCAACAGGTACTGGCGGGGACTTTTAGTATGTTTATTAGTATACCTTAGCGAACATCCCTATCAAAGTTCTGAAACTCCGACAGTTACTTCTCTCTACTTTTCCCTTTTTGACTGACTGAAATTTGTAAAGTCAAGTTTGAGGACTAATAACTTTCAAATAAATCGATCAATTTTGTTCTTTTTTTTTCAGCAATGTAAAGGCTGTATTTTTGGCACCAGGTATGCTTTACTACTTCCATTTTGTATTGTTACTTTTTGTTATACAGGGTGGATTTTAACATTTTGATTGATTCTTTTGTACTATTTTGGATAAGGCACATCAATATGGGGCTCATATACAGTTGAATAACCTCTGGACCTTCTGTATATCCTTTGCTGATGTCTTTTGTTTCGAAATGTTTCCTTCAGAACCAATCGACAACACTTTTTGGACTTAGCGATTATTCTTTTAGTTTAATTCATATCGAGCATTCCAGAAGCTCGTGAAGGCACAATACTGATGAAATCTTGTCTTACAATATGTAAATATCAAAACTGATTTATGTTCGGTTGAAACCTTTACTCCGCCCTGTTGGAAATGTCAAACTCGAAAACCAAATTTTTGCCTAATTTTGAAAAAAAAATTAAAAAACATTTTCGCAATTTTTTTTTTATTTCAACTATCACGTTTAGCTTTGATGTAGACTGCCAACATCTTCACAAATTTTGAAGACAATATCTCTAGCCATAGGCAAAAAAACGCTTTTTTTTTAAATTTTTTTTTGTTAATTTAATTTAATTAATATCAACATATACGAGAAAAAAATCGGTATGAAACAATTTTTGTAGGCAATTTTATAGCCTTGATTTTTTATGAAACTTAATTGAATATCTCTGATGATTAGCGGAATATGAGCAGAAAATTGGATCGAAGGACCATTTTTCCAAGATGCCGGCTCGAGCTCAATAGGTAGAGCTGGGGACTTTTAGTATGTTTAACAGTACACCTTACCGGACATTACTGTCAAATTTCCAAAACTCCAACCGTTTTTTCCCTCAAACGGAAAAATTTGTCCTAATTTGACTGGCCTATCCATGAAATAGTGCCTCAAGGATAGGTACGAAGTTATGCCGCGACCGCGGTCGGTCAGACGCCGTATACAGGTGATAAAAATCGCAAAAACTCAAACTACTAAACCAAAAAATTTGAGTCATGAAGATCACCATGTAGGTGAACAATTCAATGCTCAATAAAATAAAACAAACTGTCTGAATGTCTTTAGATGTTTCTGTAATATCCTGAAAGAAGTGGTTTGTTTCATGAAAATTGGATTTTTCCAATAAATCAGTGATTTTTCAAGATATTCAGATTAAATTTGAATTTACACAAAGTTTCACTTCAAAAATGTAATGCGATGTGTTGCCACCGTTTCCGCCTACTACTTTCGAAAATAAGACACACAATTGTAATTTTTCTTGTGACCGCCATCTTGAATTCACCCATTATTCAATAGGTGGAAAATTGATTGGTACTAGTGGAATTGGTCATATGCAATAATCCAAAGGCCATAATACAACAACCATTCCCAGAAAGTCACTTTTCTTTTATTGGCTATAAGTTTTACGGAGGGCCATTTTTTCCACGATATTTTAGACAGGAGTCAAGACTCAAGGTGAATCAAAATGAAATGGCTCCGTAATTCACATAAAAAGTAATGAATTTTTTTTTAAATTTAGATTTTAGATTATTGCATATGACCAATTTCACTAGTACCAATCGAATTTCCACTTATTGAATAATGGGCGCGAAATCAAAATGGCGGTCATAAAAAAAATTACAATTGTCTTATTTTCGAAAATAGTAGGCGGAGACGGTGCGACGGTGGCAACACATCCGTCACGTCATTCTTTGTGGAAATATCAAAATTCGTCCGAATATCTTGGAAAATCACTCACAAATCACTGGTTTATTTAAAAATTTCAATTTTCATGGAACCGGCCACTACTTTCAGGATATTTCAGTAACAGTTGAAGACATTCAGACGCGGTTTGTTTTATCTTAATAATGATAATCTTAAGCATCAAATTGTGAATCTACGTGATTTTTATGACTCCAGCTCTTTTGGTTTATGGGTTTGAGTTTTTGCGATTTTGATCACCTGTATACAATGTCTGCACCGACTGCCATCCAATGAAGGCAATATTCAACAGTAATATCACAAGTGCCTAGATTTTCACGATAATTTTGGACAGGCCATCGCGAGTGCTGGTTGTAGCGATAACCAGGCTAGGGACAACGATAGGGCAACCAGCCCGAGGGAAAAGCCTGGCCAAAATTATTTGGAAAAACCTCGAGCACGAGTCATATTTTGGTGATTATTACAAAAAAGAAGTCCGAAGTGACAGCTGTCAGATTTTGTTGTTTACATCCATTTTATTCCGTTGCTATTGACCGTGGGATTTAGATAAGTGAATATGTGAATATTATCCTTGTAGGTCTATTAATCAAGGGCGTTGTGTGTAATAATCAACAATAATATCACAAATGTTTAGATTTTCACGATAATTTTGGCCAGGCGATCGCGAGTGCTGGTTGTAGCGATAAATGCCCGACTCCGTAGGAGGAGGGCGTTTATCAAGGGACAACCAGTCCGAGGGAAACGCTTGGCCAAAATTTTCTAGGAAAATCTCGGGCACGCGTGATATTTCGATGATTATTACAAAAAAGAAGTATGAAGTGACAGCTGTCAGATTTTGTTGTTTACATCAATTTTACTCCGTTGTCATTGACAGTGGGATTTAGATAAGGGAATATTATCCTTGTAGGTCGAATAGCTGTATTACATTACACAATTTCTTGTACGACTTCTTGTACAATCTGTCAGTTAAACAATCAAGTTCATTGTTTTTTGACACTATTTTGGCAGATTGTACAAGAAATTGTGTAGTGTAATACAGAATACAGCTATAATAATCAAGGGCGTTGTATGTAATAATCCATGGAACAATTTTGCCAAGTGGCATCGCGCGGCATCAAAATTTGCCGCGCAAGTTTTATGAAGATATGAAGTGAGAATAAGTTGCCTTCCACAGGCAGGCCGGCAGGCCCATCTACATAAATAAAACAGGTTCAGTTATCAGGATAGATGTAGTGCTAACAGATTGAGAGATTATAAGAAGATAGGTAATGATGACCATCAGTCAAATAACGAGATGAATAAAAGTTTCAACGTTTTATAATTATTGCAAATTCCTTCTTCATCAGCTTCCCAGTTTCCGATTCTATAATTAGTCCCCGTCTTTGAAACGATCTTTACACTTTACAAAATCATTTTTCAAATCCGGCACCTCTACAAGCTCGGATAGCAACACACTATATTATAATACGATCCAACGTCCACTTTTTTCCGTTTCTAGCAAAAAAAAAAGTGCCAAGCAACACGAGAATAGATAGAAGAATGCATTTGCGGAATGAATAGTATCGCGTCATCCTCTCCTTCCACGATTCGCGCCCAACTTGGCCATCATCAGTTTTCCTGTGAAGCTAGAAATGCGTTATCAATATCTGATTCCTTGCAATTTAGCTCTCGGTGGTTAGTGGGAGAGCGCTTGCTTTGTGTATACGTAATATTCGCGGAATGAGACCTTGGAAACTGTTCCGGCTGGAACGGCTATGATGTCTTCCCGCCAAAACCTCGCTCGGAGATTGGCCGTTGCTCTATATAAATATATGCAAACAATGGACCCGATGTGACCGCGAGGCAACATCACACACACCATACATTACACAAACCAATTATCTAACTAACTGCTAAAATAAAGAACGAAGGCCTCCCGAGTTGCCGGGCGTTTTGGCGCGAACGGGAAATTATTTTAAGAATTGCCTGCACGTCTCAATGTGAACACTCATCCGCAATGGGACGACGACGAGGTCCTTCTGGGAAGTTCGCAAATGAGTTTCTCCCCTCAAGCGATTATTATATGCTTGGTGAAAATATGAGTAAGTAGCGAAAATATTTCCAGAAAACACCAGACCCAGAGAGAAAGAGAGAGAGAACGGATAAACAAGAGTCACAAGATACAAAACACATCAATTTTATTTTGTCCTAATGACCGCTGCTCCGTCCACGGCGGGAAATTGCTTTGTCACGATCATTGTTTTGTTCAGCGCATTTTACCGCGAATGATCCGTTGATTATCTTCTAATTTACAGTATACTACTGGATCAAAAAGAATAATAATTATCTGTAATCAGTATCATCATCTATCAGTTAGGTACCAGTCCGCAAACTTACCGTACCCATAGCTCAACCCTTCCTTTTGTTCATTGCCCGGTAGTTCAACTCGTATTTATTTCCTGGACTACGTGAGTAGTCTGATTTTCGGATATCTATTTGGATTGTTAGAGTAATGCCGATTACAATTAATTACCTGTATCTAGTACAGGCTACAGGCGTCAGCGATAAAAAAAAGAGACAATAGGTAAAGGAAACAATTTCTAATAAGCTGGAAATCAGCTATCGGCGGAGATGACGGTTTCATGTCACCTCAGCAACAAGATGCAAGAAACTGGAGGTGCACAGATGCAATGCATGCTTCAGCTGACACTCTCCTTCCCTGTTGCAGACTTTTTTTTATCACATATTAACATTTATATTATTTCATACAGAAAACTAACAGCTCGAAAGAATTTGGTTTGTGTAGAAAACCTCAGTTTCTGTTCTGTTCTGGTTGTCCGACAGAAAGATTTTTTGTATCCTAAATGAATTGTGAACAGTTTGTTATATCAACCATCTCTCTGTGCAATATGATTCTTGAGGTAAAGCGTCTGGAAGTAAGAGGAGCATTTTTCATAACAGAGCGTATCATGCCGTTTGACTTTTAGTCTAGGATCTTTTCGGATAAAAAGCAATGCTAGAGGCAAGTCATGTTAAAGTTTGGCAACATACGTTTTAAGGGTATTTGAACCCCGCTGAATACGAAAACCATTGTTGCCAAGCCGAATTTTGCACCAGAAGCCCGCAATAGGGGGGTAAAGGGGAGGGAAGACCAAAAATCACTATTTTTCACCATTTTTGATGTTGGGATTGCGACCTGTCATCAACGTGAAGTGAATTACATCATATCTTGATTCACTGAGGTCTTATACTATCATATTGACATAATTACTGTCAAAATTTCCAGAAGAGGAAGACTGGTGGGGGGAATGTTGACTGTGTAGATGATTCTTCATTACTCTCGATTTTGAGTAAATATAAACATGTTTGGTATCGTTTCCGACTAAATTCCATATTCCCTATTCAACTATGGTGTTCAAATTGCAATACAAGCGAGTTTGAACAAGTTCCACATGATAAAACATGTTTTTTGTCAATATTTTTTTAGGTCTTTCAACTGTGTTTATTTAATGCAAATCGGCATTTTTTCTCAAAAATCTTGCGTAGTTCGTTAGTCTCATGTATTTACCATGATATAGGCATCCAATTGATTTGCCTCTACTTTTTTAAATATGAAGAAAAAAAATTTTTGTGGAAATTGTTTGGCCCTACTTTTCAACTTTATTTTTTGCTGTATGATGTATGTATGATCAAAACTCAAGTTTTAGAAAGTGAAGACACACTTAGTATGTGAATGTATTGTGTAAAATACACCAGACTGACAAATTACGCAAGAATTGTCGAAAAAAACTCCGATTTGCATTGAGATATCATAATTTATAGAATTAAAAAAAATACGCTAATGAAACTGAAGAGAACTTGGTGCAACCGAAGGCAGATACGTACATTACCCTAAACTTTAAGTTGAATAATACAATTATTATAGGTTTTATCATTCACATTTATTACATTCGATTTCAAAATCTCTTCATCTACCTCTTCCCTGGATATTATTAGAGGAATGCGGCTTTTTCGAATATAGGTACATCTATTCTCATGAACGTAAATTTTGAGGAGTTGTTCTTTTTTAGAGGTTGATGGTAGAGAACACCTGCCTAAGACGTTCGAAAAAGGTAACTTTTCTTGGAGGTTTGATAGATCATCTCACGGAAATCCAAAAAAGGTAACCTTCCTTAGAGCATAATCAAACATACCAAAGAAATTTTTTTTTTTTTTTGAGCTGAAATAGAACTTTTTAGAGGAGTTGGAGAAAGGTAACCTTAAGGGTTACCTTTGGAGCTTTGTAATTTTATAAAACATTTAGAATAAGTTCTAAAAAGGTAACCTTCTTTGGAGCTTGAGAGAATATCATAGAGAAGTTGGAAAAAGGTAACCTCTTTAAAGCTTAATAGAACATCTCAAAGAAGTGCAAAAGTGGTAAAATTTTTGGAACTCAAGAGAACATCACAAAAAAGTTGGAATAAGGTAACCTCTCTGTATCTTACTAAGGCATATCAAAGCCGTTTGGAAGAGGTAACCGTTTCTCGAGCTCAATAGAACTTCTCAGGCCTCTCTGAGAGGACTCTTGTCCACTGGGCATCAGGTTCTGATATGAAAAACTCTTCTTTTGGAAAAAAGTACATTCTAGAATATCTCAGCTAAGGTTTCCTTCATAATTATGAGGCGGAGGACCACAGTTTTTCATCATACAATAAAATAATAGCAAAAAATAAAGTTGAAAAATAGCGCCAAACAGTTTTCACAAAAAAATATTATTTTCATATTTTAAAAGTTGAAGGCACATCAGTTACATGACTGTATTGTGTGAAATACACCAGACTAACGAACAACGCAAAAATTTTGAGAAAAAAATGCCGATTTGCAATAAATAACACAGTTCAAAGTGGTAAAAAAATATTGACAAAAAACATGTTTTATTATCTAAAACTTGTTCAAACTTGCTCCTATTGTAATTTTGACACCATAATTGAACTGAGAATATGAAACTTGATGGGAAAAGATACCAAACATGTATATATTCACTCAAAATCAAGAGAAAAGAAGAATCATCTTCACAGTCAACATTCCCCCCACAAGTCGCCCCCCTATGGAAATTTTGACAGTAATCATGTCAAGATGATAGTATAAGACCTTAGTTAATCAAGATACGATGTAATTCACCGCACATTGATGACAGGTCTCAGTCCCGGTATCAAAAATGGTGGAAAATGGTGATTTTTGGTCTTATCCCCCCTTTACCCCCCCATTGCGGGCTTCCGGTGCAAAATTCGGCTTGGCAACAATGGTTTTCGTATTTAGCGAGGTCCAAATACCCTTAAAACATATGTTGCCAAACTTTAACATAACTTGCCTCTAGAACCACTTTCCAGGCCACTTTTTCAAAAATGATCCTAGTCTATTTGAAAACTAGGGTTGCCGTAGTGACAAAAAAACAAGCGAATATGCCACATGAGGCTCAGTAGCGTACTTCCTTTTTGAAGGATTAGTGAACAAGGGATGTCAATTAGGGTTCTACCGTTATTTGGGCAGAAATTTAACTATGGTGGCCAAAATAGCGGCAGAACCATAAAATTTGGCTCAAAAATCAGAATGATCGTACTAGACAAGAATAAATTCCAAGTTTCATGAAAATCGTTCCACAAATAAGAGATTTCAATATGGCGGCCAAGATGGCGGCGGAGCATCAATTGTCCAAAATTGGCTGTATCTAAATAAAGTTCACATCGGCTGAAAATTCACTCAAATCGGACCACTTCCAGAGAAATTCAAAATGGCGGATCAAATATGGCGGCCAAATGATAAAAATCAATGGTCAACTTTATATGATGGACACGTACGCATTCGTATGACGTTTGCATCTCATCGATATCTCTTTTCGTTGAGACATAATTCTTCTAGTTATATCACTTTGAAACATGTTCACTATGAAAAATACAAGATGGCGGCGGGGCATCAGTTGTCGAAAATTGGATGGATCTTGATGTGGTTTACATTGCCTACAAATTTCATTCCAATCGGATCACGTTTAGAGAAATTCAAAATGGCAGATCAATGATGGCGGCAAAACACCAAAAAAACCAAAAGTCAACTTGACATCCTGGAGATAATGTACTATTGATCAGCTTTTACACCACATCGATATCTTTTTTCCCTGAGGAGTTATCCCGGGTACAGACGGATGGACGGACGGACAGACTTTTTGGGAAAGTGCGCTAAAAATCAATCGAAGATATTTATCGAGCCCTTTAAGCCAAAAATGTACACATCGTTTTAAACTCGTCGTCTTCAATTATTTCTGATTGGGAAACTTCGATTGCAAGAACTCCCAACTGTAGTCATATAAATATTATAAACTATGTTCACTTGTACCGTGATTCTAGTCGGCTGTGAGATTTTGTTTCTGAGTTTCCAAATGTGAAATATAGAAAATCCCTAAAACTTTGCAGTTGGCTGCTCTGGCCGGACCAGTTTTGAAACACATTTTTTGCGTATTTCCTTTGCAGATGGCCGGAACATTTTTGCGGGACGTGATGTCTGACGCTTTTTTCCATTTTATTGGAAAATGTAGCAATTTTTCGACCTGTTTTTAATTTTCGCCAATGAACAAATAAATCAAAAGAGCCTCAAAAATACAAGCCAAACCCTGAAGAATTATAGGCGATACAAGGATCGCCGTGCAGTCTGTCACTGGCAAAAGAATTGACGTGTAAAAAGTATATTAAAGCAAATTTCGAAAAACCCAGCCGCTCAAAGTTGCGTATTGGACCGAAATTGATGTTAGTACCTTCAATTTGCAATTTGCTTTCGTTTTGGGGCTTTCCGGGACGAGTTTTATTGACCCTGAATGGGCCGCTGTCAAGATGACTTAGATTTGCGGCCGCCCCGTGCTCTTTTGGTGTCTACATGACGGTAACACAGCTCTGCGTCCCCCTAGTCGCACTTCCACATATGACCAGGTCAGTTTTCCAAGATTTTAATATCAATTTGATAAGAGATATAACTTTACTTCCAGAGAAAGTAAGTTTCACACCAGGTGAAAAGGCGGCAAGCCTACAATGCTAAAGTAGGAAATTTGCCCAGCCAACTAGAGTCACAGTACAAGTGAACCTACTATACCTACCATTTTGCCTGGGAATAACTTCAAACACAAACTTCACGCCCAACAGCACCATCGATATGCAGTTATTCACTAAACTTTAATAAGTTTATCAAGGGTAGTTTCAAAGTCACAGCTCACAGTGCGACGACAGTGACTTTCTCCAGTATTTCACAGTAGTCGACATCAGACTGTCAATCAACCGCGTAAATAAACCACTTTTCTAACATTCCTGCAGTACCAACTTTTTACATTCCTCCTAATAGTCGTAATATCCCGCAATTCCCGCTACTGTGAAAATAAACGATTTTGTGGTGCCATCATATCATCCAAGCTGTGATCAATGAATTCTACTCCGGAGGTTTAAGAACCATTTTGGTCTGAGCTTTGCACTTATGGATTTTGAAGCATGAAAGTTATTTTTTTCTGTAACCTGCTGTAGATGAACAGTCGGGGCTATGGATCCGGCATCGGCAGGTCCCGTCCCGTCATGCATACAGGGTGGAGAATGAAATTGAAAACTTGAAAATCCGTATTTCATGAACCAGAATAAGTGAAACCATGTGAATAAACCCATACATTCGTGATTTCATTCTTAGGAAGGTGCAACAAACAGGAAACAGCTCTTTGAACTTGGGTGCTTTCGCACTGATGAGATGAGCCCCTTATGGGGGCGAAGCACGTTTCTATGGAGTTCTGGTCTGGTGGTCCGGTGTTGTAGTAGTCAGAGTCTGTCTATTGAAACAGCTCTCCAATATCCTTAGCCGTTTTTAGCGCATTTTCCATCTTGATGAAAATCGCTATTGCAACCGCTTTGTCCGTCCGTCCGTCCGTCCGTCCGTCCGTCCGTCCGTTCCTCGAACTCCTCCCAAACTAGACGACCTAGCTTTCTAATTTTTTCGCTGTTACATAGCTGCCACTCCCAAAGGAGGGCTAGGCTATATTGGATGTCCATATTGCGCCGCCAACATAGAGAAAACCGCCCCCGATAAACTTGAAATAACATAATATTGCACTTTCTACCAGACCTGATGCTCTAGTGTTCTCATTTTTTGAATAATACATAGTTGCCACTTATAAACGTAAGCCAAGGAACATTCCGTCTTCAATATGCGCCGCCAACATGAAAAAACTGCTAAAAACCGCCCCCAAGCACTTTAAATTGAAAAACATGAACCCGAAGACATAGCGATCTGATTCTTTCGGTATATAAATGGCTGACTAAAAATGGGAAAGGATAGGCTACTTTTGGTTAGTCGCCGCCCCCAGATTCCGCCCCCAAACGATAAAAAGTGCAACTTTCACAAATGTTACTGATTGAGATGTTCCCTTTAACATTTAGGAACTGCCAACTCAAATTGTGCAACATTTGCTCAGCCGAACGCTGCTGCTCCCACACGCCGCCCCCAAAGTAAGAGATAAATGAAAAACATGAACCTGAAGACATAGCGATCTAATTCTTTCACTATATTGATAGCTGACTGAAATTGGAAAAAGATAGGCCACTTTTAATTAGCCGCCGCCTCCAGCTGCCGCCTCCAAGCAAAAAAATGCAACTTTCACAATTTTCACTGATTGTCATATCTCCCTTACATTTAGTAACTTCCAACTCAAACTGTGCAACAGTTACTTTGCCGAATGCTGCCGCCCCCATACGCTGCCATCAAAGTGAGAGATGAATGAAAAACATAAACCCGAAGACATAACGATCTAATTCTTTCGCTATATAGATAGCTTACTAAAAATGGGAAAAAATAGGCTACTTTTGATATGACGCCGCCTCCAACTTCCACCTCCAAAAGAAAAAAAGTGCAACTTTCAATAATTTCCACTGATTTACATTTCAATGTTACCTCAAACATTCAGAAACTCCCAACTCAAACTGTGGAAGAATTTCTTTGCCAAACTCTGCCGCTCCCACACGCCGCCCCCAAAATAAGAGATAAATGTAAAACATAACCCTGAAGACATGGCGATCTAATTGTTCCGTTATATAGATAGCTGACTAAAAATGGGAAGAGATAGGCCACTTTTGATTAGTCGCCGCTCCCAGCTCCCGCCCTCAAACAAAAAAATATTGATGAGTCAAAGGATTTTCATTCAAATCTATTTCGTTGGCAAGTACCCCATTCTGATAACAAAATATCACAATGAGTTTCGAATGAAGAAAGTGGGCAAGGAATGGTGTTTCTCCTTCAACCAAATTTCTTTACGTTCACAATATGCCTCTTTGAGAAAATGCGCTACTGAGACTCACGCACGTGAAGGCATACTCACTTGTTTAAATATCTTGGAACTCCTGAAATTCTTCGAAAAAGTGATGTTTCGTCAATAAACCAGTGATTTTCCAAATATCCTAGAGAAACTTGGCATTCCTACAAATCATACAATAACCGTCAGTTCCACAAAAAAGGTGATTAGCGATCAGGCTGATTGCAGATTAACTGAACTTTTTTCTGCTGAATACTAGTCGAACCATGAAAAATGCCTGAAATCTGTACTAGACCCATAATCTTGTCACTATTTATAGATAAACCAGCATTTCCATTGATCAGTCAGCTACAAATTGAGAACAAAAATCGCGAATCAACTGATCTGATATTATCTTTTTTGTGGAACTCACGGTAAGGATGCTAGAAATAAAATGCAATAGATTTCACCAATACAGTGAGATGGCGGTCATAAGGTTGTTCTCCGATAGAGACGACTGCTTGATTGAAAACGTCTATTGGCACTCACCCCCTAGGCCCACTATATTTGAAAATACGCTAGTCACATTTCTTATTTCCTCCTGATCGCTATCTTAAATCCTCGCTATATTTTATATTCCGATTACTGAACGGGAAGAGTGGGAACAAATAAATAATGCATAACCATTCTATTATGAACAAGACATTCTATGAAGCATAGTAATGGAATTTCATTGGAGTTGTAGCTGCGAATGTAAAACTTGGCGGTCCTTGAAACGTGAATCCAGTAGAATGAGGGTAACTTGGAACTAATTAGGGACAGGGACTAAAAATGGCAATGTAGAGAATGAAAAACTGAATCGGAAAAGCCAAAGCTACGTTTTCCACCGTCTCACAAACCATGGTAAAAAAAAATGAAGAAGATGGAAGAACTTGCGCCGCGGTCTTCCTCTTGGAACGACGAGAGAACGGTCAAAGATACATGGAAACTGTGAGGAACAAAGTTGTCATTGTCAGTCAGCTACAAATTGACAAACAAAAATCGCGAATCAACTGATCTAGTATTATCTTCTTTGTGGAACCCACGGTGAGTGATGAAATTTTGATTTTGGAAAAGATATAGGATAAAAAGCAGAAAACCGTTTTGCGACACAATGCCGGGGAGATTCAGGATTCGGCCTTGAATTCGAATAATGGATGATGGATCGAGATTACAAGAAGCGACTTTCATCAAGAACAAGGCCAGAATCGCCAAAAAGATTGTGAACATCAATATTTTCAGTCGGTCAGTCACTCAGTCAAAATTGTTCACCAAGTATTCCCTCATCACCAGGCAAGTGCAATAGTGCAAAGTTAAAACCCTAAACATCCGGGCTATTTGAAGCTCATTTGAGGTTAGCGAACAAATGCATAGGTATCGTTGTTGAGTGTAAAATGTGTTCGAAGGTTTTTCCAGGCAAAAATCAAGAATATGTTAGTTTTCAGAAAGCTCCATTCGCTTCTGTGGTGTATCCTGCATAAGTGTATTGTACTATAATTATGCACTAGTTAGTCGAGAGCTTCAACAATCGAAGCTTCTTAATCTGTAGCTTAAGACGAAGACTTTAAAACCATGTGTAGGTACAATTCTAGCATGAAATTCTAGCTTAAGGGACTCGATAGATCTTTTCACTATTAGTGCAGTAAAGATAAGTTTTGAGGTTGAAATAATTATTTCATTAAATTTTAAAGCTGATATCGATTCAGAATTTCATCCTCTATCATGTACTTAAAATCCCCGAAAATCCCACTTGAGCATTTTTCTTGCGGCGCTGTCAAAGTATATCATGTTTGCTGCAGTAAGTCCAAAAATTGTATCCTCGCTTTTGTCACAATTGAGCTATATTGTTAGCTCAGAGCTGTTGGTATATACTCCAGGGCATGACCAGAACGTCATTTGAACCGTCGATATCCTATTTCCCGCAAAAGAAAACACGTAACTTGCTTAATCTGCAATTACCAGTGGTAATCAAGTGTAGTTCGGGGATTAGTGACCAAATTTAATAAAATCTGTTCTTTTTGTGATAAAGGCATAAAATTTTGTATGAGTGGTCTTCATGGTCCCCTTTTCAAATGTAGGCATGACGCCTTGCCATATTTTGGTTGGGGGGGCTTGGGGGCCCCCTTGAAAATTGAAGTTGCAGATACTCATACAAATCACCATTAATAATCGTCACGCATCTCAAAAAGTAGTCATTTGACTCTACGTTAAATCTCAACAAGAGGCAGACCAGTTGTCGCCATGTACGCACTGTTCTTCATAATGAAAAAAAAATTCTTCGGAATGTCAAAAAAAATCAGGTTTTTAAAAAATTTTCATGTAATAGAAGAGTAAATTCATCTTCCGCATATCATTATCCACTAAATCGTTTCTGCCGAAGCCGTTGATGAAGTCAATTTCTTGATATTGACATCTTAGAAGCAACAATCCCAGATGAAACCAGCCAATTCAAGTGCTCAGTTCAGCAGCGTTTTTTTCCAATTTTACCAATCAATATGATGACAATTCATTATTGGGTGGATAGCTTCAACTGTTTCATAATTATAATGAGTATAACTAAATGAGAAGTGATGCGCGAAAGCCCCGAAAGAAATTTTTCAACCGCCACCTGTCACTGTTAGAATTGCACCAAATTTCATGCTACTTTGGCGAAACAACAGCAAATACAGACTAATGAGTATAGACAAACGTCAATACGATCTGCAGTTGTCAAGTAGAAGGCACAAAGAATTAAGATTGAGGCGTGAAATACTTCAAAGCTTTGAGATCGAGTTAATACACGGTATAAAAATATTTTCAACACACCCTAGGGTCACAAATTTTATGATGGTGGGCGACGTGAAAAATATTTTTTCCTAGGCTTTTGCGCTTGGTTCCGCGTCTGGTCAAAAAGAATTAAGTTACAGAAAAGTTTCAGCTATCCATCCATTCATAAATTGACAATCATATTGATTGGGAACATCAAAAAAACGCTGTTGAACTCCACACTTGAATTGGCTTATTTCTTCGGGAGCTGTCATTCTTAGAATGACAGTATCAAAAAACAGACTTCATGAATAGCTTTGGAAAATACAAATTAGTAAATAATGATACACGGCCGATTGATTCACATTTTTTTAGATGGAAAAATAATTAAAAACTGTGTTTTTTTTTGACACTCCCAAGAAATTTTTTTCAACCCGAAGAACAATGCGTACATGTCGACAACTGTTGTGTCTCTTGTCAAGATTTGATGTGGAGTAAAATGGTTACTTTTTGAAATGTGTGACGATATTTACCGGTGGTTTGTAGGAGTTCCTGCAACTTCAAATTTTTAAGGGGGTCCTTGGGCCCCCCTAACCAAAATATGGCGAGTCATCGTGTTCACATTTGAAAAGAAGACCATGAAGACCACTCATACCAAATTTCATGCCTCTATCACAAATCAAACAGATTTCAATTAACTTGGTCATTAACCCTCGGATTATCTTTAATCAACACTGTTAATTGGGAATTAGAGCGACTTCCGTGTTTTTTTTTCGGGAAATACGAGTTAGAAGTTCAAACGAAGGTCTGGTCATGCCCTGCAGTGTACATCAACAGTTCTGAGCCAACAATGTAGCTCTAGTGTGACAAAAACGAGAATACAATTTTCGGACTAGTTGCAGCAAACATGATATACTTTGACAGCGCCGCTAGAAAAATGCTCAACTGGGATTTTCGGGGATTTTGAGTATGTGGTGGAGGATGAAATTCTGAATCGATATCTGCTATAAAATTTCATGAATTAATTTTTTCAAGGTTTGGGGTCTTTTTTGACTATCTTTACTGCACTATATGGTAACTGTAGCTTTCAAAGTTGAAAGGCATGACATGACGCTGTTAGAACAAATGCTCTTACTCACAGACGCTCTGTTCGGCGAACCATATTATTCGTCGATGTCGTAGAGACACGGTTTATATTCAATTGCTCACAATTTAATAAGCTGCAAAAAAACATACGTGCAACTTTCTATACAAATCAATTTCTTGCACTTCTTGTTGGTGATGGCAACGTAAAGCCGTCATCTCCGCCAGGCGTGAAATTAGTATGTTATAGCTTATACTATAAAGAATCATTTCAAGTGCTTTTCCCAGCCTCTCTCTGGCTTCTGTACTACATGACAATATCCCTAATTTTTTCCCCGAGCAAAGTGTAAAGACTAAAACCGTCAAATATTGCGTGTGGGATGTAAGTATCTCGACATCTTGAATAGAAATCATCGAAATAAGTCATACTAAGGAAAAGAGAGAATGTGCCAATGAAACAAATAGACGCTGGATGCCTGATGCAAACTTTGCGGGCTACTTTTGAGGACTAAAGTATTCTGCTTTGGTTCACCAACAAAAATAGCGATGACGTGAACAGTGCTTGACTGTTACTTGAGTGCTTGACACATCGAGAGATGTCAAGCATCTGCCTTGGCGATGTCTGGTTTTATCTACAGAAACTGTAAATTTTTTCGCGATGTCTCAGGGTTGATGATGTATTCGTCTTTGATGCGCAGTAGGCTGGAGTATGGGGCACTAATATGGCATCCCATTTATGTTTCGCATAGTAAATCGATTGAGGCCGTCCAGAGACGATTCTTGAAACTTTCAAAATTCAAAAAGGATGGAGTTTACCCAGCGAGAGGTTACGATCACGATTGTCTCTTGAGTGAATTCAATGTTGACTCTCTGGATAGGCGCAGATCGAAGATTGCGGTAACATTTCTTGTGCGTCTCTGTCGAGGAGACATAGACTGTTCAAATTTGCTGGGACAGCTGAGGTTTCTCATACCTAGATCCTGGATCGTCATCTAGACTTCAGCACACTTTTTATTGTGACCGTCCTAACACTAACCTGATGCATTGATAGATCTCCAGTATTTTATATGTTTGATACATTAAATTCTGTTTCTGGGGACTGTGATTTACACTTTACTACTTTGGGCGGAATCAAAAGTCTCTTATTTTAGTCTGTTGTAGCCGGACCTGCTGGAAGTCTTATCATAGTCTTATAGTGTTATAAGTCTTACCTGCTGGAAATACATATTGTTATTGTTGACTGCTGTGGGTCATCAGGTACACGATGAAGGCCAGATTTTCACTGTAATCGCTTCCTTTCTAGCGTATTTTCGTAGGAAATCCGCTATTAGCCGCGCTTTGAAGTCCGTCCGTCCGTCCGTCCGTCCTTCTGCTGTCTGTCTGTTGGTCTGTTCTTCCGTCCGTCGGCCGTCCGTCTGTTCGTCTTGTATTTGAATTTCTCCTAAACGAAAAGTCGTAGCGGTATCGGATTTTTTTGCAAATCAATGATATTTGTCTGCGGATGAGAATAGGCACAAACAATACTTGTTTCAGCCGCGCGATTACAAGAAAAAATTTCAAATGTTTAAAACAGTCGGTATTCAACGCTACAGTGTCAACTTCTATATCGAGGAAATTTGCGAACCGCTCTAGATACATGCATACATGCGTGAATGAATTACGCAGAAAGCAATGGAGACATTTTTTGTGAGCGAATCATTTTGATTCCTTAATTGCTATAAAAGATATTTTTTTCTTCAGAAGCGGGTTCCGCCTCGCGATTCCACATTCGTCGGTATTTCACGCTACAGTGTGAATTTCTACATCAAGGAATCTTGCTAACCGTTCTAGATACATGCATACATCCAGCGAACGAAATATGCAGAAAGTAATGGAAATTTTTTTAGCAAAACAATCATTATGATTCCTTTCTTGCTACAGAAACATTTTCTTTGAGAAGCGGGTTCCGCCCCGCGATTCCACACAAGTGGAAATTATGTGTATCGACTGCAGTGTAAATTTCGACATCGAGACAATTTGCGTCCCCTTACAGATAGATGCATTCGTCCAGCGAATGAAATATGCAGCAAGAAATGAAGAGATTTTTCAACTTGATTGATTGATTCATTCTCAAGAAAGATACCTCTATTTTTATAAGGAATCTATGCTTAATTATGCACTTACTCGTATATGCGAATGAGATTTTTAGAGTCGTGGCGCTGCGGTTCAGCAAGGCCCTGGCTTCGTGCCTGTGACCGATATAGGTATAATTCTTACTTATAGGACATTTTATAGTTTTGATTAATGTGTTGTTTTCATTTATTATTGACCACTTGTTTTTTTTATAAAGATTGATGATTTCTTGTGGTACTTTTGGGACAATCTGTTTACAGGTAACAGTGAACAGTCTACTCATCTGCACTCCGAAAATGCGCTCATGCATGAGACTCACCCCCGTGACTACTTGTTCTTTGTTCTAATGAAAACTGCTACAGTGCCAGTAGGGTAATTTTGTATCTCTTTCACATTAGACATTAGGAGACAAGCTGTCACCGGCGCCGGCAAGCCGTCGCCTGGGTGACAGCTATGGTTGAAAAGTAGCCAGAGAATTTGTTCCACTGACACCGGATAAGTGGAAAGGGAATTGTATACATGATGTTGATTTTCGGTTGTTTTAGGCAGATGTCAGGTTTCCCCTAGGCGAATTTAGTGATTTTTTGCATGTCCGTCGATAGTGTTTTGGTCAGATGAAGTTTTCCAAGAGGCGTGAGCAATTGATTGTGTAAGAGTAACATGAATCCGAGCAAATGTTTGTTTTTCGCGTGTTTTGAAATTTCTGCCCCAACTTGTAGGGTTCTATTGTGAACGGAACGCATGTCAGTGGGTGATGTCTGGTCAGTGAAGAGTTGTCGGGGAAAATCGATACACCATTATTTTGTTTATTAATACGTATTTCTACTTTTCTTCAAGGTAACTAATGAAAATACTGGAAACATGATGAAGCTTTAAAAGATGAAAGCGACTATATGTGTTATGGAAACCTAAACCGGAAGAAGGTACTGTCGTGGAAGACACTGTGTAGTGGAAGGAAAAGCAGAACCGTGTATTTGTATTATTTAGGAGCCTTTCTAAATATTTGTAGGAGAAATTTTGATGGAATAAAAATATATGCAAAATTCAAAATTTGGCAGTTACGTTTCAATTATTCATCTGAACCAAGTCTAGGTTTGAAAACTCAATGGATTCGTTTGAAAAAAGCCAGAGTTCAATACGGCGGCTTCAAACTGCCAAAATGTCGAATTTGACGAATGCACTTGGATTGTCCATCTTGACTAAGTATTTTTTGAATCTCAATACAATCTACTGTTGAAAAATACAATAGTTCAATATGGCAGCCTTGGAAATGTCAAAATGGCAAATTTGACAGATGCATCTCGATTATTTACTTCAAGTAGATAAAGGCTTGTTATATCAACCAGATATGTTGAAAGATGCACAAATTTCATGTGGCGGTCTCTTGACACGTCAAAAATCAAAATTTGACAGATGCATTTGGATCGCCAACCTCAAGTGTGTGTAGATTTAAGATCTCAATAAGATCGGTTGAACAGTGCGAAAATTCAATATGGCGGCCTCTTGAAACGTCAAAAACCAAAATTTGACAGATGCGTTTTGATCGCCAATCTCAAGTATCTATGGGTTCAAATTCTCAATCAGATCAGTTGAGAAATATGGAAGTTCGATATGGCGTCCTCTTAAAACGTCAAAAACCAAAATTTGACAGCTGCATTTCGGTTACCAACCTCCAAGTGGGTACAGATTTAAAATCCCAATTAGATCGGTTGAAAAATGCAAAATTTCAATATGGCGACCTCTTGAAACGTCAAAAACCAAAATTTGACAGCTGCATATCGATCGCCAACCTCCAAGTGGGTAAAGGTTTAAATCCCAATCAGATCGCTTGAAAAATACAACAGTTTAATATGGCGGCCTCTTGAAACGTCAAAAATCAAAATTTGACAGATGCGTTTTGATCGTCAATCTCAAGTGGCTATGGGTTCAAATTCCCAATCAAATCAGTTGAGAAATGTGAGAGTTCAATATGGCGGCCTTTTGAAACGTCAAAAACCAAAATTTGACAGCTGCATTTCGATCGCCAACCTCCAAGTGGATATAGGTCCAAAATCCCAATCAGATCGGTTGAAAAATGCAAACGTTTAATATGACGGCCTGTTGAAACGTCAAAAATCAAAATTTGACAGATTCGTTTTGATCGCCAATTTCAAGTGGCTATGGGTTCAAATTCCCAATCAGATCAGTTGAAAAATGTAAAAGCTCAATATGGCGGCCGCTTGAAACGTCAAAAACCAAAATTTGACAGCTGCATATCGATCGCCAACCTCCAAGTGGGTAAAGGTTAAAATCCCAATCAGATCGCTTGAAAAATACAACAGTACAATATGGCGGCCTCTTGAAACGTCAAAAATCAAAATGTGACAGAAGTTTGATCGCCAACCTCAAGTGGGTGTAGATTTAAGATCTCAATCAGATCGGTTGAACAATGCAAAAATTCAATATGGCGGCCTCTTGAAACGTCAAAAGTCAAAATTTGAGAGATGCGTTTTGATCGCAAATCTCAAGTGGCTGTGGGTTCAAATTCCCAATCAGATCAGTTGAGAAATGTGAAAGTTCAATATGGCGGCCTTTTGAAACGTCAAAAACCAAAATTTCACAGCTGCATTTCGATCGCCAACCTCCAAGTGGGTATAGGTCCAAAATCACAATCAAATCGGTTGAAGAATGCAAAAATTCAATATGGCGGCCTCTTGAAACGTCAAAAATCAAAATTTGACAGATGCGTTTTGATCGCCATTCTCAAGTGGCTATGGGTTCAAATTCCCAATCAGATCAGTTGAGAAATGTGAAAGTTCAATATGGCGGCCTTTTGAAACGTCAAAAACCAAAATTTGACAGCTGCATTTCGATCGCCAACCTCCAAGTGGCTATGGGTTCAAATTCCCAATCAGATCGGTTGAAAAATGCAAAAGTTCAATATGGCGGCCTGTTGAAACGTCAAAAATCAAAATTTGACACATGCATCTTGGTTGTCCAACCCAAGTGGGTATACGTTCCAGATCCCAATCGGATAGGTTGAAAAATGCAAGAGTTCAATATGGCGACTTTTCGAAACGTCAACAATCGAAATTTGACAGATGCATTCAGACAATCATTTTCAAGTTGGCATAGGTTCAAAATCCCAATCGGATGTTGTGGTAATGATGATGATTGAAAAATGTCATGTAACGATTTCCGCTTTCATCATTACATTTAGGTACTCGCGAAAACGTCCATAACTGTCGGCATCATTCCAACGTATTTAAAAGCACTCGCGAAAAACATGCCCAAATGGTTCGCGAAAAATCGCCTTGATGGTGTGCCGTCAGCCGTCACTGCTGTGACATTACATTGACATTTGCAAATGCCACCACACAACTGCGACGCTCAATAATGCTGCCAATGTTTGTAGTGATATTTTGGAAAATTTGACAAGAAAAACTCCGAAACAAGGACGCACATCTAAACACGGACTCTTTCTGGAAGTGTGGCCAAAAGGTAGGATGGAATTATCATGGATTCCGTAGAAAACAAGTCGCGACAAGGAACCCCTGTAACCGACATGAAATTTGCTCTGGCGGACCGAAAAGGCCCCTTTTCTCGAAATGTGAAGCCGCTGGAAATTGCAAATAGATCGTGAGTACCCCCCTGATGTGTTTTGGCCCCAAATCAACATCAACTTATCTGTTTTTTTGTGAAATTACCCCGTCAATGTCAGACACGGCCCGCGAAATCTAAGCGAAATGCCTCATTATTTGAAGGAGACCTTGTGTTTCTGGTGCCTGGCAAACGCCCACGGGTCTCCTGGGCCGCTACGGTAACATTTCGCACCCTGACAGGGTCATTTTTTCCAAAAACATTGTTGAAATGCCCCGAGGGGTTGAGTTTTCCAAAATCCAGATTCCAGAGCGTCAATTTGACGTTTCTGTCACTTTGGCCGTGCCGTGACCCAATTTCAACATTTTTCGGCTAAATTTCAAGAAAAGCCCCGCCAAATGGCCCGCAACGGACGAAACCGAGCCCCCGGAAACCCCCCGGTCGGCATTTCAAACCAAATTTCTCGAAATTCTCCCCGAAAAGCCGAATTTTTGCCGCTAAAACGTAACAAGATGTTTGGAATGGACTACTCGAAGCGGCGAATCCCTGGAAAAAATTGGAATGAATTATGAATTTTCGAAAAATCCCCTCGAATTCGGCAGAAATTTCAGAAATTTCCCATCGTCAACCTTGCACTGCGGTTCGTCGGCGAAAATTTAAAAAAAAATACCCCGTCAAAATCCGACGCCTGGTTTTCACAAACGGCTGTAGATAGCGTTAAGAGTTTGGCATGGGTTACATTGGTGGGATGGTGGGATATCAGATCAGGCTCCCCCGCAGTAAGCGGTTTTTCTGCTTGAGTTGTGTAAAATGGTCCATGGGCCACACCACACTTCGCCGGACCAATCGAAGTGCCACATCTCGAATATACGTGCTACTCAGCCATACTTTTATCACTATTATTGGTATGGGTATATGGAGTATAGGGGACGTGACCAGCCTACTAATACAGTAGTTTAAACCGCAAACGACATTGATCGTTGGTCAAAATCGCGAATAGCTGATTTAAAAACTCCCGTTTTATTTTGCAAAGAAACGGAACTCCAAAAAGGCCTAGTGCACAAACCCCTAGAGCTGTCAATGTCGACAGTGTCAATTGTAAATTACCCATGGAAAGTCGAATCCATGGATTCAAGAAGTTTCTAGAATCTTCATCTTGTACGTGTTATTTTCATTCATAGAGTTTTCACTCACCCACTTATGCTCAATATAATCCTTCTCCTTTCCATCAACTCCTTTTCATATACATCAGCAATGTTACCCATATTCAAAGTATGAAAATAATAAGTAAAATAATAAGAATAAGTTTGGGTTTTGGTGAACTCCGCTTTGTCGCCGGCGAGCCTGGCATGTAACTTTCAAATGAAAAACCGTAAAACTGTAGCACTAGCTACGAGCTACGAACTACGACACGACTATTTTAATCTAGGTACCTTTTGTGACTCCTCAAAATAATCATTGTGAATAAGTCCAGAGTTATTGTGCACGTACGTCCAAAGTTTTCTGGCACCGGCTTCCTACCGCGCCGACAAAATATCGATGACATGGCAAGGTCAAAGTAAAAAAAAAGTTACACAGCTGCATTTTTCAAACCAGCTGTTGTTACCAATGTATATAAATATTTATCGTTACGACACAACCAATTTAGCCGTTCATTAAATTGATTTGCTGTTCTGGCAAACTTGCTTGCATAAATGAATAAAAAGATTGGAAGCAGGAAATAAAAGTAGCTCCGGCGATCAGCAGCACGCGGCAAAATAAGCAATCCTTGCGGTTTTAAATTTCTAAATTTCTAAAACCAAAACTATACAATTATGTATTAAAAACAATTTATGTGATAACTGATAATCTACAGCGGATGTGCTAACTGCTAAGCAATTTGATCATAGGTGAATCATAAAAACATAGGTAGGTACAATTTTGTATACGCTCTATAATCTGCATTTGTAAACATCGTACCACTGAGTCTAAATTTTGTTAGATTTTAAAACCAAATAAACCAGGAAATCACATGAAGTGAACTTTTTTGCAGTAGGTAAGTGGGTAGACAAAAACTTCGTCTGAACGTATGTTGTGGGTATTGTCTAATTTTTTGGTTTCAATAGCACCACTGCTCTTTCATGATGGGGGTAGCCCGGACTAGCCCGGAGTCAAAAATTCAAATCATATAGAAGTCCTACCCGCCTGAATCAATAATGAAATATTAAGGATTATGCCCGGCTCCGGAATCTTTTTTTGTCAATTGCTGACTTTACTGTTTATCAAAAATAGATGAAATTGCCGTCCTAAAATTTCTGAAGGGCCATCTGGGTGATCATTTCACAAAAGTACCTCCACGTCGTCTAGCTTGCAGGCATGGAAACAAGAGCTTGATAATAATCACGCCAAAACGAAAATGGTCCTTGGAACCGGATGCTAAAATAAAAGCGAATGAAAAAAAAACCGCAGTAGGTTTTCAGACCAAACCAAACGCTTATAAAGTGTTGAATAAATTGCCCGACTGGCCGTAAGTCACATGGCGTTCACACTTCCCGTGTGTGGTGCGGTGTGTGTGCTGGAAGGTATCTATAAAATTAGCGCGGATCGCCGGGTGACGTCACGTTAGGGATGACATCACTGGCTTTGCCTGCGTTAGTAGTAGGCGGCCATGCTGAAATTAATCAACATGTGCTATCCAAGATACTGACTAAAAAAACTGCCACACAGCCACATTTTTGCAGCTGCGTGACTCATGAATAATTATTCTCAATGTGTGCTTGTGCTCAACTGCATTAAGTCGGAATGATGAGCCGAAATTCCGGATTACTTGGGACAATTTTATTTGTTCAGCTCAAGTTTTCATAGTCATCCGCAGCTTCCAGGAAGGGAAGGAAAAGGGGATTTCCAAGAAAGTCATGAGTAATGTACGTTGTGCAAAATTGAGCAATCGCTTTTAGAACTGGGAGGAGAAAGCGATGCAGCGATGTATGTTGCTTTCTTAGTTGATTCTTGTGTGTCTTTGTTGATTCCTATTTTTTTTAAGCCTCGCCAGACGTAGTGGCGGAGGCTATTTGTGGCCACTTTTTTTTCCTGTTTTTTTTTCGTGATTAATAATTTTTTCTCGTTCCTCGTTTCTTAACAAAATTCACCTAAATCTTCCGTATCTTCCGAACAGTTGAACATATCCAGTTCATTCTTTCGTTAATCGAATCTTAACTATTGCAGGTTGATACCGATGACGTTTAAAGATGATCGGTCAAATATAAACAATCTTTAACAACAATAAATAGAATGCACAACTCGCGAAACTTATCTTAAATAGAGAAAACGCTATATGTATGCCAACCTTTACATCATCATATCTTTCGATCTAAAGAAGCTATATGCTTTCTTTTTTTTTTGAATTGAAGTACATATCCAGACCTTTGTTACAGTCACTAAGAAACAATGGTTTATTATTAATTTATTTAGTTGATGAACATTTTCATCGGATATAAATACATCATGATTTTCAGCCAGCGAGAGACTTTTTTGTTTTCACAATTTTTTATATACAACCAGCGAAGCAAATAAGGCCGAAGTATTGGAGAACTTTTTGAAACAAAAAATTTTGATTAAGGACTTGTAGTTTTTTTAGATATGATTTTTTCTCTGACGCAACCAACAACTATATAAAGCAGTGGTGCGCATGCCACTTATGTTTACTGTGCAAAATGCACTTCATTAACTTACTGAGGTGGACATTTTTCGTATAAAGCTGAGTTTTCACAGAAATATTATATGTATTATAATCCAATCTTTGCTCTTTACAAAAAAAAGCACACGTTCAGGCTAGCCGAGTTATGGGGCGAAAACCACCCTCAATGGTGGTTCAATGGTGTTAACGTAAAATAGGTATGATGGAGATGAAACCATTCACCGCTAATTTCTACATCGAAAGGGTCCTATTTCATTTCGGACATGCTTTGTTCATCATGTCTCTCAAACTTTGAAATCAGTATGAAATAATCATTCGTATTCCTTACGTGTTGCATACCATTTTTCTTCTACTTTCGTGTTCTTGCTTTTTGCGTAAATGGCCATTTCATCTCAGGTGACATTTGGCAGGTATATTTCGCTTCACCGTGGTTTTAGAGCAAATAGGTTTTTGCCAACCAGCTTTTTAGGAGTTTCCGGGATAAAAACATAACAATAATATGTGTTTCATGCGTGCATGGGTCTTATACAGGGTGTCCAGAAAATGGCGGGAAATCTCTGCAGCACGTTGTGAAGGACCCTTCAAGGATTTCGGAAAAAATGAATAAAAAAATCTTCGACATTCATTTGGAAGCCTCCAAAGGTCAAAAACTGGTCTTTCGAATGATAATTTTCTTAATTTCTGACTCACCCTGTGAATTAAAAAAATTCAATACACATCCAGTGGTAGATATTTTTTTCTCATAATTCTGCCGTCAACTGAAATCTTTTCAATTAACAAAACTAGAAGGGTTCGAAGAGCCGTCCCTCGACCCTTGATAACCCCAAAAATGAAAGTCGAACCATTTTTTCATCATTTTTTTGGAATTCCCTGAAAGGTCCCTTACAACGTACTGAAGAGTTTTTCCGCCATTTTCTGGACACCCTGTATAATTATACTTTCTGTAGTGATGTGCCAAAAACTAAAACGAATGACTGCTGCGAAGTGAATCTATTTTCTGAGCGAGGCTCCCTATAAAACATACCGCAAGGTGGGGAGGACTGGTTTTATATGTCTTCTCCAGTCATAGGGTTTCATCACGACAAGAATTAAGAATTATTGTCGATCTTGTCTCATGATGCTGATTTTCTTGTCTTGAAGATAAGATCGGGCTTGTCTTCTATGTATACCCGCAGAGAAGACGTTAACACCGGTTTCAAACTATTTACTTTCCCGAACCTCCTAATTCTCTTTGAGAGGATATATTTGGATCGGTTCGTTAGTGTGTTATTGGAAATTTATATTATGTACTGGAGGAAGTGGACAAGATAGAACGGTTGTAGGTGTCACCCGAAAACTTTCCCAACTAGTATCAAGGAACTTATGGAAATTTTTGTTCGAAACGTCCCTCTGGGTGGAAAGTTGGAATTTTGAAAGGGAAAGGTTAAAAATAATTTGCAGCATATTGAGAATGTTGCCAGGAAAATTTTAATATTCCGGGAAAATCTCAAATCTTATTTCAAATCATCTTATGTAAAAATCGTATGTCAATTAATGCTTCACTTTAAACTCCATCATTCAAGTACGGTCTCGAAAACCCAGACCGGTTTTATATTTGCAACCGGAAAATTCCGGGGAAATTAGAAAAAAAACTGTTGGAAAATGTTAAAGAGCTATCAAGCTACCTCTTTTTAAAAAAAATGGTGGAAATCTGTTCAAGGAATAAAAGTTGGAAAAGTTGCAGTTTTTCCCAGAGAGAAGAACTGGAAAATCGTGGGTTTGATTTCCAAATTTTTTCCTCCAAAAATGAATTCAATCTTTTCAGCAACTTTCATTCCCAACATGTCTGCACCTGAAATGAATATTTCGTGAGGTTCACCGGTATATGGGTTCACCGCATGTCGAAGTTTCCAAGGCAGTTTTCTTAAATTCAAGGAATGTGCAAATTTCATTTTGAAAAAATTACCGTCAGAAAACCGAAACCGTGTCGATTTTGAAAATGGGTCTACATGACGCCCAATCCAATCTACTTTCGATATCAGTTGGAATATTTCGAAAAAAGTCGATCCCCGAGCAGAGATGAATTTTTGAGTGGAGTCCTGCATCAAAAGTGAGTCGTCCTGGTTAAAACCCGAGTGAGAGGCCCCCTTGCTCGGGTGACAACGGCTAGGAGAAATTCCAAAAATTCATAACGCACGACTGAAAAATGGTGGGGAGCTCCAACTGCAGAGTTGATTCGATTTTTTTGTTGTGCTGCTTCCTGTCAAATTTGGTTCAGATTCGCTGGGTAATTTTTGAGTAATTTAATGGTAACGTTCTGAACTTTGACACCTTCTATTATTTGACAGGTAACAGATGGAGAATAGCTATTTACGATAGGAGTGTTAAAAGTGACAGGTATTATTTTGTGAGCGGGGACGCTTGCGAAACGAGCATTAGCGAGTAGAGCAACCCCGCGAACAAAATAAGACACTTTTAACGCGTGTATCGTACAGGATTTTATCTACAATGGTCTTTGAAAATGTTTGGTAAATGTCAGAATTTATTGAAAATATGACAGGAATGCGCAGAATCATCATTTTTTCACGTCGCCCATGACGACGTGCTAAAAGTGACGGGTATTATTTAACGCTTGTAGATAATAGTATATTATTATACGAGTTCAATAAGATGAATTTTGTCGCACGACTGTTTTTGGGGCCCGACGAACGCAGTGAGGAGGGTCACAAAGGAAAGAGTGTGACGAAACGTCTTATTAAACGAGTGCAATATACTATTTTATCTATTTCACCTTAAATATTTGAAAGAAATTGAAAAATTCTAGAGGTAGCAATGCCTTTCAGTGTCATAAAAGTCAAGCGCTAGTACGATACGGGAGTAGATAAATACTTTTATCTACTTTGCGTTACTAATGGATTCATTATTACATCGAAAACAGTGCTCTGATGGAGAATATTACTGAACTGTTTTTTGACCAATAGGAACAATGTATTGCCTATAGGCACTCTGCTGATTTGCTTCAACGCCAAAAGTAGCGATTTTTTTGCAATTCCTGCAGGAAGTTATCTGTTTCCATAACAACAATGCCATTTGAATAATCATACCACCTCCAAATGTCAATTTCAACAATAGGCTACTGACCACTAGTGCCATTCTGAGATTTTACCATGATCGGGCTATCAAGTACACATCAGTAAACCCATTTTAAGAAGAAAAATTCAATTTTTTCCACACGTCTATTTGTTACAGCGATTTTACAAATCCGCGTGACGTCATAATCTCTTCCATAAGCGCTGCGCGTGGAACGAACACAGCATGCGGGTGTCGCAGTGAGAGGAGCAGGGATAGAGATATGAGGCAGTACCGTCACCAGAGTTCTATTTAAATTTTTTTAAGGCAGTTAGAATTGAGATGTCGCGCTGCGGTTTTCACCATAAATCATATAAAAAATTGAAGTTTTATTCAAAAAAATAAAAAAAATCGAGGTCACTAGCCTATTCATGAACTTCAATATTGACAATTTTCCTTACACATATGTTCGCAACTGCCGCATGAGGGTGCTGAAGCGGGCGGGATATTCAAAATGTGCAGAACGCCTAGAGAATGTAGGCGAACGTCAGTGCGGAAGTGTCACCTGTCAAACGTTTCTATTTTTAGCAGCCATAATATTCAATTTCTAGGTGATTGCCAGGATAAAGTAGATAAAATAATATATTACACTCGTTTAATAAGACATATTGTCACACTCCTTTCTTTGGAGCACTCGTCGCAAGCTCGTCGTGTCCCAAAACCAGTCGGGTAACAATACTTTTGTCTTATGAAACTTGTATAATAATATACTATAAACTGTTCTTAATACAGTTTTTCAAGGGCTTTCAAATGACATACTGCAAGTCAAGTTCTGTGAGATATAGTTTCTGTCATTTGTTGACAGTCACACAGTCACACTTCTCTTCAACAGATGACAGCCAAAAACGAATGGGTTCATTTCAAAGCAAAACGATGTCTGCATACCGAATTTTAAGCCGATCGAATCAACGATTTAGCAGTTATCGTGGAAGATTACAAACAGAACACATAGACCCACCCACAGACAGACGGACATCTTTCTGGAAAACGTCTTAATACTCTTAATTCCTAATCGTCTTGGGGGACCTTCCGTGGATATCCGTCGAAATCTCAGAATTTTTTTTCTGCACGATTACAATACTTTTCCTTCCATGTTGGTGGGAGTCCGGAAAAGTAATTGAACTTTGACACGCTCGATCTGTCTCAGAAAGCGAGTGAGGGGCATATTGTAATACATTTTCCGAATCAGAACGACGAGGAGAAAATCTTTTCAAAATATTCAATGCAATGTCAAACCTGAACCAGCCATGCTGTATGTCCTGCTGTATATCCTGAATAGTTGAATTGTCAAAATGTTACAGCCACCCAACTTTTTGAGAAGCTTGCTCGACAAAAACGTTTTGTTAGACAATTTATTATTTTCAGTTATTGATTCAACTTATTGAACTGAATGAATGATTGTGAGTGAATAGTATAGATACCCACAAACTACCTTGACGGAAAAAATAAGAACATCATAGTTCAGCTTTTAGCATTGTTCTCAGCGGCAATGACGTACTTTCCATCTCGGTATGTAATATACTAATTACACAGAATACAGAATATTTTTGACTCCGATGACAGCAGTGCCGGTTTGAGCCCAAGGTTTTCATGAGCGTGGAATTTTATTGTATAATCGGATTTGTTGCATTGTGCAACAATTCCTAAAATAGCTTGATGCATTGAACTTGCACGCATGATAAATGTGCCGAATTTCGATAAAAGCAGCCATAGATAGGATATAAATTTCTGGTGATTTAAAAAAAAACTGAACAAGCAGTGCTGTCATCCTGATGCCTTCTTGAGTACATTTTCATTCAAATGGAGGCCAACTTTTCGCATAACGGACCGAAAACATGGATCGTTAGGGGGTGGCCGGAGCTGGAAGTAGCAGAGTGTGTTTGGGGGAAATCGAAAATAAAATTTATAGTCTTGTTTTGCGGCCATTATCGATTTTTATTGGATGATATCTTACGTAAAGCTAGCTTTCCACCAACCTTGACAACTCCGTTCATCGCTCGACGACGACACACATTATTGTACGAGAGAAGAAGCCTGTAATATTTCTCTAGTCCTTTGAATTACAATTTTATTATCTCTTTCACCTCGTCTTTTACTTATTGAATTTCATGTTGTATACGGATAACAAACCAACAGAGTGCTTTACGCAGCTGTTAATATTTTATTCACGTCAGTGTTCTGGGTATATATCCGCACCCTATATTTGCTGAAGGAAATGGCATTTTTATAAAGCCAAGCTGCGTTGACCTATATTTTAAAATTATCCTACATTACAAAGTAGACGTCTTTATGTACGACTATTCTAGACAAGTTGTAGCGTATCTATACACATAGATAAATTTAAGATGTGAGATGTGTATTTCGACCGGATATTATGAATGTATAGTGCGAAAACTAGCTTTATTGCTGAAATATGCAAAAGACACAGTTAATGCGGTAATAATCATTAGTTGTATCTGTCCCATTTTTGAGTGATAAATCGCCCAGTTAATTGTTGAAACATTGAAAAACGGCATCATTAACAGATTATTATAAACGATTTAATTTCCAGTCTGGCTGATAATGTTCACAGTTCCTGTTGGAGGTTTTTGATAACGCTCCTGTGCTGGTGCATATATTTTTAGAAACGCGAATTTTTGCAAGATTGATGGTTGGGTTATCAAATGAAGCGAAGGCTCACGATTAATCCGTAGGTCGGTAATTTTAATTTTATCTGTGATATGTGTACCTATTCTTGTAAAAATTCGACATGTTGCGACAGCGAATCTATAACTGCTCAACATCTCTGGTTTATCTCGAAAACGGTGCGTCGAATCGGAATAGTACAAGAGAACCTTTTTTTAATAAAAAGCTTCGATTTTCCAGATTGTTTTTAATCAAAATTCAGAAATAGTCATGAATAAAAAAACTTGAGCTAAATTCATCCCCCCTCCCCCCTTGTTGGACGTCCCTGATGAAATGTGGAAGTCTTCTACACAACATTACTTCAGGCTTATAACATGTAGTGATAAAACCAAATTTCGTTATTTCATCTTGGCAAGTTTTGAGAAAGGACCCCGCACATTCCTTATGGGATTTCAGGGATTTGGCTCCCCGGGGGATTTGGCTCAATCTTTGATATGTTGTAGCCCTTGTTGAGGTGATCAAACTTTATTCTTGCGCAAATCTTCTAAACTCAACGGTTCACCCTCTAGAGAGGGTGGAATGCCGGTAATCACAGAATTAATTTATTGCAATTATGGGCTTCAGTGAGCAAAAGGTGAATCTATTTTGACGCCACGAGGTGGTTCTAGGGTTATACTTGCCATAAACTTTGAGCTGGTCAAAATATCTCATAGACCCCTATTTTTAGAACCACCCCTAGCATTTCGAAAAATGACTGAAAATTCACAGTTGAATAACGACCAAAATAAACGGGGAATTTTTCCTAATTTCTGACACGGTATGTTCAAAGTGGTGCGGATCCATTATTTCTTGCGAACCAACTCCTAAAATCTGACGTTCACCCTAAGACTAAATTATCAACTTATGATCTACCCTATTAGAAATAAATTGTTTCTTGATAAGTGAAAATAAGTTTCTACGACTGTAACATGTTATGATTGTGTTGAAGAAGGTGGTCCATATTGATCTCTTATGTCTACCCCTTACCCCTATAGCCCCTATATCATAGCAGTTTCTCCCAAATTGGCAGTGGAAGCACTCGTTACACATTTTCTAGTTGAATGAGTTGAACTAATCATTTCTGGAAAAACTACCAGGGTATAGGTGTTATAAGGGTAAGGTGAGTAGACATAAGGGATGAATATGTATCATGTATCATCCTTTCCTTTATATGATGCTAAAATAGTAGAAATTAATTTTAATTCAACAAGAAATAATTTATTTCCAGTAGTGCAGAGCAGAAGTTCATAATTTTTTGGAGGGTAAACGCCAGATATAAGGGGTTGATACGCAAGAAATACTTGATCAGCAACACTTTGAACATACCGTGTCAGAAATTCAAAATAATTCCCCTTTTATTTTGGTCGTTATTCGACTTTGAAGTTTCAGTCATTTTTCGAAATGCTAGGGGTGGTTCTAAAAATAGGGGTATATGAGATATTTTGACCAGCTCAAAGTTATGGCAGGTATAACCCTAAAAGCACCTCATGACGTCAAAATAGATCCACTTCCTGCTCATTCAAGGCTCATTGCCATAAATTAGTTCCATGACCACCGGCAATCCACCCCTCTAGAGGGTGAACCGTTGAGTTTACAGGATTTGCGCAATGATAAAGTTTGATCACCTCAACAAGGGCTACAACATATTGAAATTTGAGCCAAATTCCCCGAGAAGCCAAATGCCATGAGGAATGTGCGGGGTCCTTTGCAAAAAAACATCATCTGATGATGGTTTCCCCCTTCAAGGGGCTCTAGCTCCCTTAGGAGGCATTATTCAACCCATGTTTATCGGAGCTTTTCTTCCTATTTTTTGACGTAGAATAAGATGGTCAAATATTGCGGTCTAATTTCGGGACAGCCTGTATATATCATTAGAAAAATTTAACACGTAGTTTCTGGAAATTCATCCCTTAAGACCCAAGATTTTTAGTTAGGGGGGCGAAGAATTATATGAAAAAATATCAAACTTTTCCATTCAAACTTGCTGAGGCGTGTTTAGTTTCAAAGCTCTCGTGCGATCACAGGAAGTTGAATCAAGTCGTCATCTTTGAAAATTAGAAACGGAAGTAAATAGGGTCCATACGCTGGGTATGGACCCTGGGCCCAAAATCCTACAAATTGTTGAAAAAATGTACAAGTAAAATGAGAATGTGAAATGAGTTCAGTCTGTATTTGGCGAAGCTGTTTCGGAACCGTTTTTTCGACAATATATTGATCACTTGAATAGGAGAAACTGTGGATGTATAGAATTGAAATAAACCGACCTGAATATAGTTCTTTTGTTCTATGTAATTATGTGTTATGTGCGTTTTGCGTGATTTGTCATTTTTGGTCTATATTAAAAAAAGCTGATGCCAGCTTTAAAAGTTGATTTTAATGCGATTTTGTTCTTTGTTTTAACCAAAAGTGATAGAACTGTCGTATTAAGTTCCGTCTTTGTAATCGTACATCGTGGGTACTTACTAGGTTTTGGGAATGCGCCGAGTATAGTCGATGGATATTTCGTAGCAGAATATGACTCTAGTGAAAGAAATTTCTTTAAATAAACCATTTATTGCAGAGCTTAAAAAAACTCACTCTTTTGAGCCTGTGGTTGAGGTATACCTACCTCTCCCTTACCTACCAACAACCTATACCTACCCTACAACCTGTAAAATTATTTCTATTTAAGCATTATTATGGGAAGTTCATAGATTATACTTGCATTACCTCAAAATTAACTTGCATGATTAATTTGTACCTACCAGGACAGGTACCTACTTACAATATAATTTTAAGCTTCAACCATGATTATCATAATGATTCACTCTTTTATGAAATATGACGTCTTCCGATCAGTAAACATATTAGGTAATCTCTTACCCACATTATAGAAAAGTAAAACCTATGTTTAATGACTTTAATATCTTTGTGATCCTATCATAATCAAAAATCACACTAATTACCTACCTCACGACAACATGCTTGCGTCAGACACAAAAACTTCATACACAGTTTCTACACCTGGTAGCTTCAGCATCCATCCAAACAAATTAAAATAAATCCAGGATTTTGATTTTCGATAATTCCACCTTAGTATCAGTTAGAATTTTTCTAATTATGCATTCCTCAGGTTAGATAAGTACCTACTTATTAAGTGTATTGTTTTATTCAACAGGTAGGTTAGTATCACCAGTCACCATATCGATAAAGTAACATTTCCAATCGAGGAGGAAAGTATGTTGAATAAATTATTCCAAGTTTTTATGACTACGTGAGTAATGTCTAATATCAATAACAATTCTTATTCTGTATGTATGTACTTTGGCTACACACTTCTGAAGAAACGCGTGGGCTGGTGGGCTGGTTCTTTTCAAACATTGAATAAGAGATACCATCCATGTAGCATTTTTATGATCATATTTGATATGTTTATTGAAGTAGGTACCTGCCTAACTTTCGCAAGATTTTTCTTGTTACATAACATCTATGCTACGGCCATAAATAACGCATTTTTTGCCAGAAAACGATGTCAATGTCACAATAATTTATTAAATCCTTCTCTATACGACTTCCTCATTAAAAAAGACCTTGTCTTGTATTCCGAATCGCCAACTGCAAAGTGTGCATGTGTGTGAAAATGGTATTTTCTGGTGAACCATAAGCACCAGCACAACGCATTTCAGTTTTCAGCTGTTGTGCTGTAACATGTAATTAGATACAATTCAATTATGCGCACAGTGATAATTGAACGCAACATAGGTACGTAATTTGCTCTGGGAAATCAGTTCAACGAATCCGCATTCAACATTTTTTCCCGATTACCTAGGTACTTTACAAATGCCTACAGGTAGGTATTTCTACCTGGTTTATTGTAGGGAAAATTGACTGAATACTTGAAAACAGTAGACTCTCCTTGAAAAAATTCAAAGAAGTAGTTTCCAAGAGGTAAAACCAAGATGATAGGACGATAAGAGCTGCAACAATAGTTCATTATTAAATTTACAGTTGCATTTTTGTTAAGCCTATTATAATGCAGTGTCTTGGGAAGGTAACAGGATAAAGTTGTAACTTACATCAAGAGTAGGTATATTGTAATTAACATGGCGTCTTTTGAGTCGTATTATTCAATTTTGTTGACTAATTTTTTTTCAGATTTCCGAATGATACAGCAGAATTAACGGCAGAAATAAGCTTCCTTTCCATATCTACCTAATTTGAACAGAGAAGAGGCCACCGACCGTTATTTTTATTGCATATCATCAGTAAGAGCCACGTTCCGCTAGACCAATCAGAACATTCCCTTGGATCCTTCCGAACGAATGTTGGTCAACTGCGCATTGTCGTAAACGAAAATAGTGGGGCCTTTTCTCTATTCAAATGACCTACACCATCCAGGAACGCTCTTCCCTTGGAAGTCTAAATCTCAAAAGTGAAATTAAAAAAACAAAAGAATTTAGTGATTTTTTTGACCCAAATTTTCAGGTGCTCTGTGCTTCCTCGTGATAGACATGCCTGACAAAATATTCATTTATTATTCTCATATGTAAAAAGTTTCTTAGATAGGTAATTTGGTGCCACTTTCAAAATGGCAGCTTACCTCGCAGCTTACCAAAATGGCGGCCACCTGAATTTTGCTAACTTGCATTCGCACCAAACTTGGTTCCTATATTTCACCTGATTCTGCCTAGTTCCATTCTTTTTTTCAGGCATCATTGTCGTTGGTTTTCAGGTGTATCAACTTTTCCCCTGCAAGCTGAAGAAAACTAAACAAATGTTTCTTTTTCGTGAAGTAGAGTAGAAGATTCCCCGTCCCGTAGTAGTACGAGAGTGATTTTTATGCTTCTCTCATTCGTATGCAAAAATCGTAATGATTTGGTGCTGCACCAAATAATGTGAATGTGAATAGTGAGTGAATGAAAAATAAAAACATGATGATACAATAAATAATACACAAATTGGATGAGAAAAGAACGAAACAAAAATGAAGAATTCAAGTCAAGAATTCGCGACCATGTTCACTGTTCACAGCCTTTTTATTTACTGAGAAAGTGATGCACCAATAGTTATACATGTGTTTCATACATATGAGAAAAATCACTCTTTTCGCAGTTTCTTCTGACTATGTTTTCTCTGAGGTGTTTTTTTTTTCAATAGTTATCGATCGCTCGTTAGTTATCATCGTGGAAATCAAAACTGAGGATGTTAAAGTGAAAGTCTGAGTAAAAATAGACGTTTACTGACAATCAATGGCCGCATTCGTAAGTCACAACAGTTGTGGAGCACTTCTACGCCATTGGTCAAAATTAAAATTTCGACGAATCGCGTGGAAGTGCTCCACAACTGTTGTGACTTACGAATGCGCCCAATATTCTGCCAATAGTGACTTTTCAACGATTTTCGTTCATTTCACTACACATTCTTTGTAGACGGCCGAAATAGCATTTGACTGCATTTGAAAATAGAATAGAATAGAATAGAATAGAATGGATTTATTTCCCAACAGGCAATGCCCAATTACAGGAAAACTTTATACAATAAAAACATAAAATAGAATAAGAAATTATATGAAACAAAAAATTAAACACAATCATGCAAATACACAAAAAGAAAAAATCTATTAACTGCCGCGCAGGCTTTCGAAAACATTCGTCTGGCTAGATATCATTTCGGTCATCCGCACCTCACTCGGTCACTTACTTTGTGGAGGACGCCGTCTTCCTAGGAGGACGTTCTCGAATATACCCTGTACCAGCGTTCGACGACACAGTTGACGTCTTCCAAACGTTCTCGTTCTCTCGGTCATCTCGGTAAAAACTTGGTTGATGAGACGTGAGACGAAAAGTACCCCAAGTCCGAAGTACATTAGCGCATCTTTTTAATGATCTTCATCCAAATTAGAAACTTGTAGTGGAATTTAAGTGGAATTTAACGAGGACAGCACAATTCCTATTCTTGATTCTTCAATTTTCACAGTAGGTGAACAACAATCAACAATTTTTTTTTTGATATTTACCATAAGTCAACTCGAGAGATTTGATCATCCCATTGGTGAAATTCATTGGACGACTTCGACAGTGAATCAATGACAACATTTGGATGGCGTTTTTGAACTACTCCAGCTACATCGGCGCTTTCTGGTCTCTGGAAAACGATTAGTTTTTGCCCCATGATATAGTATTATAGCAATAATAAGAATAGGTTTATTCACTAAAGTAATCGGATACATTTGACTTATCAGAAGAAAACAATGTGAATAAACTGTTACTACACAAAGCACAAGTGCTGTCTGTCAGCATACAAAATATACGTTACAATATAAACGTTATGCAAATATAAATTGAAATGATAAAGTTTCAGACAATAACAATCGAAATAAATTTTTAAAAAGGTAAAAATGGATTGGAAGGTTGAAAGGTGAACAAGCTGAAAAAGAATTCATCACAATGATTCAAAATTCAAGATCACATATGCACAACTCCGGCGATTCCCCTTTTGAAGCTGCTTGTAAAAGTCATATTACAGGGTATGACTGGGGTCTTATGAAGGTAAGACCACTGCCCTGTGGAAGCGGAATGTGGAAGTATTCCTGAAGGGGACAGTCAAGTATCCAACACCTCTCTCACTTTTGTCGTGACTCACTCGAGGCCAAGTTTTCTTCCTGGAGATTGTTGTTAATAAAGACGACATGTAAAAGAGTTGATGATGACAAACATCCATAATCTCTGCTTCCAGTCATCCGTGGAGTATGTTCTTCCTTTTCCCAATATAAACTTTGGAGCTGTCCTTTGCAAAATTGAGATGGGTTTCAAATTAATGGGATAAATCCCTCCCGATCCCAATATGCTATATTTCAGATGTGACTCAATCAAGACTGTGTACACTATCTTTACCAGTTGCACATTCAGGAATCCATGCCAGTACTCTCAGTTTGTCTGAAACAAATCTTAGCTTCTTGGATACGAAGTCTACATGATGGGTCCACTTTATGTTCTGATCTATGAACGATGTATCTGATGAAACTTTTTCTTCAATTATGCCTTCACCTATTAAAATGTGACTGAATAATGTGTGGTAGTTATCTTTATAATGGTAAATACTGAACGATGAGTATTCTGTTTTATGCAGATTTATTGTTCAACACTTAGAATAGAATAAGGCCCGTATTCATATCCCACTTTTAAGCTAAAAGCGCTTTTAGTGCGATGCGCATTTAGGGGCATTTCTCATATTTCAGTGTTTAAAAAAATACATTATTGTGATTGGGAGCGATTGTATGTACTTAATTGCAATTAATTTGTATTTTTGAACACTAAAATATGAGAAATGCCCCTAAATGCGCATCGCACCAAAAGCGCTTTTAGCTTAAAAGTGGGATATGAATACGGGTCATCATCTTTTAAAATGTTCAAGGAAGCCTCCGCTCTGACCCTCAGGTCAAAAAATTGAAGTCATTTAAAAAAACGGCAGTATCATCGGCATGACTAATCACCGTCCCATTCACAGGCAATAAAAAAATGTCATTCAGCTATATTATGAATTATGAAAAGTAGGGGTCCCAATATTGTACATTGGGGAACACCACACTTAACTTTCTCAAAATGACTTTTCGCACTCCACTGGTTTCTATTCGTGAGATAGCTTTTAAACAATCTCACCGTCACACTTCTGAAACCAGCCCTTTCATGATATTCAAGAACTGTTCATGGTCAACCGCATCAAACGCCTTTGCCAAATCAATGAAAACGCACAGGCTTTTTTGTCTCCTATCTAATGAGCTGTAAATGAGACTTGCCAGTTTAGAAGTTGTTCCTTGATCTTGCTCTTGCGCGGAAAAACATTGTCTAAAACCACATTGGTTGTGAGATAGTATGTGAGAGTTGTTTAGGAATTTAAGATAGTATGTGAGAGTTGTTTAGGAATTAATCTATTCTCACCTTTAGAACCTTTTCAAGTATCTTCGTACAATTAGTGATGGATGACAGAAATCGTAAATGTGTTTGCATCACTTTGTTACTACAAAAGTGAAAGTGGTAATACTGGTAACCCATGCACATAGACAACAGCCAACAAGAAACCCAAAACGAAATTATTTTAAAAAAACAACCAATTTGAAATTGGATTGAATTGCCCGTTTGAATGGTGCCAAATCCATATTACGCGATGTAAGATTCAAAAGAGCCAATTGAAACCCCCCGTTAGTTCAAGGTGACTGCTGCGCAGCGCAAATATGATTGCAAGCTGTTTTCTTCACAAGCAGGAGGCGCTGCATTAACGCCGACGTCAGAGTTCACGTTCAGAAATCGACTTTTGATTGGTTCACATTTTCTTAGCGGCCTTTAAATTTCTACGGGTGATCACACAGAATTGGATCTGATGTTAGTGGAAAAACCATGTTCGATAGTCTATTGCAGTCTATTGCTGTTGGCAATTTCCCTCAGAAGACACACCTACCCACTCAGCAAGAGAACATCTCTGTGACATCACTTAGATGTTCAAGTCACAACTGCGATGTTAACAAAAAAGTCTCTGCGATGTTAAGTGGACATCTCTGTTACTTCTTATGTCCGGGTAATTAGAACATGAATGAGATATCTCAAAGATGTCCAAATGTGACATACTATCTACATCGCTATTCCACATCTCGTAGATATCACTTTTTGACGTACATGATACGTCGCATTTTGGATGTGTATTTTTAAATAAAAATTAATTTTTCACCACTTTTCAACAGAGTTTTATGTCACAGGAGGTTCCGCACCTATTTTTACTAATTTTTACAATCTATACAGCACGTTTTTTCCCTAAGAAAAGTTCTTCTTCTATGGCGTCCTCCGCAGGATTCGAACCTGGATCCCCACAGGTGATGGTTAGAGGCACTGCTGCCGATTCGTCTAAGCTACCAACTTGTCTACTACAGTATATTTAAACAGCGCATTTGATGTTCAGGGATGTTTCTCGGAATATTTCATTAGGACTCCAAACGATACACCGAGCCCAAAAAGCCTCGCTGGGGCTCGAAACGTTACAGCAAGGCACAAAGGACTCCATTGGGGCCCCGGACATTACAATAAGACATGAACGGGACTCATCAAAGTATTCGAAAGCACAATAAAACAAAAAGGGGCCCATTTTGGGGTTCCGAATAACGCAAAAGCAGACACAATGGTTCACTAAAGGTGCGAAAGTCACGACAAAATGCAAGAAGGCCCAGTGGGCTTTCGAAGAACACAAGGAGACACAAACGGGGCACACTAGTTTGGAAAGCCACAAGCACAACAAGACACAAAAGTTGTTCCAAACGACACTTGAAGACATAAGAGGGCCCGCAGGGCCTCACACTAAACATGAAGACATAAGGCTGTTCTGGCATCACACACATGGAATAGAGGACAAAACTATTTATTAAATATTTTCCGACACACTCAACGATGACAGCCCGCGAAATTTGAAAAATCTCTCAGTGACTACATCTCATTGACGTCAGTGAGATGTTACACTTCGGCAAGTTGAAAGCAGTAACAATGTGATGTCCGGTAGATGTCTCATGTGTGATGTTCAATTTAAGTTCATTTCGAAACATCTCTCAGACATTACATCGTATAACATCGCGGATGAACATCACAGAGATGTGGAAGTAACGTTCATTGTGATGTTATTTTGTGACATGATTGAGATCATCTCATTTATGAAACATGACATGCTATGCTGAGTGGGTACCGAAACTGTAGGGATTTCAGGGGCGCCGCCTGCTTGAAGACACTATATTTCAGCTACATTAGATCCAAGCTGGAATATGCCTCCCTTATTTGGTTCCCTATATACAGGACACATGGAGCGCGCCTTGAGTCTGTACAGCGCAAGTTCCTCAAGTGTTTGTCTTTTCACCTTGATGGTGTATACCCTCCTCAAGGCTATGACCACAGTTTGTTACTGACGCGGCATGACATTGTCTCACTTGAAGCCCGACGTATCATTCTAAATGTTAAATTTCTTTACAATTTATTGCACAACAAAGTCGACTGTATTGCTCTTCTCGAACGGGTCAATTTTCTTGTTCCACGCCTAAACGCTAGGCATACACTGACTTTTTACTGTGATGCTCCCAAAAGTAATACCTTGGTGAGAAGCCCAATGTTTGTTATGTGTAATAGCTTCAATACATTCTGTGGTGATTGTGATGTTTTTTACAACAGTTTTTATGTGTTGCGGAATTGTATTTCGGATAAGTTCTGACTTAATTCACTCTACTAAGACCCGCACATCTCTTTACATCTGTTTTAATTTCACTATTTTGTTTCCTTCTTTTTGTATATATGTATATTTATCTATTTTATTGGATTTCCTGTAATTGGGTTTTTGTATCGGCCTGTCGGAAATAAATCTATTAAATTAAATTAAATTAAATTAAATTAAATTATATGGTCCTGAAGATAGCCGAATAAGCTAAGACAGCTCCCTGAGTCAGGCAGAGCAGATAGTCTTTAACTTTACATTCCATTAATTGATTCTGAGCGGTCAATTTCATTTGAGTAGGTACTGAAAAGTGACATATTTTCTTAATTTGAGTATGAATTGTCAATAAGATTTGACAGTTTTAATGGAGTTCATTATTATTGTTATTGTAATACTGATTTCAACATCCTCTCTTATTCATGCTGGGTACTTTGAAGCACATTAGCTAACAACAAAGCGCGTTATTTGGGTATTTGATAATTTTATCGCTAACCCAAATAGTTGTTAATAAACCACACAAAATGCGATAAGATGGCGCGAGTTCTCAGTTGCACTACGCAGTCAGAGATAGGAATTCTAAAAGTGAAATAAAATACAATAATAAATAACACTTTTCCGACGAATAACAGAACGTGACAAAACGTTCTCTCGGTTTAAATGGAACAAACACATAAACATTGATGCAGCATTTCCTGATCAAATTCCTCCTTTTTCAAATTACAATTTTAGTGCATGTTTGTTGAACCGAGATTCGGAAAATAATTGAAGACAATTTTATAGTCGCCCATAAAGTCGACGTAACAGAGGAATTTATTGATAGTAAATTTGAATTTCGGCCGTTTCATTGTTTTCGTACCTTGAGACAATCTTGAACGAATCATTTTTTTTCGACTTTCAATCTCAACTCCACCTAGAAGAACAATGAACAATCGACTCGTTGTTCCTACGTTTATAGATTTTGTCTCAAATGTGATTTCAAGTATTTATTTATATTTATTTATTATTATTATTATTATTATAAGCCATCATCCGTCAGTAGCCTCCTTTTTGAAGATCTAACGCGCCAAAGATGCCACTCGTGATATTTGGGCCACTAGGGGCTACGATCGCCTAAATTATTGATCTTGAGGGTATTGAAACAAGACTTGCACATGTCCACTTTTTCAGACTTAGCCTGATCTTTTCTATGGGTTTCTAATGGGCAATAGGGTAATGAACCCAGAAGAAACCATTCAAAATCATTATAATGTATATTGCCTATGCCTAGCCTATAAATGCAGCAACAGAATCGCACCGCTGGTGACTTTTTCTCGACGAAAACGTGACCCGGAAAGGAAACATTATCGAAACTTGCATCCCACTGTTCCTAGGATTTGATGAAACCCCCGCTAAAATCCGCTATAATCCACCACAGCACAGCACGCTACGTGTGTGATGTCGCTAGCAAGATAGGTACAGCAGAACAAACGTGATTAGCATTTTATGGAATGAATCGTGAAATTATTTATGGCGTTTCAAAGCCACGGATGGATGCATGATGGCAGAGAGCAAAGCAGATTTTACTTGTTATTACAAAGTGAATTCCTAGTCAAATATTCAGTATCATGAGCGCCAGTTTATAATTCAGGGTGTCAGTGTGTCACGTCAGTAAAATGGGTTGCCTAGCAACAGGCGTGCTTAGCCCGGCCTATTTTCGGGCTGTATCGATCGACAGTGCTTTCTTTCTGCTGGGGTTAAAATCAGGTCCGGACTCCCTTTCTCTCGCACACTCCCTGCATCATCCGACCGTCCGCCTGCCGTGATGTTCTGGATGTGGAAAACGGGGCACGACCTTGAATTGATCCAATAATCAAATGAGAGGACACCTTGGTTCAGGAACTGGTTCTATTAATAAGGTCGAGAATGAAGTGCTTTGACGGTGCAGAAGGACCCCTCAAAAAGGGCTAAACTTGATTTTAGAGCTCATTTTTAGCACAATAAGAATTATAATTCCGGAGAATCTGCACTGTCAATATCTCCTTGGTCAATACAGGCAGAGCTCTTTTCACAAACTCAACAGTGTAGACGAATTCAAACAAAAACAGTAAGGCCCGTATTCATATCCCACTTTTAAGCTAAAAGCGCTTTTAGTGCGATGCGCATTTAGGGGCATTTCTCATATTTTAGTGTTCAAAAATACAAATTAACTCGCAAATTAATTGCAATTAAGTACATACAATCGCTCCCAATCGCAATAATGTATTTTTAAACACTGAAATATGAGAAATGCCCCTAAATGCGCATCGCACTAAAAGCGCTTTTAGCTTAAAAGTGGGATATGAATACGGGCCTAAGTAAGTAAATGCCTGGCTAAAAGGCGGGCGTAGGTAACTATGTATGTCTCAAAGTGAAGCTTTTCAAAAGTGCACAAGTCTTCAGGATTCCGCTTCATGTGAGCGTTCTCAAGTTAATCAGGTGAACACATAAATAATAATAATATCAAGAACATTATAAGTTGGTAAGGCAGGTAGGTATAATTATAATTGTATTACCTACATGAGAATTAAGATTCACACCAGTGAGGGCTACAACAAGATGCAAGCTAAATCTTTTACTTCCTACCTTATGCTGTGTAATGTACATTTTTATCACTACCGAGTTCAATACAATAAATAATATAAAAAAATGATATCTGCAGTTTTTTCTGAAAAATTATTCCAGTTGTTGACATCACAGCAGTGAAAAACAATTATATACAGCTTCAACAGTCATGTTGGTATTTGTCACTGAAATTTCAATATAATTATGATTTATCTACTTCCCTAGGCAAAACATCAGTAGGTATAGTACTTATTTCTGCTAGTCAAGGTATTACGCCAATAACACCGAGTTCTAAAAGCGTCCCTGTAAACGCTCCTATTATGTGAAATAAATTCAACATACTCCTCTCAAATGACGTGAGTAAATACTACTTATTTGACAGGTAGTTAGGAAGCTATTTCCGATTAGTTTTGAAAAAACAGCACTTTTTTTTTATTTGCATTGACATTTTTGATAACAGTAAAATGCAACTTTATTGTTTGTATCTGTCACTTTGTCGCCGTGTCCCTGAGTTGTTAGTAGTTTTCCATTTCACAGTTTACCTATCAGTCACCTTCTCCTGCAAGCAGTATGTTTTTTTCATATTTTTCATGGTATTGATCTAAAAAATGTTGGTGTACCAGCGTACCTTAGCTAAGTTCTTCTTCGACCTCATCTGATTAGACAAACAATTTGGTTCGACAACTAAAATTGGTAATGATGAGCTTGTGATGTGGTGGTCGGCGCGTTCGACTGCCACATCAGGGGTCGTGGGTTCGAGTGTCCTACTGTGGGCGCTCGGATTTTCGTCTTTAAATAAGCTCTTTGATTTAGTTTGAATGCTTGCTAAATGCGAGACGCGCCGTCTGTAGCATAGCACGTGAAATACGAATGATGGTGCTGACCCCATGCGATGTTGGTGGTCGTTAAAAATCCCTACCCTGTGTTGGAACACACAGGAGTTCGGCAAAATTTCCGGTATAGTGGAGGAATACATTCACCGGCGTCGGTGTTAAGCCTCGATGCGGAAATGGACCGACGTTGAATAAACAAGTTTAAAAAATAAATTGTAAAAATTCAGGTAAAGATAAATCACTCACTTTTTATTCAATGAAATAAAAACTGAATGCAATTCCACGGACTATTTACAAAACCAAGGAAGGTAGTTAAAATTTCATTATTATTATTATTAGGTATGTACAATATAATGTTTTCAATAAGTTAACAATCACACGTGCAACTCAACAAAAAGAGCTTTAAATAAAATACAATATAAATCATACAACACTAGATAATTAATAATCTACTAGGAAAATTGGCTTGAAACAGACTATGTCATGATGGGTCTCCTCTTGCTTTAGTAATACAATAGTAAAAAGATTCTGTAAAAAAAAAAACAAATATCACAACTTGCTCCAACTTCAACAAATTGACGTGTTTCAGAAAAAACTTCTAGCCCAAGCCAGGCCTGAATTTTCTGGACTGTTTTCTATGAAATTAGTAACGTTCAAAATGCGTTTTGTTCGTTAAAATATGTAGGACTAGTTGGCGTGGTGGGCACATTCATGGGATGCCTTCTTGACATGAACGTTTTCAGCCTGGCGGAAGGTATTTTGGTCGTTGTCCTTGGATCCTGCTGGAAGAAATTTAAACTTTGCCTTAGTTTTTCCAATATAATATATTTATCATTATTTTGTATTTTGTTAAATTTTTTGACCAAATATATACTTTAATCTATACATAATACATTCAACAACACAATATGTCACAAACCGTATGACCCTCAAGCTTAAACATCACGATACTATTTTCGTACTATTTTCATGATAGAAGTATATGATTAGAGACGACAACTTCAAAAACTTCCTCTAGTCTGAGGGCGTAGCGTGTACGTGTGGTAGGCCGCTCCAGTCGGGTGATAACTGGACTGCAGCAACGCTGGTCGCTACCAAGAGTTGGATGTGAGATAAGGCGTCTTTAATCTAATTCGAAGCCGATCTGAAACTCCTCCACGGGTGGTCTTAGGCAAACTCCCCGAGTATAAATGCCTCCAGCCGGCGGTACGGCAATGTGTAGAGCAAAACCGGCAGCGTTGTCGGGAGGCTGACGAAGTCTGGAACACCGGCGCAGGCAGCATGGATGTATCGGACATCCGCACCTGCGGCTCGGGGTGAAGACGGAGTCTAGGTCAACTGTGGGGTTGTGGGCCCCAGTGCCAGTGCTGGGATGGACCGACCATCAAACATCCAAACACCACATTGCGGCTCGGTGAGTCCGGCTGGTCTGGAAGAGAGGGGTACAATGGGCCCAATAATGAGGTCTACGTGCCAGGTGAAACTATGTTCCACCAACTCTCCAAATGGAATCCAGAATCCAGTAACCTAGTCTCTCGTGCTACGTTTCTTGCATGGGAATAGTACGAAAATAGTATGGTGACACTCAGGTTTAATATATGCCTTACTATAAATAATCATAAGTTGATTCGTCATTGATTTGATTTGATTGTATACCTACGTTAAAACAGTGGAACAGATATCTTTTAAATTGTTAGCATGTTAGCTATACAACAACCCATCAAGGGTCAACAGCTTGCTTCTCTGCCTTGAGATAAGCCGGCGGTGCGCTTTCTAAGGCCGAGATGTCACGTGACTTTTCCAAAATGTGGTACTCTGATTCGCAAAGCAACCGCAAACAGCTCATCCCCCACGTAACGCTTATTGGCGATAAACACACGGCTGCCGCTTCCAATCAAACACCCTAAGTGCAAAGTAGACACATGCAAAAATATAAGAGATTGTATCCGAATGCAGGTATACTTTCCGCACAAGAGGCGACCTGACCACCACCTGACCACCTGCAGTGTCACAGATTTGCGGGTGCAAATGCTCGGTGCTCACCAGCGCTTCTCCCCAGAAAACATTGAAAACAATAAGAAAAGCGATTTCAGCTGAACGATAATTCCATTGGCGGAAGTGGTCAAACCACTTGGTAGTGAACACAAAGAGCGGAAGCTCTAACCTTCCGCTTTGTAGGCCAAGTCCCTCAATGGGATGTAGAGCCACACTATTATTATTATTATTTATTACAAATTGAGATGGATTCCGAACCACAAGTGAAGGTTTGCCTAGAATCTTGCCGAGGGGGGATTTGGCGCCGGTGTCCGGCCTCCGAGTGAGCCTCACCACAGCGTCATGTTGCAGCGGTCACCCATCCAAAAACGGACCACGCTGTGTATGGGCTTGGCTTCTATAATTGAAGCCAAGCGCAATGTACCAGTACACTAACTACGTGTCCCTCGAATTATTCATTATTACCACGAAAACAGTGCTCTAATGGAGCATATTATCAAACAGTTTTTTTACCAATAGAAAATTTATTGCTAATAGAAGATAAGCGGACGTCAGTGTTTGATGTGTCCACTCATCAAACGTTTCTATTTTTAACAACCAGAATTTACAAATTCTGTGTTACTATTGTGGTGAAGCAGAAAAAATTGTATCGAGTAATTGCTACATACACAGATCTGAGATAGGAAAAGAGAATGATGAAGTTCCTATGGAAAAAAAGCTGTGGTTTTCAGAAAGAAGTATATGCATGGGGATTGCTTACCATTTCAATTTCATTTCTAACATCACTTGAAATAAAAACACGGCTCACTAATCAATAATTCACCTACTGAGAAAATGGAATTAGAAAAACCATAATTTCGCCGTGGAAAATTACTACAGTTAAGGCAGGAACAAGTCACATGACAGCTTTCTTTGCATATGTAACAAAATCATGATGAAATTAATGATGTCTCTATTGGACTCGGACACGACATTGCAATTTGACGTTGAAGTACCATCTATTTTGGACGGCCCTGGAATGTTTTGGGTCCGATTCCTGATGAAGCCCTGAGTGTGTTGTCTTAATTTATGTTCGTGCAAATTTTCATCAGTTATAATAGCTTCCAATGAGAACGTAGTTCAACTTCATAGCGCGGATAAACCATTATTAGAAAGAAAAAAAAATGTTGTTCAGAAAACCAGCTATTCTACTGTCGCAGTGTTGTGAATCTTGCACGAAAACGGCAACGCAAGTACCGCCATAGGGGTTCCTGTAGAAAAAGAGCACCAAACTTGATGCACACTGGCAAAGCTGCTGAAATTTACTTCTTATGATGGAATGTAATAAGACTTTGAGGTTAGGAATTCAAATAACCATTGGGGAGGCGCCACTGTCGATTCAAACACCTGATATGAAAAATAAAGGGCAAAAAGACGACTGTTCCCAATACAACGTCACTGGGCACTTTTGACCAAACACCTCATTATATTGTTCAACAGAGACTTATCTTCAGAAACCCGTGATAAGATCCCGAGCAAAGTTGGATGAACGTGTCAAATCAAAAGACATATTTTTATTGTTTCAACTCTGAAGGACATCTCCGGTATTATGCATATTTTAAATTAGCTTCTTCCTATTGCATATTTTCATCGATCCTCGAATATCCGATAAAATTTCAAACTCCTGGTAAGTAGACTGTTGAAGCGCACGTTCGGTTTAGCCGGCGCCGTTGCTACGATAATCCAACTGCGATCGTACATTTCACGCAAGGCTGTATGTACTGAATGCCTTCTGAAGATGTGCATCACTATTCAGTACCATCAGAAGCAAAATAAACTCACAAAGCTCACACCCAGCTCACAAGGACTTATGCTAATTCTGCGACCTGATTCCTATGAGGAACGCGAGCAATCGCTTCGCCTGAAATCCTGCTGTTGGCACAAGTTGCCAGAAGTGGAAGATTGCTCTACTCGTGAGAATAACGTTTCCGTTTTTTCTTCCTTAATATTTGATTGGAGACATGATCGACAGCAATTCTACAAGCTTGATGCCACTCTAGAATTGACCGAAGTGATACAAAATACATACACATAGCCAAAACAGCGCTATACGAGTTCATTTTGCTAATGGTAGTGGTTATAGAATCATATTATTACGCACCACAGCATTCAAACCAAACAGCTCCTCTCAAAGGATAGTTACTCTCTTATTCATGCACAACTTTTCGTACCTTATTGATCCACATGGATTTCAGGCAATCCTCCATGGTTATCCTCTGCGACGGCACGAGCATTAGCAGGTTGCTGACCAGACCTTTGGCGTCATCGGAAATTTCGCTGAAGTAATCGTCCGGGAAGCAGTAATCGCATTTCAGTATGTTGGCCGTCGTCTCCTCTATGGAATCATCCAGAAAAGGGGAAACGCCGCTTAGCAACACGTACAGGAACACCCCGACTGCCCAGTTATCGGTGTGCTTTCCGATGGGCTGTCCCAGGACGAGCTCGGGGGACGCGAATTCTAAGCAAGCGGGCGGCAGGATGACGTTCTTGGAAGTGTTGACTGAGTCACCGAAATCGACCAGCTTCAGGAGGGGTGCCGATCCCGCCAAATCGACCATCACATTTTCCGGCTAAAAAATGATGACCGTTTCAGTGGAACAGAGCAAAAGAAACGCAATGGTTGTTTACCTTAACGTCTAGATGCGCTATGCCTTTGAGGTGAAGCCACGATAGGGCTGACATCAACTGTCGGATGTAAGTTTTCACGGTGGTTTCCGTGTACTCCTCTCGTTCCGCTATGTACGTGAATAGTAACGGACCGCGGACTCTGCAGCAATTAAAGACAAAATTTCAATGTGCGGTTATAAAGCAATATTACTATACATATAGCTCTAACAGCTGTATAAATTCATAGTTTTATTTTCGAGTTTTCTGTGGAATCAAGACAAAATGGGAGGACGGGAGCATCTTCATTCTTCTTGCACAAAAGCCAGTCAGTTTTTACAAATCTGTATATTTGAACACCCCTTTATTTTTTCTTTTGGCGACTCTTACATCCATTTTGGAATGAAAATTAAATTCTTGAAGAAAAACTTGGAAATTGAATGAAGTACTCCTCACATTTTTCAGCCCATTTCAAGTTTGCAACTAGGATGTGCTTCATTCCCAATAGTGGGTTTTATTATGTTCATTTGTTGAGGCCCGTATGGAACTTGAAGGTGGACCAAACTGTTTTTTTTTTCGGTGTCAAACCGTTCCTTAGAATAGATTGTACTCTCACTTTTTCTTTTCTCCTCTCAAGGCCTTCACGTGACTGGCAGAATTCATGAGAGCTACTTCTACTTCCTAAAGAGCATATTCACTTTAACTACTTACTAACTACTTGTATGACTTTTGCGATCATTCGTTATAGTTAGTAGGACTCCTTGCAGCCTGCAGAGTTCCATAAAATTCAGTATAACTCGTTTTTCAGTTGTTTTTTTTGTGAAAGAGTAGCATACTTTGTTTAAACCAGCTGCCAACAATGAACCATTCAATTGATGATGATGAACTTTGGCAGTTGACTTCACGAACTATCAAGTTTTATGGTAGAGTTGACGGCACACCACAGGGACTTGTGGGCGGAGTTAAATAGAAAAACAAAAATCGTTTTGAACGAGTCCTTGTGTTGAAATAGTCAGCTGGAGTGGTGGACCATTACCCGGTCACAGGCAAACCTAAAATCCCACTGCAAATCTAGGTGCACCACTAGATGAACTAAGCTCGCGCAGTTGGGCAGGTTGGGCTCCGCCCACAGGTCCCTGTGGTGTGCCGTCTACTCTACAAAAACGTATTGTATCGCTGAATACCCATGCAAAATTTAATGAATTGTACCGCTTCCAGCACTAAAACAGCCATCATTGTGGCAGCCAACAAAATGGCAATTTTTCTTGCCGAAGAAGGTTAACCTTGACCGACATCCTCAATTTCCTTTTGGTGCAGTAGTCGAAAAAACAACGGATGACTGTGATAATCGTAACATTAGGCCATTCCCCTCACGAAAAATACCTTAACATCAGTAACATCATCATTATTACAGCCATCTGTTGTTTTATCGACTACTGCACCAAAAAGAAATTCAATATGGCGGCCAAGCCAGTCAAAACAATCGACTGTCTTATTTTCTGAAATAGTGGGCCGAAGAGTTTCCACCAATCACGGTTAAATTTGACATATCCATAAATGTCAAGATATCAAATACACTTCTTTTTTTTTTAGAAGTCCATTGTAGTGCAAATGACAAGACACCTTCGCACTGACGGTTAATGCAAAGGTGTGTGTCTGATAGATGAAAATAGACTGTAGTATCATTTGATCTTCGTTTTTCCAACAATAATTTTTTTACAAAGAAAATCGTATTCAAGATATTTCTGAAACGGTTCAATATTTTTCAAAACGGTTTGCTAAACCTTAGTTGGCGTAAAATGACGAGGACGTATGGTAACCTCAGTATGATCCTGAGGAACAGTGTGTCAACATCTTGACACCACTATGCTCTACCTCCAAGCTCTACCTTCAAGTCGCACACGGAAAGTTTTGTACATAAGTACGTCGAATACTGACAGCAGTTACCTCACTGCTTAAGTTTGATCTTAGCCCAGGCAGAACAGGCTTTAGCCCGGAATAAATTAAGGAAAATCTGAAAATTTGAGGATCGCTTTAGAATTTGATAGGGAACAACATACCAAAAGTTCCCATCTGTCCAAGGCTTGGCATTTTTCCTGTGAGAGGTCGAAGGTACAAGAAGTTACCAATTTAAAAATCGTTGTTTTTTTCTTACTTTTTTCATTGGACCTTATATTTTCAAGTGTGGAAACTCAATGCAATGAGTTCCCAGAAAGTGTAATGCACCAGTGGCGTAACAGACGACTGCGAAAGGTCCGAGGTGCGATTTTTCTCAAAGTCGTATATAAAACCATGACCAAAACCTTTTCTGACATGTTTGGTATCATTTCTAACTAAATCGCACTCTGTTTCCAAAAATGAGTATACAATTTTGATAAAGACGTGTGTAAACCGGTTTTATTGGAAAAAAGTAAAAAATACATGATTTTTTTACCCTCAAATCTGATGTTTTGTAGTTCTAGTTCTATCAGTGTCCGATGTATTCCTAACTCAGATTTTGATTAAGACAGTTAGTTTGGGCTATTTCACACACAAATACCATTTTCTGATTACTTTTCCCCTTTCACAAAGTCACGGAGTGATTTTGTTTCTTGAGATGTACATGCTTGATTTGATGAAACGTGCTATTTCACAAGAAAAAAAATCTGATGTTTTGTAGTTCTAGTTCTATCAGTGTCCGATGTATTCCTAACTCAGATTTTGATTAAGACAGTTAGTTTGGGCTATTTCACACACAAATACCATTTTCTGATTACTTTTCCCCTTTCACAAAGTCACGGAGTGATTTTGTTTCTTGAGATGTACATGCTTGATTTGATGAAACGTGCTATTTCACAAGAAAAATTAGGCTACGATCAGAATGTAGCTTTGAAGTGGTACTTTAATCATTTTAAGGCATGAAAATAGTTTTCTCTATCAAACAAAATCAAGGAAACCAAAATCGGAGCCGTATTTTAGTCATGACATCATTTTTCCTCCGACAATGCGAGCTTTTGAAATTAAATTTCTACACGGTGCACGTTTTGGAACAAAATTACCGTGTGACATCATAACAGCGATGGAAACTTCTAGTTATGAAATTCATCTATTGAATAGTTCAATAGAACAATCTATGTCAAAATCGTGATCATGGGTGTTTTGAACCACGATGGAAATGGAGCTACAAAACGACTTTATAGATCGAAATTTTGCGTTTTTTTGCGAAATTTATTCTGCATTGTCGGAAGAAAAATGATGTCATGACTAGAATACGGCTCCGATTTCAGCTTTCTTGACTTTATTTGATAGAAAAGACTATTTTCATGCCTCAAAATGATTGAAGTACCACTTCAAAGCTACATTCTGATCGTAGCCTAATTTTTCTTGTGGAATAGCACGTTTCGTCAAATCAAGCTTTGACATGATACATTCCAAGAAAGAAAATCACTCCGTGACTTTGTAAAAACGGGACAAGAAATCAGAAAATGATATTTGTGTCTGGAACAGTCCAAACCAACTGTCTAAATCAACATCATAGTTGGGAATATATTGGACACTGATAGAACCAGAGCTACAGAGCATCGAATTTGAGAGTAAAAAAAATCATGTTTTTTTTCAAATAAAACCGGTTTAAACACGTCTCTATCAAAATTTTATACTTATTTTTGGAATCAGAGAGTGCAATTTAATTAGAAATGATATCGAACATGTCAAAAAAGGTGTTGGTCACGGTTTACCATACGACTTTGAGAAAAATCGCACCTCGCCCCTTCGGAGTCGTCAGAAAAAGTACAGAAAAAGCAACGATTTCAAAAATGGTAACTTCTTGTACCTTCAACCTCTCACAGAAAAAATGCCAAGCCTCGGACAGATGGGGACTTTTAGTATGTTGTTCCTCATCAAATTCTGAAGGGATTTTCAAATTTCTAGGTTTTTCTTAAACCTAGAATTCCGGGTTTCATCGAAATTTTGCATTTCTTTCCTGGGCTATCTGGGGTCCGTTTCATAAAAGTACAAACGACAATTTACAAATGCTTAGCCTTGGTAACCCATTGTTGCAACAATGGATCGTCAAGATCACACATTTGTAATTTGTCGTTTGTAGTTTTATGAAACGGGCCCCTGGTCAGTCAATCAACGGACCTTCGCTGGGAAATCATGCATCCTAACCCAATCCATCGTGCAAATGAAGGAACGCTTTCGCCATGAACTCGCTCTTCAAGAAATGTCATTCTAAGATCAGTAAGGTCAAACACCCACTTAACCTCACCAATCTCAAAAGGGCATTTCTTGGATGGATGGGACTTCAGCGCGCACTTTCAAATTGAATTCATGACGAAAGCATCTCTGCATCTACATAAGGGTCAAGATAAATGATATCACAGCAAAGATCCTTTATTGACCGTCCAGGTTGCGAATGTATAAAAAACTTCCAGCAATAAAGTACGACAAGCCTGTTACAATTTGACATAAATCAGATCAACAGTACTTCCATAGCAGCCTATTAAAAACCGTTCAATCCTGTTGCCGGACCCTGTATTTCCATGCAAGAAATCAATAGGCGCTTTCCTTTTACCTGCTTCTACCACAATCTCATTTCACCTCATCTCAGTTAGGGCGAGAAAAAGCGACAAATTGCTATGGAACGAGTGAGATACCACTATCAATTGAGATGAGAATATCTGAGATTGAAGGCAAAAGAAATGCAGCCAGAAAATATACTGTCAAATTTAATGTAAAAAAGAAAGTAAGTTGAATCTTAATTCTGTTAGCTCGTTAGCATGTAGCACTGGAAGAAGGAAAAATTTTCACCGCGAATACCTTGACAGTTCGTGATAAAACCACCTGTGAAAGTGCGGTTGACGTTATTAATAGTCGTGATCCCCAAGTTCATCTTGTCATGTCTCGCATACCCAATCAACGAAGATATACAAGGGATTTTAGAACGTCGGCACGCACGGCTTGTCAACACAGGATTAATTCTCGCAAGGAATTTCTAAAGCGCATGAAACTCGTCAGAGGCAAACAAACGGACGGATCAAGGGCAATGTTTGAAGGGAAACCGCCCGGCGAGGAATTGCTTGATCTGGAGGACGAAATCCTGGCGGAAATTCAAAACGAGCTGCTACAACTCGAACTAGAACAGCACCTGGTCGACCTCGAACGCGAAACAAATTCTATAATAATTCACTTCTTGTATCAATAAAGTACTTACAGTTCTAAAACGATGGTGTCGATGCCCGGCAGAGGAGCATTATCGAAAAGCGCCATGGATCTTATGATGCTGCAGTGCTGCATTCCAGCCAGGAGGCTATATTCGGCTTGGGTGATGAGGTGCGACTGCTTCCTCCTAGTCACTTGTTTCAAAGCGACTTCGACTCCAGTGCCCCTGTCTTTCGCCAATCTGACCACCGAAAAGCGTCCCCTGTCGATTTCTTCCAGTTCCACGTAGCGCCTCTTGAACTGTTCCTGTTGCCACCTCAAATTGTCTGCAACTGGAAGTGTCACTGCGACGCTCGGTAAACTAACAAGTTTATTTTGCACGGCCACGATTCTGAAGCTGTATGTTTCGCCAGGAATTAGATTTTCCACAGTATACGCTTGCGAACTAACAATTCGATTTTCGTTAGGAGATAACCATTCTCCAGTGCCCAGTTTGCAGTACTCCACCCAAAATTGATGGTAAACATTGCTGTCCCATTCCAGAAGTACGCTAGAGCTCGAAATCACTTGAATCCGAGGCTCCTGCAGCGTGGGATAAGCATCGATTACGGTTAAAACCGCCGAGGTCTGCACCGTGCCGTACTCGTTCGATACGGTGACCATGTAAGTGCCAGCGTCCGAGATCTTTGCGCCGTCGATGGTCAGTATGGCCATGACGTCGTCGTTTTCGCCGAAAAGCAACCGGCCGTTCTTCATTATCGTCATGTTCGGTTCGATTTTTTTCCAGCTCATTTTCGTGTTCTTGCCGCAATTCTTGACGCGGCATTTCAGCACGACCCTGGTGCCGCTCTGCACGCTGGCGTCTCTCAGCTTATCGCGAAACTCCGGCATCAGTCCTTCGGTGATTATGTTCTCTTGCAGCGTTGTGCCGTCGATGGATCTTCGGCTGGGTTTCTTGAATTTGAACGACCAGGGTTTTCGGCTGTAATTCGAGAGGATGTGGGCCGGCAGCCAAATCTCTTCGAGGTGGGTGTTGGTGTGGACCAGGTAGCCCTGAGAGGCGTCGTAGCGGATGATGGTGACCACTTCGCCCAGAGCTAGATCTGGCCATTCGTAGACCAAACGTGCCTGAGTTCCCGGTGCCATTACGTGGTTGTCGCACTGCAAGAATTCTTAATAATGGCTTCTCTTCCGGTTTGACAAATGGGGAGTGTTAGTGAATGTGCAAGAAGAAATACACCCAAACCACCAATTTTGGAAATATTTTAATGGAAAAAATTAATATGACTTCATATTATACAGGGTGCATCAGTTCCAAGTGCCAAAAATTAAGCAATTTAAAGAGAACCAAACAATTATCGAACCTTCCTCAGAAACTTTTCATCAAAAACATACAATCAATAAACTAACAGAGACACAGACCTTAAATATGGTAATTTTGAAATTGTATTTGAGAGATGGTTCTTTGATATTTATTTTCTATTACTTGAGAATTCCCTCCCTCAATTTTAGTTGTTTTTGTGTTTGATTCCATGAAATCACACTTGTTCATGAAACTGAATATGTACAGAACGAAAAAAATGTGTAGCTGAGTAATAGGAATACGTAATAATGTGCAGAAGGAATATGTAGACTGGGCGGCCTACTCCACGTACTTACACAAAGTAAGTAAAAAATCACGTCGTCGTGAATCAAGCAAGTAAGCAATAAATCAGCTAAGGGCGGAAGTCAGTGCACCAAACCACAGAAATAATGATGATGAGGAATAAACGCAATAGTGCACTTATTACTGTTAACGAGTTAACCCCCTTTTTGGATAGTAGGTATCTAATGTCAGGAGCACTGTATTACATACATCAAGACCTTGTCGCTTTTTTTCTAATGAAAAAAAATTGATGTATGCAGTATTTTGCTCCTGATTGTACTAAAAAAATTTCACGATTCACTATACCTTAAATAAATAAGTAAAAATCCATTGTTCTTGAAGTGGTGTTGTATAATGTAGAAGGTATATATTGAAATAATCTTGAAACTACACCACAATTTTCCTATTTTTCTTTTACCAACCGGTTTCGCCTTTCGGCATCGTCAGGGCTTGTATAATATGTAAAATATTTTCTTTTTTGGAGAAATTAGTAAAAATTTTTTGACATTCGTCAAAAATTAATTCAATTCTATTAATTTTTACTAATTTCTTCAAAAAAGAAAATATTTTACATATTATACAAGCCCTGACGATGCCGAAAGGCGAAACCGGTTGGTAAAAGAAAAATAGGAAAATTGTGGTGTAGTTTCAAGATTATTTCAATATATACCTTCTTCACTTTACCTTATTTGAAAACTTTCTCTTTTGCCATTGAAGTGGAGCAATTTTTTGAGATTATACTGTTTTGTGTTGGTAAAACCAAGACCAACAAAATGAAAAGATAAATAGTGATTTTGGCTGACGACTTACATGCGTATTTGGCTCCTCGTAACGTGCAAGTGTACTATTTTTGTCTATGGGCTAAGTGCATGACCTTGAGCGGTCAATGCGTAGGACATACAGAGCCCATGGTGGTGAACATAAGAAATTCTTGTTGGACTTCTTTGACAGCAGACAGCTTTGACGTGGTTGCATGGTTACTTGTTTTGACATTGATTTCGCGTGCATTTCTTTGTTGTGATGGGCAACTGCAAAATGGTCGACAGGATGACGGCAGCGAAAAGTGACTTTTTTCTGTCGACACAAGTGCCACCTAGTGAGATGTAGCGCAAGAGACGATATAACTAAATCGAGTCCAACAAGAACCTCACATTCCGCCGCGTAGCTGCTGTCATGCACGTAGCCCATAGCTGAGTTCGGTATTGCGACACAAAGCTGGAGGTCGGGATTTTCGAGCACAACCATGGATCCTAACATCAACTTTTATACGTCAACTGACAGTCCGTAAACCATCCCAACGATGAACGTGAACGTGTTGGTGGCAATGATAATAGAAGAGAAAATTCGATAAATGTCTCGAATGACAGTTGTTATGATCTGACATCTGACCATCGTTTGACAGAAAGCTCGCATTTCTCGAAGCCAAACCATCGAGAAGAATCGAGTACCTCAGAGCACTTCAAAGTCTTTTGCCGAGCGCTGTCAGATATGATCAAGATTGATCACGCCTATATCTGAGCATAATGCAGAACGCATATATGAAGCCTAGATCACCTGGGAGTGCCCTAGATGCTAATACTGAACTCGGCTTATTTTTATGATCCCCCATACCTTCCTCTTTGTCTATCTGCGTTAACTTAACATCTCGTATGGAAAAGCACATAAAGCCGTTGGTCCTCTTCTGGGCTTGCGAGCCACGTCCACGTCGCGTCGCTAACTACTTGAAACAGGATGGAAGTGGTAATTGAATGCGGAACAACCTTCGAGTCTCCCAGAAAATGATCCCGTTCTATGAATTCACTATACCCTCTCTGTCTATCTGCGTTAACATGCACGTTACGAGATACTGGCCTTGTTTACGCGAGGCTTAACATTGATGCTAACAACAATGTTTACGTTTGTTGAAATTGTCATCTACTTTCAATTAAATGTCCAATTCATTCTTGGCAAATTGCTGGCATCAGTGCTAAGCCTCGCGTAAAGGCCACATAATAAGAGATATTGTTAGACTCAGCATTTTCATTTTAAGGTAACTTTACCTTAAGGATAACTTGACGCCCCTAGCTGTGCTCGTATAATATGTATCTTTCTTGTTTTCAACTAGCTATGCTACGCTATGGACTATGTGCATGACCTTGAGCGATCAACGCGTAGGACATACAGAGCCCATGGTGGTGAAAATGAGAAATTCTTGCTGGACTTCTTTGACAGCAGACAGCTTTGACGTGGTTGCATGGTTACTTGTTTTGACATTGATTTCTCGTGCATTTGTTTGTTGTGATGGGCAACTGCAAAATGGTCGACAGGATGGCGTTTTAATGTCCAATTTTGGTCGATTTCTAGATTTTTGTATCAATGGATTCGATCTGATTTTTGATGGGGGCTTCAAATCTATGGAGTCGAAATAATGGCTTGTCCTGAGCAATCATTTCAGGGACATGTGCTGAATTTTAGGGGGCTTTTTGAAACAACCGGACAAAAACCTTCGAATCCTACTCTAATGCACCTGTAATGTAATATAACGCGGTAAATTTCCAACGCTAGTCTATTTTTGAGATAAAATATGCTATAATATTTCATCTGTGCAGAAATTTTGTTTATGACAAATCTGGGTAAATGCGATGGTTTGTCCGGTTGTTTTCAATATCCCGCCATTACTTGCACCTCGCACATGTGCAGTATGGCCAGGAAAATATTAAATTGATGACGTGATTCATAATCAACCAAACTGCATCCGATAAACCGTCGTAGGTCATAGTTTTACGCCAAAACATCGCCGTATGTCGACTTTCCTCCTTTGAGATTTGGGAATTCTGCTTGACAAAACGGCGTACGTCTATACAAGCGCGGATAGGATTGGCCAGGAGCAACCTGCACGCCCGACTTATGTCTATCGCGGAATTGACACTTTTCATTCAAGAGATACGGAAATTTTATTTGCTTTAGGTTGGAGCACAAGGTTTTCCTTAACGTTACGTGAGAAAATTTACTTCAACGCATTAAAAATATGTTTCACATGGGAATGAAAAAAATTGAAAACTTCAACCTCCATTTTCTCTATGATTAACAGATATACGCCGTTCTGTCAGACAGGGGACGAGTTTTGAATTTTATTAGGAAGTCAATTCGAAAAAAATATAGGCATCTAAATACTCAGTTTCAAACCATTTAATTTTTCGACGTAAAATTAAGCGTGGAAATGGCGTAAAGTACCCAAATTTGGCAACCCCAATTTGAACTCTACGACAAGTAAGTGGTCGGCGGCGCATCAAAAAGGTTAAACTTAAAAAATAACCAGCACATGGACTTGAGGAGGAAGTTAAATTGGTAAAATGAGGCGTTGCGGAATCAATCCGTCTGAGTTTATTCTTGACAGAAATCTATTATTTAGGACTTTTTGGAAAGCTACAAGGATTTATTTTGGTTTGAGTCTATAGATATTTTCAAAATCCAAAAAAATTAAGTTTTGAAAAAATATTTTTTAGATTTTGAAAATGTCTATAGGCTCAAAGCAAAGTACATACATCCTTGTAGCTTTCCAAAAAGACCTGAATGGTGAATTTCTGTCAAGGAATAAACCCACACTGATTGAATCCGCAACTCCGTATTTCACCAATATAATATAACTCTGTCCTTAAGTTCACTCTATTTTGTATTGTAATATGTGCTGTGCTAGGTAGCTTTTGAAACTGAAGCATCTTGCAAAGTGGTTTTCTAGGATTCTACGTTCTAAAACATTTCCAAAAAAATGAAATTGAGTGGTAATAATTATGGTTACAACTATTATTCTCAAGACCAGTTTTACAGACGTCAAATAAAAAACTCGGGGGGTATATTCAACATAGCTTCTTCCCTTCGGAAAATTTGATGATGAATTTGATAAATATTCATAAAGCCGCAGATAGTCTCAATTTAGGTAAATACGAGGAGTAAACTATGTAGTTTGGTACACTCCACCATAACCCTACACAAGACCAAAAAAATTGTGATAATTAATTATTAGTGGTAAAACTAAATAGCGTAATCAGTAGTAAGAATAAGTAGTGAAGTTAGTACATAAACCAAAACTTTGTTAGTTATGAGAAGGAAAAACTATCAGGAAAAACGTCAAGGCATGCTCACCATATCTTTCTGTTTTTGTATTGGGAAAAGGTTGAATAAATCTTGAAGATTTCCATTTCTCAGTTCATTACAGGTTTAATCTCTAAACTAACGTATAAAATAATTAAAATTTGTAAAACATTTGTATCACAGTCATGGACTACAGTTAGTTCAACTTCAAGCTTTTTGCTACGATACCTAGAGAAAGAAGAAATATTTCGATTAGAAAACTCATGCAGATGAAAGTAATGAAGCGAAGCTAGGACCTTAGCCACTTATGCTAACGTACGGCAACATTTTTCAATTTTTGAAGTGAAAATGTATGCCGCGTGAAGCTACTGAAGATGCAAAAGCATTTTAGGAAAACGTTGTATTTACCGCGGGCTGGTTTGCTTCCGACCATCGCCTCTGAATGTCATTTTTCGAGTCGCTCTCCTTTGGCGATTCTAAAACAGCCGGGTCGCTTTTGTGCTTGGATCGCAGAGTGTTTTTAAATCCTTCGAAAAAATTCAGTCTTGTTTTGTTGTGGTGCGACTTGGATTCGTTAGGATCGCACAAATCGTTCTCGGATGGTATGCCGATGGTATTTGCTTTGTGAATGTGATGGGTTTTTCGATGGGGTTTACCAGAATCCGAAGAATTATGAGCTGATGATGGTACTGACATGGAAGCTGTTTTTCGGAGAGGACTAGGATCCCACATCGAAGATGCGTCTGACAGAGAACTGTTTGGGAAATTGTAAAAAAGCAATTAAAAAAAAAACTAAATAAAAATAGTATCAAGCAATGAATTAGAAAAAGAAAAATAAAGCTCTAGTGGTGAAAAAAATTGACGTTTGTCAAGTTGTTTCATCAAAAATAAAGTCAGGGTTAGTAGCAAAAAACCAAAACCAAAATCCAAAAATTGTAAAATAAATGGTTACAAAAATAACGCACAAAAATGATAAAAAGCAGATGTTAAAAAAATCAAAACAAGGGATCTGCAATTGCTCAAGGTAGTAACTCAAAACAGCGATAAAAGAAAGGCCCAGGTGTGTAGTTTTATTTTTTATTCTATTGAAAATTTGTATTCCATCGCTTATCAATGAATATATTTATGTACAAACATACATCCTATGTACACTCTTAACTTATAATTAATACAATCAATAATACAATAAACATTACACATATCTCACTTTCATGTGTGTGGATCATAACGAGAGTATTATTGGTTCTCATACCTACACATTATAATAGCATTCTCCAAATATCCATGATGTGACATGAAAATGTTTAAATGCTCGTGCTCCCAACATTACAAGTTGTACAGTTAAAAATAGATTTTTATTTTTTGATTAACACTCAATAAATGAAATCCTTCAACTAAAACACTATATTTTGTTGTACATTATGAGAGATTAAGTATTTGGTGAGCATCAATATATTATTATTGAGCAATTTAAGAAGTAAATATGGCAGGTAACAACAACAAATCACAAATCATGGAATGAGAGAAATTGAAGCGAAATCTATATTCTACCATTTTACTTCAGAATTGGAGCAGAGCACATATTGTGGTTATAACCAGAGAAGAAATAGATAAAGTGCCTACTTGAAGATTGCAAAATTCATAGGTGTTATCTTACATGTAATTATTAAAGTTGAGATTGCTGGGGATATCAAAAACCAATGAATTTCTTTATGTTGTGTCATCCGATCTCTAAACGCAAACAGTATTTTTGTAAAAAACAAAGACGCGCATTAAGGTGTGTAGTAGTGGTAATAGTATAGGTAAATACAATAAAATGGATCAAGTTTTCAGAGCAAATTTAGTCCCATCACCCTTTTTTGGTTTCTTGTTGTTCAATAAAATCACAAGCGTGTGCAGCTCTGCGGAAGGACAGCACATTCTCTTTTTCATTTATTTTACAATTTAATCAGATCCTCAAAAGGAAAATCACAACCAGAGTTAGTTCAACAAACTTATTGAGTCCAAATCCAAATAGGCAAGCTTGCATACTCACGCTTCTTTAGTAAGCTCTTTTTGGTAAGCTATTGGGCTTTGAATGGCCTTGAGAAAGTCTTTTTGGGTCTGAAGGATGTCCTTGATGGTGGACAGCCACTGCTGCTGCAGTTCTTGTGAACCGGTCTGGCAGAGGATGGCCAAGGGCGGCTTGTTGGGATCCGTCGACTTTAGCGTGAAGGAATCCTCGCCCGACTCCAGGCTCATTTTGTTGACCTGAAATTTTTTAGCAGTTTAGAAGTATTTTCCAGATGAATGTATGAGGCAGGCAATATAAAAAGAGGAGCATTTTAGTGTTCTAACGCGGTTTGTTTTAGCAGGGCATGATGATTCGAGGAATTATGGGAGATGTTGGAAGGTAAAGAAGTTCAAACTATGCAGTTGTGACTTGATAGAGAGAGCGATTTATGTTAGCACTGGGATCGATACATCGCCGGACTTGACTTTTCCTTCAGTCCTTCTTCTAGTCTGTCACGGTGGTCTATGGATCCAGCAACAACTCTCACAATGTAATTTCATTTTTTGACAAAATTGTCCATCAAACTACCTAGATCACTCATATCCTGTCGTCGCGTCGCTCGACTAGCCACTTTTTTTGAAAATAATAATATGGAGATAATTTATTGAAGAAGAGCTAACCTGTATGTGAGTGCGGTAGATGTACTGCGGACTGGTGAATTGAGTTTTCTTCCCGACAACGTCCGACAAAATGATGCTTTGCTCAAACAAAAACACTTGAAGATCTTTGTTTTTGCCGACGACAGTACCCTGTATGTCGGAACAGTTGAGAATGCCGTGCAGAAGTAGTTTACCTTGTGAAGTTATCTTCCCCTGTGAATAAAACAAGAATAACCACAAGAAAACGATGACAAAAATGGTAAACGTACGTCAAAGCCCTGTAACCTTCCTACGTCCATCATGTCATTGGCAGCTTTGGGCACCACGACCATAATTTCGTAGGCCGCCCGCAACGGTTCAGCTTCCGAAATCAAGCCGGCCCTTTCGGTGTACTTGAGGATGTCCTTGAGCATCAGTTGATATTTCATGATTCTCTGAACGGGCTTGATGAGTAAATCGCATAGTTGAAGTTTGTGTCCCAGTTTGACCCTCAGCTCTTCGAAATAAGTGTCCAAGTATTCTGACACTATGTACTCGGACACTGGTTTGTTCTTGCAGTAGACGACGTACATGTGCAGCTTGCGTTCGTACCTTCTGAACAACTGGGCGAGTTCCGTCGGGTTATCTATGGATTTCTTGAGTGACTTTAAGAAAATACTGTAAAGAACCAAACATTAGCTTTGATATTATGAATCTGAGTTAATTAAAAAAGTGCATAATACGGTTATGCTGGTGTTATGTATTGTATTGCATTGAAAATGCACGCTAGGTATTGAAGAATTTATAATTTGTGCAAATAATTTCCACCAAACTACCCTAAACTATAATAAATTGAAAATGAATTGCTTTGAGGATGGAAACGTTCATTTATTTAATAATGATATGAGGAAAAAAACAAGGATCGGATCACCCAAAACCTTTTTTTTTCTTTCATCTTCCAACCACTCCAGCCATGAGTTCAATACTAGAAAATGCGCTACTGGGACTCACGCTTGTTGACGCAAATTCACCTTAGACTCATAGTGTCGTTATTCTGTATGGAAATATATTTTTGTTCACTCATGGTCCACCGCCCTGAGACGCAACCTGAATCACCATCACCACAATTTATCCCAAAATAAAATTTTCATGCTGTAGACTACCTCATATAATACAGGGTGATTCATGAGTGACCTTACATAGGCTAATGCGAGATAGAGGACTTCGAGGCAAGTCAGGATCCACTGAAGAAATTTCATTTACTCCAATGGTTACGAAGATACAGGGTGTTCTGTGTGTTTCGTATGAAACTTTGATAAGCTATATTTCTGAAACGGCCAGAGGTATTTTGTTGGAATTCACCAGTAATATTTCTCTGTTGCAATTCATCCCGAAGCCATACCGGGCAAGTCAAAATCCAGGGCCGGGCTAGAAAAAAGGTGCCCCTTTCTTGTTTCATCAAAAAGTACATTTTCTGACCGCTTTTCCAAAACACTGGTATCGGATTCAAAAATCTAATGAAAAATGCTTCATGAATCACTCTTCAATTTAGATGGCACACCTGAACCGTTTCGACAATAAAATTAAAAGTAAAATTTGTGAGTGAGTTCCCATTTTCGACCGGACATAATCGACTCTTTGTTTGATTGAATTCACCAAAATTCATTTTTTGGCTTGTCTTTGTTGAATGGAAGAGCTTGGTTGGAAGGAAAATTCCAGAGCCGACCATTTTTTTTTTTATGAAAAAATCGAGAGTGAAACCAAAATTAGACTCGATTTGGTCGTCAAAAAAAATCTTCGGCTATGGAATTTTTCTTCCTACTAAGCCCTTCTATTCCACAGAGACAAGCTAAAAAATTAATTTGAATGAATTCAATCAAACAATGAGTCGATTATGTCCGGTCAAAAATGGAAACTTACCCATAAATTTCACTTTCAATTTTTATGTCGAAACGGTTTAGGTGTGCCATCTAAATTGAAGAATGATTCTTCAAGCATTTTTCCTTAGCTTTTCGAATCCGATAGCAGTTTTTCAGAAAAGCGGTCAGAAAATATAATTTTTGATCAAATAAAAAAGGGGCACATTTTTTCAATCCCGGCCCTGGATTTTGACTTACCCAGTATGGCTCCAGGGTAAGTTCTAATAGAGAAATATCACTGGTGAATTTCAAGAAAATATCTCTAGCCGTTTCAGAGATATCGCTTATCAAAGTTTCATACGAAACACACAAAACACCCTGTATCTTTGTAACCAATGGAAAAAACAAAATTTCTTCAGTGGATCCTGACTCGCCTCGAAGTCCTCTATCTCCCATTAGCCTATGTAAGGTCACTCATGAATTCACTGTGTGAATTATTGCTTTTCACCATGCATTTTCAGCTTTTACGATGGGCACAGGGTTTATGAAAGCGCAATCCGATAACCCACCGCATGTGAGTGGTCGTATGATTGTGGCATTTTTCAGGCAAAACAAAAACTTCAGCTTGTTGTCAGCTATAACCGTATTATGTACCATTTTCCCTCAAGACGTACTCTTTGTGCCAATCATAGATCGCTTCAATATTTCCAAAGATCATCTTGTCCTTTCCGTCCTTCAAGTCGTCCGGTATGGGGATTTCACATTCGGGATCCTTCATGGTCGTGATGTAGCCGTCCACGATCAAGGCCAAGTCCCTGACGTACGCCTCTTCTGTGTCGACGAGCTCCTGAAAAACGTACCGCCGCTTTTTCAAAAGACTTTCCGTCTTTTTCGCACTGTCAATGTTATCTTCGGAAGGTTTGTCGCTTTCGTCGCCGCTAAATGCCAAAGCCGTGGCTTCGCTCGAAGAACACTGAGCGGACAGATCGCGATGAGCATTTGCACCACCATCACCGTAATCCGAAATTGCATCCGATGATTTGGTATCACGAAACAGTGAGTTGCGCTCTTGGTTCTCCGAGTGTTGCTCCTGAAAACATATCGCGTGAATACTTTGCCTGGAATTGAGAGGCATCGATGCAAAAATAAAGAAAACATTCTTGAAAATAATAGGTAAAACCACAAGCTTAGTACCATTCAATACTTCTTAATGCTAAATGGAAATATTGTCCGACTCAGGAAAGATGTCTGATGCGTCATTTCTTAGGATGAAACTGTAAGCTAAGGAAAATGTTCTTTCAAAATGTGAGTAACCATTTATTTAACGTGGATCTATCTAACTGTTTATTTAGATATATGTATGCTGTATATGACGTACTTCTTTAGTGACTCGGACAATACATCAGTATGTTCTGATAAAGAGTGTTTCATATTGGATTTTTATTTTTAAGCTGAAATTACTTCTCAGTTTCTCAGTCATTCTGTTTTCAGAAAATTTTCTACTTCGATGCAGTAATGGAAAATGTGAAATGACAGCGTAATGATCGTGTAAGCAACTTTTATCTACCAAGACAGAAATTCATTTCCTTTGATTTCTGAAAATCTGCTTCTTTTTTCTTCAACTTGTTGTAATTTCCACTTGCTTAGCGTAAATTCGAAATTTCCAGTTGAACAAACAAATGCTACAACACAAAACCGCATCTGTCGGCTTTTGCAAATTTTAATTTTCATCATGAAACACCCTTTACGAGATGAGATGTATACTGAAAACTGAAGTGCGTACAACATGCCTGAACACTTCAGTTTTCTCAGTAGCAAACCAAATGGGATACAGGGGATATGGAACAACAAAATAAATGAATCGGAAGCAATCAATGTATAATGATGCAAAAAAAGTGTGCACAAACAATAACTGATACATGTATAGAGGAGGTATCCCCCCGCGAGATCATGCAACTCAGTCTCAAGAAGAAAAATAAAAAAGTGCAAATTGTGAAAATCGAGATCCGCACCATTCGTTCCTTAACTATCTGTTCAATTTCAGCCAAATCTGCGGACGTTGCACCTTCTAGTGATTTTAAAGTTAGACTAGAAACCTGTAGAGGTAAGAGAATAGTTACAAAAAATGAAGTATGAAGGTTACAATGACGTGATTGCCATCAATCAGTGAATGAATGAAGAAAGGTAAGACTTGTGTGAAAATCGTACCCTTTTGCACGGATTCTCCTCGATGTCAGGCACGCCAGGTGGCGGCGAGGTGACAAGAATCGGCTCCTGGATGGGCTTCATGGGCGGCGGCAGCTCCACTTCTTCGTCTGCGTCCTCTCCACCTCCGTTCGACAGCAGTTCCGTCGGTTTCGTGCTCTTCAGTCCGGTCAGCGGTGGTCGTTCTTCATCATCCTCGCCCTCTGAGACGGACGGTTTATTTCCCATCTCAGGAGGAATCTGCGGAAAAAATCCATATGAAATGACATTTTTTCAAATCGTTATTCACAGTTCACAATACATTATTCATCAAAGACGATAACCTTCGTAAAAATTTGCGTTTCATGGTGTAGCCTAATGCAAATCGGAACAGTAACTAAATTATAGCATGGTAAAGTAAACGTTTGTACAAAATAGGTGATTCATAAAAGGCGGAAGTACAAGTGATAACGTCAAATTTATGTGCTTTCCTAAATTCCGGTAAACCTAATCTAATCAGTTGGGTATTCTTTTTTTTTGTTTTGGAAGTATTCAAGTATACCTAGACCATGACACCATTGACGAAAAGAGTGTGCCCTAGAAGTCGCACACCACTTTGAAGGTTGATGTACGCTACGAGGATGTAGTGGAGTTGTTGGAAAATGCTTTCTCCTGCGACATCCAGGAAAACGTTACTTTCTGAGTTTCTGTACGCTTAGTACGCGCGAAACTTGTCAATTGCACACACGAGTGCGAAAAAGTTAATCTGGAGAAGTCATTCCAACGTCAATCACACGCCGGACTGTCGGACATGTAGAAGAGTCAAGCCGAAGAAAAATAGTGTACACAACTCGAGAAAAAGTGGCTTTTCTTGCATTCGTATGATCACCGCACTCGTAGTGCTCGTGCGTAATTTTCCAAGTCATGCGAAAACTATCACTTTCGTTGCTTGTTATGCAATATATACTGTTTTCACTTCCATGACCGTGTGAGGCGTCGGAAAATCATCGCATTTCTTGTCCCTAGGGTTGTACAGTGATGGATTTTGATAAAATACTACAAAAGTGTTTGATGAATGTTTGAGAAATGAAGGAGTGAAGAGGATTTGAAGCGCACGTCAACTTGCAAAAGGTTTCAAAAGTACCAATACCAATGAAATATAATAGCTGATAACAACAGGATTTGTTTCCTTTGTTTTATGTTGAAGAAATGTTCTACAAGTGGAATGGATTTTTGAGTCGCTGGAAATTTGTTGGCCTGTGCTAAGACAATTTAAATAATTCATGGGTCAAAACCCCACGTTTCAAATCAAGGTCCCAAAAGCACAACAACACACCGGAATAACGTGAGCGTTATCTAAATTAGAGCTGGGAGCAGCTAATCTTAGACAAAATTGCATTTACAGTCACAGTTATAAGCAAAAATACGTCTATTTTGTTTTCCTTCCTGCCTACAAAGCCGATATTTTAGGTCACTGTGCGAGCGCTTCCAATTAAAATAGTGGTTTCATCACCAGGACGCGCAAACGGAAATGATTATTTAAGGGGCGATAACCGATCAGAGGAGGACGATGACAATATTATTTCGTTTCTTTACTGGGAACTAGGGGAACATTTTCGACACATCGTGGGAGGAGAATTGGCAGTTTCAAAGGCTCTTCGAGTTTTACGTTTTATGTGCATAGTTAAAGGATCAATGAACGTGTGACATGGTGAACAAAAAACACACATACACACGGGTAGGATTGAGTGTAATTTCTGAAAATAGGACTGAAATTTACATGATTACATGCCATAAATTAAAAACCGTACCTTGATTCTCTTGTCTGAGCCAGTCTTCTTCAGTGGTGGCCGCTCCAATGCCGTATTCTGTGTTTTATCCACTTTTCCCTGTGACAACTTCCGGAGTGGTGGTGGTAGCCATTTCCGTCTAAAGAAACAAACAGGAATAGTTACGGCACGGTTTACAGGTGGTTAAAAAAGATAAGCTCAGATACTTTGACCATAATTTATGAGCTTTAATTCAAAGTATGCAGGAAAAAAGTGATAGTTGTCATCTACTCTATCTGTATTCAGATGTCAAACCACCTGGCACCCACCCATTATCTGAAAGTAAACTCTGGTCGTAGGACTTGAAAATAATGCTATGGTAAGTATAACTGTTGAGTGTTTTCAACAAAGTAATTTGAAAATGTATGAGAGTGGTAAAAGTTTCAATAGTAAACACTGTTAAAATTACAGACAATTCACGATTGAAGGCCTCAAGCTTATCAATGTTTATGTTATGCAGGTACAATAAACGGCAACATGAAAAACTTGGTGCTTGTTCAACGCCTTTTTTACCTGTGATGAGTTTGTGTGACTTCGTACCTGATGCTGGAGTGGCAGCAGCAATATTTTCTGAAAAACCGCTTCACTCTTCCCATTTTGATTTTTCCCATTACCACCTATACGATCATGAATCACACACCTATCACAACAATAGTTATTGAACTAGCACGCCGGTACAACGTCTTGGATTTTTCAAAGTGAAACTAATTATCTTTTATCACGGCGATAAAGATAAGATAAAGCCTTTACTCACATGTTGCTAAATGGTACGTCGACTTGCAACAGAACAAGTAGCAATAGCACTTGTGCGCTATTATTATAATGCGGTATACTTTTTGTAGCATCAACAGTCTACAAGTCAAAAACATGACTGAAAAACGAATAATGGATGAGTGGCGGCCAAGTTTTTACGTTTCCACACTATACAGGGTGTATATCTTATCAGTATCTATCTATCGACCTCAGAAGATCGATTTTCTGAAAAAAAAAAATAGTTCGCGCAGAGGAAGATAGGAACTCCTTCTGGAATGTCCATGCATTCTCGCAACAGACTTGGACAATTTCACCCGATTTTCAGTGGTGTATCGCTCCATAGACAATTTTGTACACCTTTCTACTTCACACAATGGCCTTGACATTGGAAACTACTTAGAAATGTCAAAAATACAGCATCTTCTCACGTGGAAATTCAATTTCAATCACACACTATATTGTGTACCTAATAAAAAATTTTGCCTCAGAAAAATACAGTTCATAATAATACGAAAATGTGACATTTTTGCCTAAGACCTGGAGTCGTTATTTGATAGGCACCATCTGTTCTTTATTTTTGGCAAAAGGTATTCTCACTATTTTCAATTATCAATAACTTTCAACTTCATTTTCTTTGCAATTACATTCACACACACACACATACCCACATTATTTACGTTTGCACATGGTGTTAAAACTTAAAAATGAAACACCTGGATTGCGAACTTAATTAAAACAAATTGAAATTAATTACTGTCTTCAGCAAGCGCCACACAACATTGTTTCAGAGGTCGTTATCGCAACTTCCAACACTTCCACTGCGGTATACGGTGTATGAGTAAAACTTCATTATTCAGTTCAGTTCAGCATAGTCCCGAAGTTATTTCTTATGGAGTACCGTGCACAAAGTGCCCGCTAAATTGCGTGCTGGGAAATTTACCGTGTCACCACCCTTTTTTTTTCGTACATAACCTGATTTAGAGCCAATTACTGTAATGTGGTGGTTGGCAGGGAGGTACGGAGTGTCCCGTTCAAAATTACCCTCCCATCCCCATAGTTTTCTCAACTATCAACGCATATTATTTGTCGTCATAAAACATGTTTTTCAAATTTTTACAATCCATATAATCTTTTTTGAAAAGGTACTCGGAATTTTTTCGAAGAAGTTCCGAAATTTAATTCAAAATTGTTATACTCGGTAAGTATACTGCGTTCAACGCTAGTGTGATTCTAGTTGGCTGGAGGTCTCGCCACGCGAGCCTTTGCAAAGGAGGCAAAGGAGAAATTCGGGAAATCATAGATCAATCGCAGTATACTTCTTACTTCTGGAATCAGCCATTTCTGCTCTTTTTTGTTGAAAAATACTGAGCCAAGTCAATTTTCAGGGAATTTTTAAAAAAATTTAAACTTGATCTTGGTAACTCAACCCGTTTGATTTCAGCACTACCCAAATCAAATAAAGGGTGATTCTCAGTGAATATTGCCAAAATTCACAAATATTATGTCGTGTCCGACACTAATCCATACCAGAAGAGTTCTGTTTCAGTGAATTTTGAGCAGTATCGAGGCCGTGGATATCCCGTTTGTTTAATTTCTAGATGGAGATGTCTAGAGGCATAGATATGTCTATTGCCTTCTGGTGTGATCTAGAAAAGTCCTGAGACTGAGTTCCAAAATTGTCCTAGTGATTTGTCTGCCGAGGCCAGTTCCATTAGAGCTTTACATCTTCATTTAGTCTGATCGGTCGATCGGTCTGATCGGTCGGTTGCTTATCAAGTCCTTGTGGTGTCGGTGGCTGGTTTCCTAATGACGGCGATAGCTCGGCTTCAGTGGTTCGAACCGTCAAAACGCAATGAATATTCATTTTGATCACTGCATAGTTTCGGTTTACGACACTACATATCGCATGGTCAAAGTCAAAACAGAAAATAAGCTTTTGGAAAATGAAAAGTACGTGGTTGAAAGTCAAGAAATTGAACATCTTCAACTGAAACGACCCGTAGTTTCCAAATCCATACTTCATAGCTGAGTTGGTAACGCTAAAGCTAAACTCACCCGCTAAATCCTCTTCTCTTGTTGACTGGGGAGGATGTGTTGATTGTGCCTGAAGTATCGTTAGCAGTGGGTTCTGTAACAAAAATTATGGTCATGAAAAAAAGCACGGCATTTCGTGTGGTATATGTGTGTGTTTGTGTGGTACCTATGCTAATTAACTAGCAATGACACACATGCCAGATAAAAAATCAATTACACTACTTGTGGTGACCCAAATGCAAAATTTTACGTTGTGTTTTCAGATCATTTTCCGCACCACCATCACTTTCATGAGGGAAAATTTCTTAGACCCATGCGATTTTTTATAAGTTGCGATTTGTTGGAGCCCACACCACAACACATTGCCGCAGTAAGTAAATACCAATATTATTGGTCAATAAAATCTATTCAGTATAGTGAAAATTGCTCTATTTCTATTTCTCTGCGCGCGGTCGATCGCAGAGACATAATCATCTATGAAAATGTATATACCTATAATGAATGTAATGGCATTATAACGCATTGGTATATGGGATGAATTGACGTTGATGCCCACATGTTATAGCTTTACAAGGTATATTTCAGCATCACTGTAATAAGCAGTACAAATTAATAGCCTAGCGCACTTGATAAATTACTAGTATAATTGAAACGAGCCATACAAGAGGATTAATATAGAAATCCTTATGTATTTTTGGGCCGCTGCCCAGAACACTGTTCTATCGGAAATTGTTGTTGATACTTCATGAAGCGTTTAGCTACTGTTAAACCACAGGTTCTCGAAAAACAGACGGTTGAATTCAAAAAATAATTAAAACAAAGGCCTTGAAGCTTCAGATAACCAATTATCTGACAGAATTTTATCTTCTTCTGGACCGCACTGACCGGGATTTTGTGTTCGCCTTGTCTGAAATTCGACAGAAAGCTGCCCTATTGGCTATTACGTTGACTATACCCACCACAATCTCACACCTGATAACAGGAAACGGCGCACTTTTCTACCAGCGGAAAACGCTATACCAATGGCTATACCTACCTATTGAGCCAGCTTCACTCGCACAACGATACCTTTACTATTTATTATAAAGCAAATATTACCTCTATGAAATTCGATGTGCCATTGGAACTACAACTACTCAACATTCACGCTATTTCACACTGAACTGTGGTGTTTCTACTCATGATGTTTACTGGTGAATGGAATGATACATTATAAAAAAAAGTAATAATATACAATCTCGTCTCCTGGATACAGTACATACAATAATTATCACTTGAATTTCAATAATTTAATAAGTAATTTAAATTTGAAAACAATACCAGTAAGTAGGTATATCTACCTACTGATAAGATAAAATTCAAGTGCACGAAATGTGGATGTTATGTAAGGAGATGGGAATGAATTATGTATGTGAAGGTTACGGATATAAATGATTCGTTAGACTAGTGCAAAAAGAACCCGTTTCGTGTTGGTATATTGTAAACAATAAATCTGCCGAGTTGAGTGGGGATATGTGTATTTCTATTATTCACGTTCTGAATATGATCAATGCATTCACATTTTTTTTAAATATTTTATGTCACATACAAATACTGGATGTTGAGGGCGCATTTGATTTTCTGATAATTTTTATCGATAGGTACACTAACAACTTAGGTACTGGATCTAACATACTAACATACGTAAAAAGCAGACCACAACCAAGACTGGGTGGTTTTGACGAACATTGCTAGTATTAATTCAGTAATTATAGTCAAGCAAATAGTTTAGCTTGTCAAGCCAATATGGTCAAAGATTGAGAAAACAATTCCGAAGTTTTGGAAAAATCGTTTCAATATCATCTATCTGAAAAATGATGCACGTTTTTCTCATTTGTTCTTATTCCAGTTATTAAAGGCGTATCTTTAATATAACTTTTCCATTTCTTTTTTCCGACGTGTCACTTATGAGTTGAACATAAATTTCTCAGACACCCTGTATACATCACCCGACAATTTCTATACCCAGCGTGATTACAGATGATAAGATACAAGATTTCTTTTCACCCAGAATTACACAGATATACAGCCCAATGAAAACACAACAGACTGTCTCGGGCTTGAACCTTATTTGATTTTCCCCTGTAACATGCTTAAGAGAAGGACATGACATTAGCCCCGTTATTGGTTCGACAACTCAGTGCCAGTCCCCTGGAAGTAACTGTAATCCTTCAGCACTTGAAAGTCTCCATTGAGAACCAAAGTGACCTGCCCGAGCTTTTTTCTTCTGTAAAAATGAGGTTGAAGTTGAAGTGCCCGAAATGCTGTTTTGCTTTCTTTGAGTCACTCTGTATGTATCTACAACTAGTCAAGAGCAATACAAACGTGTCACCGTCTAAGTTGCAAAACTTTCAAGTTTACATCATTTCCTCAATTATAAGCCGATTAATCAGCTAATGAAAATAGAATATCGAAGATGATGATTAGCAGAATACTCAGTGTTCACCATTCAACAATTTGAAGGAATCCAGCCCAAGAAATACTCAAGGCAGAAGGCAAGGCTTGATTCCTTTACTTTTTCCCTTCATCACACTGATCAGCGCGGTAAGATGCTGACCAGACACAGGAAATCAATAGCAACTTCTAACAACCAAAAATTGTCACTAACTGCATGCCTAAGAGAAAATTGGACTTCATAAAAAAAAGCCTCAAAATTGACTCAAACCCTTGATGTTGCATGAACTGTTAATAAGTGATTGCTCATCCTCGCGCGTACCCAATCCATGGTTGATTTTCCGCAACCAGCTATTCTATTAGTCTGCAATGGCAACACATCGCAGTTGAAGTAGGCGGGTTTATGACATAATTGGCATTATTCTGATGCAGGCTGTTCCAAAAGTACCGTATTAAATTTAAGAGGCCCTATCCAGGTACGTCAGAAAGTTCTGTAAATATGCCAAAAAATCTATCTCTATTATACTTCCAAAAATATAGCTCTTCAAAGTTGACTACTGAACTCCTGAATTACCGGAATGGGGTTTTTTAGATCAAATAAATAAATGAGGATGTGAAACTCATTGTTTGAAAACGTCTGGAATCAGAAAAGTGGGAGAAGTACTGATCCCGGAGGTTTGAAATAATAAAGTAAAATCTTATTCCAACAATGACGATAAGGACCTTGTGGTGTGATCGGCGCGTTCGACTGCCATGCTAAAGGTCGCGGGTTCAATCTCCGCCGGGGACGGTTTAGCACGTGAAATACGAACGATGGTGCCGACCACATGCGATGTTGGTGGTCGTTAAAAATCCCTACCCTGTGTTGGAACACACAGGGGGTTCGGCAAAATTTCCGGCATCGTGGAGGAAAGCATTCACCGGCGGCGGTGTTAGGCCTCGTTGCGGAAATGGACCGACGTTAAATAAACGAAAAAAAAAAAAAAAAACAATGACGAGGAAGATGAGGCAACATTGCCGATGCACCTAACAATGGTAAAAATAAACTGATTGTTGAAGTAAAGTTCTTTTGCACTCCCTTATACCCCGAGGTAGTGTCAGTGCCCCTTAAATTTAATATGGTGCTTTTGGGACACCTGTATAACACTGAAATGTCAAATAGACGCTCAATATTAGGAATCAGGCAAACCAACAGAATTCAAATTTCCCACAGCTTGCTGCGATCCAGAAAGAGATAGAATAGACTTTATAAACCGTCACCGCACTGTCACCATTACCGGAAAACAGTTTTTCTATAACCAATTTAAACCCTACGTTTTCATTTCCAGAGTCTCCTAGATACAATTCAGTGGTAGATTAATCAAAAAGCACTAGAAGCGAGTGCTTCGGGCGCTAAATTTTGACGAGGGGCGAATTAAAGCCAGCAAAAAAATTAATTCCAACTGAAAAAAACTTGTCAAGTTACGTTTGATCATGCATAAAATCACTTCAACATCCTGTACCAAGTACCAAGTTGGGGCTGAGACCGCCGTAAGTGCGGTTACTATAGCAACGGCCAATCAGACCGCTCTATTTGACAAGTTACGCCGTCTTAACTTTTGCGCCTGCAACTTGGTATCGAGCCCTAAGCCGTTTACGGCAAATTCGTTTTGAGGACCGACAAAACAAAATGACAAACTAGTTTTTAAAATGAAGGATTTTGAAATTGGGAGGTAAAAATTTGTTTTCTCCTCAATTAATAAAAATGGAAGTGCTCACGTCAAGAAGAGCAACTTGAGTCATCCACATCTGACGTTGACGTGTTCACTAGTGGAGTATTATTTGCGTTCTGAAATGGGGCGATGGGGGCATATTAGACAAGATTCAGCATCAGCTGTCAGACCTTCCTGCCCTGTCCTAAATTTAAACATAGCTCGTCTAAACTCATTTTCTCGTTCTGCGAAACTTTATACTGGTGTGCTTCACTCACAGTGAACGCACTCTGCCTGCATACGATACGAAATTTTACTTAGTGCCACCCCAAAATGCGTTTCATCTGTCAAGGTGATACAAAGACGGCAAAAATTGAAATTCCTATAATTTACGTCACTACCATTAAGAGTATGGCCGAGAAAATTCCCTGATGATACGCTCCTTGTGGTGGAGCGTTTAGTTTCGTTCATACAAGGAATACTTTAATGGTACCTATATCATTGTCAGAATCCATAACCATCACCTCGGGTTACCAGTGATGGCGATGTAAATCGTTGGAATTGTAATAATAACTGATCCGATCTGTAATCCATTAAGTAGGTGTATGAAGTGTAAATTACAAAGCTCCAACCTGTTACGTTACCGCGATTACCATCGAATTGAGTCGACTTCGCTGACGGCGATTTGCATGATTGGCTACGCAAATGCAGTTTCATAGCTTGCGCCCAAATTGCAGACTGGTGCCGTGTGATGCGTCAGCCTCCTGGCGTCTCAAACGCCTTTCGGAGATATTTCCCCACTGTTTCTTTTCATTTTTTCTAAGATCAAACTTTTAACGTCAAGAATTCTGACCAGGAAAATGTAGGTAGCTGATTTGTTCATAAATTCAGCAAGGACAAGTTTGAAAAAAGAATAATAAACGAAAAAATACGTCTACACGGCTTCTGGTGCGGTCTTATTAAAGCCTGATGCAGGCGGCTTTTCGTTTTTCCTTTCGCCGCTCAACAAACGAAATTTATTCAGAAACACCGCGCGCCAGGCCGGACTGATTTGAATCTCTGACGGCGTCCGGCGCGCCAACAAATAAAATTTTGCTTCAAATGTGCAAACCAGGGACACACAACAAAAACATGCATGCCACAGATTCTCCCGCACCGAGAGAAGACCGCGCGCGGATCATAAACATATTCATATGTAGGCTAATTCTTGACCTACGGTAACCTCTCGGGGGACCATATGGTGCTCTTGCACCGCCCACACGTATGCAACAACCAAAGGTGAATTTTTATGCACCGGACCTTGATTAACATATGGTTCGTGCAATTTAATGTTGTCACTGTCACATAATGTGCGAACATCATCCGAAAGAAAAGGCTTCAGCATGCAAGGTGTATGTTGTATGCACCAACAAAGCCGGCCGAAGCACTTGTTCAGTTATGTTGGCAATATAGTAATTAATATGAACCATAAATCTTTTATTAAAAGACACAGGTATGTTTACCAACATGTCATTTCTTTCAGTGAACTTCAAGCGACGCCTGATTACCAACAGAATGGACGACTTGATATAAAAATACTTACGTTAATGACAAGGACGAGGTAATAATTTTGTCGTTGTAATTGGAACTGACGAAAGTACGCACCAAGGAGGTACGCACTTTCTCGGATTTAACAAGCTCTTGATCTCTATCCGGGGATAAAAATAACAAAACAAGTGCCCAAGTCTTGAGGCGCGTGATTCTTTACAGAACTCTTAACTCTTTCTATTACAACTCAGCACTGGGGTAGGTAGTGAACTATATCGAGAGAAGTTTGAAAGACAATTTGCGTAATCAACGAAAAAGTAAAAAGTGGGCATCTTAAAAATAACAGTCCAGTAGCCAGCATACAGCAAAGAATATGATGAAAACCATGAGCGAAACATATCACCGGCAAGGTAGGTAGGTCATTATAAAATTGAGCACGGGAGATGGGGTGTTGGCTACGTCACAGTCACAGTAGATTAACATCCTACAGATATGCCGAAATATCACAAAGGCAGGTTGCTGATCGGCGTCGACAAACTTGCGCCGGCTCTGACAAAAGTGCAGGTGATCACCCAGTTTGCTCAGGAGGATTGTCGGCGCCGACTACCGGAAGCAGGCAACCTGCCTCCGTTGTGTTTTTGGCCATACTCGCACTATGTGGCTCCGCTGCACAACAAAAATCCTACTTTTATTAACTGTCAATGCGATCACAACGATTCATTCGACAAGTCAAGTTTTAAAACTTCAATTTAATTACGTCTCCGTGATTATCAAATCGTATACAGGGTATAGCATTTATTTACTGGGGAACAAATTGTGATTTATTCGCTTTATGGTCATGTTCGAGTTTTTTAGTGATTTCTTGACATTGTTCAGTTGCATTTTCATTTGATAATTACTACCAACTTTTTTTTCTTGGACCAAAAGTAAGAACTGACCGATTGCTTTATGCTATCACCCGGATTTGAAAATAGAACAGATTTTTCTAATATAATAATGAAGCTGGTATATTTATTTCAGAGTGGCTCGGCGTGAGATACAAAAATACATCACACACATACACGCACGCTCGCACATACAGGACGGATATTTATTTTGAAACAAGGTGCTTATTTTCAATGTGTGCTCTTTGGTTTATTTTCAAAATTGGTATATTCTCAATTAACCTTGACTGTGACACTCGGAAAGAGATGAGCGTAATTATCGCGGAGTGACCGGCAGTGATTAACTGCAAACGACAATGTAATTGGTGATTACCCGTATTGATGCATGTTTTAAGTAGATGAACATTAATCATGTTCATAATGCGCGGTGGTCTTTTTTGTTTTGTTTGATTACATACGGATGGAATAACGAGCACAGCTACAACAGGTGGCAGTAAATTAATATTGGCATATCGTTTCATGTCTTTGGGTGTTTACATTATCCTTTACCATCGAGTTGAAATTTCATTTTCGTATCTTTTAATCTGTGCTCATGCTCATACAATAACTTGACGTGATTCACGGTTTGGTTGGTACCGTAAGTAATCAGGGTGGTTTTTGGGCCAAGCTTTCCTTTCTAAATGGTTCTCCATTACGTCATTGTCAGTTTCAACAGAATACGGCGATTACAGGGTATCGTGGGTGATTGCGATTCGTTTACCTCTTCGCCGACAGGTTGAAGCTGGGATTAGGGACATTAGTTTGGTGCGAAAATTAGGTTGGTAAGTAACAGTTTTTGGTGTAGAAAGTGACAAGCCAATAAAGATGCAAGATGATGTGATTATGATTTGTGATTGTGTTATGATGTGAAATGTAGTTATATTTCTGGTGTTATGTCGTGATTGCTTTGAGATCGATTTTTCGATCAGCATTTTCCATTACAGGGAAGTGCCAAACTTTTGCCCAACTCATGCAAAAGCGCCCCTCATTACATGTAATCGGCCCTTACACATGTGATTTTTAGAATAGATAGATAATACCATGCGATCAACAAAATTCGGAATTGGGGTAGGCTGTGCCCTGGCCGAAAGCAGCTTGACATCCTGAAATTTGACCAGGTCACAGCCTACCCCAATTCCGAATTTTGTTGATCGTATGGTAGTATAGTTATCGTTAAACGAACGTGTAATGATGGCGAGCCCATGATGATGATGATTCAAGATCCAGTTTGCTGACACGAGCCTTGGAGGGCACAAAAGTAGAGAGCACTTTGCTTTGTTTATTGAATACAGTCACTTGAAACTGTCGGAATAAAATGAATACCTAGAGCAAGACTGCTTCATCCATCTAGGTCCGAAACTTCATTTGGCTGTGTTAGGGCTCAATTTCCTATCACAGGCTCGTTCTAGCCAACGCTTACGCTTAAGCCCGTTTTTCGGCTTGGACCTTATAGTCCAAACCATCCAAACCAAGCGGACTAAACGCTTCAATATGGATTTCAAACCACGGACACGGGGCAGAATTCGTCGACTAGTTTACCCATTTCCTTTTCCAATCGAAACGCAGTCCAAGTTTTTCTTATAAGTATAACCAAGTCGCGTACATGTAACACGGATTCCTTATCTGCCACGGAAGTCCCCTCCCCGCGCTCCCAGTGTCAATTGTTTTGTTTCATTCTCTTAGGTCCAGTATTATAAAGTCCGGTTGACCAGCGGCGCCAGGTGGATTTCAACCGAAGGTTGACACACATCTGAGCCAATGATCACGGACGCTCAAACTTACTCTCAACCGGACTTTGAAACCAACAGGCCTTATTAACATGACAAACACCTCGCAAACGAGAACTCTTGAAATCTAGACGGTCCACGATTGTTTAATTTAGAGACTATACATCTTCGATTTCACAAACTACGGTCGAGTACTTGAATCTTATCCCATACTTGACCAATCAAAAGCTTCGAAGTCACCTGAAGATAGGATCCTCAAACCGAATTAGGGCTCTTTGATTACAGAACGTTAGGTAAGTAGACATTAGCATCAACTTCGGACGTTACAGTTTATTGAATAACGGCTCAATAGGCTATTTCGTTTGGGCAGGTGCGCATGCGTAAGAGTGCCAAATTTTGAAAACTTTCATACACCATTCAACTGAATGGCAACGCTGCATGCTTTGCTCTGTCAACCCCCCTGACCAGCTACTGGTTCCTGGCTGCCACTTTTACACACACACCAAATTATTTGTGGAATTTTAGGTGCACTACAAGATTTTCTAGTGTTAATTTTCAATATCGGTGTACGAAACTAGGAAATTCGCGCCACATATGCGCACACCCAAATGAAACGACCTATTTCAAGTCCGCCTTGCAACCCGCGCAGTGCGGCGCAAGTGGTCACGTGATCCTCTCTGCCAATGGCCAGAGCATACAGATGCTTGCGCCTCGCTGCGCGGGTTGCAAAGTTGCAACATCAAAAAAATATCAACATTTCACCTCGATTTGCAGCCGTTTCCTGGCTTTCAGCCTAAAACTAGACCCTAGTAAAGGGAAGACAAAAATGAGAGCGAAGACGTTCCCTGCATTTGGTAAGGCTTTGGAGCTCATGGCTATGGTGAATCGAAATTGAAATTCAAAGTTTTGACATCTTGACAGCGTGCAAATTTGCATCGGTTGCCAGTTGGACTTGAAATTTAGCTCTTACAACTTAGAAACGGTTGAGGAGATAGGCGCGTGAACTGTTCAAGGTACACTGGCAATCGGAACAGATTAAAAACCACACAACAAAACGGATATACCTTCGGCGAAATAGAGCTGCACCACCCGGTCACATGCTTCGTAGACTCTTCTGAAACTGGACTTTCTTTTGGGAACCGACGCTGCTTCCATATGGCACTGTACTTGCACTTCCATAAATGAATCGGAATTTTTTTTATATTTACAGGCACTCTTAGTGAAGTTCAATCACATAATTGTAACAACAACGAAATCACTGCGACTGAGAACGTTCTACATCCGGCGTTAGTAATAGCACAAATCTCGCATCGGCGATGGTGGTGATTCATATTTTTTGCTAAGAAAGAAAATGGTTCAGTGAAGAGGGATATCCCTTTATGCTCAATGTTTGTTTAAAATTTTCATCATTGTGTAAACTCCGCGCCAAAGTTAAAACCGCATGGTGTTTATTGCACCATCTTACGTAGGTAAGTACAAATCAAATGGAAGTGATCTTTACACCTCGGTATCATCAAGATATCAACGGAAAATCCGATCGTTCAAAAAGTTTCGATTAAATCGATAGGTGGGCACTTGAAATTGCTGGTATAGTAAACAGTATCGTGCACAGAAGGTGCTGGAGTTGATTAAGACTATTTCGATTATTCAGTTCTGTGGGGGAGTTTTAAATGAAGCTCATGTCTTCTTCAATCATTCCAGTCGTATTGCGCATTTAAGATACGCAAAATTTATACGAAAAGCACTTAACTACTTAAAGGACACAATCAAGTAACATTAATGGTAACAACTTAACAATCGTTTAACTCTCCCATTCAAGACGTCACCAGCCGCCTGGAAGGAAATGTGCAATTTCATAATTTCCTCTTAAAACAATAAACCGAACATCTTCTTTAATTATCCGAGTCTCTTTCGTAAAGGGGGTTGGTTGAAGCTGGAGGAGGGTCTTGAGAAGTAACGATAACGCAAGTGTACTGTCAAATACACGCACCGCAAACATTCGATATTAGGCTGGCATACAACATCTCAGGCAGGTATAGGTAGGTGTATAGGTATAGGTAGACCATTATGCTCGCTGACATTTTGGAGTGATGAAAAACAACTCCTTTTATGGACGAGATAAATTCGAGTAACCGGGGGCTTACTCGTGTATCTAACACGCCACCTTCAGTTTCGCAATTTCCGACCTGCAAAATTATTTCGAGAAAAGCCAATGAAAGAAAACAGAATCGGTAAGTCAATTGATCCAGGTGCCCAACTTCAAGAGAGTTATTGAACAAGTGCAACAATATTTTGCAATGTTTGTTAAACGATGCGGGGGCATATTACAAAAACAAATTGAAGGTAACAAATTACCCGCACGTTTATAATTGTGTTCAGCTCAAAAACAAAGCTCTGCAAAATAGGTCGCCAATAGACACTGAAAACTCAAGGGAATTTCACCACGCTTTGGTGGCCACGATGACCCATTTTCAAGGACACCTGAAGCAAATTGAGATGATTATTTCCAGCAGTATTGCACTGAATTCAAATCAAATCGAAATAGAGAAATTGACAGAAAAACGGTTTCCAAAAGCGAGAAATAGAATCTAATCAGCGTTCGATGCTCCAGTGACGTAGCAGATGGTTAAAAAAAGGGAGGTAGTTGCGTTTTACAAACGATCTTCAATCAAACCGGCAGTGAACAGATCTTCAGACCAGTTAAGTATCGTTCTTGACTTACGGCGAATTCACTTGGCTGCTCCAGTGTTGTTCGACCACACTCGTTGTCGAGGAACACTCCTCTCATTCCATTGGAGTTTCCTTGGCAACAAGTGCGGCCGAGAAGCACTGGAGCACTCAAGTGAATTCGCCATAGATTGTATATTTTGATTCAAGTTATACTCCACTAGATCGCGAGTTGTTCGCGATTCAATTTAATTTTCCCCGCCACAAAATGGCGGCCAAAAGCGGAATGTGATGACAATGATTAGCTGCCATTGTTATGTCACTTTTAAGCCGTGATAGCAGTTCGATTGTCACCATTCACTACAATCCGCTTTCAGCAGTCATCTTGTGGCAGGACAAATCAAACAGAATCGCAAATTGCTTTTAAATTTTGACCCTAGCGATTTTCATTTATAACTTTTACAGAATTTTTCTCAAAACATTTCTTCTTGTCATTCAAGTAAGAACTTGCGAAATGTTGCTACAAGTAAGTTCCCTACTTCAAAAAAGCATGTTATCTGAACACGAATCGAAGGTGAGTTTCATGTTAATAAAGAAATGAGTATTCCATGAGAGTTGTACCGTTAGGAGCAAGATGTTATAGCTGTATTACACTACACAATGATTGTACAATTTCTTGAACAATCTGTCAAATCAACAATCAAGTTCGTTGTTTTTTTGACACTATTTTGGCAGATAGTTCAAGAAATTGTGCAAGAAATTGTGTAGTGTAATACAGCTATTACATACATCAAAAATTTTGTCATTGGAAAAAATGCGACAAGGTTCATTGAAATTATGGCCTAATAGAATAAAAGGCTTGGTTCCTGGCTTCATGGTAAATGTACTACGTAAGGGCTCCTTCATGCCCATGTCTTTTTTTTCAGCCAAAAAAAATTTATGTCAGTGTTCCTGACAGTACGCTATGCTTTTACTATACGATTCTGGTACGATGTTAATGAAAAATACACACTGTACTAGGCTCCTGTCACGACAAGTAGAATACTACGTCAGTGACGTCACGTTGCGTACCAACCAACCTGTCTGATAGGCTGCTTCTGGGCAACGTGACATCACAAGTGTAGAATTGATTCTACTCATCGTGATATGGCCCTGGCTGAGTGTCGAATATGAATGACCGAGGCGCGAAGCGGTACCTCATTCTTTTTTTCATTTTGATTTGTTTTTTTATTAAATTTCAAACTACAATAATCATCAAATAAATAATAATAACTCATTGAGCTTCATCTACTGTGTCCTCAGTAGCAATATTTTTTCAATAAGCTTCGCCTTTTCTTGATTGTTTTCTTATCAAACTGGCCGAACTAAGTTCTGGCGATTTTTTTGTATAAGCTCCGAAATAGTACTCCACTTGAATTTTACGGCAACTATCTAATCAAGTAATCGCAGTAAAGTCATTGCTTCATTGCTATAATCATTACGAATGTTTCAATTAGCCAGCGATGGACTAAGCACTATATTTCATCCCCTAAATCGTAAAATTTATGTATTCGTTTATGGCACTAATAAACTACTAATATAGCTTTGATATAGTGAAGTCGTACACAACAAAGTTTTTACTTCTTGTAATAATTAATATTGATTTAATCACTGCAATATTTCATTGTCTATCTACTAAATACCATCTAGCCTTATTAGTGGCATGATTTCTGATCATTAAACTGTACGGGGGAGTATCCAGCAGACAACGACCGCGGTAATAAATTATTTCCAAACTACCGCATGGCGGGACATTTTTTTGCGAAACAGAAGCAACAGGTGACAATAGCCCCAGAGTTAATTAATTAGTCCATTCTTGTAAAAAACACACCGACTAAGTTACGTTCAAGACAACAATGAAACTTCCTTATTGGTCATCCAGTCTGGCATTTGAAAAATTTCGGGCAATGCATTTGCAGTCCTCTTCGTGGCGCTCCAGACTGGATGATCGTGGTTAAAAGTGCACTCATACTATAAATCAAAGTGTTTGGGTTTTACAAACTTTATTTCATGAGTAGCTGATTCTGTGATCGCCGCAGAGATTTACTGATGGAATAATTGACAACTCCAATTAAGAAACGGATGAAATACCTTCCAGGCGACACACGTTTTATATTAATTCGAATATTTACGACATAAGCAAAAATAAGATCTCTTTTTTAAATATTTTGGCACAATCCACCGGAGATTTGTGTTTACTTTATGCAAAAATTATTGTGTTTGTACCGGAGACGAACGACGCAGATTGAGGAAAAAGCCGAGAAAGTATTAAAAAAAAACCACTAACACCACTCAAGAACTTAGAGACACTTTGCGATAATTAAAATAAATTCACGCACAATACCGGTCCGAAATCATTTTGCAAGAGTATACACGTACAATCGGGTACACTTAGAACATTCGAACAGAAACTAACGTGTGTTGTGTCCTAGAAGTGGCATCAAAGTTGGCGAAACACAACTGGGGGAACCGCACCGGCCAAATCAGCGTGCCAGATCTCCCCATACCTACCGGGTTGGATATTGTGAATCGGATCAAAATTTACTACAGCATTTTCCATTTCTTTTTCTTGTAACATCCAATTGCGGTTTAAGTTTATTACATCATGCGGCGTAATGTAAGTATAATTTCGATTTAGATCCTGCATCCTGCCGTATATAAATCGTATAATAAACAGCCGTGTACTTTTTCAGACGTCCTGAAAATAGCTTATCTGCATCAAACATCAAAGAAATCTGGTCGTAATATTTTGACATCCATCAGCCCTTTGTAAGTTCCCTTTTATATTTCAATGGATCCAGCAACTACGTCAGCGCCAAAAATACGTCCAGACAACTGCTATGATACTAGATTTTTGATCCAGGGACCACCAGCTAAATCAGTGTCACAATTTATTGTTATTTATAACAGCAATCATCGCACTTGTTTCTAATCCGGAGGTGCATTTAAATGTGTTCAGTATTAAACGTCACGGTCAAATTGGCCTTGTTTATACAAGCAACAGAATGATTTCCTGCTCTGCTTATAATAAAGCTTCGAAATGTGAAACAAATAAACTGAATTCTCTAAGGATAATTTTTGTTCTTTTCTCTCATTCAGCATCCACTGTACTGGTTGACAGGTTATCTATATAAATGTCAAAAATTTAACATTTAGGTCCTGGTGGAAGAACCAGGGAAGTTTATACCAGAAGAGCCCGGAACCTGTAAACGGAGCTAATGGAAGTTGCCTCTTGAGCTAAGAACCATAGGTGGGGGGAAGTAGATTCCAAGCATGGTGTGGTTGATTTTCAACTTTACAGCTTTTGAGTACTTCGTAAACAAATATTTTACTTGCGATATATTGAGTGAGACTTTTTTCATCATTGTGTTTTATCGCTGTATTGGTATTTGTTTTGTTGTTATTGTTTTGTTACCTACAATACTTTTTAATGTATTGAAGTTTGTAACAATTTGCCTCGACGAGCAAACAATGGTGTCAATGTGTTTACAATTTTAATAGTTACCCTAGACGGAATCTATGATACTTTTCAATTTAAATGGTGCAAAAAATTGATCATTATCATTATAGTAAGATGAATTTTCGAAAAGCATGTTGTGGTAAGTTATGGATTAGACATAAACTGGATGTGGTTATTTTTGTACATCATAATTCTTTTCAATATTTACGTTCCGTTCACCGAGTCATAAACTATATTATTTAAAAAATAAAATAATGAATTCAGTTATTATGGGAATATCTGCGCAGGATTTCCAGATTCAATTTTCTTGCATGTCATTTCTCCATGAGTATATTTTACGCTTCAAGTTCTATGTAAATGATCCTATTGCGAGTATATTCCACAAGTGTATCACTTTTATCCGCCACTACCGTTACAACCTCTCGGGTGGCGCCTTTCACCGCCACCCCGCAGGTATTAGTCAATGATTGGAAAACTACAGCCTTAACGAGAACATATTATTTTATCGTCGTCAAGTTGTCATGAACCTAGAACAAGCAGTTTTTCTAAGCAGTTTTTGCTTTGTGACAAAATATGAGAGCGTTGTCAAGTTACTATATTATAAGCTAAATAGCCTGATACCAAACTTGACTGCGGCCATTCGATATTTTCAAGGCTAGGTTAGATAGAGCAAAATATTCGTTTATCAAAATGTTTGATCAAATGATTTTTATGTATAAACTCACTTGAACTCAAACTCATTTTGTTCAGTTGTGTCATTGACTGAGTCGAGCCAAGCAATTCGACGGACAGACTATTTATGACTTGCTGTGAGCGAAACAGTTGCTTGTGAGTTAGATGGCCAGTTGAACTTCACATTTAAAAAAGTTGTTAGTAAATAAGGTCTGGTCAATTGAACGTGGCTATTAAAAAAGTTAAAAAGATGTTGATGAGTGCAATTTGGCCACTTGAACTTCGACAGTGAACGCGATGCCATAGTGATTGAGACTAGTTCAAAAGAAACTTTGCCACTGGAAAACTTACTGAGTATGATTTGAGTGAGGTTTGGTCAGTTGGACTTCGATATCAGAAAAGTTTGCATTGAGTGTGAGGACTGTTAGCAAAAGTTAATAGTATAAGGTAGGTCTTGTTAGTTGGAAGGTTATATTGCTAAAGTTGCTAGTGACTTCAACTTCGCCACTGAAAAAGTGTCTAGTGAGTGACGTCTGGTCAACTGAACCTTGGTATTGGAAATGTCGATGATGCTTATGTTTTGCTCTGGTTTGGTTTGTCAATTGAACTTTGGTATTGAAACTTTGCTTGTGATTGTGATTTGTAAAAATTTTATTTATACATAAGTGTGGTATACCATTTTGTTTTGCAAAATCTGGAGCCCCGATACAGGCACGAAACCGATTAGGGGCCCTAATTTTGTTGTAAATGTTACTGAAATTGTTGAAAGAAAAAAAAAAAAGAAAAAAAAAAAAAACGTTGCTGACTGAAGCCTACTCGGTTGAATTGTGCTATTGGAAGCAAAAGTTGCCAACGAAATGAAGGAGGTCTGGTCAGTTGAACTTCGCCATCGGTCACGACATGACGTCTGGTCTGGTCCAGTCCAACCGCCAACTGTTGCCAAAGACGGTGATGGGGCATGCCTAACGAGAAAAATGACACAATCGCATTTGCATAGATGAAAAATGACGAGCACCCGTGCCTTCAAGTGACTACTAAATGCTTCCTGAATACCCGTAACCACGCGAGTGGAACTTTAACGTTGTACCAAATCGCCCCAGTCAAAATGACAAATTCTCGCGAAAACACTCTCGGCCATTTCGCGATGATTACACGAATTCCACAGCAGCGTCCGCCGACCATCAGACAAATCGCTCTTCTTTTGAAGTCCAAACTGTTTTGTTAAGGGGCAAATATCTCTCGATTATTTTCAGTGGGCAACGGCGATCAAATCCCTTCTGTACATGTGACGCGTCTCGAACCGTTTCTTGGTCTGGTGGTCCAGAACGAGGCTTGTTTTAAGCATCCTGCTGATACCCTGCTGCCGCATGCAGGAAGAATGCGACCATGAATTTCACTTGCAGAAAAGAATTCGAAAAACATTTACACACCGCCCGTGCCATCCGTTTTAACCGACATGTTAAAAAGACAAGTTCATGTAAATATTTAGGTGTTTTAATTCCATCATTTCAAGTATGTAGGTCGTGCGCCATCTAGACGTCGCAGCCATTAGCGGAACGATCGATTACTGTCGAAATATTGAGCATAAAGATATACCATTACAAGTTCATTACGTTTCGATTGCTTAGGTCACACTCCATGTGTATAAGCAGTACGATAGATTTTGTGATAATGCCTTGGAGTTCTTTTATACGATTCACTTTGATAAATTAGTCCGCAATTCAGATACAATTCGGAAACTACAGGGGGTGGGTCTTATGGTAAGTCTGTTTTGTCGCAGGTTGTAACCCTGACAATTCTGGGTGCGTAATTACGTTGACAACTGCAGCTCATCAATTATTATCTTGTGAATATACAACACAATAATGGATTAATGTAGCTGTTGAGGCAGAAATTGTAATTCTGGTGCAACCTCTGGTGCAACCTATCCGCACAATAGGTTCAAAATTTGAAGTGGAATAGCGGATAGCAGAACCGGAAATAACAGCGATTGGCTTTTCATTGAGTTATTTGGCGGGAACTTGGATGCCTACCTCCATTCATACGTAAAACAAAACAGGAGCACGCGTCATTTGAAGTTAAAATAATCTCGGTGTGCTATTCCACACACAAGCTCATCACCAGTGACGATTACATGCGCTAACACTAATTTAGCCAGAGACCTTCATTTTTCTTTATTAATTTTGCGATTAACACAAATAAATTTCTAAACTGCAGTAATCATTAAATCTGCCTTGATATTTTGGCTACAAAAAGATATCAAAACTGTCGCCGTGCCGTTGACGTAAGAAAAACAAACCGGTAGACAGTAGACGACCTGGTGATGCCGTTGTGGTGAGAAAAATCACCGCGACCGAGAGACTTATTTTTGGCAAGCGTCCGCAACGATGTTCCTAAATCATATACCATCGAAAGTAGGTCTTATTTTTAAATTATCCCATTTGGCACATATTTTTTCTTTTCGCGTAATTATTTCGGATAATTTAGTTATCTACTGAAATACCGCGGCGGAAAAGTCGCTAAAAACAGTCACCGGCAGCTGTATTTTTACATCTCCAAAATTTTGATTGAAATTTGAATGACCTGAAGCCAAAAAACAGGTGTCTGCCACGTTAATATGTAACTATAGCTCATACTTAGCGCTAAAGAAAAACAGTGCCTGAAGTGCAAAGACAAGCGGCTTCCATTATTTCTAGTTATCGATCGGATAACTTGTGCAAATTACGCTACATCATGAATCCCTATCCAAGGGATTCTGAAGAACAAATTCTAAAAAAATTTGTATTAGGCAGGTCCATATTTTCGGCTCTGGATCATTTTTGGGTCGGCACCAAGAAAGCCATGTAAGACACTATATGCCGATCACGTTTTAAATTCAGTAGAAATTAAAACGCGGTTGGCCATGTTCCCTAGAGTGAAACGGACGCTGACAGACCAAGTTACGTGAAAACGGGCTTTTTGCGGCGAAGTCCAGTGAGGTTAGGAAATTTTGACATGAAATGCCAATTCTGGCGTCTCCTTACATCATATTCCGCTACAGTGTTGTCTTGGCCGTTATGACTGTTATTTTGTCAGAATGGCAGGTATAAGTGACAGAGTGCCGAGCCGTTTACGCCCAACCTGAATTACAGCTGAAGAACTCCATATACTGCGGATTGCGAGGTGAAAAGACACTGGAAGGAAATATGGGACACTGAAGCTGCAGTCAAAAACAGCGATTGTAGAGGATCCGAAGAGCTTCTCCCTTCCAAGGGAAGTGTGGATCCAATAGGACTGGGAAAATGCAGATTTCATTTTGATCAGTGGGAATATGTAGAAGATCCGAGTTGTGAGTGTGGAACTGAGAACCAGACCATGAACCACATCTTCGAGTATCCGCGGACAATGGCTATCAATAACTGCAGCTGAGCTAGACCTGTAGTTCCTCAACATCTCCATCGTCAACTTTGCATTCGCTCACTTGCTAGCTACATCCACTCTCTATCCTGTTCCTCAAGATGGCCACTGATCAGCCTCGCTGACATTTGCATATTTTCTTGCATCGGGCTGCACTGACATACCTAACCCTACTCCGCCTTTTATGGCCACACTACCCAACATTGAGCTACGTCTAGCAGTTTTTCTGTGGTTTTCCTCTAGACCTTCAAGCAAATGCTGTAGCCAGTTCATCCCACAGGTTTTCAAGATCTATATCTCAAGATTCCTCTGAAAGATTCTTCTGAAGTGTTGTATAGTTATAGTATTAATGTATCTCAAGTACCTACATAGTACTAGGTACTATTGGACTATATAAGTTGATTTACTTTGTCACCATCATTGTATTCACATCCATGTGTATATTTACATCATTGTATCCTTAGTATAGGCAAAGAAAAAAAAAGAGCTAAATTGTCGATGAATATCTTTGAGGGCTTGTTGTAATATTCATCGCCTAGTCACAGGCCTATAGTGTTAAATTTGAAGAGCACATATTAATTTTAGATATTAGCTTTTGACCTTTATTTCTGACCATACATTATAACAGTTTTCTCAACCTAGTATATGATATGATGGTATATGATTCACTATTTTATTCAAAAAAACTGTTCACCAGTCGCCCATTTAAACTGGAGAAAGTCTATCAAAATCAAGACGTCTTGAGCGTTCACACAATCTTGCAACAGCGTTGTACTCGATTGACAGTACGAATTCAAGGTCATCTGGGGAAAAACTGATCCAACATTACAAATTTGAGCATCCCCAAATATCGCAGAATTGCCAACTTGGCGTGCAAAAATTACCGTTCTAGTGCTGAATTTAAAAGCTGATCGGCATATAGATACATCTAGCGGGTATGAAAAGAAGAAGGCAACTTGAGTGAGAAATCAACTTCAGACTGGTGAGTCTGAAAAGAAAGAGAAAACCTGAATCTTTTTTACTGGTGAATTTGAAAATAAGAAGGAAACTTGAGTCAAAATGAAAGTGATCTCCTTATCTAGTGGGGTCTAAAAAGAAGAAGGAAACCTGAAAGAAGGTAGCTGCAGTGTTTTAATTCCGCAGTTTTGTCCCTATGTACGGGATGAACAAATAAAATAACCATTTAGGTTGGCTTTGGACATGAAATATTAATCGATTCGAGCGACTGGATTGGACGAACGACCCTAACCCTGTGAACCCTATGAGTAAAAACCCTGAGCCCGCTCGGTGACGGTGATCACTGAATGCCGGTGACTGGCTTATTAAGATTAAACATCAACTCTTGCACCAACAACATTCAAAAGGGTGGCTGTTTAAAACCAATGTTCAATTTCATTTGAGATATTGGACGCCGTATAGTTCAATTCTTCGTAGGTGGAGTCGCTGCGCCGTCTGTTTTAAAGATAACGAGCGATTTTCTCGCTCTGATCAAAATGGACTTTCTATATTTAAATCTTTCCAAGTCCTGAATTTATCTCTATTGTTGCATGACCATACACATACCCCGGCGTGTGGGTTAAACTCGAGGCACCTGAAACTGTATCGAGTTGTAAATTGTAAAACATAGTTGCGGAGGTGCCAAATCAAGATTATTCTCTATGGGTAGGTACACAAACATGTAGATCATACACCAGAGCGTGGATGCCGTGGGTGACTCACGAAGAGGCGGTCAAGTTTTCATGCTGCTGCCGTTGATGCCAGCGTGAAAATTTCAAGGTAGATTTTCCCATACAACCTGCGTGACCCCTGATGCTTGGACAGTCACCAGGTATAGGAGGCGCGCTCGCTCAATTAGTGCCAATTTGTTATTCTTGGACCAAGTTTATAACGCAAGACATCTATCTCTACCTACTTAATTCGCAACAATGCAGCCAACAACGGACTCTGTAGATGAAAAGAGAAAAAGCCTCTCGTTTGATGTAAGCCGCATGCAACGAGCCCCATATCTATTTCGCTGTCCTCTCATTACGTTCGTGGCTAATGTGCTTCCATATATGCAAACTTGTCTATCATTATTTTAGTAAATGTTTCAAAACAGTCCAGAGCTATTGCGTAAAAATACGTTTCATAAGTTTCGAATTATTGGACAAGACGATAAAAGAAAAAAAAATCTTTTGTGTCGCGAAATTTTCTCGAGGAAAACGCGTGCGGATGACACCAAGCCACCAGAACTTTTCGCAACAATAACGCACATACAAACGCCTATGAGAAAGCTTAAATTAGCTCTTACCATGTTTGAAAAATTTGTGGAACATCATCGACAAAGCCACAGCACATCCATTAAGGTGTATCTAAGTCTCGCCCTTGCACAAACTAGGTTATAATCACCATTTATGATGAGCGATTTGGATTTTTCTTTATCAATAGCACTATCTAATCAATATTACGGCTGTGGCGGCGATAGCAATGTGAATATTGTCAATTTTTGGTTATCGCGCGACAAATAAACTTTATAAGGTGTGATGAATTCTACATACACGGTGTTCAATACCACCTTTAAAACATTCTAAAAAAAAAATAAAATGATTGAAATACTCCAATCTTCGAAACTGTTTTGGCTCAAATACTAACAATATCGCCAACTTAGCCCTGTTTCTGGATATTTCAATTTTGACAGGGAAAATAAACAAGGCAATTCAATGTTTATGGCCTTGTTTTTGATAGATATAGTCTAATTTGTACGGTTTATGGTTAAATAAAGTCGATGACTCTTGGTGTTCAAACAGATAGATACGCCTTTTGTTTTTCGTGAAATAAAATGGCGATTTTTTTTTAGCGCACTTCTCCAAACGTGCCTATTCCCTCGCTTTGTCTGTCTGTTCCGTCTGTCCGTCACAGCATCTAGTACTAGACAAAAGGATTTTAGCGAAAAATTTCAACTCCAATGGGTAAGCTCACGGCTTTGGGACCCAAACCGAAAAAAATCTTGATGAAATAATTAGGGGATCTTTGGGGCCAGTCCACATCCTTTTTTTTTGATTAAATGATTCGGAAACATTATTCTCAATGAATTCATTGTTTCACGAAAGGTATGGGGAGTAGACCCCGTCCTCCTTTTGGCGCGAGTTTTTACGAGTTTCCTCACCAAGCATAACGCCTGGACCTTACGTTGCACGCAGTTTTCTGCGAGTCACCATTATTGATTTTTGGCTTGGAAACTAGATTTTCAACATATCATATTAGTACGTTGTGGCCTTGTGTACCTCTGATTGATAAATATGTCAAGTGTCCACTGTCGACGTGAGACCAAGCCAACTATTGATTAAAAAAACGAAAACTGGAGGAATGATGAGCAAATACAATAGGGTCGTTACTTTCGAGACACCTTTTACACGAGTGTCAATAATTATCAAACCCTTGTATTGCACTAAAACTAAGGGTATGGCTTAAAAAATTATTGAAAAAAAGTAAATCATTTTGGTAACTAAAGCACACGACAATAACTTATTCATGAAGAAATGAGTTGATAAATAAAATACACAAGTGGGAGAGCTGTTGCCTTCTTCGGTCGTGTAGTCGTGTAGAAGGAAGAAAAAACAACTAAGTCAATACTTGGAATCGAAGTGAATTATTGGAGCACATACAATGTGGCCAGACTGTTTCATCTGATGGGCAAAGAAAAACTGGACTCGAGTATTTTTTTTGCGCCAAATTTTCGTTTCTCAACTGATTTTAACGAGCTTGTTCCTAATTATTAATATAAATGATGCCCAAAGTTGTAAATCAGAAACGTAACCTTACCAAATGCAATGATAAAAACACGTTATCGAGTCTTCTGCCTCGAGCTTTGGCTACTAAGGCAAGGTCACAAGGACCTTCAATGTGTAGTTCTGATCAAATTATTATCGATACGAAACCACGGAAATGCAAACGTAACATAGATCATCGTCCAATAACGAAAACTAATTATGTACTTACGAGTATTCATATAGTAAAAATAATGATACTAATTTATTCTGAAGTCTTCCAAAAGACAGCAAAAAATTCAGAGTTTATGTTTTTTGAACTCTATAAAACCACAACGTTCTTCGGTTTCGCAGTCGCGACGTGAAACTAGTAACAGTAGATAAATTTTCCCTGTGTAAGCTGCACATAAAAAAGCAAGTTTCTGTTGCAACAAAAATAAATCATCAACTTGAAACGAACGAACCAGCCCGAGAAGAGAATCCAATCTTCTAGCACAAAAGACTACTCGCGCGCAGTGCAGACAATGTTTCAAAAATAGTTGTTCCAGTGCAATTTTCCTTGAATAATCGGAAGCGACTTGTTTTCTGCTTGTTGTACCGCGAAATCTGCTCGAAATGTGCACGAGGGCACACAAGCAGGCAGGGGGATGGCGAGAGATATGCATTGCCGGAGAAAATGTTTTCCCCGCGTCTCATCCGTCTGGTTTCCCTCTGCCGGGCGGGAAGAGTGAAGCTGACAGAAAATCGAATGGAAATGGTGGAAAACTACAGTTTGACCAATAACTTCGCGTCTAGACTTGGATTTGAAGCTCGTGATGTATGGGGATGCAGCTTTCAGAAAAAGTGATAGCTGATAAGAATACTGTAACTTTGATATAAGTTGATAGAGAAACGGCTATAAAACGCCAGTAGCTTGTGGTATGTGGTGATAGAGACGAGAGACGGTTGAGAAGATCCCATGAAAAATATTGAAGACCGGTGGGGAATACAAAAATATAACAATCAAGACTAGAGGGGACAAAAAAAATCAGGTAGTCGTAGTCCGCGACATTTTAAAAACAAAAATACGGCAAAAAGACTTGACTTGCATGCAGGTTCAGATTAAATCACTGATCGTAAATATTTCAATAACAAATGTCCCGGTTTTGAGGAAATGCGTAGGTTAGCCCGGGATAGGGACTGATTGTGGGACTGAAGTGTGCGTCCCAGTCTGCGAAAAACTTCTATGATGATAACTTCCGCAAAAAGTGCACGCCAGATGCACGTCACCATCGCCGCCGTCTTCCACTCGAGCGTCCCGTTTCGATTTCTCTCTCGCCTTGCTCCGACGCTGCCGCCTCAGGACGGCGAGGAGTTTCCCGGCATTTCTGTATGCCCTGCACAAGTCCGCATCTCTCGTCTGCCCAAGTTTATGCGGCTCTCTTTCTCTCGCGTCTTTTCAAAAGAAAAATTCCCCGAGTCCAAGCAGCAGCAAAACTTTTCGGCAAGAACTGTGTGTGAATGTTGAAGTTCGGGGAAAGGAGCGGATGCTGCGGAAGGTCGGGTCAAGGTCGACAGCGGCCAATCTATTGATCCCGGGCGACGACGCCACCGCCATGGTGAAGCTTCAAATACAAAATTCGTTCACGTGGTTAGCACACATAAAGATTGTCGTTATATCGATGACACCGTCGTCGTCGTCGTCGTCGTCTTTTTCACCGGCGGGGGCGGTTTCCGAAGCAAAAATCTCGAATTCTCGAGGGAATTGGGATTGCATGTAAACGAGCTTGCTGCTGGCTGGACGTGAAGACAACACGTGCTAAACTGGAAAGCCGGATGTGCTCGATAATGGTGGCTTTCCAGATTCACTGGAACGCACACGTAAAACCCCTTTGCTGGTCTCGTAAAAACAATAATTAATGACTGTGCACACAATTACAGTTTGGCTTTCGATTTATCTTAATCGTAACCCAGTAAACTTCTGTAACTTCAATATTTACTATTAGATCTACTATATCCATGAAAATTTGGTATTTTTTTCTGAAAAAATTTACCAATCTCAAAATGAAAAACCACACAATCAAATGAAATACCCACATAACTAATAGTGTTATAATCCCGTAGGACGTCGAATGAAGAAGCATAGCGACTATGTGGAATATATTCCATAGATGGCCAGCAATCACACCTCACCGAGTGTTTTGCTTGAATTTCTTGCAGGGGATTCATACAGTGTGAAACAGAAAAAAATAATCAAAATGGGTAGCTCCAGACTGGGAAGAGGTGGAACGCTTAAATTGCGGATGTGATTTGATGCTGTTGTTGTGTTGCTTCCTGCCGAGTTTTGTCTTAATCAATCGGATAAATTTTGAATAATTGAAGAACAAAGCTTTGAATTTTGATATTTTTTAATATTTGGCAGATAACAGGCGGAGAAATACTTTCAACAGTTTTAAATATTGCAAGTGAAGTTTGGTGAGATATAATTTCTGTCATTTTTGATGGTGACATTTCCGTTTGACAGATGACAACCAAAACGTAATAGGCTCATTCGACAGCAAAACCATGTCCGCATACCGAATTTCAAGTCGATCGGATTACGTCACGACTGTTATCGTGGAAGATTACAGACACTGACACACACAGCGACGTAATCTTCTCTAAAAAAATTTGCCATTCAATTGTTCAAAATCTATCCGATGTTGGGAACCAAATTTGGTAGGAAGCAACAAAACAAAATAATTAAATAAACCCTGCAGTTGCAGCTCTCGACCAATTTACAAATGGAAATTACAAGTTTTTAAATTTTCTCCTGGCCATTACCACCGGAGACAGCCGCTCGCTCGGATTTTGACCAGGTCGATCTGTGTTTGGTGCAGGAACTCAACTCGGCCGTCCTTCCCTGGTGGGGAGGACTTTTCTCGAAAAATTCGAACTGATATCGGAAGTAGATTGCGCATTGGGCGTCGTGTAGGCTCATTTTCAAATCTGACACGGTTTCGGTTTTTCGACGGTGATTTTCTCAAAATTATAAATTAGACTTTCAAGTTTTTTTGTTTTTCACTTTATTCACCAAAAATATCAATTTTTCAACGAAGACCTTCAAAAATACAAAGTCGGGCGTCCACCTGGTGATTTGTATCGCTGCACCTCCTATAGTTCACGGTATACTTTCTTCTCTTTCTTTTTCTGTTTCACCCTGTATAAATCTCCTGCAAGAAATTCAAGCAAAACACCCGGTGAGGTGTGATTGCTGCCCATTCAAGGAATGTATGCCACATGGTCGCTATGCTCCTTCATTCAAAATCCCACGGAATGCTTTTTAATTACATAAGCTCCTAGACTATAACGAAAGATTATCGTCAATCGCAAGCGTTACAATCGATGTGAAAAATGTTAACACAGGTGTCTTCCTCTTGGCACGAGCTCTCGGATTGAACGTTGTTCATACAACCAACGTCGCAATTTATATTCCCCCTTCATCTTTGCCATCTCGTGACTGAATGTTCACGCTAGAAAAGTGTACCTATTTTTTTTTTCAATATACCCACAATGGGAATACCTAACCGGTGAAAATAGATCAGAGTCACGTGATGTAACCGAGTTCCTGGTACAGCATTGGAATTGAAGGTATCATTTATTTTTATTTGATTTTTTTCAGGATGTGCACTTATTACTCAACACATAAGTTAGTTAGTAATTAAGCAATCTCCTGGAGCGACACACTGACGTCGGTAGTTGCGTAAATAACCATCAATACAAAAACAACCCTTTTTGCACATTTGGATGCAAACAGGATTTGGCCTCGAACAAGTGGGAGGACATGCAGTTCCACATTCGTTGTATATCTCGTGAGGCTTAGCACAGAATGGGTGAGGTACAGATGAAACTCCTGTTTGATTCAAATGAAAATTATTTACATTTGTTCACATAACATTGTTTACAAACGTACCTGCAATAACAACGAGAATAAGCACCAACAAATATCCTAGTTTCTTCATTTTCGTTTTGCGTACTACTGAGGCAAGTATGTTTGATTCCAGAAATTACGCGTAATGTGGGTGTTGATGGAAAATCACGTTGTGCATGACTATATTCAAATTTGAGAATCGCCGCAATTAATACTATTGCTGGTTGATTATTTCACTTAAACGAGGCATTTCCAAGTAGTTGTTTAGAAACTTACACATATTTAATTTGATGTTAATAACTGTAATCTTTTTAACGAATTTTAGTATTTTACATATTAGATAAAAGTGAGCATTTTAAACTAACTTAAAAGTCGCTGTACTGACGAGAACGCGTTAGTAAGACGAAACGCGCCTACAGCTTAGGTGCCCGGAATGCAAATCAAGAGTCATTTTGAACTTTACCAAAAAAAAATTACGATGCTGGCTTTATAAACATGTGATTCAACTAGGATTTGAGCATGATGTTTATTTCAACACCTTTTTCGATGGGACAGATAGCCGTTAGTTCTCGGCCTAAGGTATCGGTCCGAGATGGTCCAAGAAATCCGGAGTTCTGATTAGTCACAGCGATGCAAAGTGTCACAAAATCATTTCACTCTTGCCAGTTCATTTCCTTTTAATTACAATTAATTCTGTTCGGAGTTCACGGCAACAATTCTTAGATCGGCATGCAAAAGGATATAAGTAAATAGTTTTCCAAAATTTCCAAAAAATATAATTCCAGTTAAGTAAGTATGTATTGCTAATAAAAGTACCTTTGAAACTAGTACTGTCACTGTTTCAGCCCGTCTGAAACTTTCTAGTTTCCGTTTCTAGTTTCTACGTTCTCAAATTGTTCAAAGACAATCGGATTTTCGTGCTCCTGTTTGTTGACTTATTAGTTGATCAAATATAATGAACACCATGGTTGTTGATCTGTATTAATGGTTTTTCACCACTAGATGCGAAGAAAAAAAAATTAACACAAATAGGTTGGTGGGTTCCTATTTGAAGTTTTCAGCAGGATTGAAATTTTCAGCAGGCGACGCTGGGCATTGCGAAGTCCTAAAAAGCGTCGCCTTATTCTGAATACTGAATTTTTGAAATGATAATACATATAACCTGAAAATATTTTAATATGAGACATCATAATACAATATATAAAGATAAAAATATAAAAGATATATACTCAAGTGTAGAGCGAGGTGTATAGTATAGTGTATAGTCTAAGTGTGTAAAATGTAGAAAACTTCATCGAATGATTTTTGTGATGGAAGTGTAGCTAAAATTGAGCTCACATTTCCTCGCTGAATTTCCAGACTGATCTTTTGTTTTAAAAATTCCGTCGACCGAGGTTCCTTGGTCTTGTCAAACATTTTTCGTCCAATTTCGGAAGCAAAAGCTTTTGCCGAAGGACCCCAGGAACCTAACGTTTCAACACCAAAAGGGCAAACTACAAAACGATCTGTTAAATCAGAATATTTTTCAATCTTCATATAACCTTGTATTAACTAGGGTGCCTATCGCGTAATAAATTAACTAGTATTATAATATAAATTATGCAATATCGGCTCATTAACAAACCGATAATTTTCAAGAGAATCAGCACCGATACAAAGTCCCGCAAAAGTCTCGTTTTTCAACTTACCCTGTAATAAGCTTCGCTTGTTCTTGGGCTATTTTCGTCCCAATTCTTTCTAAATGACTCAAGAATGTTCGACGAAAATTTGACAGGTTTGATTTTACGTACCAATAAGCGTTCACTTGTTTCCTGGACATTTAATCTCGAAAAATGGTGACATTAATTATTGGCCGGCAAGATCACCATATCTCACGCCGCCTGATTTCTATCGGTAAGGTTTCTTGAAAGTGCAAGACTTTGCTGACTAACGGCTAAATTTCAAGCCAAAGACGCAACTTGCGCCACTCGTTCACGGCACCCGGTAAGCCAATTATCGTGTCGGATTTTGTAATGTTGCCATAGTGACCGAACTTGAGCTACACGTGCGCGGCTGTATCTCCAACTTGAAATCTAGCCCTAACTTTGCACATTAAAGAGCTCAAAATTATTATTCGAGCCGAAAGGCCATGTGGTAGCGGAGTTTTCACTCGAGAATGCAACGATGCATTAGCTTCCACGATGCACATTTGGTCGATGACTCGATGTTACTTTTTAGAGTTGAATACATAATTAGAAATGGTATGAAATGAGCTTTCTTTTGCTTCTTGTTCCATCTCTCCAAATCAATCCATAAGCGAGTATTGGCCTCGCGAAAAGCGGCCATACCAACTGGACAGCCATTTACTACTCAAATAAGCCCCCCCCCCCCCGGCATCATAATATTCCGGGCCAATGTTCATGAACATAAGAACTATCCCAATTCTCATTTCCACTCGCATCACACTCATTCTGGTTGTAATGAGGAATTTAAAAATTATAATTTCGGAAAATGGACTTGAGCCTTTTCTACACTGTGACTGCCGCTTACTAGAAAACATGTGCTCTAGTGGGAGCGGTACGCAAAAGCATACTGAATTTTGGAGTGCAGGAACGAGATTTTGCATGGGCGTACTTTATACCGAGACAAGCGATTTGACCCTCAGCACTCGATTTTTGTCCCTTAGGGGGCCAATGGGAGCCCTCCAAATTTTCAAGATGCAAGAACTTTCACAAAATGATCATTTAGTATCGTCATGTATGTCATAAGTGAAGCTTACGGGTCTATTGAAAATGTTTTAATCAACTGTCGTCGTGTCCGATTCATTCTTCACACTTGAAAAAAATCTTTGGCAGGGGTCAAAAAAACTGTTTTAATTGTTTCTTCTATGCAAGGAAACAATGAATTCATATGTTTTGCTGCGTTCCCAACTAAATCGCGTTTCGTGAGCCCAAATATGAAGACAATTCTTTCGCAACATTATTTTCCCCCAAGAAGAGGTGACCTCTTAATGCACCTTTTTCAACAGCATTTTTTTCAATGTTCCTACTGGATAAGACTGTCAATTTTCGCAGATATGAGAAGCTTGAACTATTTTCTTTGTAATTTCCATGCAACATGGCTTCAAAACGCACAAGAGAGCCCTGAAACTTTTTTTTTTCTGCTGGGCCATCAAATTTTTGGCATGTTGATTTTGTAGTAGGGGAGACGCGCAAATAAATGAGATCTAGTCCAGGTGAATAAGTTCTACCGGAAAATATACCTATACTTATACCTAACGACTCTGCGTTTTGTTGTACTGAAATAAAACACGGCATGGAGGAATACTTTCTGTTGAAACCAAATCGCCTGCGCCTGCAGCCTGGATTGAATATTGGTTCGCGTCTCTCCTACTATAAAATCAAAATATCGTGAGTTGGACGGCCCAGCAGAAAAAAATTCTTTTTGGGCTCCCTTGGGCGTTTTAGAGTCATGTTAGTTGCTTCGCAACTACCAAGAAAAGAGTTCGAGGTCTCCATTCCTGCAAAAATTACGAGTGATATCCAGTGAGGACATAGAAAGAAATGCTCTTGGAAAAGAGGTACTGAAGAGGTCACCACTTCTTTGAAAAATACCATTACAAGAAAAATTTCTACATAATTAGGTTTAGGGAATGCGATTTAGTTGGGAACGCAAGAGAACATATGAGTTTATTGTTTCCTTGCATAGAAGAAAAAATAAAAACAGTTTTTTTTGACCTCTGCCAAAATTTTTTTTTTTCAAGTGTGAAGAATGAATCGGACCCGACGACAATTGATGAAAATATTTTCAATAGACCCGTAAGCTTCACTTATGACATACACGACGATACTCAATGATCGTCATGTGAAAGTTCTTTCATCTTGAAAATTTGGAGGGCCCCCATTGGCCCCCTAAGGGACAAAATATCGAGTGCTGCGGGTCAAATCGCTTGTCTCGGTATAAAGTATGCCCATGCAAAATCTCGTTACTGCACTCCAAAGTGCGGTATCGATGTGTTTTTAGGTGTGTACCGCTTCCACTACTCGAATTTTTGGTTTCGCTATAATCTACAGGATTAAATTCTGATTCGGAAACAGCAATCAAATTCCACTCCCGCATTTTGCCGGGTGTGGTGCTTTTTTTGGCTAATACGATTGGGCTTGTATGATGGATGACTACAAGGTACGTACAAGTTGAACTTTAGAACAATGTCGAAGGTGGTCTTTATTTTACGCGCATTGAAACAAAACCTGTCTTCTAGTCAGCACAAGCACAAACGGCAAGAACTGACGGTAAGTGATTTCTTGTTGATACCTTATTTGTAAGTCAGCGTGGTGACATCTTTAATTCATTAATTTCTTCAGACAACTTGTTGTGATAAGGCCATGAAACTTCAACGGCTGATGATGTGAATACACGTCCAGTCAAACTGAGCTACTTCCGTTAGAGTGGTTCCTCGCGAGATGCCACCTTGCGCGAAATGTTAAGTTGTTCTTTTTAGCTGACGCCGTGTAAAAATGGTTAAGCACTTACCGGTGTCGTGGTCTCCGGGAGCCCTTCTGGATGGCGAGCTTCTGGGCGCCGGGGGTTGCTTGAGCACGGCAAGTGGCACGAGTCCTTCAGGAACTGATGAATCATGATCCGTGCCTCTCGTGGGCATTCGGACCAAACAGAAATCCGGCTTCGATGAACACACTTCGACCACTTCAACCTGCTGGCCTTTCGTCACGCTCAGTTCTTGAGGACACGTTGCGGTGAAGTCGCTGACAACCCATGTCATTTCCAGCACTCCGGCCTGCAATAACAAAAAGCTCCAGTGAGTAGGCATACATATACGAGAGAAGAGCAAACTTGAAAACTCCCATGAATCATCCGTTTGCTACTATACACGTGCACGATCTTAATATTTTATGCTTATTATAAAAGTAGGTATAGGCAATTTGGTTTTCTGTATAAAATGCGGCAATTTGCGGAAAATACCGGCACTCGGTGTTCTAAAATAGAAGCATCAGTAGTACTTCACGACCTAAGTTTGTTTTCCTCATCACCTTATGCACTTTACAGCAAAATGTGCGCTGTTACACAAATCAGCAGAAGAATGTCGGTGGCTTAAATACCGACATCTCAATAAAATCCTTGTGGCCTTTATGATCGCGTAAATATTTATACTTATCGCACACGTAAATTTGTTTCAACAAGTTCCAAACATTGGAACCTGCAACATCGTATTATAGACCTAGACCCACAGAAATTTGGACTAGCTTACTAACTACTCAAGTACCTACTCAACACAAATACAAACAATTACCAATTCAATTGTGTCTGGCGGCTATGACTTCTTTTTTGTTGAATCAGTATTCAAAAAGTGGTTTTCACTTATTATTCTAGCTAACAATAAGATTTTGCTTTTGCTGCATACCACAGCTACGTTCAACAAGCTCCAAGCATTTGGCGCTTTAGCATCGGATTACAGACCTAGACCTGCAGAAATCTGGACACTATCCCCACTTGTTTGCTCGTGGTCAATTTAACTCGCAAAATTTACATTTCGTATTCAAATACGGCATACAATACGCCGTGAGAGGGCTAAGGGCGCCGGCATTGTTTCGATCAATAAAGTGTAAATCAGTCATATTGTGTATACCCATGCACAGCCGAACTTTTCCAAACTCTCACGCGGACCTCTTTTATATGTTTCAATTTCTCGAATTGCAAGATTGTACTCGGGTTAACACACACAAAAAAAACTTCCTTCGCCTATCCCTTGAGTAATCTTGGTCAGTCCAGTTGATTGCTGAATCCTTTATGGTTCGAGATGGACGAGAAGTATAGAGAGTGTGTACGCGGCTCTCGGACCCTGCATGAGCGGACACGATCTGCGCTCAGGTTGATTACATTCTATAGATTGCGTAAATATTTGAATTAACGTGCGAATTATGATTTGCCAATACAAGACGTCAATTCAGGACAAATTACACGGATGGGGCCGTATATATACGTATGGAGAGAGAGACGATACAAGCACAGCCATCGATTCGCTATAAATATCACAGCGTCCGTTGACACACTCAATATTGACGGACGGCAGTATCAGTCCTTACCACCCGTCTACCGGCATGATTGGATAATCCCTTAATTAGCATCGCGGTCTAAATGGACGAAACTGCCACTTTATCATCGCCACTACTTACCAATTTATAGGGCAAAGGTAAGGTCACACGGCAAGGGCGCGAGAGAGGCCTATCACGAGGATAGGCTTGACATAGGTACTCGAGTTCATCTTTAATTCAAGCAGATTAGTGCGGTATACCTGTTCGCGTTCTTGGTTTTTATGGCTTGTTCACTTTGCTTATACCTCTAGCCCCAGCACAGCCGCCTCGAAACACCGTCGGGTCGTGTTTCACGTGCGAGCATCTTTAAAGCGATTTCGATTAGGTAGTGGTTACTAATTTAACCTCCTTTGCCACGGTACCAGAATTTTATATTGCATCTTTTCCTCCTTCCCTTTGACACAGGCTGCCGTGCCTCCTCAAAATATCACATAGAACTGCGTTGGAAAATGATCAAATTCTCATGATCAAGACATAACGTACCTACCTACCTATTTCTCTATGTGACTGTTCCTTCATCCTGTGACTCACTTGAGTAGCCGGTAGCATACCGTTCAAAAGTACCTACTATCTACGAAATAGTTTCTCGCGTATTTTCCTAGAAGATACTTGCTATTATACCGGAGCTCTGACTGTCCGTTTGTCTTGTCATCCTCATCATTATCGAACTTTTCCTACTCGTGAACTAAAAGTCATAAACTTCTTAACGCATAAACACATAAACACTTCACCCAACAGTACTAGGTAAGTACACGCTGTACCACTGACGTCTCTGTACACTGTGTTTATGAACTGTGGATCAAGTTGTAAAACTGGAAAGGATGAAGACTTGTTTTTCTTCTCCCCAGAAAATGCAGTTTGGGTGAAAATGCGTGAAGAGCAGTCGTTACATTGAAAATACCGAAATTACAATATAGATTGTAAATTGTAATACAAGTAGGCCGCAAAGTTGTATTTTGAACATTTTTATCCAAAGCACACAAAATTTAATTCCTTAGCATTATGTTAAACAAGTTTCATGACAATCCCTCCATTGATAACAGATTTCAATATGGAGGCCAAGATGGCGGCGGAATCATGAAATTTAGCTTGAAAATCGGAATGATCATACGTGACAAGGGTAAGTTTCAAGTTCAATGAAAATCATTCCACTAGCAAGAAATTTCAATATGGCGGCCAAGATTGCAGCAAAAACAAGAAGTTTAGCTTAAAAATAAGAATGATCATGCAAGACAAGGGTAACTTCCAAGTTTCATGAAAATCGTTCCACTGATAAGATATTTCAAGATGGCGGCCAAGATGGCGGCGGAATCATGAAATTTAGCTTGAAAATAAGGATGATCATACGTGATAAAGGTAAGTTTCAAGTTCCATGAAAATCGTTCCACTAGCAGGAAATTTCAATATGGCAACCAAGATGGCGGCGAAATCATGAAATTTAGCTTAAAAATAAAAATGATCATACAAGACAAGGGTAACTTCCAAGTTTCATGAAAATCGTTCCACTAATGAGGAATTTCAATATGGCGGCGGAATCATGGGGAGTTCAGCTTGAAAATAAGAATTATCATACAAGACAAGGGTAACTTCCAAGTTTCATGAAAATCATTCCACTAATAAGGAATTTCAATATGGCGGCCAAGATGGCGGCGGAATCATGGGATTCAGCTTGAAAATAAGAATTATCATACAAGACAAGGGTAACTTCCAAGTTTCATGAAAATCGTTCCACTAATAAGAAATTTCAATATGGCGGCCAAGATGGCGGCGCAACCATTGAATCTAATCTGCCCACTGGGCACCCACCAAGACCTGAGCTATCCATTGGAGAAAGTTCCAGGGTTCTAGTTTCATTCCCCGAGGAGGAGTTCAACTTCTTAGAAGTGCACAGGAAATCTTTGTTTTGTGATAATAATAATGATGATAACTATGAATGTATAATGAAAATTAATGCCCATTGGCCACTCTTGGGGACATCAGCTAGCCATCGGAAGAAGTTCCAAGGCTCTAGCTTGATTCCCCGAGGAGGAGTTCAACTTCTTAGAAGTGCACAGTAAATATCTGTTTTTTGATAATAGTAATGATAACTATGCATGGATAAAAAAAATAATGCCCATTGGCCACCCTTGGGGACATCAGCTATCTATCAAAAAAAGTTCTAAGGCTCCAGCGTTATTCCTCGAGAAGGAATACAACTTCTTAATTTCTACACGGACAGACAGATAGACGGACGGACAGACGGACGGACGGACAGACAGACAAACCGGCCATATAAGCGTCATTTTCTTACAAAAATGCGCTAAAAAGAGCTTTGCAAGAGAATCAATCTTCTTTTAATGCCAATTCAAGTGAGGTTAAGGTTGATAGACGTGGTTTCTGAAGAGGGTGGCAGAATTCAGGCTACCTTGTGACGAAACCAGACGAAACCATTTCGATCGTCACTAAGTACTACCTAGTTCCAAAGCGACACATTTCCTACAGATTTCCGAGTCCTGCAACTCCCTGAAACTTCCTAAACTATAATAACAGTTCAGGAATTTTAGACGGTAAAAGGGTGGATATTGGGCAAAGATGAAACCCAGGCAGATTTTCGTTATTGAGCTTAGTGAAGCATGTAATTTAGCATAGTGGAAGTCCTCAAGACTGTGCTTCCATTGTTGTGACCTTAGAAAAAACTCGAGAAACAGTTTTTCAAGTTCATCTCGTGAACGATAGCACTTGCACTTGGAATAAAAGAAGTGCTCATTGAAAAATTGTCGGAAATGTTTTCTTTTTTTTTACAAGAGAGGTTCCCACACATTGTATCACCACCGTTTTCTCGTTTGAACATTTGTGTTTCAAGAACGAATCAGGTGAAGACGTGAAAAGAACCTTAAATAGTCCTGGATTTATGCCCATGAAGTCTTTGAAAACCGAGTTGAAAACAATGATCAAGTTTATTGACCCGCTCCCGAAATTTCTCGAGATTTTTTGGAACAGAAATTTCTTTCTTTCTTTTATCACAAATTATTCAAGATATTGGAGCGCCACTTGGCGTTTTATATTTAAGAAGATGAAAAAACTGAATAAGACATTCATCGGAAACTCTACCCGAACACAATCGGAGAGATCTGTTGAAAAAATGGTTGGTCAGGTCAATTTCACGATTTACAGTTTTTGAGAGCTTGGCACCCAGTTTCGATAATTACGTTCTACAAAAACAGTTGAGTATTTCGCGAGCACGTCAAAAGAATATTTTCATGTGACGTCACTCCAGGTTTCAACAGCTGATCGGGGGCTACGTCAACATGATGTCAAGTTTACATGGAAGTTGTCAAAATTGAAAAACAAGATGACGAGGTTTTGTGCAGTGTTCAGTTGTACCAATAAAAGTTCCAGGCAGAGGAACAAGCAAGCTTTCGCGATATCTCGCCATTCCGAGATGATCGCGAGCTTGATTAATAGACGAGATCGAACGGGAGATGTAGGTGACGGCCTTGCAAAGGGCAAATTTCAGACCGAAGAAAATACAATATACCCTAAATTCATAAAATGAAAGAACCCTAAGTTGTTCGCATCATTTCACAACAAAAAATGGTGAGATCTGCCCGAGTGCTCCTTGCTACTGACAAATCTCGATGCTCACGGTGGGTGGAAGACGCAACAACATTTGTATATTGGCGCAATTATATTATTATTTATTTATTTCTCTCCATTTCGAAGTAGCTTTGTCCCTAATAAGTTTGTACATATCAAAGTTGCTTCAAGTTGCAAATCTATGGAACACCTCTGGTAAAAACTGATGTTTTGTCAACACTCAGATATTTTACATGGTTTCTTTCCTTTCAGTCTGGAGATATCTGTATGTTAGAAACAGACGGAACAGCTGTAACGTTTGTCAATAAATATTTTGTAGAGAAGACGATAACATTCTCTTGTATAGAGTGTTGACAAACTTAGGGTAGAAAACTGAACCGCATTCAAGAAATACTTCAAAAAAGGTTACAAAATGTTCAGGTTTTTCATTTTTGGAAATATTGGGGGCCAAAGGCCAAAGGGTGGTCCTTCCGAGCCATTCTACTTCCGTTATTTCAAAGATTTTGGTAAATTCTTTCAAACTTTTGAATGTGTTCTTCACTAGACTTCTCTCAGAGTCAGTTATAAACCTTGAAACTCCGACTTTGGTTAAAAATGCATGCAGGGAATTTTCTATGCGAACGAATCGTTTGTTGCTCAATATTAGTTTAAAAACCTCTGGAACCTTGAGGCTATTATTTCTTAACAAAATTAGATTTTTAATAATTATGACCCACCCTGTCTTGTAAATAAAATTTCAAAACCCATCCAAAGGTTGGAACAAATTGCTTTTTATTCTGTTCAAAGACTTTGCATCGTTTGGAATAACGAAAAAAGAAGGGCTCGGACGACTACCGTTTGACCCTCAATATTTATAAAAATAAAAAAACACAACATTTTCCAATTATTCAAGATCTTTAGTGGTGATTTTATTCATCAAAATGATTAACAACCTAGGAGGATATAATAATTATATATATTATTCTTATATCCTCCTAGTTAACAACGGACGCAAATGATCTTGGTATTGTTACGAGCGGCGATCCCGTACATATTGGTAAACACTCGATCTTTCTGGATTCTTCCATCCATTAGATCGCAGTGTAGAAGTATGGAGCGATCTGGTGCATTCCAGAGAGTTCGTGCACGTGAAACTGAATGGAGACTCGAATGCCTGATCAGGGCACATCTGTCAATTTTGGCGGAGGCGTCGTTCCAGAACCCGGCAGATCTATACAGGTAATATGTGTGATTATTCAGGAATGGTCTAGAAACCGCATATGCCGGACCACTATGGAATTTGCTGGAAGTAGACAGAAAGTTCAGGAACACTATTCGGAGGCCTTATATAAGGCATCTGCCGGCAGCTCAGAGCAGTATTGAACCGGAAGAGACAGCGAGCGATAATCACAGCGATATTCCAAGTAGATAATTGTTGGCGTTTATTGATTGTAGTACGCAGAAATAAACAGTGTGTGTTTTAAATCGATCGTCTCAATTATATTCGAACCCGTACGCGAGATATGGTAACAGTATATTTTCCAAGATTTTCAACAGGAACTTTGTGATAATTTCAGCAAATTTTCAGGAGTTATGGGCAAGTACTACCTGAGACCTGGGATGCTTGGGAATGTGGATACGTGCTTGAGAACTGTTGGGAATACATTGAAGACATCAGAGGGAAGGCACTTGAGAAAGAATTATTGCAGGAATTGTTGCTGTTTGGTCCGTTTGGCGAAAACAGGGCTCTAAATTAGGTCAGGTAGGTGTCACTACCACTCACTAATAATCTCTCAACATCCGAAGTGCACAGCAGGAATTTGACGGTAATGTCGGATGGTTCGCCCGCAGAGGCCATAACCGCATAGCATTATTATCTTTACAGCATCATTACACCGTACGATGGATGATAGTTGAACGCAGAATGCTGAATGTTTTAATAAAATTAATTGAATCGATTGATTGGCTCCATCACGAGCAGCGACGAGAAAGAAATTCCATGTTCCCTAGAATCCATCGCGCACATGCCAGTCCCCGAGGTGCACAAGAACGTGCAGACTGTGTGCATTCATATCACTCTGTTACATTTGATGTCGACCAGCGGCCGACAAATTAAACTATTCGAAAAAGCGGCAATGAAATTTATTTCCTTTTTTGTACCACAACACGCTGCAACACGCCTTGTACTTATTAAATAGCGTTTACATTACATCAATTTCACATCTTCCACCTAAGCTATGCGACTGCATACTGACTTCATGTCAAGTTATGTCATAATGTTGAATAAATTGATTTGCTGATGATGACGATGCTCAATGGTGATTGCTCCTGCGCATACCAAAAGAATTTTTTTGTACGAGTAGGTACCTACACAAGATATGGCGAAATTGAAATTCAATTTTCTTTTTCCAAACAAGATAAAATAACGAACAATCCTTGCGCGAGCTTTTACTGTTACTGGCACATGGAAATTCAATCTGTAACGACTCTTATTCTCCAACTCGAAGAAGAGTTTTATGGCTCGGCGTAATTCGGATCGTAAAGCTGAAGCTTATACTGATTTCAAAGATACGGCTCCGTGTTGTTCTTCTCGAATCCTTCTCCTCTGGCAATAATTTGGCGAGTTTCACGTTGGCGTGCAAAATGAAGACTAGACTGAAATTATTATTGGGGACTTCCCTCCCTCAAGGTTGGCCGTAAAGGATCCGATCGATGAATTTGAAAGCAAACGAGCAATAATAACTAAATAGAAAGATCTGAGGAACTACTACTCCAAAGGCGTGTTCATAAACAATAAACGAATCCATAATAACCGGGGCTGGATTTAAATTGACTAGGCCAAGCGCCGCAGCAATCTTCCCTTTAGTTCCAAATTAATTAAGCGTTTTGTGCGATAAATTCAATGGAAATTGTTCTGTTCGTGGGAAATTGCATTTATTTCATCATATAGTTTCTAAGTTTACTTCACCTACTTTGGTTTAACAATGGACACTTTTCGATACCGAAAGCGGTGTCGAAAAAAAGAACTTTGTTAAGCTGCTTTTTTTAACCAGTAGAAACCATGTACCGTATGATCAAAAACTTTCCTCCTCTAGGCAGGCCTCCAGGCCAGGTCTGGTCATTGGAAGTGGCAGGCAAACGACGCTGATTTTGGCCAGGCCACCGCCTGCCTAGAGGAGGAAGGTTTTTGATCATACGGTATTATGGCTACTATCGTGTGATCAATTGAATTCCTAATTTAGGCAGGCTGTGGCCTGGTCGCAATCAGGGGTGCGAAGCTGAATTAGGAATTCAATTGGTTCACACGATAGAAGGTCGGCGATCATCAGTCGAGAACTGTCACTTGTCATTGTCAAACAGAAAGCGGTTTAATAATAGAAGATTTTGTGCGACGAGTTGTTGGTATAGAACGTTCTACTTTCTACTTGAAAACTCGTAGAATTCGAGTAAGCCAAATCATAATTTCCCGAATTTCTCCTTTCCATGGGCGTCGGGCGTCGCGTGGGGAGACTACCAACTAACTCAATCACACTCAAGTTGAACGTACTATATATATATATTTATTTACTTTGAAACATTGGGAACATGTTGTCAACGTCAACGCACTTCGCCAATTGTCAACTGTTCCGAGGGCGGTTTTTCCTATTTCTTGAGGAGTCCAACTGCCTCCAGGATTCGTCTTTGGCCGTTTTATGAAAATTCGCACAAATTCATCACAATTGACCTTATCGGAGGTCGTTAAGTATGACCCCCATCTGTAGAAATCCCTGTTTTACCGATACCACAAAAAGAGCCGCCATGCAACTTTGTGGAGAAAAAAGTCAAGCTGACAAATTATGGTGACAGTACATACCAGATCGGACTTTTGAATTTTTTTATTCCGTTTTCTCTATGGAATGGATCATCTTTGTCTCAGTCGCAAAAAGTTCCAGTGGTTCCTAAATTGATGTAAAGCAACAAATCACACGATTCGGTAATTTTCTCGAACTGCCGGATTTTTTTGACGGTCGGTTTGGAACACTCTGTTATATGCCGTTATCTCGCTTCCTAAGAAAGATACAGGGTGTTGAGTTTACAAAAAAATTTAACCTTTTTTTGTAAAAACTTCCACAAAAAAGATTGAATTCAATTTTTTTTTGCATGCATGCTTTCCTTAGTGAGGTTAATTTTATGAAGAATTTTGGGGGATCCACCAACCCATCAGTAGCGTGCAGTTGGGGTAACATCTACAAAGTATGTCGCTGTGATTTTCGATGTTCTTTTGTTTCTTATCGAATATAATAATAATAATAGAGGTCTTTTATTTCTATTCTGATTTCTATTTATTCTATTCTTCTATTTCTATTTTTATATCTTGTTTAAACGAGATCACAACACAAAATACAATACAAGTTGGTCTCAAATGAAAGAGTTGAAAAAACTAGAACGATTGCATAGGGTCTTGTGAATTTACTTATCTCGTGGCGGGCGCTGCGCTTAGAATTAAGAACGACAATGACGTCACAGGGGCAAATTTTCACGGGCTACCTATCTATAGCTACTCACGGACCTGTACCTGATTCCGTTGCCGATGAGACGACGATGGTTTCAAGCCTGCCATAATTATTACTGATTGTTTGAAAACAATGACGTTTGTCAAAACGACAACAGCAATAACAAGACCATGGGAACGTGATAGGTGAAAATCGGAAGTGAAAATCTAGGTGAAAACATCTTCCCAAGTGACGTCACGATAATATTTTTTTAAAACGTTTTAACGGCTGATCGGACTCGTATAGAAAACTTAGATTTCTTCCGTATACTCTCAAACTACCTTTCCCATAAGTTGGTCAAATAAAATATAGACTCGATTTTTGTGTTGTGGTCTCCTGTAGAATCTTGCCTTCACAGATCACTGATTAAGGTTTTAGTTCCGAAAGATAATTCGCTTCTTTATAAAACGTGCTATAAACCTTGCATTTCATCCCGATGCAAAACACTTTTGCACGTGAGTAGTAGGTACCCACAGGTAATTTTCAAGAAGTGGTGCCCCGATGGGACCCGCGATTGACGTGCTTCCTAAGAAGACGAAGGTAAAAAAAATTACCATTTTTTGACTTTGTAACATCGACAGAAACTTATGGTGTATGGAACTCATCTAAAAAATAGTTGAATTGAACAATCTATGTCAAAATTGTGATCATCGATGTTTTGAACCACAATGGGAATGAATGGAGCTCAAAAACGACAAATTCATAGCTCGAAACTTCGCGTTTTTTCAGAAATTTATTCCGCAATGTCGGAAGAAAAATGATGTCATGACTGAAATACGGCTCCAATTCCAGATTTTACTATTTTGCTTGATAGAGAAAACTATTTTCAGGCCTCGAAATGAAGAAAGTACCAAATCAAAGCTACATTTTGACCCTAGTCTAATTTTTCCTGTGGAATAGCACATTTCGTCACATCAAGCTTTGACATGATACATCTCAAGAAACAAAATCACTCCGTGACTTTGTGAAAACCGGGGCACCACTTCTTAAAAATTACCTGTAAGTACCCACTAATCACGTGCAAAAGCGTTTTGCATTGGAATGAAATGCAAGGTTGGTCCTGATATGTGCCGCTAACGTCCGTACTATTATGAAAGGAGACAGGCTTGCGCAATGGTGATTTCGAGAAATGAAAGTTCAAAGTTTTGAAGGGTAGTGGGGAGAGGAAGTACTTACAGCAAGACTGAAATTAGGCTGATCATTATGTTCCCCCTGAAAAGAAATAAATAGAGGGGAGAGAGCATTTCTCTTCTCATTAAAATATCGGCAGCGACATATTGGGGGTGGAACGTATGAAAATGGATACCCTGTATATTCAAATACATTTCGCCGTATCTGATTGGTGCAGAGGGCGAAATTATTCGGTTCTTTCAAGGAACAATAATTGCGTCGAGTGTCGTCTGATGCTTCTATCACTAACAGAAAGTGATATTTTCCTGTTATTTGTAGTGAGCTGAGAGTTGTATTCGGCTATGCCTCAGACCTAAAAAGCAACTTCAAAGCTTCACTTTTCATCCTACCTACATAATACATAAGTAACCCATTATGTGGTAGGTATTTTTCTAAAAGTGTGCTGCTTTATGTATGCATGTATGCCTACATATTTCATGAAGTCTGCGTACCTACGTTATAAAATAGCTCAGAAGTAGGTTGTGGTATACACCCCTGTACATTTGCATTACAAACCGGCTCGGCTATTAGAAAATTAGTCTTGGGTAAACTGATCAATATGACGCGCCTGGCTAAAATCCACTTCCTGGTGGTGTTTCCCAATATTATAAAAAAAAAATTGTAATACAGTTCAACAGCTTGTTGATATAAAAATGGTACATTTTTTCAGTGTCTAGTAGTATTCGATACAAACTTCCATTACTATAAATCTAGACTGTTCTACTAGCGGGTTGCCAAAAAAATGAAAAATGCGGGATTTATGACCAATAATCCGGCGATTTTATGTTCATCAATCATATTTATAGCCGAAGGTGTAGCGCCGTATGTTGCGCGTTTTTAAAATATCCATCCAAATATTTACAACTGTAAAAGTCGATAGCGCGGTACAGTTTCGCTTCGCAATTGTTTTGATGAAGAGCAAATGGTAAATGATTACGTTTCATGTGTTTCTGATCCCGATTTTTTTTTTATATCATAACCTGATGGGAACCAAATGCGGGAGGCCCGCGAAATTGGGTCAGTTCTGACACCCAATTATCGTAAAAATCAACCCTTGAAGGTCAGTTCATGCATATATTTAGACAGTGATTAAGTACGCAGGTATTATACAAGTACACAGATACAATATGGAAAATGCGATTAGTGTGGTGAGATAGAAAGAAAAAATATTGACCAGAGCAGACTGGCTGGGCTGCCTCCTGAGAAGCCGAGCTTGAAAGGAGCTGGGAGTATCGATAGTGTGCTGCCTGGTGAGCGTGGGATGCGGCTGGGCTACCGACCCCTGTCTGAACCAGGGTAACGAGATCTTCCGTTTGGCCTTCTGGCTTTTGGGGGTGACGCCGGTCGAGCTGCCGGGGTTCGACATGTTGTGATGATGTTGATGATATCGTTCGAAATTAGCACAATTGGAATAGAGCAGTCAGTAACAGTTCAAAGAGTCTTTTCACACTATAATTATTAGTTTGGTATAAGTAGTAGTATACACAAAAGCACCCTACAAAACGTAAATTTTCAAAATGTATCAAAAAGCGTCTTCTTTTTTTTATATCCTTAACCTTTATGCAGTTACCAGTGATGTGGTTCTTAAATACCCGTATAGAGACGTATGTGTCGTGCGATATATTATAAGTGCATCTCACTAAGCACCAATAAATTTCCTGCAAGCTAATCCGATGGAAGTGGTTGACTAATCTACTCAGTTTGACTTCGGATCACAGAGCGACATTCGAAAGACATTTTAATTGTATTAGCATGATGGTGAGTTTCACGAACTTCTACAACATTGAATATTACGCGAGGCTCTCAACTCAATTAAAACCGTGGGTAGTGTAGTAGTAGAAGAGTAGGTGCGTTCCACCGCAGTTATTTTTTTTCCGCCAGGGTTGATACGGATACAGCAGCGAGTACAGGGTGGTCATTTTGTTGCTATCATCGGGGCCGCGGCCGCATCGGATCACATTTAAAAACCGCCCGGTATCCTCATCGAGACATCACAAACACACTACTGGCCGGAGGAGATCGCGCATTTCCACATGTCATCGAGTGAGTTCCACCACCAAAGGACGAGTCTGCCACCAGGAGCAGTGCACTTTTTTTTCTCTGTGTGTGTGGTTGAAAGACGGAATAAATTCGTTTCTTTTTGCTTCTCGAGAGTTTTTTGCGGAAAAATTGAGTGGCAGAAAGTGCGAGTTTGAGCTGAATGATGGATACAGTCTGCGCTCGGGACGGTCCCGGCAGCCAACTGACATTACTGGAGCTCCGGTAGCCCGGGAGAGAAAAGCGCCGGTCCGGAATACTGCAGGACACACATACAGGGGAGCGGAACCCAATCATCTGTCATTAACTAGATAAGGTATATCAGTTTGCAAGTCAACTAACGAAGAACACCTTTAGATTTGAGCGAGAGCAAGAAGAGGCGCGCACCGGCAACCACCACCAGCAGCACCGGCGGCCCCAAGAAATTTTCATCATCAGCAGCAGCATCCAACGGGTGATTCGATTAAATGGCAATTTACGTGGATGATCAAGGTGAAAATGGAAATATTTGCCTTTCGATCCGATGGTACAGACATCCACGAGCTTACACATCAAAAAGCACATTTCGGTCTGTTTGGAGCGCCGCTGCTCGACTGCTTGCATGCCCCCAGGAGATTTCGCATTTTTCGCTTTTGCAGCAGATTTACTAATAATTCCAGGGGTTGGTAGACGGTATACGGGAGAACAGCGGCCATACACAACGGCTTTTTTTCACACTCCCAGAATTTCAAAACTAAGTAGGTACATTCTGTACGAATGCTTGACTGGTTACAACGGAATGATTGCAAATAAAGTTTTACCAGTCCTGCTTTGAACATAGAACTTAAAATTAAAACAACGTGTTGCGATGAACATGCGGAGATATCTACTTATTGGAAGGAAGTCTCTGCAGTTTGTTTTATACGCCTTTTGGCAACGATTTCAATCTCAACTTTCGTGCCGAGTTTCGACGTTTCAATTATAGACGTTGCAGCTAATCAACAAAGACTGTTGGATGTTAAGACACTAGACTTTCAGGTACCGCAGCTACATTTTTTATAAACAGGAGACAAGAACAAGACCAACATGAATGCCCAAAATATTTCAGATGCGCTTTATACTGTGGGCGTTCAAAGGCCAATAAAACTTGCAATTAATTAACAAGTGTCGCTTCCTTTATGTTTTTATTTAGTGGTCCGCGACTCAGGTCCGTATGTTTGGGGTTCAATACCTTGGGCGATAAAACGTTCTTGGTATTTTGATATTTCAATATTCAAAAGTGTTGATCTAGGTCTGGACTTTTGGATGCTCAACGATAAAAAAATCGATACTTATAAAAATGTTCCTATACAAATTTGCACTGACGATGACGAGACCTAATAGAAAAGAAACATCTGTGGGATTCCGAGTCTATCGAGGTCGAAATATTAGTCAAAAGATCCTTGATAATTTCCATTTCTGCATATTACATAGATATATGTACCTACAGTGTATACAGGTGTTCCAGGTTTTATTATAAAGAACTTCCACAATCGATAGAGCGTGAAAAAATTATGATAACGGAGATATAAGTAAAAACAGTTGAATTTAAATTTTTTTCTACCCTCGGGTAGGTAGTTGGGTTAGAGTTAGAACTTGGCAGCATCTTCACGATGAACAAATGTGTAGATAAATTTGACGTTTCCGGGAAAACCTCAAAACCTTTTCCAAACTATCCTACTGTAAAAAATCTATTAAATTGGACTTCATTTCAAGGACATTTTGGCTTGAATCGGTTCATGGGTGAAAAAGTTGCTGGAAATGCATTTCCTCAAGTCGGATTTCGAAAATCCTTGAACTGAAAAGTAGGCAATGCAATATTTTCTCCAAACATGTTCGACTGGAAGTCGTCACCCGAGATGAATATTTCTGATGGCCTATCACAAGCAGAAACTTTCTTTTTTTTTTAATTTAAAATCCCAAAATAATTACAATCTATCTGTTTAGATAATAGGTAGGTAATGTGATCCACTTGTTGAGCGTAAATTTTCAAAAATCACGGCCACAAACATGGAAAATTGAGAAATTGAAAAAACGGATGAATGCAGAATCTATCCTTTCAAAAAACTCGCGATTGCATGCGACTTGTCGTTTGGACGCGAATCCACCCCTTTGACTATGTCGAAATTTTCTCGTCAAATGCACGTCTGGTCCGGCGCCGCTCCTGCCTACTGGCGTTTTCGACTGGCCAAAACGGAGCCAGTTCAGCTCGAAAATCACTGATTGGGCAAGGATCTTCGAGAACCAATCGAATCCTCTTATTTCAGAGCCGAACTGTGGTGGGACCACGAACACTCGACAGTTGTCGATCTCGACAATTTCCCCATTCCTAAAGGGTGAAGGGAGCAGAGGAGACAGGGGGAATTCGGATGAAGGGTGTAGAGGGGAAAGGGGCAATTGTCGAGCTCGATAACTGTCGAGTGTTCGTGGTTCCACCCCTGGTTCTAAATATTAACATTTGACATAACAAAGGATAGTTTAAAAGTAAGGCAACTCGAGATCTGCAGTAACTCTAATTCAACAACCAAAGATAGGGTAAGTATTTAGTATTATAATAACGCCTCCCTTAATCTTCGCATATCTATGGGAGGTAAATGCCATACTGTCACAATAGGGGATGACCCCCCCCTTCCCACTGGCACAAGTCAAAGCAAGTAACGCAAAGTGTGTGCGTGAGGGTCCCTGAGTGAATTGGTGTGCTTAAAAACTAAGTACAGTAGAATTAAGGACATTGTATTTGCATACAATAAATGTATTTTAAAAATATCAGAGTTTGTGGCTTTACCATCTGAGCCCCATTACCCCCAGCTAGAAGGGATAAATAACTCTTCTAGTCACAACACAGCCTAGCCAAAGGGTTGAGTTATGGTCGACATAGTGGAGGCACCTGGTATTAGTAAATTGACTTGATATTGGAAAATCCTCATTTATATTTGAAAACGATGAAAACGATTCAGTTCCGTCCCTCACTTTTCTCAATCAATGCAGAAGAGAAGATCACAGAGTTTTGTAACAAGTAATTATCTTTGGATGACTTTTTTTTAGAAAAACTCTATATTTTTACTCCATGACTTATCACGTATAGTTGATGGAGATCTAGTACATATCCATAATTGATATTTTTTATTTGAAATTCGCAACAATTTACTTAAATCTTTTGAAATAAAGAAACTAGGGTTCGGACCTTTGATTCCTCATAACTTCGAAACTAAAGTGAGACAGAGACTTGCTTTGAATGATTACCTACTTATTATTAAATTCAACTATTCAAACAGTAGTGAAAAAAAATCGAATGTCTTATAGTATATTATAATACAAGTTTTATAAGACATCGTATTCCCACACGCGTCATTTTGAAGCACGAGGAGCGAAGCGACGAGTGATTCAATTGACGAGTGTGACAATAGGTCTTATAAAACGTGTGTTATATACAATTTCTTCTATTCTGCAACCATTCCATGCTTTTTTTAATAAAAAAAAAGTGAAATATGTGCCTCTGCTAACAAAATTGTTGGGAATTGCTCTTGATAGTGAAAGCACAATTTATCATCAGAAATGAACCAGATTTTTCTGAAATAAAGCCCTGCTGCGAAGTGATGTCACCTAAGCTGTCTCTTCTGTCAGTGAGTGCTGTCATGTCGATCTCATGCCCGCAGATATTGCCAACATTTGGGATTAAAAAGATGCGTATCGAAATGGAGCCTCTTACGATACGCGAATGACGTCATTTGTATCGAAATGACTTTCTTATGAACGCAAAATAGGAAAGTAGTATATTATTATACAAGTCTAATAAGACGAAGTTTGTTGCACGACTGTTTCTGGAAGAAAAGGAAGGAGTGTGAAAATAGTAAATTATAATACAAGTTTTATAAGACATCGTATTGTCACACGCGTCATTTTGAATCACGAGGAGCGAAGCGACTGGTTTTGGGGCACGACGAGCTTGCGAGGCGTGTTCCAAAGGAAGGAGTGTCACAATTCGTCTTATTAACAAGTGTGATACACTATTTTATCTACTTCACTCTGATAATCGCCCAGAAATTGAAAATTCTGGCTGCTAAAAATAGAAACATTTGACAGGTAACACCGCACCGACGTTCGCCTATACCTCTATTGACAATGAATTGTTGCTATTGGTTGAAAAGCAGTTTAATAATATTCTACATTAAAGCACCGCTTTCGATGTAATAATGAATTCATTACTAACGCAAAGTAGATGACAAATATAATGGGTCTCTAAGTTTCTTCTGGACTGTCTCCCATAGGCATGTGGTTACTTTATTCTGGGACACCTGTATTACTTCTGATAATGCGACGTGTAATTTGTGTCGACTAGAGCAGCCAAATTCCTGAATAAATATTTTCAAAAACTATTCAAGTAACTCATGTACCCTGCATTGTTTGAGAAGCGCTGCTTGCAACTGCCATGGAAAATCTTCATGCGGAAGAACATTACTCTTTTTTATTGACTCAGGAGATTAACTTCGCGAACTACCTAAGTAGGTATTTGAAAGCGCGCTGAATATTTGAATGAAATTATGATCCTATTTTCCATTTGAAGTGGAAAGTTAATTTTTACGAAGTATGACTGAAGAAATGTAGGGAGCAAAGTAATATTTCCTGTCCGTTAAACCCTTAAAGTGGAAATCAAACTTGCATCGTTCCTTTACGAATCGATTTAAAAAAAGTCTGCCAGAGAAATACTTTACAAAGGAGCTCCTTGGGATATTGTTCTTGGCACCAAAAAATCTAACATAAACTAATAAGCTTTGAGCTAAAATGATACAGACACAGTGATTCTATAAGTACGGATGAATTACAACAAAAATGGAAATACTCTGAGTGATTTAGAATACAAAACAATAAATAACCCTCCCAGTGGTTATTACGATTGACCATTTATATAACTACTGAGCCATATATTTTATATAAATTAATTCGTTTCCTATATCGGGAATACGGACCTAATAAGATCAACCCACGATTCGATTTATTGTATAATAAAATCTCCGGCCTTCGGACCTCATACCTTCTCAGGTAAATTATATCGCGGTTATGTTTTACACGAGGAATTGAACCGTCACAGGAAACAACATTATTCAACATTGGGATACACTTGCAGCGCAATTTCTGTTTACGTGATGACCCTCCGGTGGGATGGTAATACTCTCATTTCAAAGTTTGATAAAATATCTGACGTATCATAATAAACTCTTAAAAGAAAGGAAAATATAGACCGTTATTAGCGGCTCACTTGTTATGTCCAGTGCTGGGTAGAAGAATTCCGAAATATATCGAATTCTTCTGGGAAGAAATTATCAGGTGGATCAGCTAGCCAAATTTTGTTTGTTGATCCGGAACGTTGCAGTTTATATATCCGAATGAAAATCGCATAACGCGTCAATTCAAAATTTCAACTGCTGCGATCGCCACATAGAATCGGTGACAAATGCAACTTCGCACGTGAGATGAGAAAATGAGCAAGCGGAGAATCTCGACAATAACGGACTGATAGGACGAGAACCACCTTATGGAATAATTGACATTTACGGTAGTGTAATCGCACCTCTGGGATTACATTTGATGTGCGTCTTATGGAAAAAAATTAGAAAAGAACATACCTACCGTGTTGTTGACATGAACATAAGGCAATTCAAGGCAATTTAGCTGAGATAAGTTAAGGATGGAATTTTGGATTGGTGAAATAAGGCGTTGCAGAATTAATTCCAACGAGCTCATTCGTTGACAGAAATTCACCACTCAGGTCTTTTTTGAAAGCTACATGGAGGTACTATGAATTGATGTTAAAAACATTTCAAGAATTCTAAAAAATATTCAAATTTCAAAAAAATTATTTTTGAATTTGGAAAATGTTTTAAAATTACAACTCCCGAAGTTTGTAACACTAATTTGGAAACACCCTCTATAACTGGAACTGAAGGCTCTTACCTTACAGCTTACATAGGCTATTCCATACCTAGGTATCCTATAAGCGATTTCGATATTCAAATTTATTCAGAAAAGATTTTTCTTAGTCACCAAGATGGACTTATTATTTCGCGTACGGGTTCGATTATTATCAAGACGATCGTTTTAAAACACACACTGTTTATTACTACGTACTACAATAAATATACGCCAACAATTATCTACTTGGAATATCGCAGGTTACTACTTCGCTTTAAATCATACTCGTTCGCTTCCAAATTCAATACTACTCGTGAGCCGACGATTGATGCCTAATATAGGTCCGACAAATTCATCTCGAATGTTCCATGCGTTCTCCAGGAGATTCCACAGTGACCCGGGATATGATTTTCTAGGCGACTACCGAATAATTCCACACCTTTCGCGTGCTTTCCGTGTGTTCTAGGATGTGGCACCTCCGCCAAAATGGACAGATGTGTCTTGATCGAGCGTTGAAGTCTCCCCCATGTGTTCCGATGTTAAGCTATCACGTATACTCTGGAAATGTCCAGAGTTTCTCCGCATGTGCAGAGTCTAGAAAGATCGCGTGTTTACCAGAATGCACGGGAATCGCCGCTCCTAACAATATGATGCAGATTGCTGATTCGAATCTAGCGTTTGAAGCTCAAAACACGGATTATTTTCCGATTCCCATTCGTCATCATTTTAAAATAGTCACTTCCGGTCCAGGTTAACACTGTTTCCGATTTTACTTTCGAATGTACATGTCAAAAACGTATGGTCAAGTCTTTTCCGCGTTCTTAAAGCTTCATTTTTGTCGATTTCCGGTTTGGTGGCCGGATAAGCCGCCATCTTGAATCACCGCTTCCGGTCTAGATTTCGAATTGAAACGCGATTTTCATACTCACTGGGGTTCAAATATGACTTGAGCGAAAATTAGCAAAATGCTGTATAAAATGCATCTTGAAAATGAATTTCCAACCATGAGAATTCCATGGAATGATAATAATAATAATTCAACAAGAAATTCTTCAGAAATCTTGAAAATTCTGAAAATGAATTTATCGGAAGTCAAATCAACGTGATAGAGCTAATAACAGATTCCAAAAAAAAATTCGTCAAGTACCTACCTATCCAACTTTAGGACTCTGCGACTTTCGGAAATAACATTGTAGGTACCTATATTGAATATATTTCCTAGTTGATAGTTAAAACAGTGACTGATAAATTATTTAGTGACATTCAATCCTAGGTTGGGAAGACAGCTTTAAATAAAGTAACGACCAATGACCTCTTCGTCGATGAGCCAATGACACTCAAGTTTCTTTAGCTCTTTTTTACAATTTCTGCAAAGATATGAGTTAGTACTCAATAGAAAACATTGTACATTTGAATATGAGACATAAAGCTTAACAAAAAACTGTCACGATACCCAAATACAGGGTGTCGAATAAAATGTGCGAGGAACTTTTAATCTGACGACCGGGACGAAGGTCGCGAATGCCATATACTCAAACATTTATATTCTTGGCGGAGTTTTTAAATTGCTTTCCAGCGAAAACCATCTGAGACCAAAAGTTAAAAACCGAAGGACCCGGCACTAATTATTTTCCCCGCAGAGAGAGGTTCTGCTCTCCTCCACCCACCGCTGATAACCAGAGGAATTACCGAATCGATACTTCTCTGTTGAAATATTAAAGGCAAATTTTCGCAGGGGACGACGACACACTTCAATGCGACCGATCATTTATCATTTCGATCACAATGAACCTCTCGCTCACATCAGTTATTATTAAATTTCCTCTCTAATCCTCTCCCACAAAAAAATGCTCCCTGCTTGCCTCACAGAACCCGTCTGCTGGCTGCTTCCAGTGTAGTGGTGGTGGGCGGAAATTTAAAAAGATGGTAATTTTTTCGTAGAGTGTGAGGGTGAGGACCAATCCGCTAATTGTGGAGTGAAATTTCTAATGAACTGCAGGCTTCAGGTTCAAGTCGTCCCATCCTCGCGTCCTACGTAATGAACTTTCATTCAAGTTACACCCCGAAAGCGACCATAAATTAATTGGCGTGTTCAAAGTAAACACACAGGAGGTGGAATGTGAGCAGTCGCGGTGGCGGTAAGCTGGCTGGGTGTGGGATTCAAAGGGGCGTCGGATCAACTTTTAATGTCACCGGGTCGTGACCTATCCAACTTCCAGGAGAACTGGAGGCATCGTCGGACTTTTCTGTCTCTAGATCTGAGGACGGCTAAGTTATCATGATGTGGATGTAATGGATGCTTTCCATCTGCAACTAGTACGGGCGCCAGGGATAAAAAATTGAAGCAATTAGGGAATGATTCCCAATAGGCTGGGAATTATCCTTTTATAACTTGAGCTATAGAATACTTATTTTCCGCCTGGCGGAGATGACGGATTCACGTCACCATCATCAACAAGAAATGCAAGAAATTGATTTGTGTAGAATATCCTCATATCTGGTCATCTGACAGAAAGTTTCAAAAATGATTTCTTTTTTGTAGCCTATCAAACTGTAAACAGTGATGTGTTAACCTCTGATCTTTCTATGACATATGGTTCTCGAGACAAGAGCGTCTGAGCGTCTGGAAGTAAGAGAATTTTATCTGGAGAAAAAAATTGCCGGATTTTGGAAATTGTTGTGATGCTCGATAGAGTAGTTTCTTGACTACAATACACCATCTTAGATCGCTTCATTTCGGCCTTATATGCAATATACAGGGTGGCGATGAAAGGAGTGCAAAATTGACTTAACCAAGGTGTGCCATTTCAAGGAAACAAGTCGCAGAATTTTTTCTTCATATTTTCGAAAAGCGTACATCAATATCTCGAAACGTTTTTGGTTTTTGGACTTTTGATCGTATTTTGTTTTCCCAGAGTTATTGATTTTTTTGCGATTTTTGGATTTTTTGGTATAGACTCGGCCAGGGATCTTGCTCATCCTTGGAATTTGACAGGAACGTACCCAATAGGTGAATGAAATGTACCATGAAAAAATTTCATCCCACCGGCCCACAGTGGGCGAAGTAGCTCAGCTAGCTGGACATGAACTCCCATGCGAGAGATCCCGGGTTCAAATCCTTTTGGAGGGCAGTTCTTTTTTTTCGTTTTTTTTCCATTAGGAAAAGGTGATCGTTGAATATTATCACATTTATTTACCATACTTACCATAGCCCATGATTTTTTCAAGTTTAACCTGATTTATCACCTATTATATTCAAAAAAATTACGGCAAAATTATTGAAAATACTCTTGAAAAAAAATTGACCAACCGCAGAGTCGCGCATAGTCGCAGGATATTTCAATGTTTCTGTGAGGATAAATGGTCCACTGACACAATGTCAGCAAAAACATTGATGGCAATTAAAGGCAACTACCACTTTCGCACCAGCGAAAATCACTTATTCATAAGAAAAATAGCATTTTTCAATTATCTTTATGTAATTTTTTTTAGAGCTTTTTAAAACACCCTGTAGTAAAACAATCTTCACAATTTGATTCTACATTGATGAGGCTACAAAAGCTATCCATTGAAGTCGAAATAACAGTTTGTATGACTGTGTTACCCGGATCTGAAAATGCTCCATAATATTGGAACGTTTTTTTTTTTGTTCCAAGCTGTGGTGATGATCCGAACTTTGAGACTGATTACTCAATCAGAAAGGAGTTGGAACAAAATCTTTACAATGAAATGAGATCGTGGACTAATTAGCTACACCCCTGGAATAGAATCATCGCTGAATTCTCGAAATCATTTTTCAGACTTATGTCCGGCTACGAACGCGATTCCGCCCAGTGTGCGGCCCTCAGAAATGGTGAGAGCCAAGTCCCCTTTTGGGACCGTGGCAAATCAAGTATGCTGTGACATTGCATTACAATCATGTTCAATGGCCCAGAATAGTTCAAAATGCATCAATGCCAAGTATCCGTTGCATTAAGATTGCCAAAGTCACCAGATTGTCCCATCATAGGTGCTTGTTTTACTGCTAACAAAATACTATCAGAAGTGCAAAACCGTTTCGAACTATTGATATATGCTTTCCAAAAATGTGACCTACAAGATTCTGCGACATGTTTTCTTAAAACGGGATCTTGCAAAAGTCAGGTCTCTTTTACACTTCTTTCGTTGTCACCCTGTATATCCCACATAATCAGGTGATTAAAGATGTTTTCTTGTAGTCAAAATCTTGCTCTATCGAGCACCACAAGAATTTTTAGAATCGGGAAAGTTTTTGATGAGGTATCCCCATTTTTACCGATGCAAAATTTCGGGGTGGTCAACTTTGGCCTAGTTTAGTTGGATATGATACAGGTCTATCAAATAAACAAACGAAGCTCTTCAAAAACCCACACTAAGCTCAAACGAGTTTTTAGTTTTGAAGTCACAGCTCACATCCTAGGTGTTACGTGAGTCGACAACAGACTCTCAATCAACCGCTGAAAGAAGTCACTCTCCCAAATTTCCCGCAGTACCAGCTCTTCTACCTTCCTACTGATAACCCGTTACAGTAAAAATCAACGATTATGTGGTGCCATCATACCATCCAAGATGTGAGCTATGACTCTGAAGCTACAATCAATAAACTTATTTGAACTTAGCGAGCAAATTCATATCGATGTTGGACGTTAGGTATGTATGTATTCGGAAGTCTTCCTAGACAAAAATCAAGAAATGTAGAGCACTCGGAATATCAGAGGGACCTGTGGGCGGAGCCTAACTGCGCGAACTGAGTTTATCCAGTGGCGCACTTAGATATTTAGTGGGATTTTTGGTTCGCCTGTGACCTGGTAATGGTCCAGCACTCCAGCTGACGGTGTTGTTTCCCCTATTTCAACACACGGACTCGTCCGAAACGATTATTGTTTTTCTGTTTAGCCCTGCCCACAGGTCCCTCTGGTGTGCCGTCAACTCTTATTAGTTTTCACTCAGTGAGCTTCGTTCGTTTCTTTGGTATATCATGTATATGCACTGGTTGAGAGTTATCACAATCTAAGCTTCTTAATTTGTAGTTTAGGACAAAGAGTTCAAAACTATTTGTACACTTTTAGCTTGAAGGACTTGATCATAATAATAAGCTAGAAAAAATTATACGTGCAACTTTTTATGTCGGCCGGAAACTAATATACCAATCTCAACGTACACCAACCAATTTTTTGCACTTCTTGTTGATGATGGCAACATGAAGCCGTAATCTCCGCCAGGCGGAACATTAGTATCTTTAGCTTTAGCATGATTTCCAAAGAATTATTCTCTTATTGATCTCCCTGGTTCCTGTACTAAACGGCACATGTTAAGTTGCCAATGATGGCAGAAAGCGCACTATTTTCTTACACAAATTATACAATAGCAAATAAACACCTGAGTCTAATTCTAGAAATATTGCAGCACTTTGGGGCGCCCCGTACATAAGGCTGCTGATTGAGCTACGCATTCAATAGGTAATAGGTACCTATAATTTCAGAAGTACTACAAATCGAATGGTTCAGTCTGCAAACGTCCATGGCTTAACAAAACCAAGTTAAGAGTTAACCCCGAGACTGAAAAAGTGACTTTTATGGTAATACATGTGTGAAATAACCCGCCGTTCTAAAGACACCAACCTGCTTTACCTATTATAAAAAAATTGCTACTGAAAGAGAGTGGGGCGTAGCCCACGTGTCCACCTAGTGGGTCTTGAAAGCACTCTTACAGGACCACGTATAGAAAACCCTTCTCTGGAAGCTGCATATTACTATGCAAGGCTTTCGTGAAACCTCTGACATCCAGATGCAATGCAATATTCTAAAATTCAAATAGCGTGCGCTATTTTTGAGCAGTGAACTACCAATGGCTTGCATTGAATGCAAAGTGCATATTAAATTCGAACCACATCTCCCGCTTCGCCTCGCTACCAGGAAGTGTTCCAGGTCTCATGCTGCGCTCTGGGTAAACATATTCGCTTATTGGTTTTATCTAGGACATCGGTGTTCGAAGGACTTTAATGAAAACTCAGTCGACGCCATTGTTACGTCAAATTCAAAAAGAGGAGAATTTAATAATTTGCCCGACTGCTTTGAAAAATCATTTGGAAAGTGCATTTTCTACACTGCGTAAAGAAGGGCTCAATATTAAGTCCGGCTTGCCTCGCCCCGCTCAAAGATGCACGCTGTCAACAAGTTCAATTTAAAGTTCGACTTGCAATTCGTACAAAGGTGCACGCTCTCAAAATGTCGAAACGTTAAATTTTGATTTCGATAAACATTACCCGTGAGCTTCTTAGCCAAATGCGGGGGAGGTTTTCACTCCCATTTTTACCCTCCCTTTGCTATGCCGGGGCTTGCAAATCGACGTAAAAGTTCAACATTTTTGTGATGCTTGAAAGCGCAACTTTGCGTCACTTCCAAATCGCACTTGAAATTGAAAAAATAGTGCAGACTGAAATTCAGAAATATCGCAAGTCGCAGTAGTCGATTTCAATTTTTTATTAAACAAAGTTTTGCAGTGCCTGGAAATCCATAGGGGAATAATGAAGTATTTCGAGAGAAATGCCGCCTCTCGGATTTCCCACCTTGGGCGTACCTACAAGTATTATGTGTCTGCACAAAAGTGTTATTTGCAAGAAAATTACTTAGACAGAAAGTGCCTCCAGTTTCACACAATAAAAGGTTTTGCGTGTTATTGTTGGGAAGTATTATTGTGAATGAGAAATAAGATGTTATTTTTCATATTGATGAAAATGAAATTGTAATGTATAAGACAGGCCATTGTTGGGTATTTTTTGAATAGCAATTCCACCACAGGTCGTTTGTTATTGATCAGTTCTTGAAAAGCTGAGACGTCATCATCCCGCGCAAAACAACCAAACAATATTATTTTAAAAAACCTATTTTAATTCGGCATTCTGGGCGCTTCCTTAATATAAAACGGTTAACTTTTCCTTTTTTTTGCTTTGCGGGCTACCTATTTTTGGAAATTTATAAATACAAATAAAATCAATAGCGTGAGTGAAATTATTAAATAAAAGCAGCAAGTTCGGAATTACACACAACAGTTAGTTGATCCTGCGTTAATCCAGTGTGGGAGGAAATCCTAAAATAAGTCGTCCCTCATTAATGCCGTTCTCATTCAAACTGAAGCAATAAATAACGTTGTTCAGTTTTCACTTTTATCAATGGGCCGCCTAAACCATGTCAAATCTTAATGCATTATAGATTTATCAGTGTTTGGAAAAGTTGCTCCCCCTACCTCTCGTGAATGGGAGCGCTAAAATCTCAAGTGTAACTGAGCTAGTTATGTGTGTTCACTGCTCAGCTCACCTTAGTTGGTTTTATGCAAAATTTGTTTGGGCTTCCGATACAAATAGGCATTTCCACTTACCTTGTCGGAATCGGTGGTGTTACCAGAGCCGAAGGACGTGAGCGAGTTCCGATCCAAATTTTCGACGCTCTCGTCTAAAGAGTTGCAATCCTCCATATCCCTGTTGAAACATCAATCATAAAATAGTTGTTTCTTTAACAAGTGGGTAGTAATGAAAAATGAAAGAGATTATTTTACTCAGAGAGCCAAATGATAACTCAATAGTTTCTATGCGATTCTGGAGTGGAATTTTATTGTTGTTTCCTATCAGAACTGATTTCTCTACAACATGCAAAGTCCCAAAAAATCCTTGCCGAAGCATTTTTTCTTCGCGAGGTGTAAAATCGATAAGGTCATGATTTCATTATCAAAAATCTGTTGAGGGCGACACAATCCTTTACCGGCGGTATCCAGCGAGGGCAGCAATGATTCTGATCAAAGCGTCCCTTCAGAAGGGAAGTTGGGATTGAATTACAGAACTGAAAAACAATTTTGTAACTACCTTCCAAATGGCCAGAAAAGCAAAACGTGAAATCAGACTATTTGTTTCGTACAGTGCATTAACAGGTAGGTGAATTCTAGACATAGTACAGGAAAAATAGTAAAAAAAATAGGCAAAACCTCGGAAAAAATACGGACGTCCAGGAAAGATATTCTGTTCAGAATTGAATGCTCTACTCCATATCCAAAATCACCTAAAATCGCACCCGGGGCTTCTGAGTTATTGGAGGGGGGATTATAAAATTGCAGCTAAAAATGGAGAGGATTGAACCAGTCAATCCACTGGATGCAAATAAGCTATAATTCGACGCATTAAATTCCGTTGATACCATTTTGGCACAAAAAGTGTCGATCATTGTTGAAGGGGGGTCGTGGGAGGTGAAGCTTGGCTAGGTGGTTCTTTCTTTTCCCTGGGCCATATTGAACCGATCACGACAAGTATGGTACTTTCTCCGACTAAATTCAATTTCCTGAACTCGAATCCAATGTGTAGATTTGGTTGAAGGCCGTTGAAGTCCAGACTTGAAGGCCAGTCTCTTTGAAGGCCTAACTCGAAGTATTATCAACCAATTTAAATGCGCCCTTAGTTAGTAGAACTTTACCTACATATTCCGAATTTTCACGTTTCACGTTCAAAACTTGGAAAAATACATATACTAGGTTATTGGTCTCATACAACTGGTATATTTTCCAAGTTTGAACATGAAACATGTATATTCGGAGGTGAACGGATACCTCAAAGATCCTTGGAACTGAAGGCGCATTCAAATTTATTGATAATATTGGCCTAATCTAATATAATTAATAGGTTTCAAGTTTCAAGTATTTTCACAACTTTTTTCATAAGGGCAAGCAATGGAAAAAATGTGTGGTGTTGGTAGGAATGACGCGATGCTGACTTCTTGACAGCTAGTTGTATAAATACGTGTTATGGCGGCTTTACAGAACTTCGTTTGTCGCCGGCGACAGTGTCGCTGGCCAATAGGATTCGATCTGCCTGTACTCCCCTACCTCCCTCCATAGTTCCCGCGACACGAGTTGATGTCGTCGTGTCCTTCAAATTATTTAACTACAGAGGAGTGGGCGACTGTCGCCGGCGACTCACAAAAATCTGTAAAGCCGCCATTACGAAAAAAAAGGTTTAATATGACAGTTGTTGCCGTCATCGCGACGTGATGTACGCTCAAGTCAAAATTCTTGAGATTACATAGCGTAAACAGAAAAAACGTGAGTTTTCTTGAAGTAGAAATTTGCTTTGGAAGTCGCTAATGCTCTCGCGGAGGTTAGTGGCTCCTCGCTAATGCTGTTAGATTAGTGGTTCTTCGCTATTGCTGTTAGGTTAGTGATTCTTCGCTAATGCTGTTAGGTTAGTGGCTCTTCGCTAATGCTGTTAGGTTAGTGGTTCTTCGCTAATGCTGTTAGGTAAGTGGCTCTTCGCTAATGCTGTTAGGAAAGTGGCTCTTCTCTAATGCTGTTAGGTTAGTGGCTCTTCGCTAATGCTGTTAGGTTAGTGGTTCTTCGCTAATGCTGTTAGGTTAGTGACTCTTCGCTAATGCTGTTAGGTTAGTGGTTCTTTGCTAATGCTGTTAGGTAAGTGGCTCTTCGCTAATGCTGTTAGGTAAGCGGTGGTCGCCAAAGAAAATGATGCCCGGACGCTGCATTATTGAGGAAAATGGAATGAAAATGCTCACAGCCCATCTTTCAACATTGTCTGTACTGGTTAGTGGCTCTTCACTAATCCTGTCAGGTTAGTGCATGGCTTTTCGCTAATAAGTCGTGGTCGCTCAAGAAAATGATGCCCGGACGCTGCATTATAGAGGAAAATGGAATGAAGCCCACAGCCCATCTTTCAACATTGGTGTCTTCACTAATACTGTCAGGTTAGTGCATGGCTTTTCGCTAATGCTGTTAGGTAAGTGGTTCTTCGCTAATGCTGTTAGGTAAGTGGGTGGCTCTTCGCTAATGCTGTTAGGTAAGTGGGTGGCTCTTCGCTAATGCTGTTAGGTTAGTGGCTCTTCGCTAATGCTGTTAGGTAAGTGGTGGTCGCTAAAGAAAATGATGCCCGGACGCTGCATTATTGAAGAAAATGGAATGAAAATGCCCACAGCCCATCTTCTTGCATTGTCTCTACTGGTTAGTGGCTCTTCGCTAATGCTGTCAGGTTAGTGGTTTTTCGCTAATGCTGTCAGGTAAGTGGCTCTTCGCTAATGCTGTTAGGTTAGTGGCTCTTCGCTAATGCTGTTAGGTAATGGTAGTCGCTTAAGAAAATGATGCCCGGACGCTGCATCATTAAAGAAAATGGAATGGAAATGCCCACAGCCCATCTTTTAACATTGTCTCTACTAGTTAGTGGCTCTTCGCTAATGCTGTCAGGTTAGTGGTTTTTCGCTAATGCTGTTAGGTTAGTGGCTCTTCGCTGATGCCGTTAAGTAAGTGCCTCTTCGCTAATGCTTTTAGGTAAGTGGCTCTTCGCTAATTATTATTATTATTATTATTTGAAGCACATTCAACAGGAGCAAAGTCCTATTTGCTAATGCTGTTAGGTTAGTGGCTCTTCGCTAATGCTGTTAGGTAATGGTGGTCGCTAAAGAAAACGATGCCCGGACGCTACATTATTAAAGAAAATGGAATAAAAATGCCCACAGCCCATCTTCTTACATTGTCTCTACTGGTTAGTGGCTCTTCGCTAATGCGGTTAGGTAAGTGGCTTTTCGATAATGCTGTTGGGTTAGTGGTTCTTCGCTAATGCTGTTAGGTTAGTGGCTCTTCGCTAATGCGGTTAGGTAAGTGGCTTTTCGATAATGCTGTTGGGTTAGTGGTTCTTCGCTAATGCTGTTAGGTAAGTGGCTCTTCGCTAATGCTGTTAGGTAAGTGGTTCTTCGCTAATGCTGTTAGGTTAGTGGCTCTTCGCTAATGCTGTTAGTTAAGTAGTGGTCGCAAAAGAAAATGATGCCCGGAGGCTGCATTATTGTAGGAAATGGAATGAAAATGCCCACAGCCCATCTTCTAACGTTCATCATTGAGTAGTGAGTACTACTTACTCAAGGTGATACTAAAACAGCAAGCAGGTATGAAGAAGATACACAGGAAATTGACAAGTTTATCTTGAAAAATTTTCCAACATAGAGTGGCACTCACGCGCGTATCTCACCTCGCGCAATCAATTCAACTCCATAATATAATTGTCCGCCTAAGGAAGTTTTCTTGACATCATTGGAACCACTAAGCAGTGGGCATTTTCATTACTACTGCCGCGCTTAGGCATCATCATGTTCAGTGGCCACCAGTAATTCAACATCATAAAAGACAAGCCACCAAGCAGTGGAGACATGTCACTTATCGACCGTAACAAATTTCCACTCAAAGGGAACTCACGATTTCCTATCTTCGCTAGGTAATCTCAAAATTTCTTGCAATTTCATTGACTAACAAAAAAAAAATAAAAGCCATAACTGGGATCCTTTGGGACTTTCAATATGATTAAATTCTATGTCGTCAACAGCAATAAAATTTCACTCCAAAATTTTCGCCAGTTTCGCAATCTAAAGTGAGTTTTTTGTTGCTTAGGATTTTACAAGCGATTGCGCAATTATCTAGTTTTATTGTTTGAGCTTTCAATGTTCTAATAATTGATCTGTTTGCTGCGGAATGCAGCTTCATACCCCCAAAGCGAGATGAACTCATGATTTTGGAGATTTTGTTTTTTGCAGTCAGAAAATTGATTGTATAACTTCATGACGATTAGGAACTTTGAATCTTTTACATTTCCAAACTCATTTGTGATTGATTATGTATTTTTATAACTGAACCCCTAGGTCCCTAGGAGAAACATACCTGCTGGATCTCTGACTGTGCGGTTTCAGCTTGGCAGGGCTCTTCGGCAAAGATAAAGGCAAAGCGCCGCTGAAGTACGTTTCTTGGATAACTTCTCTAAGTTTCTTCACCCACAGCTGCTTGGTATCCAAAGACGAAGCCCGCAGTACAATTCTGTAGTCCGAAATCGGAGCTCGTCCCGTCCACACTGCAAACTTGCACTCGTCCCCTTCCATGTGTTCGGTAACTCCTAGTTCAGAAGTCTAAAACATGTGTTGTTAGTTGCGATTTTTCACCTGCGAATAAACCTCGTACTAACCATTAGCTTATTTTTGAAAATATATTTGACTTTCCCTGAAGAATCTTTCACTTCCTTAGTGAATAACAAGTACAATTCGAATAAGAAAATATGTCGCTCTCTGCCTTTTCTAATTAATTGCTTGGGGTCCCATACGCTAAAGGCATCTTGCAAAACAACTTCGCCGAGTTTATTGGCAGAAACATCACAGCCTTCGACAAGTGACAAGTGCATGGCATCGTTGGCTTTCTTTGGTACGTTCAACATGACTTCCAGTCCATCCTAAAAAATAATTGAATCTTGTAAATAATTATTCCGATTTTAGTTTTCAACAAATATGCGTAGTACAGTATCAGCAAAGTACTGCAGTTTGTAGTGGAAGCAATGAACAAAAAACAAACTGACTCAAGTGCAATATCAATTATTATTGTCTACCCCCTAGTTCGCGAGTTTAGGGCCAGTGGAAAAGGAAAGGGGAGGAAATGCTGATATTTTCATGAAGCATTGACGCACTGCTATTTATTAGATTAAGATACGCACATTACCAAGGTGATCCAACGGCCTCAAGTCGAGTTACACCGTAGTGGACTTGAGAACATGGGGGCACTTCTTTTGAACACCGAGCACAGGCACTATTACTATAGAAATCATGTCAAGTGTAAGTAAGTCTAAAACTCCCTATCTGAAATGTCGGCACAGTAAAGGCACAACCGCATAAGCGCCAAGTTATTACTTACATAGGGGACAATATTTTATCACGTAGTTGTTGAATGCAAACCTTGTCAAATTTTACATCAAAGAGCTTTCTTCCCTTTGACTCTTTGACAATAGGTACTTCTCAAATGGAATTTCCACCATCTTGAAGTGAAGTTATTCAATAATAATATAAATGTAGAATTAGTTTTTGTCTTCTCCACGTCTGCGTCTCCGTGAATGTGAAGCAACACAAAAACTATTTATTGACTAACTGCAATCTTAACGTCTTCGCGAAAAAGACAAAAAGCAATTTCACATTTTACTTTTGAAAAATAGCTATTTACAAGTTTGAGTCAACTTTGCGGACCTAACTGCAACTATATCTCAATACCAATTTCACCTTGATTGGACAACCGGTTCGGCAGTTACCATAAAGTGAACGAATGTTTTTTCATCGCTATCGCAATACTTTCCATTCTAAGTGAGGTGACGAGGCCGGAAAAGTGGAACTACGATTCCATAGAATTCTTATACAATGAAAAAAAAATTAAAAACATCAATAATATGCCTCAATATTACATGGATTTTTTTTTGTTCATGACGGTGACATTAGCATTAGTCTAATGCTAATTCTAACTTTTTTTTTTTGGTCGCTTATGTCACTCAAATTTGATATTGCTTATTTTTATTATTTTATTTATCTTCCATCTCTATTATCTCTATTATAACACTAATTTGAATTGAATGTTGAATGGAGCTTTAATCATACGCAAGGGATGATTGAGTCGAATAGGTAACGCAGCTAGACTGTGCCACTTCTTCGCCCATATTTTTGTTGATTACATTCGCTGTATTTCACGCAGCTGTGATAGATGCAGAAACGCCACTAAACATAATTCATCAGTAAATCCCAGTTCGGCGATGATACAAATTCAATGCTGTCTTGGAGATCTTCTTCATTTAAATATTTTTGTGACCACTTATACATATTTTCATATTTATTATTCAAGTATAAAATGAAAACGCTCTGGGGTTTTGGAACAGGGGCTAGGTGAGTGGGGCGGAGGGACTAGAAAGGGCACTTTTATTAGTTTAAAATCGAACCTACAAATCAATGTCTACGAATGGTTAAATCAAATTGTTGAAAACAGGTTAGAATCGCTCATTTTGGCCCAAAGCACAAGCTTCTAGTTTTGCTTATATCAGTTCTACCACAAAGGGCAGACCTCTTTCGTGAACTGCAAGAACAGTAACAAAAAAAAAGATTACCTTGATTTCACCTTGTCCTTCTTGGCAACACGACTGGAGATCTTTGAGCAGCAACTGGTATTTGGTGATCCTCTGCACAGGTTTGATCAAGTACGCCGCAATCGGATGATCGACTTTATGTTTCTTCTGCAAATCCTCAAAATATCCGCCGCCATGCTGCACCAGCAAACTGTTCGATTCCGGCTTGTTTTTGCAGTAGTGCACGTACATGTCGAACTTCTGCGCCCATGTGACGAAGCAATGGCCGACGTCTTCAGGCATCGTCTCGTACTTTTCGAGCTCCCTCAGAAAAATCGAATTGTGAAAATTGTAAATCTCTTCAATGTTACCAAAGATGATCTCCTCTTTTCCGTGGATGGCCGAAGGCGAGTTGCTTCCGGCTCGCATTTCGCTCAGGAAGCATTTGATGCAAGTCTCCAAGTCTTTGACATACGTGCGTTCGGTCTGAAGTAGCTCAGCCATTATGAATTCTTTTCTGCGTGCGGATCGCCTCTTTTCTTCGTGCAGTTCTTTGAGATCTTTGGACGCAGCTTCTTTAACTTTGGTTTCCAAGCTGGGATCTGAGTTTCGGTCGATGCACAGCTCGCGCTTTTCACTTTCTTCGGCTTGTATGCCGAGGGTGTCTTCCAACTGCTGGCGGTAATTTTCCATGCGCGAGCTGAAGTCTTTGTATCTGTTGTCGACGGCAGCCACCCACTGTTTGATCGAGCTGGCGTGAGCATGGCCTTTTTCGACCAAGCTGTCGGCCAGCTGGATCAGAAGCTTGACTCTCTCGCGCGTTTCTTTAGCTGTGCCTTTGAATTCGTTGTGTTCTTTAAGTAGACTCTCGGTTTCTTCGATATTGTTGCCTAAATTCGTTGCGTGAGTCGTTAAGTAACACTCGCCGGTGTCATGAATCCATTCTATTGCTTGTTTGGCCGAACGTTCGAACAGCACAAATTGCTGGCACTGATCCAGACGTTTCTTGCGTTGAGTCCAGTGCTCAAGCACCTTGTTTTCTTGACTCAACAGCTTTTCTAAAATACCTTTGACGCGACTTTCGTGATTACTGCCAGTGTTTGAATAGCTGTAAAATTGCAAACTACGAGTTGTGTACTTTAAAAACGTTTCAGCTGTACGCCTGGCCAGAGTACATGCCTTGAGAAACGCCTCCTTCTGTTCTTGGTGCTTGTTAATCAGCTGCGAAATGGCGGTAGCTTTATCGATGTTAGGTTGCCCGGTAGCACACCAGTCCTCATCCCGCCTGTACTCTCTTTCCAAACTATCAAGCACAGAACAAACTTGCTCTGCGGTCTTGTAAAAATTCAAACTTGCCGTTACGAGTTTGTGACGTTCTTCAGCGCAAGTCACCAACTGTTGCCAGCGCTTGGTGACCTCCTCTGATATCTCCCTGATGCTCTGTGGATCGTAGTGATTGGCGTTGATAAGAGCGTCGGCCCTGTACTTCACCTGAACCGCTGAGGTATGCGTTTTCTCTATGGCCACTTGGAATTGTTCGTGTTCTTTTTTCAACAGCTCAGCGTCTGCTAGGCTGTTGGGTATGGTAAAGCTGGCCATTAGCATCGATTCACCGTTGCGGATCCAGCTTATGACTTGGTTGGCGTCGTTTTGGAACTGGCCCAGCTGGATGCACTGCTCCAGCTTGATGCGCTTGACTTCGGCGAGGTCCTCCAGGTCCACTTCACGATCGTGGAGAAACTCGAGCAGGACCTGGACGCGGGTTTGAGCGTTGTACTGGGCGTCGGCCATGACGCAAACGCCCGAGTTTTCGAAGACCTGCACCAGATCCTGACCCTGCTGAAGCACCTGGTAGGTTGTGTTCTGCATCTGGCTGACGCTCTCGTTGTGGAGGCGGAGGTATTGTTCGGCTTTTGCGATGTCGCGAGTCAGTTCGCTGTGCTGCAGCTCTTCGGACCACATTTCCAGTTGAGAGGATACCTGGAAATACATTTCTCTTATTACCTACTGAATTTGTTTGGTATTCAGATTTTACTAGACACTTATTATTTCTTGTTGGTTACTACTTGCAGTGGATCTCAAGAAGGGTTGAGGCCATTCAAACTGGGTATTAAATATACACCGTATGAATTACAGCGTGTAAATGAAGCACAGAATTTTTGCATCATCTTATTATTTTACAGTATTCTAATGTAGATAGGTAGTCGAACTATTTCGTCCCGAAAATTACAAACTTATGTGAACGGTCTGTGGAAATGAAATGCAGCAATTCAAGTCATGCACTGCAAATGCAATGCCCTATCGGAATTGAACTTTGATTAGTTGTATGTACCTTGTAAACTGATTACAAGGTAATCAGGTGATGAGTAGGGGAGAACTGTATACCTTACCTCGGGACACCGTGTACCTCGCTACATTCAAAATTTAAAACGTCTATGTACTCGTAAGTACTTCATGTCAACGTACTTCCACACTTTTGCTTTTTTCGCAGTGGTAAGTAGCTTTACTAACTGTCTCAAAAATTCTTCTTTCGTAAAATCTCAATCCTCAAACAAATAAAATAGAAACTCAATAGAAGGATTATGTTATGACAAGTGGCATAATGTGCTGAAGGGGTACTGTTATACAATGAGGGCTCAAACAAGGAGCTGTTTGAGGAACTGTCCTTCCTTTATAAAGTCGAACTTTATAAAACCAAGTGTACATACAGGCAACAGTCATCATGTCAAATGGAGAGAAGGGTCATTCTTTCGGTAATGAATAGGGTCTTTGCGATTTTTAGCGCATTTTCAAAGACAATGATCTATTTTGGCCGATTTGTCTGTCTCTTTCAGTCTGTTGTAGCGTACTTTCATTAGAGATTACATATATATGAAAAACTATAAATTCTAAGATCAGATATGTATGTCTGTTTTGTCTGTGTGTAGTGTACCTACAAATTTCTGCAGCTGAACTCCTTCTTGAGGAATAAAGTTATAGCCCTGAAACTTTTTGCGATGGATAGCTTATGCCCGGAAGAGTGGCCATTGGTAAATGGGATTTTTTCCAGTTATGACGCCATCTTTAGCTCGGCATCAAGATATCGGCATGATTTTCTTTTAGTTAGTAGAAAAATAGTAGTTATACAGTTCTGTTCTTGATGAATTTTCAACTTCAGTACTTGAGGATAACATCAGTTGAATGACCATCATTTCGGTCAACGCATATTTAAATCGAAGCCTCAACATAATGATGAATTCATAACATGCTGAAATTTTCCGTAAATGAACAAAAACACTAAACGAAAACTTTGGAGTAACCTCTTATCAAAATCAATAAATGGAAACTGATGGAACCTCTCCTAGATTTCTGTAAAATTTTGAATTTCGTTAGATTTTAGACCATAAAATAGATTTTTTGCAATATTTCCAAAACAGTTGTATCACTCCCTAGCCCCATTTCAAGATAATCTTATTTTTCATTTCTTAACGCATAAATGAGCCCACCTAGTTTTGAGAACGAGGAACTTGTTGCGACTGAAATGTTATAGTTTATAAACGGCGAGTAAAAACACTCAAGTTTTTTGTCAGCAGCCGAATATGAAAATATGTAGTGTAAAAACAAAGTACACAAAACATCGTTGACTTATCAGACATTAGATATTTACTTCATATGTAAACATCTGTAACAAAAAACAAGGTATTTTGTTATACCTTCTTCATAAGCGGCCAAAATTTGCTCTATTCAAATTCGAATATAAAATATACGATTCCATGGCTAATCCAGAGAATAAACAATTGAAAAAACTAGGTCAAAGTAAAATCCCAAGAGCTATATCGCCGATGGGTACACCCCCTAATACATTGGTAACTAAACTTTGTTTCTACGAACTGAACGTTATAATTATTTTTTTCAGAAACACATTTCTTTTGACAAGGACATTCCGAAACGGAAGGAATTCGTAAGACACCAATTCATGTCTTTAAGGTTACCGTCACCGAGAACACCTCCAGCACCAAAATCGTCCCCAAAACCGTGCATTCCATCTTCGCACGCGATCAGCAGCACCGCCACGAGCTTCAAACAGAAAGTTCTCAGATTTTGCCATCTCGCTAAGGCGGCACCTCCGCCCAAGCCTAGGCCTGCAAAGATGGTCAATACACCTTCGAAAAATTCACAGAAGGTTGAAAAATTCGAAAAAGAGTTGGAAAGCGTCGTCGCTTACAACGAAAGGACCAAAAGGGCGCTCGAGGTTCAGAATGAGCTACTGAAGAAGTACATGTGGCAAATATCCGAACTGAAAGAAGTCGTGCAGTACCTAAATGCGGAAGTGTACGTTTTAAAAACGCAACAGGAGGAGTTCGAGAAAAAAGGATTGAGTGTAAATCCGGAAACTGTCGATAAATTGTACGAGTTCCTAAAGGACCTGAAGGAGAGCAAAATGTGTGGAATCGGAGAACCAGAGGAGGACGCGAAAAACACATGGGGCTATTTCGAAGGTTGTTGTGACAAAAATGATTTGTTTTATAGACTTGCACTTTCTTAGTCGATATTTATGTAGAGTACTTACTACAATTTCTGTTGTGTTTTTTACAGTTTTAATCGAGGTTTTTATTAAACGTTTCTTTAGAATTGGCTACTAAAGAAATTGACAGTGCTTTAATTGTTCTTTTACCCCGTATCCCGTATATAAGGAAGTGCTAATTGATTTTTTCACGTACGTAATGCATCAATGCTCACTATGCAATTTGCAATATATCTTCAAGTAATTATCGCGAAACTTGGAAAATAACGGCGTACCCTGGATTCAACAATAAATCAGTCTTCATATTACAACCACCTTTCATTGTTCACACGCGAGGTGAAGGACTTCTAAAGCTTGGAGTACTAGGTAGATAATTGCATTTAGTTAAATTTGAGTTTCTGCAGCTTTGACTGCATTTTTCTTATTTCAAAAGTAGTATGAGGGGCTCGAAAAAGGGGTGATCTCTGTGAACAAGCGGTCGACAAAAGAAATTCACAATTTAACTGGGCAAGAGTCGCGCACATTTTGGTTTTCCGGTAAATTTTCTGTGTTTGAGGAATTACTGCGACATGACAGAACTTTAGCTGAAATCACCGAAGCAGGTCGATTTGTTTATGGGTCGATTTTATATTTGAAGGATCCAGCTTCCTGTCATTAATTTACTCATTTTAGGCCAGTGCCGAATCTAGAGTTTTCTTCAGGGGGTGCAAAATCCAATTTTGCCGCCCCCCATCAATATGCGAAAAGCGAAGGGGGCCTGGGGGGGAAGGGGGCCCTATCAGCGCCGCAGACAAAGATCGACCTCGAAAGGGACTATTCGAGCATAATACCCCCCTCCCCCATAAATTTTCCCAATATGAAAACATACCAATTTCTGAAGTAGGTACTGCGGAACTTTTTTTTTACTCCCTTCTCAATTAGGTACTTTACTTTTCTCCATAGGTGATGGTTTTTTGTCTTTGCGTAATCGATCTTTGAGCAGTGTGCTGTGGCCAATTGTTTTGTTTATTATCAAGATAAAAAACATATAATAACATTTCAGTTTTCCAGTTTCAGTTTCTTCAGGCGCAATTTTGTTTCGGCTCAGCTTTCGGCGCTAAATTGGGTTGATAGGTCCAAACTCCACTGTCGACCACCTGCCACCCATGCGCGCTGTTGCAACAATTTCTTTTGAGATTGATTATCTTTTTCGGAAATCGTATATTTGAATACCCCCACAAAAAGATGGAGAGCAGAATAATACTTCAATTTTTTTCTTACTGACACAAAATTAGATCTATTTTTGCTGTCCCTTCATTTTGTACCCCCCTAGATCCGGCGCTGTTTTAGGCTAACCTCCTAGGGGTGAACAGTTACCTCTTCACTGGCAAACGATTAACACAGGTCAAATTTCATATCATTTGAAATGGTTTTCAGTGCTCCTTCCAACAGCGGTTAGCTTTTTCAATTCAAGATAGTAGGTAGTTCTTGAGAAAATGTATTTCAATGTTTGAGGTAGATTGAGGCTCAGTAGCGCATTTTTTTCGGGTGGATCTACATAATGATAAACAAGTTTTCCTAAAATCGGTTGACTTGAGAGAAAGTCAATATGGCGGGCCAAGATGGCAATGGGTGGTATGATTAAAAGAAGTATTTACTTTTACTTCAAGTAGAAGCTTTTACTTCGTAGTATTTTGTGAAGCATAATCCTATACATGAAGTAAATACTTCTATGAAAAGTAATTACTTCGCCTAGAAGTTGTTATCACAGTGATAAACTTCAACGTTAACGTCACCTGAAAAGTCTTTCGTTCTGAACGTGATCCTGGCTTTGAATCCATTTTGTGGCCAGTATGAGTTTGAGTAGAGACAAAGAAAGTGCCAGCGAAAACGGTGTAGCAAAAAGCGAGAAAGATAAGGATCTGCAGATGGCCTTTGTGATGCTCTTGCAGGACCGCAAAATCTTGCGGGACAAGGGGAAGGCACCAGCAATAAAAGCAAAAAAGATAATGCAGCCACTGAAATTGCAGAAATGTATAGTGGAAACATCAAAAATAAGAATTTCGATGCAAAAAGGGTGGGTTTCAAACAATTTTATTGGCGACCTCTTTGATAATTTTTCAAACCATTTTTTTTGGACTACCAAGTCTGCAAGTCTGCCCCAAGCCAACTTGAAAACCGGGATTGCCTAAACGCCTGAGGAAAATCTCCATTTTGGTTTTGTTGCCTAGAGCTGCCCCTCCTCTTTCCACGTGAGTCCCCAAGAATATGGACATATTCTGCATCCACTGCACGTTGTGTTTGTTGAATCTAAGTATACATCTGTTTCACAATTCCTCCTCTTGGCTTGGAGGAGAGGAGAGGCTGAAAAGTTGAAAATGAAAAAGAACTGACCAATACTTTCTACATTGCGCTCCTCCATAACGCCCTTGTTTTCCAAACTTCTCTACAGTTTATTCCGAGACTAACAAACGTGGACATTTGACCACTTTTGAATTGAATTTCAAATGCGAAGTTGCTTCTTGATCAACTCCAGCAATACTATAGCATTTACTTCACCTCGAAGTAAATACTACACAAAATTAGCATAAGCTGTAGTATTACCTTCTATTTACTCGAGTACATAGGGTGGAGTATGAAGTAAGAGCTTCTACTTCTTACTTTAGTTTTTCTTCAAGTAGAAGGTGAAGTAAATGCTACGGGATTCGAAGCACTTACTACTGAGTGAAGTATTTACTTGAAGTAAAAGTAAATACTTCTTTTAATCATACCACCCAATGGATCGTTCCAAATTTCATCTAAATCGGTAAGGTAATACGAACGTTCAATATGACGGTCTAAGATGGCGTCACAATTATGCTCAATCTCCACCTTTCCAGGCAGAAGCTATCCATCAAAAATGCGCTGAAGAGTCAACAGAGTTCACTTTTATTTAATTGTACTTATTGGGCTTCTAATCCCTAATCACCGACGCCTAATGTATACACAGCTCAACAACTTAACGTGTTCTGTTACCCGCGCCTCTGGCCACATCCAGGAACCTTAGTTTCCGTGCTTTATTTACATAGTCAAGAAACCAAATCACACCTGCCACGTGTTCACATGAACCAAGGGTTCAAGCATATGTTTTGCAGGTACAAGAATACTACTAGTTTATGATCTCCGTCATCTTTATTCAAATCCTTCTGATCCCCTCCCAACATAATTGTGGTACCTCACAATCGCTCTAACCAAAATGAAGGCCCCAGTTTCCTCGATCGGACAGAATTATCTTGAAGAATTAACAGCTGGATTCTACCAAATTCATCTCGCTTCATCGTATATTGAAGACAATAAGCTTTGAAAAGAGGCAAAAGTCGAAACTCTCGACTTCGATGAACTTATGGAAGGACGAGCCTAGTTTCATTCGTGAGAAGGTTCATTCACGCTTCCAAAACACGATAAAATAATAAGGATGATGGTTTAATTCAAATTACGACCTTATCATCATCTGAGAAGACTACTTGCTGCTACAATTTTAGGCAAACCACCTAGGAACTGTGGACGAAAGTAGTTTCCTCAAACCACAAATAGGTACCCTTCTTCAATGCGTCTTGATTGGGTCAGAGATGCCAGCAACAGACAACGGTGAAGTTTACTGAGCTAGAGCCAGAGACCCACTGACTTCCTTAATAGAAAACTCTAAAACTGAACTTGAAAAAGTTGCACTGCTGCAAAGAGCTTAAAAAACATTTCAAATGATTTGCAACTCGACCTACATATGTTACTTATAAAGATGGGGTGACTGACTGTCCCTAAGGGGTTAACTTGAATAAAAATGATTGAATTTATGTCAGAAAGCTGGATCCTACAAATAGAAAACCGACCTGATTCGGCGATTTCAAAAAAAATCTTGCCATGTCTCAAAATAATTCTCCAAGCATATCGCTGGGACACCCTTTCGACCCCCTTTCCCCTGTGGGAAAGGAGCTGGTCATACAAATCGATTACCTTAGACATCATCTCTTTTGTAAACAGAAAGCTACAGAATATAAAAATTTCAGCCAAATTGACCGACGACCAATTTAGGTACCTACCCATAAAATGTGGGGGTACAAAGGACACAGGAAGCAAAAATATTGTAAATGGATCCTACTTTCCTACTTACAGACCAAAAGCCTACTGTTGGTATTCAAAAATTACCTCGAGAGCGTCCCTTTCGAACAACCGCAATCGAAGGCAGAGATCCAGACGCAACTTCCTAGCAGCCCAGAGTTCTTCGAGATCACTTCTTTGCTTGGCCAATCTGTCGAGAGCTGATTCAACCGCCGAGACCGAACCAGTCGAGTCCATTTCACCCACGGTTCTGAAACACAATAAACGTAAGTTTGTACATGACGGACAAGATATTATATCAAAATAAGAAAACCAAAATAGACCGACATTCCAATCGTTTTCATATATTCGAAATGTAGACTACTTTAACCGTTATTGACATCTAGCATCCTTATATGCCAAGAACTCATCAATCCTGCAATTATTACTACTACTATTATGCTAATTTCTTGAGTTCTAGACGCAGGATGTTCTAACGCTAACGCCACACTGGGTTCATCATCAACAAGACCGATGAATGGCATTCAAGAAGTTGTGCCGTACATAAATAAAATTGTAAAATGGAAGCACAAAAGGACACTGAGGGATATCGCGCTTCTGAATAATAAACAAACAATTCTGGTAAGTGGCGACGCTTTCTTTTATGCTTTGCCAGATCATGGCTTCAAGAAAACTGAGTGAAGCAGCAGGAAGTCCCTGATTAGTTTGTGTTTATCTACGATGAGAACGACAACGCATTTTCATGGAAATTCGAGATCAATGCACCGCTATAAAGATCGTGCAAGTATAATGAAGACATAAGAATGAGATATCTGTTCTAATTCTAAATAAAGTGCCCTCATGTAAGGGAATAATGCTCCCACCCAGCTGGAATCACGACAAATTGAGTTGTTGTCCTCGTATATTCCGCGTCTTTTGAATAGCTATGCTAGATTTGGATGTGTAGCGGAAGAATATAAAATGCAATATCAAGTGGCGATGAAAAACTGAATGAGGCTGAGAATTCCAGATTTACAAAAAAAAGCCAATTAGCATAACTCGTAAATTATGCTGGCATTTGTCATCAAATTATTTTTTATGTCACGTCTGTGCTCGTTTTCAATTAAGCCGTATAGTGCAAGCGGTACACCAGGATTATTAAATAAAAGTGGCATTTGATGATACAAGCAAGCCACTTTGCATATTTGTTGTCTACACTCATTAGAAAAATTTGACCCGCAGTTCCTAAAAATTCATCCCTTAGGACCCGAGATTTGGGGAGGGGGAGGGAATACTATAAAAAAATACCAAACTTTTTCATCCAAACCTGCTGAGGCGTGTTTGCTGTCAAAACTATATAACTCAGACCTCCTCGATACAATGACAATGTCAAAACTCTCGTGCGGTCACCGGAAGTCGAGTTAAATCGTCATCTTCGAAAATTAAAGCTGAAGGTCAAAATTACAAAGTAAGCGTCAATTACCCATATGTTGGATATCGATTCTTAGGTTTTCGGGGCCGCTGAAGACGTATGAAATGAAACAATAACGATTGGGTACACCGTTCGCCCATATGGTCTACCCATGGGCCCAGAAGTCAGGCAAGCGAGAAAAATCCTACAAATTTTCGAAAATAGAAGTGAAATAATAATGTGAAATAGCTCCAGTCTGTATTTGGTGATGATGCTGTATCAGTTGTCCTATGTGAGATTCATGATGTTCACCTGTGAGCTGTCAAAAATCCAAAATGGCGCCCATTTAAAACACTCAGGGGAATAATTTATCGTGATTTTCTTCAGAAAGCTCCTATGTGTCACTCGCTAAGCACATGTTGTTCATCAGTGAACAACGACTAAGAAAGGTCCTTACACTATTGGTGGTATCTTGCATCGTTTAAAAGATATCCGCCACGAAACTGTTTTGGAACCGTTTTTGGACAATAGATTGAATACTTGAATAGGAGGAAAAACTTTGCATGTAGAATTGAAATAACCGACCTAAAGATATTTGCTTTGTTTCATGTAGTCATGTTTTATGGTTTAGATTGCGTGATCTGTCATTCCTGGTATATGGAGGGTTATAAATTCAAGATGTCCGCCGCTGTAGGGTTATTCAGAAAGTTTCATGCTAATTGTGTCCAAAAGCGGAGAGGGGGCGGAAAAACTCAAACATGGAAGGTCTACAAACGATAGGTTAATGCATTTGATCCAAAGTGCAAAATATCGAAAATACAAAAGATCCAAAACGCAAAATGTCTAAATTAAGTACAAAAGATTCAAAGTACAAAAATCGACAGTACAAAAGAGCTGAAATTCGAAAGATCTATAGCACAATTCGTACAATGTAGAAAATTTCAAAAATATAAATGGTTTTGAGTTTAGGTACTCCCTTTTCTTCAAATCCACCAATGAGAAAGTTGCTTTTTTTGACTCACCAGTTGAGGAGCTGGCTTTTGACTCAAGTTGCCTCCTCTCCAAACCTATCAAAAGGAGTTGGTTTTTGACTCAGATTCCTCCTTTCCAGACCCACCAGATAAAAATTGCTCAATGATTCAGGTTTCCTTTATCTTTTCAGACCCTCTAGATATGTCTAGACTCTAGAGTCGTCGACTGAGTCTTGCTTAGTAAGTTTGAACAAAAAGAGTAAACTCGAGTCAAAAAGCAGCTTCTCATCTGGTGGACTTAGCACAAATGGAGGAAACTCAAGTCAAGAAGCATTTCCTGATCCAGTGGATCTGAAAAGAAGGAGGAAACTTGTGACCCTTTCTATTTTTGGTGGTTTGTATTCATATTTTGGGCCTACTGTATATTAGACATATTAGATTTACATCTTAGGTACTGTAACCATTTGTATTTTAAATATTTTGCGTTTTGGATCAAACGCATTAGATATTTTCTTAGATTTTTTGTAATTGGATCTTTTTTCCGCCACTCTATTTCCTCCTGTTTTCTGCAACAGTGTAACATTATTGAATAAAACGGTGGCAAAGCGAAAGATTTTTTCATTAGTTTTTATCATGTAGGTGTCATTTTTCAATTAAAATTTCACGTAAGTACATTTTTACTTTAGATAAGTACCTAGGTAGGTAGTTGGTATATCTCTCAAATTATTGAAGAAATAAAAATGTGAGGAACTCTTTGGAAATACATAAGCAATGTACAGGTGCGATAGATAATTATTATTCATCGAAATCCAACAATAAAGTTGGTATGAAATTTTCAAACCCACAGAGGCGGATATCTTGGATTTATGACCCTCCACACATAGACCAGGAATGACAGCTCACGCAATCTAAACTATAAAACATGACTACATATAACAAAATAAACATCTCTAGGTCGGTTATTTCAATTCTACATGCATAGTTTTGGTTCTTACTATTCAAGTATTCAATCTATTGTCCAAAAACGGTTCCGAAACAGTTTCGCGGCGGATATCTTTTAAACGATGCAAGATACCACCAATAGTGCAAGTAACTTTCTTAGTCGTTGTTCACTGATGAACAACATGTGCTTATCTAGTGACACGTAGGAGCTTTCTTAAGAAAATCACGATAAATTATTCCCGTGAGTGTTTTAAATGGACGCCATTTTGGATTTTTGACAGCTCACAGGTGGACATCATGAATCTCACATAGAACAGCTAATACAGCATCATCACCAAGTACAGACTGGAGCTATTTCACATTATTATTTCACTTCTATTTTCGAAAATTTGTAGGATTTTTCTCGCTTGCCTGACTCATGGCCCATGGGTAGACCATATGGGCGAACGGTGTACCCAATGGTTTTTGTTTCATTTCATACGTCTTCAGCGACCCCGAAAACCTAAGAATCGATACCCAACATATGGGTAATTGACGCTCACTTTGTAATTTTGACCTTCAGCTCTAATTTTCAAAGATGACGACTTAACTCGACTTCCGGTGACCGTACGAGAGTTTTGACATTGTCATTGTATCGAGGAGGTCTGAGTTATATAGTTTTGACACCAAACACGCATCAGCAGGTTTGGATGAAAAAGTTTGGTATTTTTTTGAAGTATTCCCTCCCCCTCCCCAAATCTCGGGTCCTAAGGGATGAATTTTTAGGAACTGCGGGTCAAATTTTTCTAATGGGTTTAGACAACAAATATGCGAAGTGGCTGGCTTGTATCATCAAATGCCACTTTTTTTTGCGTACCGCTAGCACTAGTAGATCTCTGAGTGTGTGTGAACGCACACACACAAGAGAATGTTGTGCAAGTATCAAGCGCAAATAAAGCAGCGGCAATTTGTAAGCGTCAGTCAGTCACTACCAAATTATGCGTCGGTTGTACAAATAGCACCAAGCTTAATTTTTTTTTTCAACTATATAATTTACTAAAAACAAGAAAACGCCGTGGAGCTGAATTAGCTAGCATCCAATTATACATATACACGCTCCATTAACATAGCTTTCCGCAAAAACGATTTCTGTTTTGTGTGCGCGTCGGTTGGCTAATTAATCCGCTGCATTTCTTCTAATTGTTTATTTTGTTTCAGATATGCTTTGTGATGCATAACAATGAACCATTGATTCATGACTTCGGGCGGAGCGGACGGCCGGCGTTACAATGAACCTACTAATTAGGATTTACCGTTTGCACATTGACATTTTTGCCGAATACAAATACAAATCACCCAGAGAATTCCATATTTGCTTCCATATTTGCATCTTCAAATGGGAAAAGCTCCCCATTAAAAATAAGTACTCGGACTGCGTGATGCCGCACCGCTTTTACTGCATCATCAGGCCAATCTTACAAAAATAACCTAATTTCTTTTGGAACAGCGCAGCGGTGTAGTTTTTATAGGAGAAGCAAGAAAGGTTTATATCGAATTTGGAATTAACAATGCTTGATTGTTTCTTAATGTACCGCATGTAAAGCACTGACCGCTGGCGCTAGTTTCTTTATCAGATGTCCTGAATAGAAGTCATAAAAACATAGAAACGAGGACCAGTATGTTTTGTTCATACAATGACGAGCTAACGAAGCAGTGCTGCCTAAATTGAATCCAATAATGCAAGAAGGTGTTGACTCATTATTTTTTGTTGAAAACCATTTTTCTTGATGCTGTATGAATTCCGTCAATATTTATCGAATTTAATTTCAACAAAAATATCCTCGAAAATATCGCTTCGACACCTTCTCAGCGTAATGGCCTGAAAAATTGAGACGCACATCATTCTTCGGTGATTGAGCAATTAATTGCTGGAACTGACAACAGATCAAAATTAGCGAAAGAAATCGCTTGAGTAGGACTGATGATTTTTTTCCTGTCATTAATCACCAATCGCGTGCAGAGCGGTTTTTCATTCCCCAACTGTGTCCCAACCACCGCATGTAGCCCAAATTCCACCTGAAGTTTCTCGTACAAGACTCTATAAAATATAAATTGTATCGTCAAAATAGCCGCACGGAAACTTCTAAAATTCATGCAGCAGTGACCTAGTAAAACTGAAACGAACTAAATGCGACTTTCCAAAAGGAGTTTCCACCAAAACAAAGAACTTTAGGACCGTAGAAACCCGATAAGCACCAAGAAAACATAATTGATGATCGACCCAGATTCGAGCAGATTATGAAAAATAATGCATTAAACACCATTACTCCTTCATGTGCCCAGAATAAATTCGGAGGAGACACGCAAGACCGATCACAAGCGCGCCAAACACCATTTGCATTTTTAAGGATGCATCAATCAGAATGCTTTGTTACGTATACGTGTCGTGAATATTCAGAAATAGCGATGCTCTTGAAAGCCGAGAAGCAAAGACATTTGCATCGTCCGCCTAGGATGTATTCCCGCACCATGCTTAATTAAATCGGAATATAACATTCTTTTTATGTCTTGCTAATAATTGAAGAAAAAATGTCTGGCTTCCAGGACTTCCGAGAGGAAGAATTCAGCACTGGGAGAATGCGGGAAGGGTGCAGCCCGAGGGGACCGAAGTTTACCCCCAACAATGTTTATGCAGCGACGACATAAAAGAGCCTATTCAGATATTGAAATACTTCAACCACTGCCTCTGGTTATTAAAGCAGTCCTGAATTTAATCGTCCTCCAATTAGGGCATAGTATGTATTACCGCGAATAATTGCAAGCATCTGTCAATTAGCGTTGTTTCGAAAAATCTCTAACCTGAACCCGTGTTTATCTCTATTAGCAGATATCAGATACATACTACATATTTAGTATTTAGTAACGACTGGATGTTCTTGCCTTCAAATCCATCAATTATGAAATCATAGTCTTTATAGTAGCATCGGTGCGAAGAGCTTGATCAGACCAATCAATATTGCATAAAACTCGCAGTTTGAGGCAATTTGAAAAATTCTAATAATTATCACGTTGAACATAATACAGTGCTCAACAATTGAAGTGGAACACCTGAAAATTTTGGTCAAAATAAAATGGTCGTATTTTCTTAAGAAAAAACCAAATTGCAATGAGCTTTTTTTCCTGGGCAGCTAATATCTTAGACTACCTCATGATAAAATTCTTTCTTGTTGCAAGCTTGTCATAATATTTATACAGGGTGAAGTAGTGAGGTCCTGCAAAAAATATAAAGTTTGCACCTCTCCCGATTTGCGAAAAAAATTTTTTGAATTTTTTCAACTTGTTCCAGAAAAATATTGAGCCCATACCTCGAAACGGTTTTTTGGGTTTTTGCCTAGCTGTGTTGATTACAGGGTGATCTAAAAAAAGTGATATTTTAGACTTTCAATGATAACTTCTGTCATTGTTATCCGATTTTTAACATCTTCAGCTCATATTGAAGCTGATACTTCAGGCGAGAATGTTGTAAGGTCAAAACTTATTGAAAACATTAATTCGATGTAAGGGGACGTATCAGAAGTGACCTGAATGCGAAACAGCTTCCGAGTATCTGTTTGATGAAAGACAAAAACAAATTGAAACTTGTCCTCAGAGGATCCGCTAATTTGGACCATTTCGATCTGCATCTCGCTTTAGTTGTCTAAGAAATTTCCGTAGTAGAATCAAAACTTGACTGCGTGTTTTCGCGAAAAAATCGCATCCCTTATTTACCTGAAGGCGGCCGTAATCCAAGTTACAAAATTCACAACAATTCCAAAGATTCTCCTTGACAATAAAACACGTATACCTGCCAGTTCTGAGTTTTGTAACTTGGGTTACGGTCGCCTACAGGTAAATAAGGGATGCGATTTTTTCACGAGAACACGCAGTCAAGTTTCAGTTCTACCACGGACATTATCTTGGACAAGTAAAGCAAAAAGCAGATCAAAATGGTCCGAATCAGCGGATCCTTTGAAGACGCGTTTCAATTTGTTTTTATCTGTTATTAAACGGAAACTCGGAAGCTGTTTCGCATTCGGGTCACTTTTGGCACGATCCCTTATATTGAATTGTTGTCTTCAATAGGTTTTGACCTCAGACCGTTCTCGCCTGAAGTTTCAGCTTCAATATGAGCCAAAGAAGTTTAAGATCGGATAACAATGAAAGAAGTTACCATTGAAAGCCTAAAATATCACTTTTTTGAGATCACTCTGTAATTAACAGAGATAAACGAAAATCCAAGAAACCGTTTCGAGGTATGGGTTCAAAATCTCTCCAGAACAAGTTGGAAAAATTCAAAAAAATTTTTTCGCGGATCGGGAGGGGTGCAAACTTTACATTTTTTGCAGTACCTCACTACTACACCCTGTATAAATGATATGAAAACCTTGTAACCAGAAAGAATTATGTCATGCTGTAGTCTAAGACATTAGCTGTCCAGGGAAAAAAACTAATTGCAATTCGGATTTCTCTTGAGAAAATACGACCATTTTAATTTGACCAAAATTTTCAGGTGTTCCACTTCAATTGTTGAGCACTGTATTTACAGAGTTATCTGCCGAGCCCGAGCCCGAGCCGCGAACAAAGACTCATCTCATAGAACTTGAATGTCATCATTGTGGTAAAGTGAATTTCAAAATTAACACAATTAGGCGTTAGAAATGCGGAGATGATAATTCGGTAAACATTTGAAATTTAAACTGTGTGCACGGAAAAAAAGCAGGGCGACTTATTGACGAGAAACTGTCAATTTCTTGTGGATGGTCAACTATGCACCTCAGGCGATGCATGTATGATTGATTGATTATCTTCGTTGTTGCGCAGCTCAGAATATATTTCCATCAAGTAGTTTTGTTACGTGGACTGTTAACTAAAGTGTTATTGTAATGTAAAATAAACCGTCGACGTCTAGACAGCAAACGAAAGATGAAGCGTAAGTATAGAAACTGTTGAGAAAGATGAGCATGAAGAAGTGTAAACCTTTGGTGATCGCGTGGTCATTTGCGGAAGTTCTTTTAAAATAGGTCGGTTCGCTTGTCTAAAACAGTGACAGTGACTAACAACAGTTACAGCCAGAAAGTATAGTGTCAGGAAGTTAGGGGGGTACGCAACGTTGTCACTGAAATCCACTTTTCCCATGAGAGAAATCACTTGCGCGCATACCCGTGAGCGCATACTACCGCTAGTACTTACAAACGGCTACTACAAACCGCTAGTTTTGGGTTCACAGGTATCCGCTATGTGCATTCAGTCGAGTAGCGACATCTAGCTACCGAAAACAGAATAAATGGGCATTATTCAGTTGCCCCAAAGAATACCCAAAAATCGATTTTTTTTCATATCATACCATTTGCTTAATTTTCTAAGTAGGGCAAATCCATCCAGAGAATATATGAAAGAATGAATACAAAAAAAAAACCAACATGCTTCGGAATCTTCTTCTTAGTGATGGTTCCTGAGTTATATGGGTTGACAGACTGAAACGACCTACTTGGAAAAAAGATAGGTAGGCCATACACTAACTGCTGAATACTATACGGACTTTGCATTTAAGGTGTAAGTATTGTATTGACCACAAAGTAATGAGTTTAGTACTGATCTCTTGAGAATTCAACGGGCTACATTTGCTTCACTGGTGTTTGTGTTCTAAAGGTAATAGTTAACAAGATATTCAGAAAAAACGAAAATTTTCAAGGATGACGCTCTTTTATTGATCCTAAGAAAATCCAAGCCTTGGAAATTTTGGGAATTTTAGTATGTTATTCTACGTCATGCATCGATCCACCTTTCGTCAACTTCCGAATTTATTTTCGGTTTGACCCGATTTTTGCTTAATTTGACTGGACTATCAAGGTGTTCAGGCATTTTCATTTCTTTATCTTTGCAGACACTCCATCAAGTGAAACAGTCTTGTGATGATTCGCAACCCTCACTTTCTGCGCATTAATTATGCAACATTCAGTACAAACATTTGAAATGAATTGTTGATTTATAACGTTTTTACTGTGCCCTGTTGTGCCCACAGCGGTTTGCCATTCCATAGTGACATGTTTTTTTTTTGTTTTTTTTTTAAATACCACGACAGGTGTGTGTGTGTTCTAAATTATTGTAATCACACCTTTGCAAATAATAGGCATCAATAAATAAACCGGTGGTTAAATCATGATCACCCACTCGCGGGCTAACCAGATTACCAGATCAATGTTACAAGTTTATAACATCGAAACGCAATGACAAGGCTAATTCAAAACAACGGAGTCTTGTTTGCGTATAAACTGCAACAATAAGTCATGCCGAAATTTGAACAAACAAAACAAAAGCTGCTGTGTAGAGCCTGCAGCATTTTGACATACAGTGTGTTACATGTCTCTGAAAGAATGAGCATACCTAGTATAGATAAAAAATAACTAACTAGTAAGCTAAGGATAGGCGAAATATTCAAGTCGTGCATCAAGTGGCAAATGATAGTGTATTTGGGATTTTCAATGTGAAACGTGCTATCAGAAGTTCCTAAAACTCCTAAAGCCTATGGCAGTGGTTTAAAAATCCAATCTGGCCTTTTTGTGATATATTTGAGGCAGTTGTAATACCGGGTGATAACACACCTCCAGGTTTTAGGCGTTTTTAGGCTTGTATGTACGGTGAATTGTCGTGACGAATACACCTCTAGGTTCGATGTATTATCGCGTACATCGACAATTTTCACAAGGCAATGGTCGATGTCAAGCGACAATTCACCTCACTCCTTAAAATAGTAGGCCGTATAAGTGTATTACCACCAAGGTCATTGGTGAAAACACCCCTCCAGAATGACCAACCTTGAACATTCCAATAGTTTTCACTTTTTTAGGAAGATTTTCAGTGTTGTTCGGTTAATTGTCTTAACAAATACACCTCTAGGTTCGATATTTTATCGCTTACATCTCGATTTACACTCGGATCCCCTCGTGAAAATCCTCGATGTACCGATAATACACCTCACCTATCGGTGTATTACATACGATAATACACCTTACCTATCGGTGTATTACATAAAGAAAAAAATATCCCTTAATAAAATTATCCCCTTGAAAATCTTCAAGTATCGTGTTATCAATTGAATTCCTAATTTAGGCAGGCTGTGCCCTAGCCAAATGCAGCTTCGCGATCCTGATTTCAACCATGCCACAGCCTGCCTAAATAAATTGAATTGAAGACATGATATATTATCCATTACTTGAATTCTTCTTCTTTTTACGGGATTTGTGGGATGTAAAATAAGAAAAATTGAAATGTAAAAAGGTAAAAAACTTTTTCAAGGGATCTATCTGAGAATATTGCTATTATACACACAGGCTGGCCCAACGGAAACACAACAGAGGGGTTTTTGGGCATTTCATCTCATTTTTTTTTAAAAAGCTCGGTCAGGTCGATTTTTATCTCGAGGGGGACATCTGAAACATTGGCGAGTTTCTATCTTTAGCCCCCCTCACCCCCACTCATCTCAACTTCGAAATTTCAAATAACACCACTCACTTTGTGATACATCAAATTAAAAAGGATTAAATTCTCTTTCTGAAAAAATATTTCAATAATTTTTAACCCCACCCCCCTACTTCCAAAAATTCTTTGAGTTTCCAATTTAATATTCTTGACCTGTCAATTCTCTTCAGAACACAGTCAATGTCATCCTGCACAGCATCTTATTTCGTAACTTTCTTATTTCAAACATAAATCATGGTTGGCTTTGACGTCAAAAAAAAAGGAATTACTTCCCCGACCCACCACCCAACGAGGAGGGGAAGTATTGTGAACGCGCTAAAAAAAATTTCCGAGATGAAGACGGATATATCCATTTTGAGGTCCCCCAATACGATTAAGAACATTTTTGGAGTGATGTCTGTCTGTGTGTGTGTGTGTGTGTGTCTGTCTGTAACCTTCTACGATTACAGCCGTTGATCCGATCGACTTGAAATTCGGCATGCGGACATTGTTAGTGCCTGGAATGAGCCCATTAGTTTTTGGCTGTCATCTGTCAAACGGAAATGCCACTATCAAAGAATGACAGATATTATACATCACGGAACTTGACTTGCAATATACCGTTTAAGAGCCCATAAAAAAACTGTATTCAGAACAGTTAAAAGTTTTTCCCTCTGTCATCTGTTGAATAATAAAAAATGTCAAAGTTCAAAACTTTACCATTTAATTATTCAAAATCTATCAGATGGATTGGGACCAAATTTGGCAGCAAGCAACAAAACAAAAAAGAGTCAAATCAAGTCTGGAGTTGCAATCTTCCACCAATTTCCAGTCGAGTAATATGAATTTTCAAAATTTCTTCTAGCCGTTGCCACCTGAGAAGGCCCCTCGCCCGAATTTTGACCAGAACGACTCGCCTTTGATGCAGGACTCAACTCAAAAATTCATTACTGCTCGGCGATCAACTTTTTTTGGAAAAGTCAAACTGAATTTTCAAAATTGGCACGGTTTCGGTTTTCTGACGGTAATTTTTTCAAAATGAAGTCTGTATATTCCGTGAATTTGAAAAAACTACAATGCCAGCTTTGACATGCGTTGAGCCCCACGAAATATTCATTTTAGGTGCAGACATGCTGCAAATGAAAGTTGGAGAAAAGATTAAATTAATTTTTGGAAAGAAAATTTTCGAAATCGAACTCACGGTTTCCGAGATTTCATTTCTAGAAAAACCGCAAATTTTCCAACTTTTTATCCCGTGAACAGATTTTCACCGTTTTTTTTTCAAACAAGGGGTTACTGGCTTTTGAACACTTTCCAATAGTTTCTTCTCAATTTCCCGAAAATTTCCCTGTTGAAAATGTGAAACAGGCCTGGGTTATGGAAACCGGATTTGAATGATGGAGCTTAAAGTGAAGCCGTAATTGACGATCTGAACAATAAGATGATTTGGAAAAAGATTTGAGGTTTTTACGGAAAATTCGAATTTTCAAAATTTCCAATTTCCTGCAAATAATTTTCATTCTTTCTGTGATGCCAGTTCCAGATCGTTCACCTTCATCCATGTACCTACCATCCAATGCGTCTGACTGCCTCACTCGCTTTTCTTTCTACATAATTTTGGTTTCTTGTGAAAAACTGCAAATTTCTATAACTTTTTAGCTTGTGAACATATGTATTTATGCCAGCTTCTTTTAAACAAAGGGTAAGTGATTCTTGAACATTTTCAGGCAATTTCTCTTAAAATTCTCCAAGTTTCCCGAGAGTTTTCCACTTCAAAATGAGTAACCGGCCTGGTTTATGAAGACCGGACTCAAATGATGGAGCCCTTATTAGAGAAAATATCTCAATTCTTCAATCTTTCCCCAAAATTCCAACTTCTCACCCGAAGGGACGTCTCATAATAAAATTTCCATCCGTTCTTTGCTACTCGTCGGGGAAGTTTTGGGGTGACACAACCGATTTTTTTTAGCGGTCCAACTTTTGAAGTCCGTTCAATATTTGTTCTTGTTAACGGTAGTCTTGGCCCGCCTGCAAAACTGAATCTTGGAACAGTCAGCTGGCCGAAAATGGTCGTTAGTTTGGGCCTACTCTGTGGTTTGGGCCTTTAGTTTGACATTTTGACAGATTATGTGATGATATTCACGCAACAAAACCAAACCGTTCCAATATGTGAACAAATGGCCATATGTAAGTAAATCAACTGACCGGTCGGCCAATTTGATATCAGAACATACCACATGAACATACCTTGAAGACATGTTTTCGTGATGTTTAAAAAATAAAACATGACCGCCAATTTCTTTATTCACTTTTTTTTTGGTAATTATCCGCGTCAATTTTTTGAGGCATGACAAAGGAGGATAGAGACAAAATCGTCGTATTAGTAAACATATTTTAAGTTCCGTCTCCGCTGTTGCGAATAAGTTATCGGTGTTTCTGAGGCTTGTCGCTGCCTCGAAGTTTCATTCTTCTTTATTGCTATTTACCCACAAACTATTGTGTGTCTGTGCCAGTGAGAGCAGACCAATAGGATCACTCAAAACTATATCGATTATCCGTCACAAACATGTATGCCACTTCATCTCGTTGTCGTCCTTCTCCCATCAGGGCCGCCGAGAGGAGAGGAGGAGAGGGAGGAGGGCACACATCCCCGAGGCCCAGAAGAGGCCCCGAGCCCGCGATTGTTGCGATTTTTCAGATTCAAGTTTTTTCAAAATTAAAGCTGCATGAGGCCCTACCAAACTTTCGACGGCCGTATCTCCCATTTCCCAACCATCCATCCACCTACCTCAGTTCTTGCATCAAAGTCTCTCCTTGGGCTATGGTGGAGGCACAGGCATCTAGACTTTGTTCGCGGTGCTGCGCCGTCTGCTCCAGCAGCCTCTCGGTGGCCTCCAGGCTCTCGGCGATGCTCTCGTCGGCCTGCAGCTCTTGCCGCAGGTCGTCGACCCAGTTACTCAGCTCTTTCTCGTGGGTGTAAAATAGCACCGCCAGGTCTAGTCGGCGGCGCCTCTGCTCGACCCTGGCGGCGAATGACGTGACATGGGCCTCCAGCTCGTGGGCCACTGAGTAGATCTCATCTGGGTCGCACTCGCCGGTATGAGCCAATTCTTCAGCGGCCGCCAAGAGCTTATCGGCGTTAGTGTACGTGTTCTGCAACAAACAATTTTTTTCATTGAAAAACTTGACCAAATTGAACAAAGCAAAAAGTTATCCTAAACGGAATTGCTAATTTCAAAGTCTCATCTCATTCTTTCGGAAAGTGACAAGGGTCAGCCCAAAAAAGAGAACCCTAGAGGGAAGCAAGCAATAAGAAATCCATCAAGAAATCTCGTTACGACAGAGCAGTTTCTCTCATGTTTGCACGGCTCGTAACGTCTCTAGTTATTAGTTGGGCTTAAACTGAGAGAAATGTAATAAGCCAAATTGAATTACCCTCAATCGGCAGCGTGCATTTCCCTGCACTGAGCAGAACCAACAAAACAAATTGAATCGAACCTGTTTGCATGCTACCTATGTAATTTGAGGGAGTGCATGATCGATTACGTGCATCTTAATTACATTGCTTGTTTCTCGTTATATTTACAGCGTTGAAAGTTCACACACACAAAACGATGATGTCAACTCTTCAAATCTCATGTAATAACGCTGAATAATTGTACGTTTTCGTCTGCGCGGCCATTAAATGAAGCGAGCAGCACTCGGCATGTTAATAGATAAAATGGCCAAGTTAGAGCAACACTCATTAATTTTCTTATTATTCTCTGTGCGCTAATTAATTGCCAGGTCTCGGGGAAACAATGCTGCTGCGAGCTTGACACCATGTTGGCAGAGAAGGAAGATATGAGCAACACAAGGCAAACACTTTGATCGATATAACCGGGGAAATGGTCTTGGAAGGCGTCTCATTACCTTGTCCAATCTCGTTGAGAAAATTCTCTCTCATCAACATAAAGCTCTCTGTAGCACAGGATAGACGTTAAAAGATAATCGCATCTTTACCGAGAACTCTTTGCTCGGATTAAAAAGAGTTTTATTCGTTTTCCATTGTGCCGGCGCGACAGAGCTTTATGATACTTTGTATCAATTTCGCTCTCTATCTCGCGCTGATGAAGGGAGCCAGAGCGAAAGGAGAAAAAACCAAATCTCAGCCTGATGCAGCAAATTGCGTAAAAGCGCGAATTGATGATGTTTCCATCGCTTGCGGTACAATCTATCAACGTGAATGGGAGACACAATGCAGAAACAAACCCCAACGTTGTGCGGGGTTGGATGAAAACATCACGGATCCGACGTGACACCTGCTGCTTGAAATATTACGAGAGTAATGGATCGAGGAAACAAGGTTAAAAGTTTGGGAGTGAAATTTAGACGAGTTTGAGATTCGCAATTCATGTTCTCTGCCCCTGCATCACAAGCGGGTTTCCATAATCGAGAGTTTTCACACCCCCAACTTTCAGAGTGCAAGTAATAGGAAAGATCGAACCGTAGGCATTCCTACAACCGATCTTGAACTAATTGTATTGATTCATCACTTCGATGTTACTTTACTTTAGTTCAACTTATCTGTTCGAGTTCGTTTGCAGATTATCGAGTACTTGAACAAAAATTCATGAACGTGAACGTGGTTCATTCGTGAACCAACGGGACACGGCGCAAAATTGAGAAATCACTTCAGAATAATTGTCAAACCATTGCAAATGTTGTCAAGACTGAAAATCCAAATGACAATTTGCGGATTATCCGTAGAAAAGCGCTAAAGAACTGGATTGTCCGGGTGCAAAGGGCATATACACTCAAACGGAGACAAGCCCCGTGAGAAGGAAACATACACCAAATCCCAAACAGAGACACGCAGTAGGTATGTTAGTCGCCTCGTTCACGTCATGCATCGGTTCGATTTTGATTTTATTGTGCTCACGGCCTTTCCATTACAGTTTCTCATTCTTTCTTTCTTCAACGCCGGCTAAATTTCTTCATGGGCTGTGGTGATGATGATGTTTACACCACAATAATCGTGTATAACATGGAACATACAGACTCAAATTATGGAGCTCAAAATGAAGCCCTTATCAAGGAAAATATCTCAATTCTTCAATCTTTTTTTCAAATTCTAACTTCCCACCCGAAGGGACGTCTCATACGAAGTTTTCTATTCGTTCCTTGCTACTCGACGGGGAAGTTTTGGAGTGACACAACCGATTTATTTATTATGCGAAAATATGAGAACTGACTCAACTCAAGTTGATTTCGATCAGCTTCTTTCTTCTTGAGCTCGTTCTCTGGTGTCATAATTTTCTTGCCAGCATTCGTTAACAAGGTGCACCGCAAAAAGACTGAAATTACTAATACCAAATTCATCAGTCCTCTCTTCATTGTTGCCATCGACCAAGGACTCTGAATGCTCTTGGTAGTTTAGAATTATGATCCGGTGGCCGGTGGCTAGCTGTACTACTGACTAGTCAAAATCTGATGACGTAAACACTTGTTAAAAGCTTACAGCTCAACTCAACTCTCCGCTATAATCGTTGACAATAATTCTCAATCAAGATTCTAGGTAAGAATAGAATGAATTGTGCTCGTTCGCAGAACGTCTAGAGATAGCCTTATAGGTTTGTTTATCAAGAGACACGAAGCAATTAACTTTAATAATGCCGGGGATGACCCGACATCACTCAATTGTTGCAAATTTATGTAACTCCCATGAACGCTTGTCCATTACCAACGCTGGTGCAGCTTTAATGCCGACACGTTATTTCCATCGAGATAAAACTCGCAACTATGAAAACCGGGTGGAATGCAAATGACGCGAAGAAAATGCTTGTGTATCTGCATAATACAGTTGGCGATTCAATTATGCATGTGTGTGAGTACCTACAACCTATTCACTCCTCAAGGAATCGCACATCACTACACAGGCGCAAACGTAATTGATTGAGTTTTCAATTATCATTTTCGGCCAGAAGTCAAAGAGCATAACAAAGAAACGTAGCACCAGAAGGTAGATAGATGTTCAAAGGCATATCGCATAAAAACCTCCTCAAGCCCAAGTGCTGGAATTAAAAACATCCTCAATCTCCATAACAAGCAGCTTTTTACCGGCTCCTCCTCTTTGAAATGCCAGGAATTATCAAGCGCGAAAGCGTTACGGGAACGGGAGTGAAATATACAGTTAGCAATATCGATTGTGCTGCTCGCCTGGCAGGAGTGCGTCGGTTCCCCCAGGAGAGAGCCAGATCTGGATGAGGACTGTTGTCCAAGGTCAACGTCCAGCTGCCCCCGCATGGCCATTCCTCAACTGTTACCAACTACAAGCACACGGAGAGAGATATCACAAATTATTGACATGGCATTTTATTGCACTGACTCACGGAATACCACCACTTGTACAGTGGAACGAAAAAAGCTCAAGACCTGCGACAAGGTGGATTTCGGTATGAATACACACCGAGCACGTTAAATAGCGAAAGTGCTGGTGTTAAGAAGGAAAGTGAAATGACAGAAAATGCAGCGTGACACACACTAATGCGGGGATAATGCCCCTATCTGAACTGATTGCATGTTTATGGGCTGTTAGGGCTTAAATTCGATTGGACAGCGGAATTAGTGTGGAAAAAAGGCATTAAAATGGAAATGGGGGTTTGATACGAAGCAATACGAAGTTTAGTTTCTGTGCCTTTAACGTATGTAATCAAAATTATCGGGAGACCGATCCCTGATTTTATACACATATTTTAAAATATACCTTCATTTACATTTGGGTACATTTGAAGATTCTGATGAAGAATCCAAATTTATGATCTCTCGGGACCTCCGGAACCATGGTAAAACAAGTGGGTATGCCTTCACGTGCGTGAGTTTCAGTAGCGCATTTTCTCAAAGAGGCATATTGTGAACGTAAAGAAATTTGGTTGAAGGAGAAACACCATTCCTTGCCCACTCTCTTCATTCGTAACTCATTGTGATATGTTGTTATCAGAATGGGGTACTTGCCAATGAAATAGATTTGAATGAGAATTCTTTCACTCATCAATATTTTTTTGTTTGAGGGCGGGAGCTGGGAGCGGCGACTAATCAACAGTAGTCTATTCTTTCCCATTTTTAGTCGGCTATCCATATAGCGAAAGAATTAGATCGCTATGTCTTCGGGTTTATGTTTTCCATTTATCTCTTACTTTGAGGGCAGCGTGTGGGGGTGGCAGCATTCGGCAAAGTAACTGTTGCACAGTTTGAGTTAGGAGTTTCTAAATGTTTAAGGAAATATGACAATAAGTGAAAATTGTGAAAGTTGAATTTTTTTTGTTTGGGGGCGGGAGCTGGAGGCGGCGACTACACAAAAGTGGCCTATCTCTTCCCATTTTTAGTCAGCTATCTATATAGCGGAACAATTGGATCGCTATGTCTTCAGGGTTATGTTTTACATTTATCTCTTACTTTGGGGGCGGCGTGTGGGAGCGGCAGAGTTTGGCAAAGAAATTCTTCCACAGTTTGAGTTGGAAGTTTCTGAATATTTGAGGTAACATTAAAACGTAAATCAGTGGAAATTATTGAAAGTTGCACTTTTTTTCTTTTGGGGGTGGAAGTTGGAGGCGGCGCCATATCAAAAGTAGCCTATTCTTCCCCATTTTTAGTTAGCTATCCATATAGCGAAAGAATTAGATCGTTATGTCTTCGGGTTTAAGTTTTTCATTCATCTTTCACTTTGATGGCAGCGTGTGGGGGCGGCAGCATTCGGCAAAGTAACTGTTGCACAGTTTGAGTTGGGAGTTTCTAAATGTAAGGGAAATATGACAATCAGTGAAAATCGTGAAAGTTGCATTTTTTTGTTTGGAGGCGGCAGCTGGAGGCGGCGGCTGATTAAAAGTGGCCTATCTTTTCCCAATTTCAGTCAGCTATCAATATAGTAAAAGAATTAGATTGAAAGTTGCACTTTTTTTCTTTTGGGGGTGGAAGTTGAAGGCGGCGCCATATCAAAAGTAGCCTATTCTTTTCCATTTTTAGTTAGCTATCCATATAGCGAAAAACTTAGATCGCTATGTCTTCGGGTTCATGTTTTTCATTTATCTCTTAATTTGGGGGACGGCGTGTGGGAGCGGCAACGTTTGGCTGAGCAAATGTTGCACAATTTGAGTTGGCAGTTCCTAAATGTTAAAGGGCTACAGCTACAGCAAACAGCTAAATCAGTAACATTTGTGAAAGTTGCACTTTTTATCGTTTGTGGGCAGAATCTGGGGGCGGCGACTAACCAAAAGTAGCCTATCCTTTCCCATTTTCAGTCAGCTATTTATATACCGAAAGAATCAGATCGCTATGTCTTCGGGTTTATGTTTTTCATTTTAAAGTGATTGGAGGCGGTTTTTAGCAGTTTTTTTTATGTCGGCGGCGCATATTGAAGACGGAATGTTTCTTGGCTTACGTTTATAAGTAGCAACTATGTATTATTAAAAAAATGAGGACACTAGAGCATCAGGTAGAAAGTGCAGTATTGTGTTATTTCAAGTTTATCGGGGGCGGTTTTCTCTATGTTGGCGGCGCAATATGGACATCCAATATAGCCTAGCCCTCCTTTGGAAGTGGCAGCTATGTAACAGCGAAAAAATTAGAAAGCTAGGTCGTCTAGTTTGGGAGGAGTTCGAGGAACGGACGGACGGACGGACGGACGGACAAAGCGGTTGCAATAGCGATTTTCATCAAGATGGAAAATGCGCTAAAAAGTAAGAAGATGGTTGTGCCGCGGTCTTTCTCCTAAAACTATGGGCTAACGGAAAGAAATATTATAGGAAAACTGTCTATCACAAACATTGACGTAATCACAAAGTTGTAAAGAATGCAATGATTTACAAAAAAAAGTCTGCGAGGGCATTTGTCCAACTTCTTCAGTTCAGCCGTTGATCGTGTTCGAAGTTGGCCGTCATATACTGCACCAATGGTATATAATTTCAGTTTTTCCGAAATATCTCGTCACAAATGGGCGTATGGAAAAAATCCTCCCTCTCTTTATTTTTAAAGTTGATGACAAAATTCCATGCAATTTTGTTCTGGAACTTTTTTTGTATTATGACAAAGCGATAGCGAGCTGTAGGCTGCAAAGTCTAGACAATTCAACATCCACAATACGCTCCTTCCAGCGAAGGTTGAAAGTCACAACTCAGGGGGACTTTAAGTACGTTGTTTTGTGTTTTCTATCGAATTCCGGTAGCAATCGGGGTACCAAACTCAAGTTTCCAGAAAATTGTTCTGAAGTTATCCTTGGTTAGTTAGAGCACCAGAATTGAAATGGTGGCTTTGTTTCCAGTGACGGATTAGAAAGAAGTGGCGCCCTAGGCTGATTCAATTCGGCGCCCCCCCCCCCCTTTATTTTTGGAACCACTACAATTGACCTTTCCAATTTTAGGAGATAGAAAGTACATGGTTTTTCGAGGTCACCTTTGACGTTTTGACGTTTATGACGTTTGGACGTTTCGTTTCTGACTTTTGCGGGAATTTTGAATCGGTTAGCTATACTGTTCCCATTATCATGTGGGGAAAGTCACTAGAGCCCATAAGGGAGTTTTTAATGGACGAAGTAATAGAGTTTTTTCGTAGTAAGATGCACGTGTCTGGTGCAGCGTGATCCCTGCTGGTGTTGGTGCAGCCACACTTCCATCAAGTTAGGGTCTTTCGTGAACCGGTGCATGGTTATGCCGGATGTATTCGTCTTATTCTCGCACTCGCATAGAGCGACACAACACCCTTGAACCATTTCTATAAGTATCTTCTCAGTTTTCCACTACATTATAACACACTTATTGGCAAGAACGAGGGTAAGAACAAGTGAAATCATGAAATCCATGCTGAAATCAAATAAATACACGACAGAGCGCTTGTCAGATTCGAAAAGTTTCCCATTTGTCAGAAACGAAATGTCATATCTCAAGAAACATAGGGCGCTTTCCAATAACTGCGACAAGACGGATACACAATGTCAAAGTGCACTTGCCAGCTCAATTCTAAACTCAGCCTCGCCAATGTTTCGATTGTGTCGACATGTGGTGCTATTACTGCTATTGGAACGCTAGCTGTGTCAAATTGTGTTCATATGTGTCGAATTGTGCCCTTATACGCCTTATTGGGAAGCGCCCAATGACCTCGATTAACCGTATCTTATACGCATGACGTCACAGTAAAGAGAGACAACGGAAAATTGGAGACCTCAATTGATGAAAAAAATCCCCCCTTGATTTTTTCTCCAATTTTCAAAGATTGAATGAAAAAATGTATAGGCTGTTCAAAAACAAAACAAAACTAATACATTCTTAGAGTAGCACACTGTAGGTAGGTACCTATGTGAAGTGTTAAGCACTGGTGACCACTAGTGACTGAATAGACCCTCTTTCAGCCTGTGGGCAGGTGATTTCTATTTTTATATATCGGTAGAGGTATGTCTCCTTGAAAAAAGTCATTTAATCTTATTTCAAGGATGGTGGGTGACATTCATTCGGTTTGTGGCTTGAGCTATAAACGAAAATACAGCCTTTTTCCCGGTGTCTTACGCCCGCGCCGTGGGGCAAAGATCTTCCATCTTGTCAACGCAACGGTTCACTTTCGAGTACAGTCGCCAGTTTTTTTATAAGCAAAGGTGCGTAGGTAGTCACCATATAATGAGATTCAATTATTTTATTCATAATTTATTAGTTGCTAGCATTTCGAGTCATTTTTTCCATAGCATTTCTTCACTTGGGAGTGGATGCCGGAAAGTACCTTTCCAACTTTTCTAGCTGGCCTAAAATTATTGCAACAATATGGAACATGAAACTACAACATTTTTCGTGAATTCATGTTTTTTTTTCAATTTCGCCTCGGTCGGTGCCCCCTTTCATTGAGGCGCCCTAGGCTGCAGCCTACTTAGCCTATTGGTTAATCCGTCACTGTTTGTTTGACCATCTGAAATAGCGTTCGACTTATTTATATAGAAATTTTTGAAAATATTATTGCAAAGTTTCATTTAGTTGTTGATTTTTTCTTCGAATCAGCTGAGAAATGCCAAACAATCTAAGAACCGCATTTTGTAGCATTTTTCATGCAGTTTCCGAACATAACATTAGATTTTGAGAAAATTCTATACAGGTTGACTTCTTCAACAGAATATCAAAGAACAAAGTTTTGAATATGGTTCTGTATTCTTCTCATGAATGCATAAGGTTCTTGGGGTTAGAATACACCTGCAAAATTTCAATTGATGCTATCGATCTATTCCTGAGATATGGCCAATCAAAGTTTTTGGTTGAACAAATGAATCACCCTGTATATCGGGAATGGAGGACATCAGAAAAATTTCGAATACAAATTCCGGTTTGCCTCGAAAAAGTACATCTACTCTTCAGCGATGTCGGTTACTTCGTGGGACACCCAATATAATGAAAATGCTTCCAAAAAGTGAATAACAATGGTTTTGTGAAGTGGAAAAAAAAGGTATGTGGGTTTGTGAAGTTGTGACAAGTTAAAAAATAGGGGACCTTCCATCAAAATAAGACTGGAACGAATGAAATGAATGTCTCCTAACCGAGTTCTTAACTAAAGATCGAACAACTTTATATCGAAAAATGAAATACTATAATATTTATAACATAACCGTGTTGTCGGAAAATTTTATTGGTATGGTGAAAGTGATTTTAAACAATCCCTGAAGTTAAATATTAAATTTTCGGTTTTAGCTGAACTGGGTGACAAGCCATCTGTTACCGTGGAAACTCGAGCAGAACAACGTTAATAGGAAATGCAAAAACCGTATATCCCATCAGGATTAACATGGTAGACTCCAGGGTGTGGTCATCAGTAGAGAGCGGACTTTTAAGGCTGTTAAAATCCATAAAAACGGATGTTTGAATAAAGAACTGGAATTGAAAATTAAGGACGGAGTTCAGTTGGTAAAATAAGCGTTGCGAAATCAATCAGTCTGGGTTTATTCCTTGACGGATTCTCACCATTTTGGTCTCTTTCGAAAGCTATAAGGATGTACTTTGGTTTGAGCCCATTGGCATTTCCAAAATCCAAGAATAATTTTTTCAAATGTCAAAATTTAATTTTTTTTCTATTTCGGAAATGCCAATGGGCTCAAATTAAAGTACATATTTGTAGCTTTCAAAAGAGACCAAAATGGTAAGAATCCGCCAAGGAATAAACCCAGACGGATTGATTTCGCAACGCTTATTTCACCAATATGACTCCGTCCTTAAGGCACTTTCGAATGTAAAATACGCCTATCCAGGAATATTGGCATTGCACTAATTAGACAATTGAAGTAATATCTGTTTTCCTACGACTACTATAAAATATACCTAACGCCTAATGCATGTTCATGCATTACTGAAAGAGCTAGTATTTCAATCTCCAAACAAAGTTGCGATAAGAATTCGTCAAATAATTTTATTTTGAGTTATTTGTCGAAGTGAATAATTTTATTTTGAAAGTTATTTGTCGAAGAATAAAGTGTCGAATGCCGGCAATTCGACATTTGTAGCAGGGATATTTGGGGTCGTCAATATTATTGACAGCTACGACTGCTAGGAGAGTGATGTGCGAAATTAGATCAGCAATCAGCAACCTTGATAACTCATTTCTTTCGACATTGATAAGTTCAAGTATTGCCAAGTTCGGTTATTTATTAATCTAGAAGACGCCTAGAGTTCATTTCGCAAATGTCATGCCAATGAAGAAATGGGTATCATTCCTTGCTCGTTGTACAATAAACGGTATTTTTTTTTTGTAATGTCACTATTTTACTAGCTTTTAGCAAACTGAGTACGCAAGTTTTGAACAGGGGCATGGCCACATCTTGTGATTTATAGTTTCAAGTTTTGTTTGACACCACAACCATGGTTGTCAGTCATCAACTTCTTGTACACGGTGCCACAAAGCCAAAAAGTTGCAACATTTTTGTTTTCTCATTTTATAATTATTCAAAGTTCTTCTCCATTTCCTTTGTTCAATTTCAGGGCGGTGGCCAACATTTTTCAAAAAAAAGTCTAATCAAAAATAAAGTGCTCGGCGGGTGTCACAGAATCTCGGGATGTAACTTATTCTCTCCTTGAGATAATCGATGTCCATGATTTTGTCTGTGAATACCTGGTCTTTCAAATGCCTACGAAGAACAAACAAAGCGACTTTTACATACTTTTTCTAGCTAAGGCCAAGCACGACTTTTTCTTCTGTTGCACCGTGCAGACAAAGTTGATGACTGACAAGTTGTAGTGTCAAACAAAACTTGAAGTTGTGAAGTACAAGACGATGCTACGCCCCTATTAATAAGTTGCGTACTTTGCCTGCCATAGAAGCCAACTAAATTGTGACATTACTAAAAAAAAAACACCCTGTACTATTTCAGGTTCAGAACACAAAAAATACGTTTCAATGGCTACAAAAATGGGTCAGTAATCCACGAGGCCCTCAAGGCTCTCGCATTGTTTGCGAAAAGTAACGAGTTTCCAACTTCCAAATTGCCATTTCCATCTGTCTCTACTCTCTGCATATTTATTTCGGCCTGTGAGCTCGTACAACTCCGCGCACAGACTGCTGTTTACTTTTAGTTGCTGGACACTTCCGTTATTACATTTGAAAGTAAGCAGGGTAAAAACTTTTGCTTTGACAACTTTTATTTGTGTTTCATTACACTGAAACAGAGTTTGGAGATGTTCCCCACCTCTCTATCCACTGAGAAGTAGTATTATCGTGTTTGACGTTGATTTGTGAAAGAAGTGATGTATTGCAGAAGGGGAGAAGTACTGGAAGTGCTACAGAAATTGCCTAAAGCTAAATCTAATATACACATGTGGCCTGGAATAACAAAGCTCCGCGTAAGTTAACCCTATGCAATTCTAAGAATGGGAAGCCCAGTATAAGTTTAGATTAAAACTGCGGTAAAATGATTCATGTGTTTTCGATAGGATCAATTTCTATATACACGCTGCTATTTTCGGTTTAGGCAAATGAACTCAATTTTCACCATCTAGGTACCTACCTACTTACGATTAGGAAAAAAAAATCGTTTTCATTGAAAGCGAACAGAGTGCTAACAAGGCCAAGTGCATTTGAAGAAAGTAAATAAGCTAATATTGATCAAAGAGATTCACTGGTAGAAAGCCCGACAGCTTTTGTTGAACATCACTTCTATATTAAATTCTATGCAATAATGGACAGTGACGAGCAACTATACGGCACGTGTATTGAAACTTCCCAATATAATACCGTTGTAGAATAACAATATGCCCGTGACTGTGTGATTTGTTTTCGACATTTCATTTTTCTTCTTTGGCTCCAAGGCGCTGACATTATCTGATGCGAAATATCAGGCCGAGTGCTACACATAAAACTTTATCACTTAATACACCACCATACACTACACAACATGCAGATTGCTATCTTGCCTGGACAATTTAATTTTACGAGCAAGCTTTATAATTATTAAATAAATGATAGCCAACAGAAAATTGCACTTTTCATGTAAGTTTGCGGCCGCTTAGAGGAATTAAAAGTTGTATTTACTGAACGAGCGAATCCGCCAAATTGCAGTTTATAGTTTAATTACACTGGAACGGGAAACTATACGCAAAAACGACCGAGCGAGAGCTTTATTGGTTTCTGCAAATCGCAATTTAATAACTAATGGTACAACGTGCTTTTGCCACACACAAACAGTTTTAATTTAAAATGCAGCTTTCCTGGAGGTTCATAAACTGGGCATAGTAATTCCATTCAAAAATACTTGACAAGACTAATGGATCAATCACATCAGCGGCGCAGATAATCGAGTTATATTAATAAAACATTCATATAGATCATTGCACTTGCATAATCAACGAGGCATCGAGTGTAAGCGAGTCTCAGATGTCTATAAATCTAGTTATAATTTAATCATTCTCCTGCCCTCCGAACGCATCCCCAAATTGCGGCACAACAAAAATTATACACTACACTTAGGTGCACGCCCTAGTTTCGCTAATTCCCCAGAGAGTAATTCCGCTAGGAATAAGAATAAAATAGTGGTTAAGTTATGGATCAGTTAAGCCGATTGAAAATAAAAAAAAGAGATTACTGTTAAACTCTGGGAATCCCAAAGGTATAATGCCAATGATTCAAGATTCAGAGTCAGCATGCTCGTTGATTCACTAAAGTGTGCGTAATGTCTTTCATCTATGTAATTTTATAAAGTCGACTGTTACAAAAAAAAACTAACAAAAAAAAACAAACGCATCACAATGGAGAAAACTGTAAGCGCCGATACTAAAATGGAAAACAAAGAGTAAGTGGGTACTGAAGTGAATGACGTTTTAATTTCAATAGATCTCAAATTAATAAATGTTATCAACTTTAATTTAATACAGCGACCCAACTACCTTTTATTATGCAATACGAGTCGTACAATACAATAGTAATCGTATAGAAAGCACATCTGTATTGTTACATTTTGCAAGTTTATAGGCTTGGCTACATTTTTGCTTCAAATTTTCTTTTTTACACTTTAGTAATTTTAATAGGCGGTAACTCGCAGCGGTTTCTAATGTGTAATAGCTCCGGCGATTTGTTCATCCCTTTAATATGTTCCTTTATTAGGTGCGGCAAAAAAGGTAGTAACATTTGATTGACCATAACATTCTCATTAACGAGCGATTCTCATAAAAATATATTGCGTTTGTATGTACTACAATTTGGTTTTCATTGCCATTTCCATGCATTTCCAATGCTTGATCAAAAACAAATAAATACAGAACCAAACGGATCACTACAGGTATCAGGTGTCTCTAAAATTTTGTAACAGCGGAGTTTCCCAGGCTAGCGAGCAGGCTAGGGATGGATGGATATATAGTCAATCCCAAATTCCAGCAGAATTTTGAAACAGCGCACACGGCAAGGCAAATTCGACCGTTCAACATTTTCAAATAGCTATCAATGGGTACCTACTTATAGACTATATTGGCACCCGAACTAAAAAAAGATCTACTCTCAATAATAACAAACAGAAACAGTAACAACAAAATTCCTCGTCGACAAGGTTCTGGGGAAATTTTTCGAGTACTTCGGCCCATCGTCTGAAATAGTGATAAGTGTAAAATAGTAAACAGTGATAGTGAGGTTCTAACCTAACCATTCACTAGTGGTTCGCTACAGTTGGAGAAAAGATTAAATTGATTTTTGAAGGGGAAATTTCCGAAATCGGATCCACGGTTTCCGAGTTTTCATCTCTGAAAAAAACTGCAAATTTTCCAACTTTTTATCCCGTTAACAGGTTTTCACCATTTGTTTTAAACAAGAGGTAACTTATTCTTGAACATTGTCCAACAATTTCCTTCTCAATTTCGGGGGAATTTCCCTGTTGAATATGAAAAACAGACCTGGGTTATCGAAACCGAACCTGAATGATGGAGCTGAAAGTGAAGCCATAATTGACGATCTTTTACAATAAGATGATTTAGATAAAAAATTGAGGCGAGAATTGAGGTTTTTCCAGAAAATTCGAATTTTCAAAATTTTCAATTTCCTGCAAATTATTTTCAATCTTTCTGTGGTGCCAGTTTCAGATCGTTCACCTTCATCCATGTACCAATGCTCGTGACCAATGCGTCTGACTGCCTCACTCGCTTTTCTTTCGATATAATTTGGTTCCTTGTGAAAAACTGCAAATTACTAACTTTTTTGCTTGTAAACATATTTATACCCACTTTTTTTGAACAAAGGGTAAATAATTCTTGAACATTTTCAGACAATTTCTCTCAAAATTGAACATTTTCAGACAATTTCTCTCAAAATTCTGTAAGTTTTCCGAGAGTTTTCCACTTTAAAATGAGTAACCGGCCTGGCTTATGAAGACCGGAACTCAAATGATGAAGCCCTTATTAGAGAAAAATATCTCAATTATTCAATCTTTTTCTCAAATTCTAATTTCCCACCCGATGGGACGTCTCATAATAAAATTTCCATCCGTTCTTTGCTACTCGTCGGGGAAGTTTTGGAGTGACACAACCGTTTTTTTAAAGTACCAGTTGATAATCAGATCATTCATCATTTTTAATTTTTTATCAAATACATTTATAAGGTTTTAGAGTACCTATACCTACATTTGGTTCAACCGTAATATCAATTGAGTCAATCAAAAAATTTCAGCAAGTATGCCGGATACTAAGATTAAAAAAAAATAATGAAAGTTTTCAACAACCATAGCGTAAGTTAAGATGATGAATTAAAGTTTTAGTTTTACAGAGCTCTAACTTTTGCATTCTTAAGATTGTGCATACAGCACCTAAGTAGATATATCAATAAGATCTAACTGAGCTATTCCTGTAGCAAAATTTGATGATGAAATTCTCATCTCGGCAAGTTTTCAGTGTTTTTTTCTTCCGAAATAGATCCCGTCAGTTTCCCATGAACAAGAAGTTCTCATCTCTTATCTCAACTAGGCTATCCGATTTAAACTTTCAAACTCAAGTTGAAACCGACGAACGGGCAGCACCAGCACTGACTCCCCTATGACTCGGGACTTACCTCCCGCATATGCATATTAACTATTTCCCGACGTCTCGCACTTTGGAAGAAGTTCCAAGGCCTCCAGATTCTTCTAATTAACTCCCGTCAACGCCAGTCGTTTTTAAAATCGTTTCAAATTAAGACAATCAACATAAATCTTCCCGGGCCGTAGTAAATTTCATTTCCACAAAAGGCAAGTGAAAAATAAATCAAGACGATAGTAAAGTCAAAATTTACGAGTGTGAGAATGAAGCCCCTTGCACACACACCAAACTATATGTTCGAGCGTTACTCTAAATGACAGGGTACATGTGAGAATGTAAATCGTGAAAATTTTATGTCGCTTTTGCACCGTGAACATCCTAAAGAAGTATAATAAGGCCGGTGTAGTGTATGTACGCCTGTCATATTGTTCGGTACCGATCGTACCTAGTTTAAAGTTTATTGTTTGATTTATATTTTTTGTATATAGTTTTCGTATGGTAATTGCATATATATATTCGCGTTAGATTCTAGTAGATATAAATAGTTTAATTTGTAACTTTGCCTTCACAATGTGTGTATTTCGTTTGGACCTATCCCTTCGTACGATGGTCACTCACAAACCACATGTGGAATTTAACTACCCTTGGCTCTCGTCTGAAAAGGAACGAGAGAAGACTTACCACTTACCACCCAGTCGTGAAAGACCAAACAACTCGTGTCCTAATAGAAAGTGCAAGGTGCATCCATCGGTACCTAATCGTAATCATGTAATCAAAGAACTTTAAAAGTGACCTTACGGCTGAAACAACATCTCATCGGTAAGTCCTCGTTTGCACTAATTGTGGAGGTCACTTTTGTTCTTTTCTTTGTCGTATTTTTCGTATTTATTTTCAATCGTTTTAATCGGTCCTTCGGAGGTTTAATTATTGAAAATTAAACCAGCTGGACAAAGTCAACCTGTCAGTTGGCGGAAACATGGTCCTTCGATAGCCGGATAGTCGTTGTTTGACTTGAGTTATTAGATAAATGTATGCAATTACCACTTCGATAAAATTTGTGTCGAATTAACGAAATATTCGATTTCGCTAATTCAACTTCGTCGCATTTTTAGGCAAGTCGTGCCTTTTCGTCTCGAGGAAAAATTAATTAGAAACAATCGGTTTCCAAATTAATAATTCCAAACCCTTTCGTCGTCGTCGTCGTCAAAAGTTTAGCTTGCATTTTGTTACTTGTTCGATAGTTTAATTTAATTAGCGCATTCGGTTCTAATTAATTAAATTTGTATTGTCGTTGTAAATTATTTAAAACAATCGGTTTTTAAATAATTCATTGTCGCTTCGTTATTAGTTCATAGAGCAATCGGCTCTGATTCTTGTAAATGCGGATCTTTCTTCCAAAGGTCCCTTTGTTGCACGAAGAAACGGGAAGTCGTAAATCTTCGACATCTGTGGGTCAGTCTTTAGGAAAATTTGGCCGGTCAGCCGCTGGAACTTACAGCCCCAGTTTAATATCGGTTTCGCTTTATTGTTGCGCCTCATCGTCGTGAAGACACCATTTAGTCTCGTAATTATCGAAAATTTAGCCGCACAATGGCTACAAAATATAAGGAAAATCGCGCCATTAGGGAGAGTTTGATAAATCAATTGAACGAAGCACTTGACCTGGCTCAAAGTGCTAAGGAAGAAATATCATTGCGTGCTTTGTTTAAGCGGAGATTCGTTCGCGCCCAAACGGCATTTGAGAAATTTGAGATCGTACACGGTGCAATTGTCACCTACATAGCAGGTACGCCAGACCCGGATTTCCAGGCCGAAGAAGAAATACGAATAGCTTTCGATAAATGCTTTTCGGATATCGAGCATTGCTTTACCCTTTGGTTCCCAGAACCAGCTGGCGAAGCTTTGTCGGATACGCCTACATCATCGTTGACGTCTATGTCAAATTTGAAATTGCCGAAACTTTCACTTAGGCCATTCGATGGCAGTTTCGCGGAATGGACGGCCTTTAAGCAGTTTTTTGACAACGCCGTTCACGAACAAGCACACCTCGCTAACATAGAAAAATATCAATACTTGATCAGTTCGTTGAAGGGTGAACCGTTGAACCTTCTAAACTCTTTAACCCTTTCGGACGCTAATTACCCCATAGCGTACAAAACGCTCACCGAACGGTATGAGAATAAACGAAAATTGGCCTCGTACTTTTGGACGAATATCCAAAATATACCGCCCAACAATTTCGAATCCGCAAAAACGCTGCGAGATACTTTGGATAAATTTCGGGAGAATCGCTCCGCTTTAAAGGCTTTACAAATAAAGGACGTCGAGGACTTCCTTTGGGTTAATAGCTTACTCGATAAATTAGACCACGAAACTAGACGTGCTTTCGAATCGCACTTCCGAACCACAGATCCTACAAAAATTCCTAGCTTTGAGGAACTATCGTCGTTTATCGAGAGCCAGTGTCAGGTACTAGATTCGATTAGTTCAAGTGACACTGGTTCAAATTATCGTAATCATCCCATGGCAACAGAGCCGTGTAGTTTCAAATCGAATTTGAACCCTACGCGAGCGGCCTTTATGGTCAAAACGTCGACATCCCATGGTGATGATGAATGCATTGTGTGTGAGGCCTCGCATTTCGTAGCACAGTGTCCTAAGTTTTTAGATATAACGCCATATGAGCGCTTCGAAATCGCGAAGAAAAACAAATTATGTATAAATTGTCTAAAGCCCTGGCACCAGCTTCGCGAATGTAATGTCGGGCAATCTTGTGACACGTGTGTTGGAAAACACCACACCTTGCTGCATTTCGTTAAAACTTCAAAACAGGCAAAAAACGCGGATTCTACCCAAAGAACGGTGATGACCACATTAGCACGGTGTAACGACCTGCCAATAGTTTTGTTGCCAACAGCCCTGATCCAAATTAGGGACATAAATGGAACATACCACCAAATTCGGGCCCTCTTGGATACCTGTGCCGAAGGTAGTTTCATTACAAAAAATTGCCTACTTCGTTTGGGTATTAGATATAACCCTTCCGAAATAACGGTACACGGGATAGATTCCAGCTCCTCAGGTGTGAGTTCACCTGGGGTAGCTTTGTGCACTATACGTGCGGACAATGACGAGAATACCGAAAAAAGTATACACTGTCATGTTTTACCAAAAATCGTAAATGGTACGCCAGCTATTGGCGTGGATCACGCAAATTGGAAACATCTCTCTGGATTGAAACTGGCAGACGACAGTTTCTTTGAGTCGAGTCCAGTTCAGATGTTATTAGGCGGTGATATATATGTTAGTTTGTTGCTACCTGGGTTGTTACAGGGCAATTCGAAAAACCAGCCTGCCGCGTTTAATACCATTTTTGGGTGGGTAGTTAGTGGACCCGCTGGAAGTCGGCCTACTGAGAAAATTACCACATGCTTCACACGTGTGGAAGCTGAAGACAAAATTGAATTTTCGGGAAATCGAGTAAGAAAAAAAATGCATCGCATTTTTGGCGGCCGGGATGTTCGGTACCGATCGTACCTAGTTTAAAGTTTATTGTTTGATTTATATTTTTTGTATATAGTTTTCGTATGGTAATTGCATATATATATTCGCGTTAGATTCTAGTAGATATAAATAGTTTAATTTGTAACTTTGCCTTCACAATGTGTGTATTTCGTTTGGACCTATCCCTTCGTACGATGGTCACTCACAAACCACATGTGGAATTTAACTACCCTTGGCTCTCGTCTGAAAAGGAACGAGAGAAGACTTACCACTTACCACCCAGTCGTGAAAGACCAAACAACTCGTGTCCTAATAGAAAGTGCAAGGTGCATCCATCGGTACCTAATCGTAATCATGTAATCAAAGAACTTTAAAAGTGACCTTACGGCTGAAACAACATCTCATCGGTAAGTCCTCGTTTGCACTAATTGTGGAGGTCACTTTTGTTCTTTTCTTTGTCGTATTTTTCGTATTTATTTTCAATCGTTTTAATCGGTCCTTCGGAGGTTTAATTATTGAAAATTAAACCAGCTGGACAAAGTCAACCTGTCAGTTGGCGGAAACACATATAATGAAATCTCTTTACATTTTGATCCGGCTGATGCGATAACATTATGCAGAAAGCGGGTTTATACGAGAGAGATGAATCAGATCCGGACAGATAGACGATCTTCAAGTCTTACCTGCGGGCGCTTCGACATGCCGAATTTTCTGAATTGGGAACGAAAGAAAAACGCGGGCTTAGAGTGAGAGTTGATACAGTCTGTTCCAAAATAATTGAGTATTTCGCCAAATGACAGCCCTATATAAACACATCTGTAATATGAACATGTTGTGAAGCACAACGATAGTTATCAAAAAAAGCATTGTTTCGATTAAAAACAATACTTGCAGGTACAGACTTATTGTACATACATGCAACAGTGCACCATAATTTTATAACTTTTTGGTCCGTCAGCTCAGTTCAAGTTCAAGTTCAACTGCAAATTTAGTTTTATTATTGTGGAAATGATTGTTGCAACAATTAAGTCTATCATAACAAAACCAAAGTCGAACTTGCACTCGGCTAATGGACCTTTAAAGGTCATAAAATAAATTGTGGTGGCCGAATCGTTTGCGGTACCTAATACCTTTTGGGCACAATACAAGTGTAGGCACTAGACAGGCATGCCTATACAGTTTCGTGGTGACTGATATTATCATTTCCCGGCATTGGGGGGGCTTAAACTCTTAAAGCCGCATGAGCATTATAATCAAAGCCTATTGAAATAGGAACACTGAAACAGGGGACGGTCTTGGTTCCATTTACATGAGATGAAAAGCTCGCATTTAGAAGGATCGTTTCCCTCACCAAGAGTCACCTTGGAAGAGTCACAAAGCACATCAGCCACGAAAATTTTCATTCATGGGAAGCTTATATAGAAATAAAACAAACAAAACAAAAAATTGAGAGCAACTAAGTAACTCACCAAAGTAAGCTACGAAGGGTTGTTTCTCCCGCTTCCTCCCCAGGAAAGAAAAAAGCCCCAGATCTGGCAGTGTCTTAGGTTGCGGCACAAACGAGCTTTTCGCAAATCCGACGCACTAAAAATGCGGCTTTGTGGATATGTGACTAGAATTGAGTGTCTCTCGGAGAGAGCAAGCAAAATCCTCACGTGAAGAAGAAGGCGACCGCTAGTACAGCAACTTCGTACCGTGATACTTTCGCAGGAAAGCCATTCGGCAACTGTTGATGAACAGTAGATGGTGGTTGGTAAAACGAAATATTGCGCGCGCAATAACCAGCAGGAGGCTCCTGCTGCTGCTGGCTGGCTATGCCGTGATTCCTGCGAGCATCTTCAGCGCTAATGTCTTTCTTGTTGTGTCGGTGATGGCCCGCCGCCGCAGAAAACCCCATTTGGTGCCTAATAAACCGGTAAAGATCGACAGATAAAATATGGTTCCACTGCCATTTCCGGCAAAGTGGAAACAATGAGATGCTTTAAATTCATTGCGTTCTTTTTAAAATGTTCCTACTTGAAGACATGAGCGATCGTTTAATGTGTTAATTGGTACTACTTATACCACTCGTAACAGTCGTAACAGACAACTCCGATTTTAGTTTTTATAGAAGTCCGCGGGCTACAGGTTCGCTCCACTTTTTGGAGGGTAGAATTAGAAAGGTGTCAACTGTCAACGGCTTTGTTTTGGAGTAGGTAGGTGTACCTACATAATGGAATGAAAGAAGTGGATATCCGATCTCAATGCAGAAAAACGGTATTCGCAAAATATGGTGACTATGGAGAGGTATGTAAGTGGAAGATGTATGAAAGAAAGAGCAAGCAAACGTAAGGGAATCTGGGTGATTATACAGTGTGTCTCCAGTTTCGAGGCACGTCACGATGGGTAGGGTAGATTCATCATAAAATACAAAGATGGGTGAATTAGAAACTTGAAAACTCGAAGGATTCTGGTTCAACTTCATGGTCATTTCAAAAAAACAACCAAGATTGTTAGTCTCTTCCATTTTTTTTTGAGAAATTCGAAAAAAAAGAAACAGAGTTGTTTTCTTTTGACAAATATTTATCATGTTTTCAAGGTTTATGTAATACATAGTAGTTATATAGAAACTGAAACATTTTGGCGGCATATGACCGAGATTTTAATGTGATTTGATGAAAATGGAATTACACAGAGCGGTGATACATGGAGAATGGCCACAGCTGTACTGTTTAGTATGTGGCTGTACCGATTTCCAAAATTTAATTGTTCAAGGTTCAAAGCATTGCCGTTTTCCATCTCCTCTGGTGGCAGTTCAAGACCCTTTTTGAAGGTCTCAACCATTTTTCCAAATTTCCAGTTTTTTTCATCATCGAAAGGTACAAAAATAAAAGTGGGCACAAGATATTTTCAGATTTTTTTTTGAGAATATGTAGTAATAAAAAGTGAGATTTGAACCTACTTTATTTTTAGTTATTTGGTACGATATTATACAGGTGACCCAACGAAAACACAGCACCTAGCATTTAAAAATTCGCGTGGTGTAATAAATAACAACTATCAAAGGGTGTTACACAAAAAAGACCCTAGCTATAAATCGTCAGATTAAACTTTGAAAAATTTCAAGTTTTCGATAAGAACGAATTGCAAGAGGTGCAAAAGTTACGGCCCCTCAAACTTGAATTTTTAAAATCGTTTTTTCAACCTATGAAGTGACAGCTGCGATTCCCATGAGACCCATCCAGCGGCGTAGATAAAATTGAACTTTGAGGGGCCGTAGCTTTATTAGTGAATTAGTGCACTTTTTCTTCATGATTCATAAACTGGCTGTAACTTTCAACTGTGTGCTGTCATGTCAAGCATTGGTGCCTTATACCCTTATATCCCACAGCAGCTACGCTTCGGGATTTAAACAGGCGCCGCAGCTAAAGTAGGTTCACTTGTACCGTGATTCTAGTCGGCTGTGAGATTTTGTTTCTAAGTTTCCAAATGTGAAATATAGAAAATTCCCAAAACTTTGCAGTTGGCTGCTCTGGCCAGACCAGTTTTGAAACACATTTTTTGCGTATTTCCTTTGCAGATGGCCGGAACATTTTTGCGGGACGTGATGTCTGACGCTTTTTTCCATTTTATTGGAAAATGTAACAATTTTTCGACCTGTTTTTAATTTTTGCCAATGAACAAATAAATCATTAGAGCCTTGACATTCGACAGTTGTGAAAAATATTTATAACCTCTTGAAGCCGGTTCAACTTTCGGTGCTTCAAATTAAAGCGTATACAATGCCCTTCGTCCAAAAAGGGGGCCCCATGCAATCATCAACCCTTTCGCCTCTTCCAGTCAAAAATACAAGCCAAACCCTGAAGAATTATGGGCGACACAAGGATCGCCGTGCAGTCTGTCATTGGCAAAAGAATTTACGTGTAAAAAGTGAATTAAACCAAATTTCAAAAAACCCAGCCGCTCAAAGTTTCGTATTGGACCGAAATTGATGTTAGTACCTTCAATTTGCAATTTGCTTTCGTTTTGGGGCTTTCCGGTACGAGTTTTTGTCGACCCTGAGTGGGCCGCCGTCAAGATGACTTAGATTTGCGGCCGCCCCGTGCTATTTTGGTGTCTACATGATGGTAGCACAGCTCTGCGTCCCCCTAGTCGCATTTCCACATATGACCAGGTCAGTTTCCCAAGATTTTAATATCAATTTGATAAGAAATATAACTTCGCTTCCAGAGAAGTCAGTTTCACACCAGGTGAAAAGGCGGCAAGCCTACAATGCTAAAGTAGAAAATTTGCCCAGCCAACTAGAGTCACAGTACAAGTGAACCTACTATATAACAGCATTCTTCACAACCTGGGTATATAATATACTATTTTTCACTACTAGCCGTGAAGTGCATCATTATTAACCTCTCCCTGAATTAGGATGGCGATTTTCTAGTAGTAAAAAAAATATGTACTATATAAACCACGGTTGAGAAAATTATTATAGCTTCAGCGCCTTATATCCCTCAGCTGCGCTTCGGGATCTAAACTGGCGCTTCAGCTATAATAATACTTTCTCAACCTTGGTATATAATATACTATTTCTCACTACTAGCTGTGAAGTAGGCCGTTATTGACCTGTTTAGAGGTCGTGAAGTGATTTTTTACAACCAGTAGGCTGACTGTCACATTATTAACCGCCTGTCACTATTATTAACCTCCTGTCACATTTTTAACCTCCTGTCAGTCCTGTCACATTCCATATTCTTGAAAAATCTTTACAAATCAGGATTTAATGTTTGCTAGTAGTGAGAAAAATAGTATATAAACCACGGTTGTGAACGCAGTTATAGCTTTGGCGCCTTATATCCCTCAGCTGCGCTTCGGGATTTAAACAGGCGCCGCAGCTATAACAGCGTCCTTCACAACCTTGGTATATAATATACTATTTCACAACCAGTAGACTGACTATCGCATTATTAACCGCCTGTCACTTTAAAACCTCCTGTCACGAGTCGTGTCACATTCCATATTCTCAAAAATCGTTACAAATCAGTATTTATGACTATTTATTGTTTGCTAGTAATGAGAAAAATAGTATATAAACCACGGTTGTGAACGGTATTATAGCATTTTTCACAACCTTGGTATATAATATACCATTCCCAGACACTTTTTCGCCTCCGTATTGAGTTCTTGGCGTTTCGGCAGCGCTTCCGCCATTTGTATAAGTTTCCCGCATGATAAACTTGGCCGACGGTCCCTCGTCAAGTGGCGTTAGTGTTGCTAGAAATTCTGTTTTTGAGACGGCCAGATTCTGGTTGCAGAATTCTCCTCCGGCCCTCAGACTGCCCTCGAGACACATTGTCACCCGAGATGAGGCATTTTTTATGAGCTTTTAGTCTTTTGCTCCAAATTAAACACAAAAGAACCTACACGGCGACAAAAAAAGGCTGTGTCACCCAAAACTTTTCCAACCGTCGCGTTAACAAGTTAACAGATGAAATGGTATGAGAAGACGTCTCTTTGGGTGAAGAGTTGAAATTTGAGAAAAAGGTTGAAACGAATTTGAAGCATCTTCCATAATAACTGAACAAAAAAAATTGAAATATTTTTCGGAAAGATTAGAATTTTCCGGAAAAACTCAAAACTTTTTGGGAAACTCTCGGAAAATTAGAAGAATTCTGAGAGAAATTGTCGTACAATGTTCAAGAACCAGTAAGGTACCTCTTGTTTGGGGAAAAAAAACCAGCGGCTCGACTTCATCTCGGGATTTTGGTCAGATAATATTGCGTCTACTTTTCCCTCGTGATCTCGTGATCTCGTGAATGACAGTTGTTTTCGGGTTAAAACGATTTAACTGGAATGATTACACCAAGCACTTATTATATTACTGTTGAAAAATGTCCCGAGAGCCCACTGGGTGGCGTATTGCTCAGCGTGAAACATACAAGTGATCCAAAAATGACGATGGATGAAGCTCTTGGGGAGGTCCGTTGTAAAGAAGTCAGGAAATGACAAAAAAAGTGAAAAAACCTTGATCGACCTCAAGTTTGACCCTAAACTCTTTACTCGCAAAGATATTTGACAAACATGACTCCATAACATATTTTTGCTTTCTATACGTACTTGTCCATGTGGCTATACTCCATCAGACAGAAGACAATTTCGACTTTAATTCAAGCTATTCTGAAAAGAAGGAAGAAAGTGCCAATGACAAGGAAATGCATAATAATTCATTACAGTAAGTTCTTGAATCGGTGCTACTGGAATTGGACATAAACCACCCAAGAAAAAAAACAACATTTTGCCGAAATCGCAATAGGTCACGTCTAGTTTATTAGGGACCTACCAAGACATTAGCCGAATTTGAAATCACAATGTATGATATTGTGCACTTCGAGGAGCTATAAATTATATTGTAAACCCAAACGATATTACAGTCTCGGCCATCCAATCCAATGCACAAGATGTATTAAAATTTTACGACCGTTTGGTCCTAATACCAAGGCGATACGGGCCATTGTAATCCCGCAGCAGCTACCACAACACGATGAATAAGAGGGGTGTTTACTTCCTACATGCATGCATGTAAGGTGTTTTTACATATTGCAACTTCCTTGAACGATGATTATTATTATTATTTCTTTATCGCAACATGTATAATTTTTGCATAAAAGGGGGCCATCCCTGCCATCCTGACGCACATATTGATTTACCGCTAGGGGTGCCAGCAACAGTTATCGTTTTAAAGAAGATAAAAGACTGACAAGTTGCAATTTAGAAATCAACCCTTATTTCAATAAAAGTGCATTAAAAATAATGGATTGCTGCACAACATGCGGAAGTGAAAAATATACTTTACTTCAGTAGAGGTACTTATGCTAGCCGCCGTCTTAGGCGTAATCTAAAAGGTGAACCCGAGTTCACGGATGTGTGGGTATTAATTTCCTTCTGGTATACAATCTTCACACCCCTCTCTGATTTATTTTCCATGTCTACCATATATTTCCTTTGTTTTTGTTCTCTCATAGACTTTTAAACGAAATTATCCCGAGCTTCAGAGCGTGAATCCGCAGCTCGCTCACGTCGCGCCGCGTCTATGGGTGCTTTACACTTACGTCTCTTTCACCTGTAAGTACCCCCATGTGTTGGAGCTATTCGCGTTCAGACTAGCTAATTCTAGATAACTAGATTACATCCAGCAAATTCCCACACAGTTCTGCCTTATTACCCTTCTCTCATATTCTGCGTAAATATTTTTCATGGTTCAATTTTCAACCGAATCAAAAATGTATCTAACGTCCACTTAATTCACGTTGAGCAGGCGGGTATCCTCCTGGTAAATTATTCCAATTCACAAGTGGTACCGTGTAATTCGTTTCTAAGCACCTTTAATCTCGTTTCACACTTGATGATTCAAGTATATTTTTTACGAACACTTTCCAATTTCTTACACTATTTGCATGTCGTGAATTGATCGACATGCTGAGTAACTAGTGCAGAAAGAATCATGTTCGCTCATCGGCATTAAACTCGAGCGTTTTTTACAGATCCAATGCTTCTTCTTGAAATGGTGTGATTTTTGGAATTGCAGTTCAGGACTTTATATGGTTCATTGTACAATGCCCCTGATGGCGGCATAGAAAATGAGACAAAATGATCAAAACTTTCCACATGAATCTTTTCACTAGTTATTTTAATTTTTTATAATATAATTTTGAACATTTCCACTTTTTTTCGTGTTTTTTCATATCATTACACCATTGAGAAAGAAGCATTTTTTCTGAAGTCTGTTTTTTTTTGCGTATACTGTTGATTGTGCGTAATACAAGCGCTAAAATGGCTTTTTCTGTGACAACATATGAAAGCGACGTCTTCTGCACACCATAGTGGGTTTCGGAAATTGACAATAATGTGCTCTTTTCAGGTAAAAAAATATACTAGAGTGAAAATGTGCGTTTTACTTTCCACATCATAACATAATTGTCAAATTTTTTTTGGTAAAATGGGCGTAATCAACATATTTTCCTGTGAATTTAAGGGTTGAAAAGGCGCCGTTGCGGTTGTACAGGTGGGTGGGTGTGCCCGGCTGCCCCCCCCCCCCTACCTAGTTGCGTCACTGGCTGTATCAGAAAAATAAAACGATTTCATCATCATCAAGGGTCGCAAACATCATAAACAATGCTTGTTATAGCTGAAATTTTGCACCAGAATTGCAGGATCCATTTTGACAGCTATACTTTGTTCATCAGAGCAAGGAATGGCGATATTATTAGCAGGGCGGCCAATGTTGATTCTAGAAAATGAAAGTCCCTAGCGATAACGACCATGCCAGTCTTCCATAGACAGTCTTCTACTGGAGCCATGGCAATGTACGGTGTTATTGGTCCAGTTTAGGTACGTTCCATGCAACGGACCCATGATCAATGACGGTTACTAAGCAGTAGCGATTCAGATTCATTTTTGCTTAGTTACAAGTTACAGACACCAGACATAGGTCACTTGACGTGGAAACTAAAGAGTGATCGAGTAAATTTCTCCTCAAAGTAGGCCTCGGTCTCCTTGCTGGCTACGTTTTCCCGCCAGATTTTCAGGAATCATAGGCGACTTGAGGAAAAATTTATTCGATCACTCGTTACTTGAATGCTCGGTGATACAAATTAATGCATGAATGGTAATGGATGCATAGCGTATGGAAGTGCAGTATGGCGTCAAAATACTTTCATGATGAGTACTGTAAAAATGTGAAAAGAACCAACCTGTGCGAAACTATGAGCCTTGAAGGCAATTTATGAAGTTCTGTGACGCAATATCATCCACCAGTCAATCAGTTGTCGAATTTTCATGACATGCTCAAAGTAGCATGAAAGATGAGGTTTTTGAATGAAAAAAAAAATCCTTTTTTTAATTTGAAATGTAAAAAGTTCATAAAATTTCGCAGTTGATCATGGCGTTGGAAATTTGAACATTCACACTTGACAGATCCTTGCGACAAATAAATAAACATCGAGAACGAGATATAGGCTGTCTCGAAACGTGGTTCATATTCCACTGCGGTGTATTTCATGCAGACAAAGTCTCATCTTTCGACATCCAAACCAACCGATTTTACATTTAAATGCAACTGTCTCCCGTCCCGTTACAAAATGACCACGTTGCTGTGGCCTAACTTTTGGAACTTTTTTTACAAAATTAGAATTCTGCATATTCTTGATCGTTGAAAACAAAGTCTCTTGTCTTAATGGAATCTCAATCTGGACTACACTTTGTTTCACTGCTGTTTCAATTTAATTGTTCGCAGAAATATCATCTTCATCAGCACCAAATCAAAATACACATGAAATTATGTCTTTGCAGATGATTTCCAAGTCCCAAATAGTTTCGATAATCTGAGAATTTAACTAGCAGTGGAGTAAGATACGAAAACGCGAGCTTCCACCCTTTCGCAGATCTCCAGCTAAGACCTGTACCATACATGACACTAATGTTCGTTCAACAGGGAACGCATCTATATATTAAAAGCCGTTCCCACGACTTTTACTTGCCTTTGCAATGCACAACTGTTCGAGTGTCCACATATTGTATATTCCGTGTGTGCGACGGAAATGCGAGATTTGTTGTATCTTCGACGCTTGGCTCGGACCTATAATGGATAAGCGGAATGCACGTTGAAAAATATACGACGCGTCGGTGCACAGTTTGAATGCATGGTTTACATTATTCTAAGAGTTGAACTGAACTTTCAGCAATAAACCAACTCCTTTTTGACGATTTTGAGGATCACTGCTAGTTTACGATTTATTTGGTTTGCTTGTGAGCGTTTTTTGTTTTTTGTTTTCAATTTTATCACAAGGCGTGACTCCGTGCGGTGCACCTGGCGTCAAAAGTGGCGCTCCCTCGTGAGCTCTCTACACCGCAATAGGAGCACCACATGAAACGGTCAATGTCTAATCGCTTGATAAAACCTGTAACACGACCGCATAGTGGGCAAAATTAATAACCAACTACAACTACTACAACTTCTTCTAAACGTTTCACTCACTTCTTAAAGCATCAGTGATTATTTTGATTTTATTTTTGTATTTTAGGCATTTTGTCCATATCACTTTGTCAAGTACTTTAGTGTAAGCATTTACTTCATCTTTATTAATACGGCATATGTATTTGCTGTTAAAATGTAGGAATTCATGGCTGAAAATATCTGCCACCTGACCCCTTCTTCACAATCCACAAAATTGTCCTAGGTGGGTACATGGTTAGGTAGGTATACAAACAAAAATATAGAATAGGGGAAAGTTGGTATCTTTCGGATGTCAGATTGTTTCGGACATGTATTACTGTTTTTTGGCCTCACCTGACCTTTCAATTTGGATTTCTTACTTAGAAAACAATTGTTGCAACAATCAAGCCCATAAGACAAAACCAAGGCTTTTATTTTAATACATGTCCGAAACTCCGAAACAACCCGCGTTTCGAAAGATACCAACCTGCTTTAGCTATTATAAAAAAAATGCTACTGAAAGAACGTGGGGCGTAGTTCACGGGTCCAGCTAGTTTTAGTTATCGTTCCACACAGAGTGGGATCTGGCTTACATGCGCGTCAACTTTGGAATCCCATCCATAGGTTACAACAATTTATAAAAATGGTAGGAATTACAAGGGAGACCCCTCTAAGAATACGATTGTACCTGGCTGCAAAAACTGGCAAAGGCGCCGCACAAACTTGCTATGAATCGGCACGAAAGTCGCAGATAACGTAACTACACCTTTTCCAGTTGTAGTTCAGAAAATATCAATTGTATTCCAGATATCGTCAATTGAATTTCAGAATTTATCAAGTGTAGTTCAGAAAGCGTCAATTGTATTTCGGATTAGTCACTTGTAGTTCAGAAGGCGTCAATTGTATTTCAGATTTATCAAATGTAGTTCAGAAAACTTGAACTGTACATCAGATTATAATAATAATAATAATAATAATAATAATAAAGGGCTTTATTTATAGGGCGAAGTTTAGCCAGAGCTATTCCACTCAACCCCAAAACTCAAAAAATATAAACAATTCAATAACAAAGAATGAACAATACGTAACACCAATTAATAAATTACAAATATAAAACAAATATGCAATTAAGTAAAATAAAAAACTACTACTCAAAATAAGTATAACAAAAAACAGATATTCAATGCAAGTTAATGCAAGAAAGCGACTTCAAACGTTATACTGATTGGACGGAGAAGAAATGTGACCTGAGTGTTTTTTGACAAGTTTGACTAGACACTGACTTGAGATTCTCTGGTAGTGAGTTATAAATGCAGCAAGCATTATACGAGAATGATCTTCGAAAAACGGACGTACGATGTCTGGGAGTCGCTAGCAACTTGGAGTACCGCATATTTCGATCGTGCTGATCGTGCCTGTATTGAAGTTTTTCGCGCAGGTGTACAGGTTTCGATGTGACAAGCAAGCGGTTTACAAAAACAGACATAGCATATCTGAACATATCCTCCACCCTCAGCCAACCAAGCTCGTGAATTCGCAGTGAAACCCTATCATACTTGCGCAGCCCGTAAACAAATCTACAGCAGGTATTTTGTATCTTTTGTAGACGATATTTAGACAAAACATCTAAACATGGGTAATACACAACAATACAGTAGTTAATAATCGGGAAAATTAACGACTCGCAAAGTTTCTTCCTAAGTTTAAAATTCAATATCGAAAAGTTAGTGTATAGGATTTTCAATACTGCAAAAGACTTCCTAACAATCATATTAACGTAATTTTTGAATCTTAGGGAAGTGTCAAATATGATTCCAAGATTTCTCGCTTCCTCAACGAACGTAATACGTTGATCGTAGATAAGTAGGCTGTTCAAGTGAGGACTCACTTCACACGCGATACTCTTTGGAGCAAATAAAAGGGACACAGTCTTTGCTACATTTAGTTTGAGCCCTTGAGCCGATGAATAGTTTTCAACCGATTTTAGGTCCGTATTAAGTGCGGCCATAGCTGCTGTGACGTTCTTGGGGTGAAAGGAATAGTAAAGTTGGGTGTCATCAGCATACATTTGGATGCTTGCCTTATTTACATGTGTTTTGAGATCTGCTGTGAACAATGAAAAAAGCGAAGGGCCCAGATTTGTACCTTGAAATACACCAGAGGTAACAGGCTTCGGAAAAGAATAGTTTTGGCCGAGACGCACTAACTGCAGGCGATCGCTCAAGTAGCTTGCGAAAAAATTTCTCGAGTGTTCATCAAAACCATAATAGTGCAATTTGGCGCAGAGAAGGGAATGATCTATGGTGTCGAAAGCTTTTGAAAAATCGAGGAGCACCATTGCAGTTGCATAGCCTTTATCGTAAGACCTTAAAATGTCATCCGTCACCCTAGTCAAAGCGCTCGCAGTGCTGTGGTTCTCGCGAAAGCCGGCTTGTTCAGCTGGAATGATTTTGTTGTCGATCAAGTAACTGCAGAGTTGTGGTTGTAAAATTTTTTCCAGGATCTTTGAGAAAACGGGAAGGATGCTGATTGGTCTAAGATCATTCGGGCAGTTTGGAGCTTTGGTCTTCGGTAAGGGGACAACTATTGCTGTTTTCCATTCTTGAGGGAAGTAACCAATCTCAATACAGCAATTCATAAGATGTGTCAGGTGTTCAACAATTACAGGGCAACAAAGCTTTAACATTTGTGGAGATATACCATCTATACCCGGTGAGGCGAACTTCAAACTGCTTACAATGTTACGAATCTGATCAACAGATGGTAAACGAATAGAGAATGAGTTGTTATCATTATGTTTGTGTGAAAGAAAATAGGCAGTTGCGGCAGTGCAACTATCGGGAGTAGAAAAAACGCTAGAAAAATGATCATTAATGACATTTGGATCATTTAGGCTGGCTGGAATGTGGGATGAACTCGCCTTGATAACACTTAGTCTCCTCAACGATTTCCAAAACTCACGCTTGTCAATATTTTGGTACTGCTTAGACAAATATACAGATTTCTCACGTCGGATAGCCGAGAGGGTCAAGTTTCTGAGTTGGGTGTAGGAAAGCCAATCTGTAGCTGATTTAGATTTTTTAGATTGTAGAATTGTAGATTGTAGATTGATTTAGATTATGTCAATTGTATTTCAGAAAGCGTCAATTGAAGTTCAGAAGGCGTCAATTGTAGTTCAGAAGACATCAGTTGCATCTCAGATTAGTAAAATGTAGTTCAGAAAGTATCAATTTTATTCGGACTCCTGCAAATTGGGGCACTTTTGCGAAGCCACAGCTTCGAACTCTTGATCTTCTTGTATGATGAACTGCAGATATTCGGCACATCTTCTGTGTAACAGATGTCTGCGGGGGTGTTAATCGCACGACCGGCTTCCGCAGCATTGAAGAACGACAAATGCTACAATTATCTTGGAGCTGCATTGATTGATAAATTATACATATAAATTATTTTCTGAACTACAAATGACATGTTCTGAAATACAAATCACGCTTTCTGATATACAAATGATGCTTTCTCAAATTCAATTTATTAATCTGAAATACAATTGACTGTTTCTGAAATACATTTGACTAATCTGAAATAAAATTGATACTTTCTGAACTACATTTTACTAATCTGAAATGCAATTGACGTCTTCTGAACTACAATTGACGATATCTGAAATACAACTGATATTTTCTGAACTACAACTGGAAAAGGTGTAGTAGGAACTACTCTAGCTATCAGATCTGATCATTTGAGCCTAATTGTCGAATTATTTGTTTTAAATGAGACACTCCTGAAAGAATCGGTTCTTTTGATGAACCTAAAAGAAGAAGCATGGCAATTTCAATATCAAGAGCTGAAAATTTCCTTGTGAAGGTGAAGGCGATGCAGTTTTTAAAATCTGACTCAACTTAGACCATGCTTTCAAAATAAAATGAGATACTTATTTCAAGTTTTATTGGAATATGAAAACCTCTCCCAGTAAGCATACAACTTTTGTGTCGCACGGTCGAAGATTTATAGCTTCGAACGCAGCGAATCAATTTCACATAAACATTGCTGTTTTCCAAGATTACAATAACAGTCAAACGGTTATCACAATTCAATTGTTATTAAACTGATTAGAAAATGTCTGCTCATGGCATAACGATCTTCTTTAATCTGTTCAAGTTGGTAGGTGGTAGTGACATTGATTTAGCTAGATAGAAACCTTACAACAGATTATTTATTTTATTAATCTGCATTAAATTATAGCAGTATTCCAATTCGAAACACATCAATACGAAACTATTTGATTTATTAAGGAACTTAATCATATTAGGATTAAACTCTCATTAATAAAAAGCGACTTCCGCAACCTGAAGCCATATTTTGCGGCATATGTTTGGCACATTTTTAGGAATGTTTACTCTTAATTATGATACCACATGAATGGACGGACTCTTTTCATTTCCTATTATTTTCAAATCAAGAAAACTGTTTACTTGACATTTCACACAAGGATGCATGTATCAATGGGGTATTTGTTGAGTGGATGTATGTGATGCCACGGTTTCAATTACGCGCCACACCTCATTAAGTTTTACACGTGCAAATAAACTGTGCTAAGCATTTTCATCTTACGGTTAAATGGGGCAGATCAAGCCACTAAAAGCAGGCAACCTTTACGTTGTTCTCCTACTACTAGAGATACGATACGCATTCGAGCCTTTGTTCTCCAGATAAAAATAGGCAGTAGACAAAGGAAACGCAGTACATAATTCATTTGTAAATCATTGGACTAGGAACAAATGGACGAGAACCGTTAATTTTTGTGAGCGCAAAGACGAATAACGATAAAAAGTAAAGCTCACCTGTGCAACGTTCTCGAAATGTTCGTGACTTTTTTGGTACACGCGCGCTTTCTGCAAGTTCCGCCCAATCCCGGTGTTTTTTCTAATGAACACTTCTCCATGATTGGACAACCAATCGAGGACCTGGAATTTACAATAAGCAAATTAAGTACAGGAATTTCTCCATCTCTCAGTGGGACTAAACAATATGTATATTTTTGTTTTTTCCTCCTTATCTCTTTTACATCACTTTTTGGTATGTATTGTTATATTTTCATTCCATTTTCATTGTTACATCTTAGCTCTTATGTACTTAGATACTCTGACGAGGAAGGACAGGAGGCCCTCGAAACCGGTCAGTTTTAAATAAACATCTACAAAAAACTTGTGAGAAGACGGAAAAACCAAAAAATTACAAATCAAGTACAATAGAATTCAATCATGTTCATTCATTGGCATGTGCAATTTTTTACTTTTACAGTGTCAATGTTCGGGGATATAAGCAGTTTTCATACAAACTGTACATTTTACGATGGAAGCGACTTGAAATTTACTTTTTTCTACAAATCCAGACACAACGCAATACCGAACTTTGATCGGGGATGGCTAGAAAGTCGTCGAAAGTTGACGTGCAAAAAAACTCCCACTAATTGATGTGTAGCTTTAACTAATTCACATCCCTCAATCCTAGATCGAAATCTGATTCGGGCGGGCATTGAAAAATACTCAAGTGCTTTCTAGTAGATATACGTCAGTGAGATGTACTAACTTTCGCCAAATGTACAGTTCTTTACATTAGCCCCCCCGTCCTTGTCACTAAATAGTGGGAAAACACTCAGATATGAGAAAACCACATGAATACATACTTGTTTAACATCTTCTTGAAATAATCGCAGCGCCAATCTCTGGTGCAGCTTGATTTTCTTTGCATGCCACTTCTGTTCCAAAGCTCTGTGATGGTTGAGAATTTGATGGATGACCGCCAGAACATGACTAGCACCTTCACTGTAATCCGCAGCAGGGTTTCCTCCAGGGCGGTTCTCAAAATTGCTTGTTCCATCACCACCCTAATTTGAATACAAAAAGCTTCATTTTCAAACAAGCAGAACATCTTAAAATTTAGATATTTTCTAGTTACAACTCAACAACTCTTACGGATAAAAAAACTACCAAAACCAAATTCAGCTAGAGTTGTTAGATGTAAAACAACCCGCTTTTCAATTAGGTGCATCCCCTAGGAGATTCTGTTCTGAAGTTACTCATCTAGAATTCATACAACTTTCAATTAAGGTGGCCAGAATATTGGTCAAATAACTAAGTTTTCCTTCAGTTCCAGTAGCCTTATTCTCTAGAAGAAAATTACCATTCACGTCTCTTTTGAAAGCTTCAAGAATAGTCTTCAACTTAACGAACTTAAATTTTGAATTTTTGAAAAAAAAATAAATTCTTGAAAATTATTTTACAAAAACTTAGAATTTGAGCTCGTTGAGTTGAAGACCATTCTTGTTACTATCAAAAGTGACCTGAATGTTAGTTTCCTTCCAGAGAATAAGGTTACTGGAACTGAAGGGAAACTGTGTTATTCCGAAACCAATATTCTGACCACTTTAACTACTTATTACTTTCGGTTTCAAGCAAATACTGATCAAATTAATTACTGACTATCAGTAAGAGTTGCTATCATCAATGATAATTACAAAGAAAAAACTAATTGATTAGCAAAGAAATGTGAGGGCGATGACTGAGAGGCATCCATTCTATCGCAAAATCAATTTTACTTTTTTTTAGTATTTACTTTTTAGTATGAAGTATGGTATTATCAAGATTTCAAGGACGAATGAAAATAAAGTTTAAATAAGCGTAAAAAACTAGTAACGTTTCTAAAAATTAGTAACTGGAATACATATTTACATGTTTCTTTTCATTTCCAGGTTGATTGCAGACTTGCACCAAATGATCCAATTGATACAGAAGTTTCTTACTGGTACTATGAACCTGTCACCAACCAACACCAATTATAAAACATCGCACTAGCCCAAGAGAACTTAAGAATTAAAATATAAAAATAGTATAAAATAAAACAAAAGAAAATAGTCAGCAGAACAGGGTAAGTTCTTCTCTCGAATCGTACAGGACAGACTGGAAAAGAGATTTAGAGGAGAACCATCCGAAAACACACTTTGGCCCGGTGGTTTCCAAAAAAAATGCCTACATTGATTAGATTTGTACTATGGCTTCTTTCTTCTCCCAGCGAAGACGGTATATTATGGCACACTTGTAACATCACGTCCAGCCCATTCAGTAACGATTGGTATGAATTATAGACCTAGGATAAACACATTGCACAAATAAATACAACCAAGTTGAAAATAATCCAAGCTTGAACAGATAAAATTGGTGTAAGACACCAGCCATGGATAGGTACATGACAAAATAATAATATAACGTTGAGTTATAGCAATGAAATAACATCACAATAAAGTTTGAAATGAAAAGACAAATAATTTATCAAGAAAGTTCTCAAAATGACATGGGTAGAATTATCAGCGTTTTCAGGTGGCGCTTGTCCCTTATTTAGCATAATCTAACATCGATTTCAAGGCATTCCAGAAAGAACAATCACTGGGTTTTTTAATTATTTGAGGTTCGTATGCATTTTGAAGCTCGAATATAGTGGATGATGCCATATAATTTGTTCCTGAAGCTATGATGAACAAGGATCGCGATGGTATTTTTCATGATCAAATTGTCTTATGCTACGATTCTAGCGATCATCTATCATTTATTCAACTATTGCACTGAAAGGAAATTCAAGATGGTGGCCAACCCAGCAAAAATAGATGGCTGTCTTTAGGCCGCGGAATTTCCATGATTATAACGAGTGATCGAATAAATTTCTTCTCAAGTCGCCCATGATTCCAGAAAATCTAGCGGAAAAACATAGCCAGCAAGGAGACCGAGGCCTACTTTGAGGAGAAATTTATTCGATCACTCTTTAGTCAACTCTCTTTCAACATCACTAATTGATAATTGTCAAAATCCAAAAATAAGATGTCCCTGTTTATCTTTAGAATTATTGTATTTTTTTATACAACAGCATTTTCACAAAGAAAATCAGTTTTTCTTTCATTTCAGTTCAGAACAAATGAATGGTTATTTTCATTATTCTACTTCTTTTGATGCAATAATTAACATGATTGATGCAAATTCTACCCTCTCCCCCCCCCTTTCCCTACCCAGTCGCGAGTCATAAATGTCCACCATCGCGATCATTGTTTGCTATGACCTTAGGAATAATTTGGCACTATATACACTAGTTTCAACCAGCAAACGGGATTACATAAACAAATCCATTCCAGTGATCATGCAGTACAAATATGACACACGGGGTAGAACGAGGCATCCAAAAACGCTAATAATGATTAAAGATACATTAAAAAAAACACAAGTCACAGTTTTATAATCACTTGAAAATGTCGCATTAAACATTGCCTTAAAAATGTTTAAGTTCAATTATACACGAATTCATTGTGTTTAACACATTCTCAGCCTACTTTAACAAATCACTTTTCTCTTTGCGCTAGTAGTTTTTTTTTTTTTTTTGTTGAAAGCCTTTATCAAGAATAAACAATCATTGATAAACGAAAAACGAAACGCACATAAAAATTCAACAGATCAAGTGATTACAACAATAACAATAGTAATTTACTGCTACAGAAAATAGAAAATTCAACATCTTCTAGCACAGTACTTTGAAATTTCTCAAAATTGTGTTGCCTTTCGAACAAAAATAAAAACCTTGTGAAGGTTGATGACCACCAGTTTTATGTGTATTGTATAGTTTAGAACTTAAATATTATTCTGGAATTGATGAACATAACTTTGAAGTTTTAATACCCCTTGTATTACTGAAAAAAAGAGGTGAAAAAAGCTATTGAGTAACGATTTAAATAGATGGCATTTCATTTAAAATTGGTGGCTTGCTCTCTTTAGTGAACATCCTGTAACATAATTGGGTTGCAGCAACATATTTGAAGTCCTTTCATCATAATCAAAATCAACAATAATTAATAAGGTAAGCTCACTAAAAAACAAAAACCGCTGGAACCGATTGAATGGCAGTTTTTACGAAAGTACGAAAATATGAATTGAGTAGGAGATTTTTTTCTGATTCTTGAGCAGGTCAATACTTTTACTTGAAGAACTAGTATTAAAGCAAGTACATTTTTCCAACTATCTTACACTGACTGGTGGTCCCAAGTTCTAGATCAATTTTTTTTATAGAAATTCTAAATTTTTACCTGTTCAATTTGAGAAACTTCAAAACAATGGATATGCAGTTATGTGGTCATTTTATGGAACTATGAATTGCAATGCTGATGAAGTCATAGCGGTTATTTATTGTTCGAACAATTAGTGAAAAAACTAGACTGGACCAGAAAGTGGCCCCTTTTCAAAATTGATGAAAAAACCGAGAGACACGCTACTGAAGTTTATTAATTATTAATTTTCAATTAGCATTTTCATTAGTTTCTATAATGGCATCAATCATAGCATGGCTAAACTCCATTGGAGCTCGACTGCGAATATGACGCAAAGCCATAATGCGCTTTGCATTTCATAGCATGAATAGCTAACAAAAAATAATTAGAATAAAATAATGTGAAGCGTCACTGAAAATATACCTCTGTGTAGGCTTGACACATTGATTCATACAAATTTTGGTGTTGATGGATGCACGATTCGAGCAACATGATCTCGGAAGGGATGTTGACGCTTTCACATGCAGACTTCCATGTAGGCACATTTTCCACATACTGCTCGGCTTTGTGGTGAAAAATAACGGATAACGCTAACACTGCTGTCCTTTCATCTAAACCGGCGGCGAAATCTTTCCAGGTCCTGTCCAGCCTGCTGGCCACCGATCTGATGTGGACCGCGGCATAATGGCCACCCTCGATGAGCCGGCTAGCCACAGACAAAATCCTATTTATGTTCACGTACACGTTCATCGAACTCATTGTGAAATGTTGGTGTTCTTCCTGCAACTGCTTCGCTAACTGGTAAGTATGGCCGATTTCTACGTAATTAAGAAGGAACACATCACGGTTGTGGCAGATCCAATCGAACATCTAAAACAGAAAGGCCCAACAATAATCAGTAGCTCTACAGTCTACAACCCTTGATAGCTTTGGAATCTTCTCTCCTGAGTGATATGGAATTGGGAAAACAAAAATGACTAGTCAGAAATAACACCATTCCAGAGAAGGTTCCAAGGTGAAGCATACTTTTGAACCAAGAGTCAGCTCAGTATCAATAATTAACATGCCATTTTCAGGTGTGATAAGGCAGCGTACCTTCACTGTGACACCATACAGTTTTATTAGTCATGGAGAGTAGATATTACAGTCCTTTTTTTTCAAGTGCATTGTGGTGCAAATGGCAAACACCTTCGCATTGAGGATGAATGCAAAGGTGTATGTCATTTGCACCACAGTGGACTTTAAAAAAATGGACTGTAGGTATAACTGAGCTTGCTATAACTAAGTATGCAGTGAGACATACCTTTTCGCAATCCTGTTCAAAGAGGCGCAATTGAAAGCACTGATCCAATTTCAGCTTCTTTTGGTGCCAAAGTTGCAGCAAATGCTGCTGGGACGTGTGGATTGAGTCTAAGTTTTGTATAACTAAATTTTTTATATCACTGCCATCTGAGCTGGTGTTACTGGGAGATTCCGATTCTCGTCCTCCACCCCCGTTCGTGCCGCCTCCCCCGCCCCCTCCGCCACCGCACTGGCCGGTGTCATTTAGACCGGCTTTTTGCAGCAAACGCTTGCCTGAAACACAACACAATATTAGTCTTATAACCTTTGACATTTTGAAAGTATGAATCGAGCAACGACAGAGGAAAAAATGTAGGGCAATCATCGGGAAGCACAATATGCAAGTGGATAAGGTATATTTCTTAGAAACAAAGTGCTTGTAAAGTGACCCACCAAATGATGGTCATTTCCAGTAGCTGTGAGTTCCGTTACTGTAACGCTTAAGCGTGTATAATAACAGAAGTATGGAAACATACGACAATACATAATAACTCATAAGTTAATCGGCACTGGTCCTAATTGATTCGAAATTAGAATTGAATGCTATGCACTACCTTTCTATTTGCATTAGTGCACTACTGCATGCACTTCTCAAGTGTACATATTAATAACCATCATTATTTATGTAAGTACTTGTAAACCACACGTGATCAGTTGAAGAGGACTATGCAGCAGGCACTTATATAATAAGTCGATCCCTTTTAAGGTTTCCCTGTCATAACCTTCCCGCACCATCTGATGTCATTTATTGCATTTTGGCCGAAATCGGTCCTCCACCATCCCGTATAAAGTTTTGACAGAGATAAAAACATGCATTTGAAATTTTCTACATTACTGCCTAGTGGATTTCAAACAAGAATGAAGTATGGATGAACAAGAGCCAAAAACATTTCTCTAAATTTCTAGAACCAAAAACAAGCTTCATGTAGTGAATTTGAAGTTAATATTTCCATACTGTCAAATACGGCCCCGTGGCACAGGCGGTCGAGTGGCTGCCTGCGACGCGGAAGTCCCGGGTTCGATTCCCGGTGAAAAGTTTAGGTGTTGTGCTGTCCGAAATGTTCACTTTTCTGAATTTGTAAACCTGATAAATAAACGGGCAAACTCCTATGGCGAGAAAAAGTCGATAAGGAGAAAAACATTCATCATTATTTATTCATTTACTGTCAAAAATATACTAAAGTTGGTGCACCTTTATACAGGGTGGTAATAACTTGTTACAGACTTTCAAATGGTCGACTCCCCATTAAAATGCGCTCGAAAAATAGAAGGTGGTGCAGGTTTTGGTGAATAAACATTGCAGGTTAATAGAAAATCAAGAAAGACTCATCCAAAATAGTATATCTGCAATAAATAAAATCAGAAAGTTACAGGCCCTACACCTCAAAGGTTTTTTCTCAAGAACTTTTGAACCGCTTGTCCGATTTTGCACAGATGGTTATGAAACATGTCCCCAGTGATTGCCCGGAAAGAGCTCTGGCAAAACGACTCAGTGGGGTAGATATTGAGGAAGCTCGCCCTTTCACCCCCATATTTTTCACTCCACTAGGATTTTGAAAAAAATTCGATTTTTGGATCCTACCATATCCTACCTTCAACTTCAAGGAGGAAGGAAACTGGCGTGTCATAACTAAATATGATAGGCGAAGCCGCTTCCGAGATATTCAAGATCTGGAGGTTCAAAAACAGCTCCAAAAAATATTTTAATTTGGTCTTTCTAAATCACGACGACAAGTGCTACTTTTGTAGATGGATCACATTTTAAATGGGTAACATACTTTTTGAGGTGAATTCACTTTTTTTTCAATACTCTATCGATCTGTACAGTTTGTCTACCAAAACCTGGACCATCCCTCATATTCTTTTCTTTTTCTTGGAAAGTTACGTGTTTAAGTTGAAAATCCTTTTTTCCCAGTAAATTTTAAACAGCTTAACCGATTTTGAACAAAGGGACACATACAATAAGCGATGAAACACTTCGCTATAGCTTGAAGATGATATCTTTTGATAAAACCATCCAATGGCGTAGATGCTAGGGGGCTGCCCGTCTTTTTCCAGCCCTATTCGTTATGCCACTGGATTTTTTCAAATTGAATAAATTTCGAATTCTTCGTTCAATTTTATGAAACAGCTTACTTTTGAACAATGGGGTTTCCCACGGGTTTTGGGAAAGAATGAATTTGAATATTACAGCCATCGTGGGGCTCACATTTTATTTATTTGATTTTTCGCATTTACTTGGGCTTGGAAAAAAATTAAGGAAATTTTCGCATGACGTACTTCAAGAATCAAGTGCGCGACAGCCACATGAATTTTGTTGTCGAATTTCCTTACGACATGAGCAATTAGATCAAAGACTAAAGGAAAACTCAATCAAAATGAATATATTTTCACTCCATCGTGATTAAAGACACCGATCACCAGATATTTTAATTTGAGTTTCAAGTTTTGGAAAAAACATTTCAAGAACTTCAAGTTTTTTTTTAGGAATCTCAAGAGTGCCTAATCGTTTGACTAGGAACCGTATTTCCCCCTAATCAGTCTACCCTCAGTCTAAAGAGAGTATTCTGGTGAAAAAATTATGAATTTCTTCGATTTTATTCTACATTTTTCATTTTTCAGCATGGGATTTTTGAGATGTTATCCAAACATAAATTTATTCAACGGGAAATCAGCCTTCTAAGTTTGTGCCAACCAGTCACTATCACCCTGTATATCCTTATTATCGAATGTATTCATTAATTGCATTTTCCACCACCACCATTTATAGCACCAGCGATTAGGCATTTCTGAACGAAAACAAATTTCGAGGTTTATGACTCATCCTGTATGGAGAAAAAAATCAATGCATATCCAGTGATTGGTATTTTCACCTGATTATTTTACCACAAGAAGTTTACTACAATCTTTCGAAATAACGAAACTAGAATGGGTCGTCGAAGGACCATGCTTTGACCCTTCGTAAGTTCAAAAGTAGAAATCAAAAAAATTTTGTTATTTTTTGTAGGCTTCCTAGAAATTCCACTTTCACATACATTTTGTACTTCTGTCCGTTTCCGCGATTTTTCAACCTTCTTGAAAAAAATCCTTCGCCGCGTATACAGGATGTTTCAGGGATGATAGCGAAAATTTCAACTGTGGATCTCGTCAAAATATGAAGGAAACCTATATACCATTTTGCAAAGTTCGGCTTAATGACGAAGATACAGCCTTCCAAAGTTCACTTTTTTCGGATTTATTTCAAAAATTTGTAACTCAGGAACGTTTCGACAAATTCAGCTTTAATCCAGCAAAAGCTGGTTTGTCATAATTATCTATCAACCTGCCAAATTTGGAAAAGATCCAACCAGTGGTGTAGGAGTTACGAGGATCAATCATTTACAAGCATCCGAAGAAAAGTTGACTTGGTGACCCCTCATAGCTTCTACGCCACTGATTGGATTCTTTCCAAATTTGGCAGTGTAATAGATAATTGTGACAGACCAGCTTATGCTGAATAAAAACTAAATTTGTCGAAACGTTCCTGAGTTAAAAAATTTTGAAATCCGAAAAAAATGAACTTTGGAGGGCTGTATCTTCGTCATTAGGCCGAACTTTGCAAAATAGTATGTAGGTTTTCGTCATATTTCGACAAGATCTACCCACAGTTGAATTTTTTGCTATCATCCCTGAAACACCCTGTATTGTACTCTTGATCAGTCGTACTAATGCGAGTAGGTCCTTAGGTAAGTAGGCATACGTTTTCCATGTAAGCATAAAGGTGTGAACATTCGCATAAAATTTCTCGGTCAGTGCGACCGACAAAAACTGACTGAATCGCAGTGGTCTTAGAACAATTAAAAACCACTTTGCTTCCCGCCTTGTCCCATTTCTGCTTTGAATTCGATTCGCTAATGACGTAATTGCATTCAAACAATTTGTTGGCATTGTTAGCGGATTTCCTCTCTTTATACCACCAGAACCAGACTGCGCACACACACGCGTCAAAAATCTGCATAGAAACCATTACGAGTTTATTTGAAAATAATTGGTGGATCTAATCGAAAACAATAATCTCCTTATTGTTTTGTTGTTTGCTGATAAAAGGAGCACAATTGAAAAGAAAAAAGACGAATCGCTAAAGACGGAACGATTTGCAATTTAAAAGCAAAAGTTTTTCAAGCACAAGGCAGGCCTGTATAATAGCGGAGGCGTCTGGCCGTTACATAAATTTATAATATTGTGTGCTAATTTTGAATGCACGCATTAACACACTTCCAAGTGCAATGTAAACAAACGTTCAATGATCTAAGCGCACTCTGAATATCGCTTGCATAGAAATGCTATAAATATTCTGAATTTTATCTTCTGCTTGGTATTTATGTGCATCGCCATCTGAAAAATGTACGGAGCGTATTGCATCCGTTTTATCTGGTTTGCTGCTGCATAATGCGGAACTCGGAAGCCTTTTGTGGGTAGAGAATGCGTTACAAACGAATCCTCCACGAACATCCCACTTCAAATCTCAAACTTTCAAACAGGCATCAGATAGGTAACAATGAAAATTGTCATTCGCTTGTACAAGCTCTGCGCCACTTTTGGTGGACTAAAGCGTGAACATTTAAAAATCCGTAATAATTACAAAATCGAGCGCGCCGTTAATTATTATTTCCAGCTGAATTTCGAGCCCGATGGGCCGGGTAATGGCTCACCTAATACGTCGATGTCCTCAACGGGCGCCTTCATAATTTTCTTCTTCATTTCGTTATGCAGATCAATTTTATGTTTGGCTCCGCTTACGTCATCCGCGAAATCGTTCCTGGCTAGGTCCTCCTGCAAGTCATCCAGGCGATCCAGTAAATCGTTCGCTTGCCAAGCAAACTCTTCCACCGCCAGCCGTATCTCCAACCACGTAGAATGATCGTAGGCCAGCGTTCCATCAAGATCTGAGGTCAACTGGGTAGTGTCAATTATTTTCGGCAAGGCTTCTATGCTTATCATTATAGTCTGCAACAGAACAATACAATGTTGTTTTCAAATCCCTTGTCAGTTTGGGGAGTTGGTGCCAAATTTAACACAAATTGCATTTTGTGCGTAGATACGACGATATGGTACTAGTTCTTCCATCAACTTTAATTTTTCAAGCGAAAAATGAAATGAATGAAGAAACGACCATAAAGCTGAGTTTACGATGAGCGACTTTTTGCCGCGATTTGAGATGAGCTGAGTGAAGCGGGTTTTTTGCCTGGACCAATCACGGTGCGGAAACGCGACATCAAGAACGGACATGGTTGGTCCAGACAAAAAATCGCTCAGCATAAACTGAGTATGAACTGAACTATACTCCTTTTGGAATACGTTCCAGGATTTCGTACTGTTATCACAAAATGCCAGTGCCTTGCATTTACACACCGGTAACTATGTGTGTTGAGTGAACTCACATCAAATTTGTACTTATGGGATCCGAGTGATGTTCTTTGTTTCTGCCAGAAGTTGTCGGGTTTGACGATCACCGCCTGATGGACGACGCCGGGTTGGAAATGCTCGTGCAGTACCTTCAGGATGGGTTTCACCGTTGACCAAGTGGCTCCGCGCATATCCACCAATACGGTGAAACCCAAATCTTTTGTTTCTTTGCTGCAACAAGAAGAGTGTCTTTTAATTAAATTCTATTGTGCTTTAATTACTTTGGGAAGTTGATATTATCGATCGGAAATGTCGCAGTGTTATATTGGGAAACTTGGCACTGCTCTTTGTAACGTATATTTTCCACCTGCTCTCCGGTCTCACTATAAATCGGATTTATCTCTTTATTATTGGACAAGTTAATCACATTAACTTGCTGCAAAGTATCAATAATAAGGTTTTTGTGGCCCCTTTAGGGCACTTATTGCGTCGCCAAAGATGAAGGGATTATTGATTAGGCTATTTTTGGCTGAATAACTTTTGGTTTTCAAATATGTCTCTACATTGTATATACATATTATACCTAAGACATGAGAACAACATTTTTATACATCTATATACAATTAGTAGTTAGTAGTAGAAACCCAAATAGACTAGAGGTATAGTAGACATGCAAGTTTCTAGCATCTGCCAACGTTAAGTAATTAAATGGGACATCTGACATATTTCGTTCTAATTACATCCAAACCTAAATTACTTACTCCTAATTGGAGGAAATATTTGTACACATTATAATTGCACACACACGACATAGTTTTGCGTATCATTAAATTGTTTACACAAATGATTATCAGCTCAGAAACTAGAGTTAGTGTACCATAGAGTATATCACGGCTTATTGATATTGCGAGTCGACCAAGGCGCAACGGATTTAAATCAAAAGAAAAGTGCACACAGGAACGCAAAATAATTCTGTTTCTAGCAAATATCGACTCTTGCATGCACGGTTGATTCTCTGTGCTTTGAGTAAAAGTTCACAGGTTCAGTTAAATCCGTAGCTTTGATATTAGTGAATTAAACTTCTGCAAAAATTACAACGAGCATGGTGCAAGTTGGTTCGCTAGAGAAGCGGAACGGTATCAACTTCAAAGTCTAGAGGAAATTTAATTGATCACAATTCCACTGGGAATTCTTAGTGTGCGAGTTTTAAAAGTAATTTCAACACTTCATCAAACACACACCCTTATATTGATCCGTTTCGAACTTGAGCTTTCTTGAAAGAAATCATTCAATCGCCTTTGGAAGACCCTGCAAACTGCGATCCATAACGACACTCGATTTTGCATCGTTGTGGCATCCCAGGACCTCGAAAGCAGTTGTTGAAAAATTTCCGTCTGTCTGTAGATCTGTCCTTTACCTTTCCACGAGAAGTTTTATCACGGCCAGGAAGTTGCAATAATTGTTACTACGGAAACCGCTTATTCTAACTTGTGGGCTAGGAAAAGGATAATGAAGCCGTGAAACGTAAGGGGAGGAGAACTTTTTGGACAGGGCAAGTCCTTGTTTAGTGACTTAAGATATGTAATGTACATCTACGATAGTTAAGCCTTTTTGAAATTTAAAAATTATTTATTGTGAACTCGTCCACTCAAAGAAGGGAAAGTTATTTTTTGACTTGACCTTGCTAAACCCAATTTGGCTTAACCTGGCTCAGCAGACATCTCTTTGAGCTGTCTGAAACTAAACACTGATCGCTTCATTTGATATCGTGCTATGTGATTTCCCGTCTCCACATCTTTGATCATTGCACTGAGAACTATTTTTTTAGAACAATTCGGCGCTTATATGTGAAATCAGAAGATCTTTAATCATTCAGGCTGGAAATGGAGCGCTTCAATAATTCAATTTATGTGTAGCAATGCCAAGTTTTCAGTACGCCGAACATAATACAATTATGTACAATTCACAAGTTCGAAATTTAATTACAAAATGTTGAAGCGGACGACACGCAATTCGAAGTGCCGTCCCCCACCCTGTCAATGAAACATTAGCAGCTAAAATTGTACTGATCAGTTGTTGCTAATTGAAAAAGTTTCGCTCTGTCCTAAATCTCTCGGCTTCATATTCTGACCCGCAAATATTTGCTGAAACGCGTTATTAAATTATTTCCTAACAAATCTTATCCAGCCAAAACTCGCAGTAACTCTGTAAATATTTTATTTTGGCACGATATTGAGCCCGAAGAAGAATTTAGGGATCCCCCGTACACTCGATTGAAAATAAGTAACCCGCTACTCCGTTCCGAAAACAATAAAGCTAGGGAATGTCACTGCACCCAAGCTTTAAAGTGGCATTCAATTTATAGGTATCATTATGCCATTTACCGCCATCGAAACGTATTATTTATTATAAACTGCACGGTCGTTTGCAACGGCGAATTTCTATTAAGTTTCAAATTTAGTCTTTGAATACAACATAACTGCAGCCTTACATGAAAGTTCAAACACACCACACCAGGAATAATGAGAGACGTAAGGAAAATCGAGCAAACCTGCAAAATACACACATGGTGAGAATCAATGAAACTGCAGCAGAAAAGAAAGTGTTCGCATTGCAAACTTACGCCAGATCATGTGAAATATAATAAAAAGGCGTTGGTCAAGATTTTTCACATGAGAAACGATTATTGACCGTCGCCGTTGTAGTCTATTAGAGCAAAACGGAAACTTCAGTCACAGGGAAGAAATAGTTTTATGTCATGTGATATGCATAAAAAAACATTGAAATGGATAGGTTAGCACGGAGATACGGGGTGTGTACGTTTTTTCAAAATAATGTGCATCTTGACGGCCGCGAAATTTGACATTTGAGTTGGAAATTATATTTTGGTAGGCCAAATCGAGCACAACTAGTGATCATCAATTTGAGAACGTTTTGACAATAATCTCTGATGTTGAACACGATCACGATTTGGTTCACCAAAAGCAATATTTCCAACTCAAATGTCAAATTCTCGGCCACCTAGGTGCATATTATTTTGAAAGAACGTATAGGTACTACGAGTAGATACGAATATTGGCGAGGTAGGTCACCAAAAGACGCGACCTTGGAGTCGAAACTTCAAGAGTACCTAATGCCATTAGGCCAGGCGGTAGGTCGTCTGGATAGAAAAAACTCCGACCAAAGCTTTCAAGGTGCCAAACTCTTCGTTAGGTCAAGGTCAGTAGGTATCTGCGACTGAGCTTCCGCCCAAAAACGAGTTGTGCTGATTCCTCCACATCTGCCCAGAGGTAAAGGATGTCTTGAAGGTGCAAAAAGACCTGTTAAACCCCCGTACTTTTTTTTAAGCCTCGCCAAACGTAGTGGCGGAAGCTATTTTGTGGCCGCTTTTTTTTCTCGTTTCTCGTTCCTCGTTTCCTAACAAAATTCACCTAAATCCTTCGTATCTTCCGAACGGGTAAACATATCAAGTTCATTCTTTCGTTAATCCAATATTAACTATTGCGGGTTATACGACGACGTTGAAAATGATCGGTCAAATATAAACAATCTTTTACAACAATAAAGAATGCATAAATCGCGAAACTCATCTAAAATAGAGAAAACGCATATTTACCAAATTTACATCATCATATCATTCGATCTAATGAAGCTTTGTGCCTTTTTTCTTTGAGGTACATATCCAGACTTTTGTTACAGTGTGACAGCGATTGTGAAACAATAGATTTTTTATTTATTCATCAAGTTTATAAACATTTTCATCGGCTATGAATAATGATTTTCAGTCAGCGAGGGAAATTTTTGTTTTCACAGCTTTCTATACAGGGTGTTCGGGTCTGGTTATTACAAACTTTGAGGGATGATTCCCCATCAAAACTAAAGCCGAAACAACAAAAAACTCATGGTCCTGAAATGCTTCCTTAAAAAGATACAGGGTGTTGAAGTTAACTTTTTGAAATCGTCTTTACCGTAACTTTTGAACCGTTGGACCGATTTTGATCAAATTTGAACCAAAGTTTAGTCAACTGAGTCTCCATCGAAAAATGATACCACAAATTATCAAAAATTTCTGGGGGCGTAGATAATAGGAGACTGTTCCCTATTTTCGCCCCTATTTTTATTTCTCTTGATCATTTTCAAAATTGTTAATATTTTTGGAATCTTGCAATTATTATCTTATTTTACTCTTGCAAACTTTTGATTGGAGGCTTCATTTTCAAGATATTTGGGTTTGAAAATTGGAAAACAACACGAAATCGCCACTTTCCAGGACCCAAATTGTTTTTTTCTGAAAAACTTCATGTTTCTCGGCGAAAATGGTAGTTTAGCTCCATTTAAAACACCCAGAAAACTTATTCCAGTTGACGAATCATGGGTTTTCTTGAATTTTAATTTTTAGGGCCAGGAAAGTGGCGATTTCGAGATGTTTTCCAATGTTTCAATCCCAAATATCTCGAAAACGAAGCCTTTAATCAAAATTTTGCAGGGTAACTTTTTCTTCTAAATTCAACGTAGAATCCGAAATTATCAACAATTCTGAAAAAATATTTAAGGGAGATAAAAATAGGGGCGAAAATAGGGGACAGTCCCCCATTATCTACGCCTCCAGAAATTTTTGATGAATTGTGGTATTATTATAATTATTCGACGGGATATCATTATTATCCCATTTATCGCGTTAAAATTTCAATAACAGCATTTTTGAAAGTGTTGTTGTCCACTAAGAAGTGAATATTTTTCAGTGCCTGTTCAGAAGCAATTTTTTCAGTTTCACCAAACACCGTTTGCGAAAACATTACAAGGAATGACAAGCTGAAAATAATATGAAATTTCTTCATAAATAAATGTACAAAGTTTTAATAATAATGGTAGTCTTTTTGAAGCTGAGAGAGAGTATATTTGCAAGCTTGTGTAATCAGTCAGGTCTATGTCAAGTAGGCACGGCCGCACGCGAAGGAAATAGAACCGCTCGCAAGGAAATAAGTTTTCTAGAGTTTCAAAAGCGTGCCGCGGTTAAGCCAGACATAATGTCGTTAGCAAACAGTTTCAGCTTGTCATTTCTTATAATATTTCCGCAAACGATGTTTGGTAAAATTGAAAAAAATGCTGTTGAACAGGCAATAAAAGATATTCACTTCTTAGCGGGAAACATCTACAAAAATGCTGTTATTGAAACTTTAACGCCATAAATGGGTTCAATGGATACGAGTTATCAGAAAATAATCAAAATACATATTGCCTAATAGTTTTCTTGTATGTAGAAACAAATAAATGTGATTCATCTGACTCGCACAAAGAAATTTTTTTTCAACAGTAGCACTGGTACAGAGAAGATGACAAATGCTTATAATGTTTGCGTAAGAAATGTAAGTTTGCATTGAGGCAAACGTTCAAAATTACCGCAAAAGTTCAGGGGTTTCACAGGTCTTTTTGCACCTTCAAGACATCCATTCCACATCCACCTTTGCGCAGATGTGGAGGAGTCAGCACAACTCATTTTTGGGCGGAAACTCAGTGGTAGGTACCTACCTACCGACCTAATAAAGAGTTTGACACCATAAAAGCTTTGGTCGGATTTTTTTCCAGGTTGTAGTGATTTTACCGACGCATCGCCTGGCCTATATTGTGTAAAACAAACGCAGAGCCATCAAATTGTCATCACATTTGAAAAAAGCAGTTGTACTCTTGATTTTACATTGAAATGTTGAGCAAATCTTATTAAACTTAGGGTTCATACTGCTACATCTACTACTGCTACATCATAACACAACTAAATAGTCCAGGGCGCGCATCTGATGGAATTTTGATTTTGGGAGTGACAAGAACGGACATTTCAAGAAATCGTTTTTTCGGGCAAACAGTCCTGGGAAAATTTCGGATACACATTATACAGGCTTAAATTTACACAGATTTTTTTGTAAAAACAGGGGGTGATTTCTTTGACCATTCGCAAAGTCATTAATAATGTGTTGCAGCCTATCAAATGACGCATACCAAAGCAACTTCGAATGTTCTTAACATTATAGGAAGTAGCAGCGAATCGGATACCGAGTTTGAAAAAAAAAACAAATAACTACTTTCCACTTTGCCTTTTCAGCTCTTCTTCGAGGCTAAAAATTTCATAACTTTGCGAAGGGTCAAAAATTCACCCCTAGATGATATTTTAAGCAACTACAGTCATCATGTTGAATTAACAAGAATAATGAGAAGCGAAGAAAACTCACGATAGGAAATGAATATTGTATGTGATATGTCCAATACTAACCTGGGTATGTCCATCAAGTACTGCAACAAGCGCTTGTAGTCCTCCGGTTTAGCTCGCTCTCGTCGTGGACTGGCCGGGAACGATAGGACAGGTCCTCCACGACGGTCTCGGCCTCCAGTCAGGATTACAAGACGTTCTTGTAATAAAGGCATCAGTTCCAGTGCACGTTGTCCGTCCATTTTTTGAACTGCAAACACAAAAACTAAGCATTAGCGTAATTCCAAAGGAGGGAGAGTGAGAGAGAGGCTTAAAGCTTTCAGGGAGAAAAAAGCGGAAACATTTACCGGACGGGAAGTTCGTAATTTCGTTATTATGGATCAGGAGGATTGATCAATCAATTTTTGATGCCAACGCCACCAGCGTTGTCACTTGCTTATAATTATATAGGTAAGCTCGGGAAAAAAAACGATTTTTTTTTTACATTCTTAATACTAAGTAGCGACTTCAATTGAGCTCCTAACAATATTTATTGACTATTATAAAAAAGCAAACGTTTGACCCTACCTCAGTAGTTTGACCTCATGAAGTTGGAAGTAATTTGATATTTTATAATATTACAAATTAAATGTTCATATATGCATACCATGGATATAAAGTACACCGATCGGGCACATGTAACAATTAAGTTTTACATTGAACATGGTGGAACACCAAACAATAAACAACTGATGGAAAATACACAGCGTTAACAAGGGAACTCTCCAGCTCCAGGGATTTTCTATCAATTTCTAATTCGTTAATTAGGCTTAATACGGGGAGAATTAGTCCTGAGTAATATTAATTACCGTGTTTATAATTAAAGACATGATAGGTGTACGGCGCGCGGCATTGAAGTTGTGATTTATTATTGCATAGAACCCACCGCATAGTTGGAAAATTAATATCAATTTTATCTTTATAAAACGATACTTATTTTACTTGAATTTATATGAAAACCTCGGTGCACTATGCGATACTATGCAGTTAAATCAGTTCGACTGGAAAATCGCGCACCGATAGGGCGGCTTTTAATCGAACCCGGCATTTTGTGGGCTTGAAAGCTCAATTATTGATAACACGTTCATAGAGGTCCGCGTTTTATATTTTTGTGTACCTTCATACCACACAAGCTTCAACAAAGCCACGCAAAATTATTATTGACTTTCGAAAAGTACCAAATCAATATTGTAACGTAAATATTTATCGTATTCTAACCAAATATCAAATTATCGAATTTTCACTGCACAAAAAGCTTCGCAAAAAATATCAAGTGAAGAGTCAAAACCACTCCCGAGATTTATTGGCGGCGGTATAAAATTTTGTTGGAGACATAAGAGTGTTTTGGTGATGTCGACGATCAAGTATTTAGTTCTCGGGTTTCTCCCTGCCGCGGCTTTATGCAGTTGACGACATTATGTCCAATATTTCTGCATCTGAAGCATCTCTGCCCTTTCGGGATCTTTCTTTTTCCTTCTTCTTTCCGGTGTGTTATTCCCCGTGCAACAATTGTCACGTCTGTTGAATTTAGCCGTTCAATATATCGGTGTTCTATCAGACCAAGAATTCATGAGCATTTCCCGAAAGTCAAGTCAAGGGTAGTTTTTTTTATTTAATTCTCCAAAAATCCAAAAACATCGAGTTCGGTCTTGAATTTATCATCAGTTTGATGGAACACCGAAATTGGAATAGCGACTTTGAATTCACAATCTGTAATAACGTTTGACTGATTTAAATTGAGATTCCTATAAATATTCCTGCAAAATTTCAGTTGTTAATTTTTTCTTCGGATAAGCTGACGGGTGCCAAACAATTTTAGCAACGATTTTTGTAGCACTTTTCATGTGCCATCAGATTTTGAAAGAAAAAACATAGAGGGGTAGGATCACGACCCTGGATAACTTTCTAAAGTCCCATACTTCTTCATAAACAAACAACAGGACGCTACAAAGATCCAGTGGTAAAATAAACCAGTGAAATTTAAATCGATTCTAGCCATCCACTCTCGAGATATGGCCAATTAAAGTTTTCGGCCAAACACGTATACATCGGAACCGGTAGACGCTACGAAAATTTGAGCAGAGATTCTGATTGGTATCGGAAAAGTCCATCTACCCTTAATACGGAGTTTCGATGCCACTGAAAAAGTGGATTAGAAGAAATCACTTTTGATGCCTTAATTTTGAAAAAAGAAAATTTAAATTTAGCATGCGACTTCCCTGAAGGGCATGGACAATTGAAAGAAATACAAATTAAAGAAAAATGAAAATTTTTAAAAATCAGATACGATTGGCAGTACATTTTTCTTCAAGAACGCCGCACGTGAAATTTGAATTATACATTTTCAGAATAAAGGTGCTAAAAGTGATTTCTACTAATTCAGTTTTTCAGTGGCATCATCAGAAACCCCCTTAAGCTATGTCGGCCAGAGCTCCATATAAAAGTTTGATTATTGAATTTTAGAGCTTGATTTTGAGGTTTTGGTTTGTTAACTGGCTAAATTGGCTGCTGACTTCCCTTGAGAGAAAAAGTGAAACACTAACCATCAAGACCAATCAGAACATTGCTGCCTCAAAATTGCAAAGTTCACTTACTTCATTGCCGCATGTTACCTGTTGGCATGAAGTTAGCAGGCACTATCGATGAATTTAATTTTTTCCAAAACGCCCGCTACCTCTGATGTGAGGTATGAAGTATGAAGCACTATCAAGCACTAAGGATCCTATAAATTTCAAGAATAGTGCTCCTAGTGTGCCTGCCTACTTCACGTGGCCAAACCATTCGCTTCACAACGATCAAAAATTTGATCTTCTGGCAATATACCCACTTGATTCTTAAAATAAAGAGAGTGCTTCATTGCCGGAATTTCATTAACACCCCGTTCCAACGACGCAGAATTGGAGAGAATTGGAGATGTCTTACTTCTAAACGGTTATTGAATTCTCCGCTCATCTCCTCTATTTACAGGGTGATCTCAAAAATCTACATTTTGGTTTAGTTACCTATTGAGTTTTCCGCTTATCTCCTCTATTTACAGGGTGATCTCAAAAAATCTATATTTTGGTTTAGTTACCAAACTTCAACCTAAAGGTTTGGCAGCGACTGTTGGAATAATGATATCTATTATGACGTTCAACTAGCCCCAGGGAGTTAACCTGAAATGGGAATTCTGGACCTTGGGTGGTCAATTTATTTCCGAGTCTGGGTCCGCCTGACTCATGGTTTTCTCGCTTTACGTTTTAGAGACAGTTTCCGATAAATCTGAGATGAAAGCATGATTTTCGCCAAGGGAAAAGCTACATGATGTATCAAAGTGGCGTAATCATTCACGCTCGATTAGGCGATATTGCGGAAAGGGCAGACCCTTTTTCAAGATCTCAAAGCAAATGTATTTTGTGTATTTTTTATAAAATATACTCGCATAGTTCTTCCTTGCGCGGCTTATCCAAAATTAAACCAAATATACTTCAGCCGAGTACCTTTGCGAGTATAGTTTCTGAGAGAGCGCGAACTCCGTTTAAGATGCGGCAGGTCTTTGAAGCCTAGCTTCAAGCTCCCGCGGTTTTCTCCCTTTGCAATTTGGAGTGTTTCACAAATCCAAGCGAATCGTTAGGCTGAGGTGCTTAAGGCATTTTGAGTACCCTATCACCTTTTTATTGTGTGTACCTACTTGGAGAAATACGCACTCGAAGAGTAGAACCTCATTCCGTTGTGCAATAAATCACCTCGAAAGTGGAATGCGATTTGCGTGTGCGGAGACATATGTTGGGGATGAATACAGTGAGCGTTATGTCAACCATACTCAGATTCCTCGGCACCCGATCCATCATTTTTATATTGAAATATTACACCTGACCTAAGCAAAACAGACGCTGCCAATCTAAAGAAGGCCGGCCTGACGTGCACATAGGATGAATGGGATATGATGAGGACGCGGACTCTTGTTTGGGGACATCTGGTGAACATTGTGTTCGCGGCAGCATCGCATTTTACATTCATGTACTCTTTAACTACCACGAGAACTGATTGAAAAGCGCCATTCACCGGGGAACTTTTAATCAAGGGGATCCTTTCAGCACCCCCTCTAATGGTTTAATGCCCGCGCACATGGAGGGAGCCCTTTACATATTTCATGCGGATTCTGACACAAAAATTGGCTCGTGTGCTCTCGAAGGAAAAACTTCATAATAATAAAAATTCAATAGCGAACCATAAAAACTTTCAACAAAGTATATAATGCATACTAAAAGGGTGGAAAGAAGTGGGTGCGTGAAAATTCAAAAGGGAGAACACATCGGGAAGCATCACATCAAGGTTTACCCGCCGAAGAAAGGTGAGTGGCCCGGTGTGCTGATGAGCTGTGCCAGCTATGCGGACGCCGTTTTGACTTGGAAGAATCATCTTTTATTCTCGAACTCGCCCTACTCGAGCTAGCCATGGTAGGGATGAACAAACACTACCTTCATTTTCACTGCCCACTTAGCAATTCTCCTTTCTGGTCTGGTCGTCCCGATTCACTCACTTTGCACCATCAATTTTGCACACCACATATTTTATAAATGCACACAATCCGATCGGTGAATTTATACAATCCATAAATCATCCAGCTTGAATTGCTCGCGCCCACGCCCTCAACTATATTCTCTTCTCTGCCTGATGGTGGTTTCTATAATATTCAACTGGCACGAACTTCCATGGGCTTACCTTTTTTAATTAATTGTTCTGAACTTCAACCAGCGTCCCAAAAGAAATGCTTTTACACAAAGTGAATACGGACGGAATGGTCTGAAAGCATGTCGGAAGCGAAAAGCGTAGCATAAATTAGATTATTACAAGTTTTGCGAATCGGAATGCATCTTTTCTCTCTCGAGGGCCCAAAGTGCGTGCCTCGCGTATTACTATAGGATATCGCGAGAATGCAGAATCGATACCCTAAAAAGCCCGCGGACCTCCTCTAGATACCATTCCTTCTTCAGACTTTGCACACAGCGTTCAACCGGTTTACGAAACTCAGGTGATGAATTAATCATTTCGTGTAGAAAAAGGTTGGTTAGGAACCTATTATTTGGCTTGCCTTATAGTCTGGGTCCCAATATTTGCGCGCTAATTAAATATAAGATTCATTAACCAGATTCTAGAGTGCACGTGACCGCGAGATGCTTTAGTTGGTTGATTAAAATTCTTCGCTTTAAATTGCCATGCTTTTCAACCCCGTGAGTATCGGCGCAATTAAATTATATAAGCTCGAAATTAAACTCGTTCAAAGAACGATCACTTACGCGAAAAACACGGGAATTTATCGCCGGGAACCCAATGTGGGGAGTAATCTAGGACAATAATTATTTACTGATAACTTAAGCTAAATATAATAATTTATATTATTTCCAACTCGATTTAAATTTTGCCGGGTGTAAAGAGTAACCCAGTCGGGAAGCCATCAGTGGGCTATTAGACCAAGAGCTAGCAACATTTTATTTACCTCATAAGCAAAATGCGGTTTGACTTTTGGGGCATGTAGAGATAATGATTGGCTTCCATAAAATATTTGTCTTATGAAAAACACGCCTTGCTTTCTCACGAGGCAAGCAAAGAAATGGGCCATTTGACAGCTATATTCAAGAGCGGTTTTTGTAGTGTTCTTAATCGATATAAATATCAATTTCATCAGGAATGGATAGGTTGAACTATCTTTCAACTAAATTGAATGGGACCGAATCTCGGAATGCATTAGAAACTACCAAGAACCAGACTTTCTCAACTGGCATGTTCAAGCTAGTGGGCTAAGCCGGGCTGTTTGGATCACATTTGATGGTCGATTGTCAAATCATGCCTACTAGAAAAACCGGTGCCAATTTCCGACCGCTTGGAAATCTGGTTTTAGGTAGTTTCTAATGCATTTCTATATTCTTATTCATTCAGTGTTGTTGAAAGATAGTTGAATCTATCCATTCTTGATATAATTGATATTCATATCGATTAGGAACTCCAGAAAATCCGCTGTTGAATACTGCTGTCAAATGGCCCATTTCTTTGCTTGCCTCGTGAGAAAGCAAGGCGTGTTTTTCATAAGACAAATATTTTATGGAAGCCAATCATTATCTCTACATGCCCCAAAAGTCAAACCGCATTTTGCTTATGAGGTAAATAAAATGTTGCTAGCTCTTGGTCTATATCCCCCAGTAATTGGAAACGCGAATAGATACTGAAGTGATCAAACCAATGAGAAGGCTCAGTCAAGTTCTAGATCATCATGAAAACACCACGCGAACGTCAGACTGATTGATTGGTTGACAATTGATTGACATCTGATTGGTCAGTCAAGTGCAGGGTTGTCGAAAGGATCGGAACATGCCGCTGGCGTACTTCCTGCACTCTTCAGTAAAGAAAAAATGAGCGGTGTTGCAGGAGTGCAACACTTAGATGAGATAAGCTATGGTGAGAAAGAGCGGTCAATAAATGACAGAATTATTGAATCAATCTAAGTCACGAGTTGTATTTTATTAGATCATTTAACAAACGGAACGGTTTGTAAGTAAGATCCCAAGATTCTTACTACTCGTTCTCAGTATTGCTTATCACATCTCATCAGTATTACGGTTCTGCAACACCGGCGCTTATTTTCCGTCGTCCCAAAGAGTAAAAGTACGTCATCATCATGTACCGTCCTTTCGGCAATCCTGAATCTGACTAGGCTTGCTCATTGGTCAGTTTCAAGTGTGCGTTGAATATTTAAATGTATTCCTACCACCTGGATGATCTCATATCGCTTACTGAACTGTCACATTATCCCACTCGAGCTTGATATTCTCTCACTAAAATGCTGAAGGAATAGATAACTGGAGTACAGGGTAATGCAAAACAGTACAATTATCACTAAAAGATCGTATTCGTATAGGAAAAGCATACAAGTACAACTCTTATGGAATGCGTGAATTTTAAATCTAGTGTCGGTCGGCTCGTCTGAGCTCATATACTTCCAAATGTGTTCTACTCGCACGTCTCGATCTCCAGCCTGCGTGAACGATCTAGAATTATCGCTATGGTCTCGAATCTACTGGAGTCGCATGAGAACCTCACAGCTCGTAACAATACTAATTTCCGTTTGACTCCGAAGGAATACGACCAAATCTATACTTTTTCGCGTAGGGCTATTTCGAGTACCTATAGTCTTAATAGAGTCGTCCACTCGTTTTGGATATAAGGCAACGTGCGGCCTATGTATAGCTTTACAATCCGATAAAATTCCATACATTCTGCGGTGGGAGCTATTGGTCGCATACCTGCGGCCCTGTGCTTCTATTATGAAGGACTTATTAAATATTCTTCACCTGTTGCCTGGCACTGCCTAAATTTTACAAGTTCACCGCAAAGGGTAATTTATGGGCACGCACTAAAACCGTTCTCATATACGTGATACGTGATGTGAGCAAAAATAAAGTCTAGAACGCCGGAACCGCGTATAAAACGAAAGCTCCCTACTATTCGCATTTTTTCACTGAACATTGAATCAACTTGATAGCTGTATCAACTCGGGTCGAATCAAGAACAAATTACAAACAACTTCAGAAAACTTCTCACGCAGACACATTTTATTTTCTGTTCCTTGTACGCACACAGCGCGAAGGGAGAAAAAGCTCATCAACTCGTCACCACAATAACCACCAATAAAGCTACCACAGTAACTGATGGTGTGGTGCTGTTATGTAGTCAAACGATCCGTGGGTCTGATAATAATTGAGCAAAGCCCAGATTTAACAAAGACGGATTGAAGTTTTTAAAGTGAAAATTAATTTTTCCATCATCACGGGAGGCGAAGTATGAATATTCCAATTTTAATCTACCTTTTTACGCGCGCGGCAGAATATTAGAGGATCATTTAACAAAGGATCATCCCCCGGGGTGTATGGATGGAATTCACTTCTTTTCTCCGCATTAAGTGTTTTTCCCCGTTAAATCCATTTTAATAATAATGCCGCGAGACTGAGTCTCCGGAGTTGACTTTCATCGCCAGAGAACAGTGACGAATATAAAAGCTCGGGTATGATTGTAGTATAGTTACGGTACGAACTTTAAAATTGTTCGGTAAAACTTTTTGACAACGACTCGTGCAACTCGCGGGGTGCTTCTGTATCAGCAGCAGAGCTCTGAACTTGAAAAGGGTCGGGGCGAATTACTTCCGAAAGGGCAATTAGCGCTTTGGCTAGGGACAAATTACATTTGCAGAGAAGTTTCTCAAAAAATTCAGTGGGGAATTTCAATATACACTATATAGAGTGATGCTGTTCTCATATGATCACCCTGTACTTATTCTCTCAATACTTCTATTGTAAAGGGGTGGTCATATAACACGCTGGCTGCTCCAAGAAGCGATTTTAGGGGGCTCCAGCTGAGCTCTAAAATTTCATCTTGAGGCAGGGGGACGAAGTGTACCAAGCGGCAGTCGGCACATGTCTGTCATCAAGTGTAACCTTTTTTTATCGCTTACCGAAGGACTACTATACAGGGTGTTTCGGTGACCTTGCATAATACATCGGAAGGTGATTCCTCTCAAAGAATAAGTCGAAAAGTGGGAGTAACATTTTACCCTGAAATGCTTGCTAAGGGAGTTACAGCCCCTCAAAGGTACGAAGTTGAACAAAGTTTTCAATTATTTGCTGAAAAACCGTCAAAGGTAGGAACTTCAAATTTGGTATTGAAAAGTTTCTCAACAGTGCAAATGTACATGCAAAGTTCTAAACAAATCTAACCAGTGGCAGCGAAATTAGAGGGGATTGGGATTATGTTGAAAATTATTCATGACACGTCCGTGTTTTTTCACTTTTACTTCAGAACGATGCATCCTACGAAAAAAATGCAAGAGGAATAAAAGTTTTGGATTTAACGAATCTATCGAAAACATCAAATTTGAAGCTCTTACCTTTGACAGTTCTTGAGCAAATAATTGGAAACTTTGTTGCATTTTGTACCTTTGAGGAGCTGTAACTCCCTCAGGGAGCACTTTAGGAAAAAATTTTACTCTTACTTTTCGACTTATTTTTTTGAGAGAAATCACCTCCAGAAATATTATGCAAGGTCACTGAAACACCCTGTATATAGAAACATAATGTGATTGGCTGCTTTGACCGGTTGCTAGGCGATTATTAGCAGCTGACAGCAGCGTAATGTGACCAGGGGGCCAATTTTCTACTCTTCGCAACTTTAAAAAACGTTCGCAAGTTTGCGATTTCTGTAAATTCCAATTTTTGAGCCATCGTTTCTTTACGTATGCGCATCGATGCGCACGTTTTCATACGTTTTGCTGCGAGCGGACCTGGACTGGCGCAAGTCACTTTGCGTATACGCTTTCATGATGAAATGAGGTTAGGTAGTAATGTTTTCATTGTTATCAATAAAACAAACAGCATTGCTGAATAAGGTATGTGGCGATCATGGTGCCGAGTCAGGTGGCTAATGAGATACAGCACGGAATAACTTCACGAATGCGTCTCAAATAAAGAATTACTCACTCTTCTGTCATTCTTTTCAATCATCAGCTTCAGGGACACTGTTTAAAACTTGTCACGATGATGTTTAATTTTTTTCTTTTCATCGTCTGCAGTCTGCAGTGAAGCTTTGCATTTGCTCCCCACTAACGAGATCCAGGTTTTTGGAAATAGGTAATAATGTTCAGTTGTCTTCAACTTAACAACAAATTCAACTGTGAGTAGATAGATCTTGTCAAAATATTACGAAAACTCATAAACCGCTTTGTAGAGTTCGGCCTATTGTCAAAGATACAGCCCTTTATAGTTAATTTTTTTTGGATTTCAAAAATTTGTAACTCAGGAACATTTCGACAAAATTAGCCTAAATTTAGCGTTGACTGGTTTTATTGGCTACTTTTCCAATTTTTATGATGGTACAGGGTGTTCACGTATAAATTGGAGGCTTCCGCTCAAACATAGTTTCAAAAATTTAAGACCACTTTTTTTTCGCAGGTTTCGAAGGCACTAAAATTTTCTGTCGTCTATCGCGAGTCATTGAGAATTTTTCTCGAATTAGACACGTGTATGTAATTATAGGAATCAATTCAGCTTTCCATCCTGATTATAAATATACGTATATCGTATATCCCACTCGATAGGTTAGTTAGGAAAACTACCAAGCAATACAGGGTGTCCGTTTTTCGAGGCTAAGCATGAGTATCTCGCTTATCTTTAGAGATACAGAGTCGATTGAATTAGAAAAAAGTTGCGAATTTTCATGACAATCAATGATCTAAAAAGATATTTGACTTGTCAGTTTTAGTTTTCGAGATATCGAGAAAAAACTGAAATTTGTAATTTTTGTTTTAGTTTTTTATTTGAAAAACGGTTGAAGATAGCCTTTTCTAACTAAGACATTGTGAAAGCACTTTTCCAGGGGGAATTCAATGTTGCCAAAATCTTTATTCTAGCTTCCAAAACAACCGAGATATGACATTCAACTTTTTTTCTCTCATAGTAAACATTTTTAAATACAATATTTTTCTCTGGTTACAACGATGTGTCACATGCCACTGTTGAATTCATGCTTTTGAGCAAAAAAATTTTTTGATTAAGAGTGCTTTGAAAACAAAATCAGCACCGACAATAAAAAAAGAAAATGTTGAACATTTATTCAACAGTGACATGTTGCACATCGTTGTAACCAGAAAAAAATACCGTATTCAAAAATATCAAAATCCAATATGGCGCCCATTAGAGAAAAAAGTTGAATGTCGTATCTCGGTTGCTTTGAAAGCTAGGATAAAGATTTTGGCAGCTTTGAATTCCCCTTGAAAAAGTGCCCTGACAATGTCTAGATTAGAAAAAGCCACCTTCAACCGTTTTTTGAATAAAAAATGAAAACAAAAATTCAAATTCCTGTTTTTTACGATATCTCAAAAACTAAAATCGATACGTCAAATTTGTTTTTGGAGCATTGATCGTCAGGAAAATGGGCAACTTTTTCCTAATTCAACCGACTCTGTATCTCTCAAGATAAGCGAGATACCCATGCTTAGCCTCGAAAAACGGACACCCTGTATTTCTTTTACAAAAGTTTGATTTTGTAAAGTCAAGTTAGGTTCAGTAAAAGTTTCAAACTATAGTGAAATCAATTTAAGTACCTACTAAAATGATAGAAAATTTACTGAGTTACTTTAAAACAAAAAATAACTTTTCGATCATTTTAAAACTTCATCACTTTTTTCACATGCATTTGTGTTTTGTTGATGACCCTATCAAGTGTGATGCATATTTATAATCAGGATAAAAATCGGAATCGATTACCATATCAGAATAGGGCGTCGAATGTAAGAAAAATTTTCTATGTTGCACCCTGTAAGTGATATTCACAGACATTTTTTGTCGACAGATTCAAAGCCTACGGGAAAAATTATGTTGTAATCGTTTTTCATTTCCTAAATTATGTTCAAGGGGAAGTCTCCAGACGTATTCTTTGTTGTTAAATATGGAGGTTATGAAAATTTATTAGTCTGAATGAAAACACGAACATCAGAAACTGACGTTTGAAAGCTTTGGTAGGCTTGGCGTGGCTTGAGTAGATAAAATGCACCGATATTTGCAACGTTGTCGCGTCTACCATGCGTTTATTTACGAAGACCCAATTCGAACGTTTTTCGTTTTGCGAACACTGCTCAAAAATTGGCAAACGGAAACGTATACGTAAATCTTCGTACGCAAATTTGCGCATACGTAACTTTACGTATATTCTCAAAAATTGGCCCCCAGGGCTTAAAGCTCGGATATATCGCCAAATTTCTCGTGCGGACCTAGTTTTAGGGTCAAATCAATGTGATGCCAATATGAACCAAGTTCTAAAAAGTTCAATCAATGGAACCTCAACTTAGGTGTTACATCAACAGAATTTGACGTTGAGTCCTTGGCCTTCGCAAATCGCTAGTCGGTGTCTACGTGCTCTTTGGGGCGATCATCAGTCAAAGTCTGACGAGTTAAATCAGCGACGACGTATGGTAATTAGCGACGAAATCTATACAATAGATTTGCGACAGTAGTTGTATTCGCTTCATCCGTGCAATAAATACACCAATTTATTCATTTATCAATAGAGCTCAAGCTCAACGTTCAGTATAAGCACATGAAGCCAGAAATTGGTTCTATTTTCTAACTGAGAGCACTAGTTCTTGAATGTTTTTCATTCACTTGTTATGAAATTCATCGAGTACAGCTTCAGCATAAATTCACTACTGAAAGGAGTCCAGCTGAGCTGTGATTCGAGTGACCTGGGCAAATTTTCTAGTTTTCTATGGTAGGCCTATCGCCTACTTACCCAGGGGGAACAAGGCTTGTCCAACTTGGTTATGTTGCTTTTCAAACTGACATCAAAATGTTGAAATCTTTGATAAATAGAGCGACTCGGGGTGTCGAAAAAGTGCTACCGGCGCTCAAGACACCAAAACCGCACTGATCCCCTTCGAATTTCAGGGTATTTCGTATTCGGGTCGAATTTCCCTTGACGTCCAGGCGGAGCCGACACGAACTCGTCTGGCGCAAGACCCAAAACGGGGGCAGAATGGCGAATTAGTAAAAGTTGCCACATAAAATTCGGCCCAATACGCAATTTTGAGCTTCTGGGTTCTCCGAAATTTGGATTATTATACTTTTTACACATAAATCCTGGTACGAAACGGACCCATGGCATAGATCCGCTTGAGCGTTCCCCACAAATATTTCATGTCAAGGTTGGACTTTGTAAACATGATTACCCTAATGATTAGGAGAATGGTTAGGTATGATCATCCACAGTGAAAAAGAAGCTCTGGAGCTCGCCCTTTGCGAAAAATCTACTGCTCAAGACTTTGTATTCAGGCTAACAAATGTATAGGTATTAGATACGTCTTAGAAAGAAAAAATCATGGCAGTTATTTCTTATTTAAACCAAAAAGTTTAAAAATCGTTTCGAGGTATATTTCTCCGTATGGTGTTGGAATCCAGTTTTTTTTTCAAATGGGATTTGGTTGAACTCCCATGAATTTAGCGTTTTTCAAAAATATGAACAATAACCGACAAATTGGGCTATCAAAAGTTCCCAGCAGAATCAAAGTCGGTATCGAAAAAAGTTCTCGAATTCTGGAATAGAGCAAAATTTTGACGTGTTACATTTTTAGAAGTTTAATCGACGAAACAGAAGTTTGCGTTGAATCAGTATTGAACTAGTTTTTCAGTCTCATTTGACTTTTAAATTAGGATTATTGTTACTATGAATAGAATTGTTGCAACAATCTGAGGTGAAAAAGGGATCTTAATGACTGCATTTTTGATTTTTGCAAGGCGATCAAAAACTTGACGTTGAATCAGCTGGAAATAGCTTAAGTTTCCTAAAAATAAAACTTGTCCGTTGATTTAATCAAATTCCGACAACCTGAATCAACTGAAATTGAAGTTGAATCGGTTCAAAACTTTTAAAACTAATTCTTGAATCAATCAAATAAGACTAATGTTTACTATAGACCTTCTTTTTATTGATTCAGCCACATTTCGTGGAGTTCAGGCAACCGAACCTACAACTCATGTCAGTTTTACCCTTTGGAAGATGCTTTAGAGTAGTGCCGGCACCGAATCGGTTTTGAAAGCCGGTTTCGAAAACTGCGGTTTTGATGATAGCTGAAAACCGGCCTTCGCCAGTTTTTCGAACCGGTTTTCGAGGTCGGTGTTCGGAGCCAGCTTCCAATACCGGTTTTTGAAGTCGTTTTCAATGTCAGTCCTCAAAAACGGCTTTCAATACCAGTTTTCGGAGCACTTTTCAGTGTAGTTTTCGGAGCTGGCTTTCAATATCGGTTTTCGGAACAACCGGCTTTCAATACCGTTTTTGGAACCGGCTTCCAATACTGGTTTTTGGAGCCGGTTTTCTAAGCCGGCTTTTAATGCCGGTTCCTGGAGCCGGCATTCGACAAAACCGGCACACCGTTTTTCATTTTCCCCGATTTTCGCTAGGATTTCTTGTTCTCGTTCAAGAAATTCTTGACTATAGTTTTATGATTCGTAGTTTCGTTGATATGATGGATAATTAAATCAGATTGGTATTTCGATTCCGTGCGCTTACGTGTTGATTCAAATAAATACAGGTTGATGTGTAAGATGCTCAACTAGCCTGGAACATTAAATTATCGTGTCATCATTTGAATTATGAAACAGAGTATAGGCTAAACAGTGATCAGTGTACCTATGTCGAGTGTATTTTGATTCCATCTCAATAGACCTGTTCCAGATAGACCCTTCTAATTTTATCTGTTAGGTTACGTCTATGGAGGCGGCACTTCCATAGATTCAGGGTTGGCAGGTCAAAATTGAGTTGTCAGAAGTGACAACCAGTGTGTGAATTATGTGGGAAAGGCTCGGTAGGTAACGTCTTTCACAGCTGTGTGCTTGTGCCCTGTTAGTTTATTTATACTGAGTCCTCAGTCCCTAATCTGCCTAGAATAAAGCGGCACCGGCACAGCCTAGCAGCTCAAAGACGAAACAAAGAGATCAGGACCACGCCGCCGGAAATTTTTTATACGGGGTGATTCAAAAGTGTCGGATCAGAACCATACACTGTATATAGCATCTGTAATGAAGCCCACAAAAAATATTCAATAAATTCTTCGATTTCTATTTTCGAAGTTATGGAGGGCCAAAGGGTGGTCTTCCGATCCCCTCTATTTTCATCATTCTAGAAGATTCAAGTGGTGGAAGAATTATTAATAAAAAACATCAACTAATGGGTGTTATCCAGGTTTCCATTTACTATACAGATTCTGGATTTATTTGGGGAGTTGATGCAACAATGTTCCATTTGGTACGTAGGCCTCGCTATTGAGCCCATTGTACCCCTTCCCAGACCAGCCGGACCCACCGAGCCACAATGTGGTGCCTAGATGTTTGATGGTAGGTTCATCCAGGCACTGGGACCGACAAGCGCACGGTTGACCTGTCTGTCTTCAACCTCCGACGCAGGTGTAGAAGTTAGACACATCAACGCCCTGCGATGGTACGTTTCCGACTTCGTCCGTCACCCTGACTGCGCCGTCGGTTTTCTTCTACACATTGCCGTACTGACGGTTGCAGGCGTGATGTACTCGGGGAGTTTGCCCATGACCACCTGAGGAGAAGTTTCAGCCGGCTAAGGTATTATAATGCTGCCCGGTTGACCGCCGGTTGGATTTCAACAGGAGGTTAAAGGACATCCGAACCAGTGACAGCGCTCAAATTTACTCTTAACCGAAGGTTGAGTATCAGTCGGTGGTTGAAATCCGTTATAATACTGGGCCTGAGAGTCAGGTGAGATCCGCCAGCGCCTCGCCCACTGGCACTAACTACCGGCGGTCTACCGTCCAACTTTCGGTCACGCTGAGCGTTGCTGCAGTCGAGCTATCACTCGACTGGAGCGGTGTATTACACGCTATGCCCTCCTATTTACTATACAGCGTGATTCAGGGAGTAACAATATCCATTTCTCCAAAAAAAGTCGGCCAACAAAATTCCTTGCTGCAAAAACGTATGGCCTTCTACTTTACATCGGTTGTGGAACCAACCAAATGGTTCAAAGTTCTACTACTGAAGTTTGTTTACCGTCCTTTCTCGTTTTGACACTGTGACGGTGAAAGAGGTTTTTACACGGGCTACACCGGTCTTCGACAGGACTTACCGATAAGGTCTATTGACCTAGCTCTATGAATGGGGCTCAAGTCTATTTTTAGGAACTCGGTAACTCAGACCTTTGCTGTGCTGATGTATTCATTCAAAAAAAAATTGATTTCACATACACATGAATAGAATAACTAACTAATCAACTGAACAAATGAAGAACTCAAATAACTGTTAACTGATAACTTTTTTACGAGTTCACCCTCGATTATTTTCCATCTTCTTTATGCTTAATTGATATTCGAATCACTCTGCCGGCAATTATTGAAATGACGCGCCAGCACATTAGAAGTTAATATTTCAGTCATCGTGTCCGAAACGGAATGGGACTTTCAACTCCCATCATCAATTGAATAAGCGGCCCAGGAAACTTGTAATTTCCTGAAATGCCAGACCTCTATTAGTGAAGGCAATTAAAAGGAAAATCATCATCACTGGCGGTACACCGCTCCAGCCTTAGTAGAAGGAGACACATCAACGAACCAAGATTTTATCGCAACTAAACACACACACACAGGGAGAGAAGAGACAATACAACCCAGTCTCTAGCCTGGCTCACCGATAACCTCCTCAATGATAATCTCGGTTTGCTGGAAACTTAATATAAGCCCTTTTAATTAATGACAGCTTAACGTTACTCGTTCACTCTACTAATTGGCTTCTGACATTTATGTGACGCCAACAACAGCAAACGGATTTACAAAGCCTTGCGTACACATAAAATGTACATAAAGAGAAAATGCTCCAATTGAATACCTAGTTGGAATAATAGCAGATGCGTTGTGATTTTTTTTGATTCGAAATAAAACTTTTCAAAAGAGATCTGCAGAAGAATCCTTTCTACGCCGCAGCCACAGAAACAATTGATGAATAGCTTAGAGCGGGTGGTGTTCGGGTATGATATGACTTGATTCCTTTTGCGCTTATTCCGTAATAACGGGGAACCCTTGGTAAATAAGTAGGATATAAAGTCACACATTCAAGCTTCAGGACTCGTTGGCCATATTATATTATTTGTTTTGTACAATGTGATCATCAAATATAAACCTAATCAAAATAGCTGTGCGGGTGAGAAGGCAGCCTCTCATGGTGTCAGTTCACTTACTTCCGGTTTCACAGGCAAGTCCAGTAAAACTAGTATGAATTGTGGGAGTGAGGTTTTTGGTCAAGCTCCAAATCTCCAAGAGTCCCCTTGGTGGTAGCCAAGTTAGGGGTGGAAAACCATCCTATCAGGAGACTTCGCGGGGAAACTCCCACTTCTCAGATGAACCGTTACTTTAGTGAAAAAGTGATGAGGTGACGATAAAACCATCATTAAATTTTGACTCGGTCGGTAGCACGATGAGCTTGACTCCGCTTTCAAATAATGTGGAGGGTCCTGGGTTCAAATCCGCACTGGACCAGATGGACTTTTCCACGCGTTCCTTAGTACTGGGGCATCTACTATTATGCGATTATGCCCCGTAAAGAAGGATGAAACGAGAAACCCATCGAAAAAAACTCACTGAAAATCCCTCACTCTTCCAAATATTGTATCGTCTGGAACGTCTGTAGCGTCATGGAACTGTAACAGGAACGCTAACGTTAGCGTAGAAGTTTGCGCCTATACTGTACCTTTCATGTGGGTGCCGAAACTGGAAACCAGCAACCTGCTTTCGTTGTGTTTTCAGCCTCACGCATGAAATATACATGTCCAAACTTCTACACGAACACTAACGTTAGCGTTGCTGTTACAACTTTATGTGAATGAGCTATTATAGTTACAGAAAAACCCATGTGAAAATATCCTGTCGAGAATTCCTGTGGTTGATGCAGGTAAAAAAAAAAGAAAAAACATTACATTTTGCATTCAATGATCTGAGAGTCGTTCGGCTAGTACAACTCTTGCAAACAGCGGTCAAAGTTAAGGGTAGATCGGAGCACGCAGCCACAAATCACTCTGACGCAGTGTTCCACAGCGGATACTTCAAAGATAAAATGACAGCTTCTGGATTCTGGATTCCATTTTGGGGAGTTGGTGGAACAGAATTTCACCTGGCACGTAGGCCTCATTATTGGGTCCATTGTACCCCTCTCCCAGACCAGCCGGACTCACCGAGCCGCAATGTGGTGCCTGGATGTTTGATGGTCGGTCCATCCAAGCACTGGGGCCGACAAGCGCATGGTTGACCTTGACTCCGTCTTTCATCCCCGAACCGCAGGTGCGAATGTCCGATACATCCACGCTTCTTGCGCCGGTGTTCCTGACTACGTCTGCCTCCCGACCACGCTGCCGGTTTTCCTCTACACATTGCCGTACCGCCGCCCCGGCTGGAGGCATGTATACTCGGGGGGTTTGCCTAAGACCACCCGAGGAGGAGTTCCAGACCGGCTTCGAATCAGATGAAAGACGCCTAGTCACCCATCCAACTCTTGGCAGCGGCCAACGTTGCTGCAGTCAAGTTATCACGAATATCACCCGACTGGAGCGGTCTACTACACGCTACGCCCTCCTCAAATGACAGCTTCAAAAAGGATTCCCAAGATATGGGCCACCATTATGTAGCTACATTATGCGTATACGTATATTCTAAATGGTTCTCAAAATACCGGCAGAAATGTTGGAGTGCGTTCCGCTAATCACCCGTAATCCTTCCTGAAATTCGGTGATTTTCATGGTTAAGAAAGATGAGATTTGCGTTTATTCTCTAAAGGCAAAGCAAAACCTTTCATTGACTTTCTTCAACAGTCATGGGAGCGATGAATCGTTAGAGGACTGCAGAAGCGTAATTATTAGTACTTAGATTATATTAGATACAAGTGAGAGGAATAAGCCATTATAAGCAGGTGAGATGTTTGGTACACGGGTGATTGCGCGAGTGTTGTAAAATACGACATTTTGCCATAAAGCAGCAGCTAAGCTTGAACAAACTGAAATTTAGGAGATATTTTAAAAGCGTGGATAATGGCTCACTTTAATCACCGAAAAAGAATCTATAATGGAGTCATTATATACTACTACTACTTAAGGATAAAAGCGTTTTTGAGCTAAAAGCGACATTCGAGTTTTGCCCATTATATGCCTATATTTGCTACATTGAACATTGCATAATATTGGGATTTCTTCCAATTTGAATAATTATTAGTAACTGGAATGGTAACTAAAAATATGTAATATCTTCAGATCTTCAGACACCCACACAACAATAATTACTACCTATTCATAAAAAACTCGATTCCATGAATGTGACTTTATCAAATTGGAATCGAGATCAATACATCGTGAGTGAGCATCTCAATAATAGCATTCGAGAAAATTTCTATAGACCATAAACGGTTTCAGTTCCGTCCTTTTTTACGAACGAAAGCAGATACAGGGTAAATTTCGACGCCACACAACATGATTTATCTTTTACGATGGCAAGAATCGCACCCTGGGGTAAATAAAATTCCATTAAACTATGCGGAAAAATACCTGCCTACCGGTCATTTGAATTTTTTTCTATCATTTTTCACTAAATTCAGCAAAAATGCTGTTGCATAATTAACCAAAACTAATGACAATGTCAATACTAATCAGAGCTTTCCGCACTTCCTTTTTTTTAAGTGATTTAGAAAAAAAAAATGAAAAAGCGGACAGCCAGATGTATAACACATAAAAACCACGTGCATACGTTACATAAGTGACGTAGCAATTCCGTCAATCATAAGCTCGTCGAAAGTTCGTGCCATTTGAAAATTCAAAGCTCTTCAGCTGGGAAGGGAAATTTGAATAAAAAATTTCAAACTGTTTGTTTACGAGTCCCAATCAAGTCGCAAAGTCACATTCTGCGTCTGTTATGCAGCATACAGGAGGACACAAGGCGATTTCCGCCACAGTTGCACTTGGGGACGAGAAGGAACTGGCGCGTCGCGACGCTTTTCTTCTCGCATATCGGAATTCCTGGAGCGCAGACGCCGGCGTGCACGGCGGAACGGGAAATACCTCTCCACGGAACATATGCGACATGTCCGACTGAATACGTAAGTTGTTCATCTTGAGAAACCGCTAATTAAAACGAGAGCACTGTACCGTGTATACCTCTTGTGGAGCTGTTAATAATCTACAATGACAGTCAGGCCACGCGGCGACGACGACGACGCCTGTTTAAACCGCGAAGTTTGGGGAAATAGCGCGCGCGGAGATTCAGCCAGAAATCGCGGATAGTGATATTCTTTTCCTTTGCCAATCGTTTCCTTCCAAGCTGCAGGTTTCTAGATCATGTGGAGCCAAAGAATTCCGGTACTGGTGCCCCCCACTATATGTTGCAAGAAAACAATACAAGATTTTTAAAAATAAACAAGTTAGCTAGCGCCTTTTTCTTTGAAGCGATGAGTAAATCTGGAAAATTGGGTAATATTCTTCACATTTCCATACCGTTGTCTCACATAACGTGGGAATGACACGGCTTATTGAACATCGCCTTACGAAAGAGGAGTCAAGCAACGCCGTGCCGATATCTAAGGGTGATTCAAATTGAGTTTCCACTTCTTGAGGAGACGCTATATTTTTGACATTTCAAAATAGTTTTCAATGTCAAAGCGATATCTGTGAAGTATAAAGGTGTATAAAATACACCTATGTATACCCATACCATACCATACCATACCATACTATACCACTGTCTATGGAGCGATACACGACTGAAAATCGGGTGAAAATTGTCCAAGCCTATCTTTATCACCAATGAAAAGTTTATACAATAGGAATATTTAATTCAATAACTCGAAAACTATTCGATTGATTTGGATCAAATTCAAGATAATTCAATCAGCAATCAGGGTTTCCCACAACTTCCCGGTCGGGTGCTACGAATTTTCAAAGTCAAAAAAATGCTTTTCTAACCACAAATCACTGAGAACGACTGAACGATGCTGTTCTCGGCACATACACCCACCACGGTAACGTGACAATCTCGACATAATAGCCGTTTTCTTCCGGCCAGGATCACAAATCATGATCCGGTAATCCACTTTCCGGATCATGATCCGTGATTCTAGTCGAAAGAAATCGGCTAATAGGTATACCTGTTGGAATTAATTCCTCTGATAGGACTTGTCGGCAGTGGTCAACGTCTTTGTGCTATTTTGAGCCCATCTAACTAACAGTCATATTGTATACAAACGGTGTAGAATTAGCTAACCATCAGGATCTGACCAAGGCTTTTGTGAGAAGAATAAAGGACGCATTTTTGCCATTATGAGTTTATTGCATATTATGACCTTGGCCATCTTTTGAACCATGGCGAACACGACTTTTATTTAGCATCATTATGCCGAGTATTATGCAGGCAAAACCACTGGGAATGATGGGTACTTATCCCTTTTCAATATAACAGAATTGCCTTGACTGCTATACGACTACATACATACATATTATTATACATAGTGATTTTTTGAAATGACCTACCACAGATTTCTCGCGGCCAAAATTTTTTCCAGGGAAACGCCGGCACAGGATTTTTATATATAACATCTATAGAACACACATTGTCAAGTTTTCATCTTCAACCCCTTCGCCCCCACCCTACCCTACTTTAGAATTTCAAATAGCACTACCTATGTTGTGATATATCAAATTGAAGATAATAAAATTCACTTTCTGTCGAACATATTTTAATTTTTTTTTAATTCACTTCTCAATCCTTCTCAAAATTCTCTCATTGTTAATTAAAGGAAAGCTTTTCCCTTATCAACTCCCGATTCTTGGAAAATAGATTTTCCAGCGAAAACAGGTCGATTCTTATTTCGAAGAAGGCATCTACTAAGGCACGTATCGCTAAATTGTTGTCTTCAATCCCTTCGCCCCCACCCTACCCTACTTTAAATTTCAAATACCAAAATCTACCATGTGCTACATAAAACGGAAGGTATTGAAATTCTTCATGTAAAAACTAATTTCAAGTTTTTGAAACCAACAAAATTCAAACCGATTCAAAAATTCTTTTAATTGGGAGGCGAAGGGGTTGAAGATGAAAATTCGACAATACGTGTCTTAGATGTCCTCTTCGAAATAAAAATCGACCTGTTTTTGCTGGACAATCTATTTCTCAAGGATCGGCAAGTAACAAGGGAAAAACTTCCCATTAATTGGCAATAAAAAAATGTTGAGAAGGGTTGGGGGTGGTTTGAAAGATTTCAAGATATGTCTGACAGAATAAGAATTATATTACCTTTAATTTGATGTTTCACAAGATAGGTTATGCTATTTGAAATTCCAAACTAGGGTAGGGTGGGAGCAAAGGGGTTGAAAATAAAAATTTGACAATGTGTGCCCTAGATGTCCCCCTCAAAATAAAAATCGACCTGTTTCGGCGTTTTCCTAGGAAAAAATTTGGCGGCAAGTAATCTGGGGTGGGTTCTTTTCAAAAAATCACCCTGTATGATTGAAATGAAGAATTATCATCACAGTTCTTAGAAAGGCACGACGATACCGTTTTCTGTCGAAAACCATTTTGTCCACAGTACGGAAGACAAACTGAAATTTATAAATCGAGATATAAATAAAGTAACATTTGCAAACTTCCTTTAAAACATATCCCACAGTGAAGAAATTGAACTGAAATGGTATCCGTGTATATCTCCGAGATTCTCCTCGTCCACAACAAGAGACATCACCCTTTTTATACAATTGCCAAATGCAGTCGTAAATCCTGGAACTTCTCCACGGAAAACTTGCCAAAATCAATGCTCTTGCCAGATCTCCGGGTATGAAAACAGCACTTTTTACACCGAGACTCGCATATTTCAAGACCTGGAAAACATTTCGATGATGCTATCACTAAATGTATGAGTGTGTGTATAAGTATGTATACCGATAGAGGCAATACCGATGCGAACATTATATCATATTATATACCAGTTACAAAGCTGCAGTCAAGCAAATAACGAGACATTGGGGAGAAAATTAATTAGCCCCGATTCAACTTCATGTTTTAAAAGTCGTTAGCGCAAATCATGCGAATTCAAACAACTGGCGCGCGCTTCATCCAAACTATGGCAGTAAATTACGGAAATCTCCGCAATCCAACACCTGGAAATCCCTCGGGCGTTGCTGTTGAGGTCAAGAGGTACCAGCAGAGCACTACTACTGTAACAACTAACCTTGGCAGGAAGCTCAGACGACTTGGTACAAATTACAGAGCGTATAACTCGGAATAGAACGCATAAATCATATCCTTTCATGTTTTAGAGCAAAGAAAATTCGCGGAAATATTAGGTACCCGATGGTTTACTTCAAATCAAATTTGAGGCACACGTTTACAGTCATTCTACTTCCCACTTCCTGGTGCCAGTTTTACCTCTAATTGCAGAGGTAAAACTCTGCATCTATTGTAAGTAACAATATATGTCCCAATTAAAGATCGCAGCGCCATTAGCGGTCACATTTCAAACAAACGCTGCTGGGGAGATACGACTGACAGAATGTTTATTCAAATGTCTACCGCACTCCTTGTCACTGACAAGAAAGAAATATACTTTCCAACGAGTTGGCACACTATTTTTCCTACGACCCCAAAAATTTCAATCTTGAAAAAAAAATTGACGTAATTTTCTAAAAAAAAAAACCAACACATAGATCGAAAAAATCCAGTAATTGAACCTGATTGTGACTACGAAAGAACACATTTTTCGTAAGCTCTAAAAAATATTAGAATTGAACAAAAAAACAAAAATCTAAAAATTTTCAAATTGTTAAAAGTACTAAATTATTTCTACGGGGTGTTAATAAGAATCTGTGATCGCGGCAGGCATGGGTCAGGCCAAAAAACGTAGTAACAGGCGCAATTATAGTGATCGGAAGCAGATTCCAAAGGCGATGCGATCACAGTCGTTTATAAACACCCGGTATTTGAAGTTGCTCACAAAGTGGGTATCAAAAATCGCAAATTTTCAATTTACACAATTTGAAACACTTGGATTCAAAAGTACATAGCTATTACAGTTTGTTTTTGAACTAGGAAGAATTATTCAAATTGGTCACGTGAAAAGTGACATATCGGTTATTGGATAGAACCAAGTCGTTTTTACAAAACACACGTCAAATGCAAAGCTATTCTAGACATTGAAGTTTTTACCTAATGCAACAATGCAAACATGAGTGAACGACTAAACTATGAGATTTCATGACTAGATTTCAAGTTTTGATATCTGAACCGGAACTGAAAAATAATAAATATAAATTACCTACATAATTTTAGATAAGTGGGAAGTACGCTATTTATAGGAACAATTTCGTTTATTACGGTTTTTTATATAATGGGAATTCGAACAAACGAGAAAAGTCAAAACACCTCAACAGTTTTGTCTCAGAGAATCAGACTCAATTCGAATTCCGTCTCCCGCGAATGATTTGGGACTTTGAATGATTGTGAAATGTGAAAGGTGTTATTTGCGATTGAATGGATGCAAGAAAGCGTACGCATAAGAAAACACACATGTCGGAGCACAAAAGCTGGAAAATGTCAATTTCGGAGATAATAGATTTCTGGATAATCAAGTAGTGTGCGGGTTTCAAAATATCACACTTGTGTGATACTATTGTTACGTATTTCGCGTACGGGTTCGATTATAAGTGAGACAATCGTTTCAAAACAGACACTGTTTATTACTGCGTACTATAATAAATACACGCCAACAATTATTTACTTAGGAATATCGCTGAGACTACTTCGCTTCTATCGCACTCGATCACTTTCAATTCAATACTACTGCGTAGGCCGAGGACGATGCTTTATATATCCCTCCGACTAGCGTTCCCGAACCTTCCATCGTCCTCCGTCAAATTCCACAGTGACCCGGCATATGGTTTCTAGACGACTGCCGAATAATCACACACCTTTCGCGTGCTTCTTGTGTGTTCTGGTATGTCGGCACCTCCGCCAAAATGACCGGATGTGTCTTGACCCACCGTTCAAGTCTTCCATGTAATTTCAATCGCAAGCCATCGCGTTTATTCCGGAAATGCCCAGAGCTCCGCACTTGTACATTGCGACCTAATGGGAAGAGTCTGGAAAGATCGCGTGTTAGTTATCCAGAATCGCCGCTCGTAACATTAAGTCTTTTTGAAGTGTAAAGAACATGTAGAAAACGTCACTTTCATAGGTGGTCGTAGATAAAATAATCACATAACTTGTCGGAGGCTAATTCCACTACTTGTTTTCCGTTTCCGTTATCATTGCTCATTTAAATGTTTATATTTTTAGATGTGGATACATATTTTTTTTACATCTGCGATATTCCGCTGAGTTTCATGTCTAGGTATTTCGGCTTAAATTTCCTCTTCGGTCTCATCTGATCTGCTGCCTCTCTAGAATGGGCTCCCTCTTCGGTCGCAAAAGCAAGATTCGGCCAGAAAACATCACTTTTACTGCCTTGATTCTCAAATTATTATTTCAGCCACCTGTCGAATTGGTTCATAGTCAAGTAACATTAAAGAACTTGACAGCACAGGTAAAAGCTTCAGGCGAACTCCATCGAGCTCGCACTGACTTTGGCTTTGCGCCAAAGAAAAGAGAAAAGGAAAATATCTAGAAACATTAGATCATTAGAACACTACTCAGTTCTCAGTCTAAATGAATGGAGCCACTAATAATAGTGGCATTGGCTTCTATTCAACCTTACAAGAAAAGAGTGTTGAATTAAAAACCGACAAGTAAATCCTTTCGTATGGTTTTAATTTCAGCCGAAGCGCAGCATTGCTCATTGGCTCTTGTTGTCGTTCCAATGAGCGATGCTATGCTTAGGCTGGAATTAAAACAATACAACTGAATAAGATGACTAAACCAGCCCTAACATGTCTTCAATCCAAGTCTAACTTAATTTCATCTGAAAGGAAAGCCTCGTGTTTTACTGCACCATACAAGAAGAAAAACGTATTTATTGAACACTTATCAGAGGCGCTTCTTTCAACTAGAGTTTTCCTGATGACCCAATTATTGGTCGTAAAAGCAAAGCATGGGATGTCTGTCTGTGCAGCGTAGGCATCTTTCCACTTCGAGATAATTCAATAAAACACTTTCAGGAGGGCCCTAATTAACTGTACGTCAGTCGACGCAACACTAGACTTGTTTCCATGTGCTCCAGATGGCTGAACTTGATGCGCAAATATTTACTCCCAAACACCTTATTCGCATCGCTTTTCCATATAAAGTTGTCCCGTTTGAATTTTTAACGTCACCAAGCGAAAATTTTCACAGCGAAATATCTCCGGCAAATATTGACCCGTGGCCATTTCGCAAACTATCGGGATCAAGTCTGCCTCGCATCCCTTGTTCGGAGATAATAGTTTTAGTGGATGAGGGCAAAACCGCGCCATCGTAAACTGCAGATCAAAACTGAATTGATGATAAATATTGTCACAGCACATAGCTGAGAGATAAGCCACCCCTACTGGTCTTTACAATATTGAAGGTGACAACTTCTGTCGTGTTTCGCGCAATTCTAACAACTCCGAAATGTAGTTAGGAAGTTGTCACGTTCCATTCTGAAGAACATGCAATTTGAAGGGCTGTTCCTAAGAATTATTTTAATGCGAAATCAACTTGGTTTGAAGGAAAACACGTCTGGCAGTTATTGAAAAGTTTTGCTGGAGATTAGTTGCTACACCGGCACTTTTCCGACGTGACGGGTGGAACAAGAGCGTAATGATATCCATTGAACTTGCCGGGGCGGGTTAGAGGGGGTATTAAGATGATCCATTATTGCCACTATTGATTTTCGTTTTTTCTGGAGATTTGCCGTGTAATTACAACACAGGTGTCTCAGATAAACAGTTTATGTTGTGAATGCCTGTCTCTACAGTAGATACCTACAGCTATTCAAAGTTTAACTTTTTTATTGTTTTTTTTTAATAGATAATTCATAAACGGTTTGAGGTTTTGGCTATAACTTGCCAGAGATTTGTTTTGGATGATTACCTACTTCATAAAACTTTTATTTTGAACAACCATCAATATCGTATGGGGTCGGTAGTCGGTACCATCCTTTAAATTTTACGTGCTAATGCGACACAATGCCTTATTGCAATTGCATTCAGCAAGCAATTCAACTAAATCAGGAACATGTATTTTTCCGGTCCGAACCACGGCTCAAGCCCGTCCGCACAACAGAATGACGCGTGAAACCACTGGGCTACGAGCTCCTTACTTATAAAACTAATTTAACTTTGATAGGTAAAATTAATGGTTCCAATGATAGGGTAACAAAAAATTAAAAAAAAAACTTCATATGGAGTCAAAAATTGAAAAAGGTCTCTACGGCTACTTTTCCTCACAACAATTCTGGGACATCATGTATTATAGCTATAATACCTACCCACTTGTTACGTTTATTAAATAATATCGTATTATTTCCATGCTCGACTATTAATACCGTACTAATTACTTTACACTTACATGTTCATCGAGTGGATCTTGAGTCTCTACCAAGTGTGAAATTGAGAATTTAGTTATTGTTTTCTATAAAAACATCCTATGAAATCCGTGTTAGACATGTATATTTTTTTAATCATATCGGGCTTATGAAACATGATTTTGCTTTGTATATTCTCTCCAGAACAGTCTTGTGTAAACTGAAGTTTTAGATTTAGTTTCGATACAAGGGCAGATGGGCGGTGCCCCTAGGGATAAATGTCTGAGGAGTTTTGGTGTTGCCCCGAGGAAGTACTGGAGAATTACATTGAGGAAGCTTGGTCGTCTCCGGAGATAGAGCAAAGGTTATTGTATTGTGTGCATATGGGTTTAGTCTGCACAACTTACGTTTCATGTTGCCATATTCCGAGATGTTTAATCTCGTCCCTGATGACCACTGAGATCAGTTATTGTTCAATGAAATTTAGACGGTTTTTTAAATTCCTTCTTCAAATCTGGCTCAGACTTTTGTTATTTTATTTAATGTTATTTACTTGCCACTATTTTCGACGATAACCACAATTTTCAAAAATTGAAGGACAGTCGAGTCGACTCAAGTTTCGGTCAAAATAAGTTTTGATCCCTCAAATTCTTGAAAAATGCAATCAAATGGATTCTTGGTACTCAATGTATGAAAAATGCGAATTATTTTCGGCATGTGAACATTTGATATGAACATTGTTACTTAATGGAGTTTTCTCCAAATTTTAACACCACACTACTCGTCGTATAAGTATAAAATCCTCGAGGCAAAATCGCATACATTCAGTGTAAAGCCTAAAATAATCAAAGGTGCGATTATCTGCCGTGCTGACCACAATGCATCTTTGAAGATCGAAATTCATATCTTTCGACCAAAGACGAAGGGACTGGTAGCGCAATGGTTTCACGTGTCCAGGGATCAATTCCCAGGCCAGACCAAAAAAATATACTTATTTTCTCGGCGAGTACTCAGGGACGTAAGTTATTTTTTGTTCGAACGTCTTTGAAAACAAGTTCAGAACCTAATTGAAAAATGAAAAAGGCTCCAAACGACACTACTTGGAGACATAAGATGGTAATGTAGGACTCCGATCAGACACAAGGGGGTTTACTATAGAGCTCCGAAATCTAAGACGAGGGCACAAGAGAGCTTCCTTATGTTCCAGAAACTTACAGAATAACAAGAGAGCTCATCAGAGAGCTCCGTCCTCGAATGCAATAGGTGCTGAGACAAAATAGATAATATTTGATTAGCGAAAAACCGAACTCAATATGTATTATACAAACCCTGTGGAGAATACAGAAGATTGTTATGATATTTTGCTGGAGACTACAACTTACAAACCCGGAGATTCCGACTCGGCGATAAGCCACAAACCGGTACAATTGGCGGACGAGCCGTTCAAGAGCTTGCCGGACCCATTATGGAGCTGCTGAACTTTTTAGAGCTCTCCTGGGAGCTCTACCCGATGGGACTGCTACAAGTCGCGAGGCTCTCGTGTGATTCCAGTACATTCGAGACCACACACGGTTCTTCTGGACGTTTGAATGAACTGGAGATTTGGATAAGCGAGTAAGATACATTTGCACAACGGGCGGAGGTGCTACGATCCAGAGTATGCCGGTATGCACGCGAATCTGATGGATGTTTCGAGAGCCGTCGCGAATCTACTGTCGGCGGTAAATGCCAGAGAACCAGTGGAATGTTCCCGAAGGTAACACTTTGAGTATACAGGGTGTGATTCGCAATTACGGTTACAAACTTGTAGGGTGATTCCTCTTCGGAAATGAACCAGGAAAAAATATAACGTCGATGTGCTAAAATGCTCCGGTGAAAAGTTACAGGGTGCTCAAGTTGAATTTTTAAAATGAATTTTTTTTGGCATAACTTTTGAACCATTCAACCGGTTTTGTTCAAATTTGAACCAAAGTTTACTGAAATAGGTCTCTATTGTAAGGTGTTTCAAAAAATAATAATACAGGGGCGTAGATAATGGGGCGTGTCCTCATTTCCCCCCCCCCCTATTTTTTACCCCCGTAGTTTTTTTTTAAATTATTCTAATTTTTGGATTCTACGTTCCATTTAGAAAGAATCGTCGTCATGTCTGCCGCGGGACTTTTCATCGTAGCATCCTTCCTGCAACGTCTTTGAAGACTAGCATCCAGGAACCTATGGAAAATTTTCTTCGAAGTTGGAATTGGAGTCGGAATTTTCATATTGATCAAACTAGGTGGACCCGTGGGCTACGCCCCACGCTTCTTCTGGTTAAAATAACTGCCTGGTATCCCTCCCTAAACTGGAACTGGAAGGCAAATACCGTGGAAACAATTATTTCAACAGTTGTATCCATGGTATTTACCTTCCAGATAAGGTTATCTAGAGATGGAAATACCGGCCCTTAGAGAGAAAGATTGAAAATAATTTGCAGGAAATTGAAAATTGTGTTTTGGAAAATCTGAATTTGACGGGAAAAACTTCAAATCTTTTTCCAAACTATCTTATTGTAAAAATCGTCAATCAAGGCTTCACTTTGAGCTCCATCATTCAAGTCCGGTTCCAAAAACCCAGGCCGGTTTCACATTTTCAACCGGAAAATTCCCGGGAAATTGAAAAAATGGTTGGAAAATGTTCAAGAACCAGTTCCTCTTGTTTAAAACAAGGGTCGAAAATCTGTTCACGTGATAAACAGTTGAAAAATTTGAAGTTTTTCCAGAGAGAAACCCGGCAACTGTTGGTCCGATTTCGAAAATTTTTCCTGCAAAAATTAACTCAATCTCTTCTCCAACTTTCATTCGCAGCATGCTGCACCCAAAATGAATATTTCGTGGGGCCCGCATGTCGAAGTTTGCACTACATTTGTTTCAAATTCACGGAATGTGCAAATTGTATTTTGAAAAAATTACCGTCGGAAAACCGAAGTCGTTTCGATTTTGAGAATGGGTCTACACGACGACTAATTAAATCTGGTTTTGATATCAGATGGAATTTTTCGAAAAAAGTCGATCCTCAAGCAAGAATTTTTGAGTGGAGTACTGCATCAAAAGCGGGTCGTTCTGGTCATGATACGGGCGAGAAACCCTTTCGGCTGCCAACGGTCAATGGAGAATGAGGAACTTTTTTTCCAGTTTTGGCGGCCGTGATAGCCTGATATCAACAAAATTTTAACCAAACGTTCCACCCGTCAGATACTACTCACATACCCAATTTCATCAAAATCTATCAAAGGATTTGAAAGTTGTGAAAATAAAACGGACATTTTTATTCAATTATCTTGTGGTACACCTCATTTACGTTTCGGGACCAAAAACTTATATTCACGTCTTGCTACTATTTGACGCATGTTCACAAAGTTGTATTGCAATCGCTCTAAAAAAAATGGAGAAAAAACGAGGAACAAGCCTATTTTCACCAGCTTTCCAGAAAAAAATTGTTTTTTTTCCAAGTTGCATGCCTGATTTCTATCGGAGCTGCCTGATACCTGATATGGAGGTTTAGGTACCGACAAAAAAAAGCAGAAAAAAGCGACCTATGATCTAGTGGCAAGAGCTATTTGATCTCGTCAAATAATCAAACCCAGATTTCAGATTACCTAAATCTGTCTTAAATTGACAGTTCCTAGTAGATTTTTTGCATGCAACCGTACCTATACATCAACGCTTTTCTCGTGGGAATTCATCTTTTCGTTCAGAAATGAATATGTATAGCAAATTTTCATTCGAAACTGGCTTTGCTGCCAACATTTTCAGCTACTCTTCTAGTTGCTACAACTAGAACTAATTGATAAAAATGTTTGTTGGAAAGCTGAGTAGAAGTGAAATCATTAGCAAAAATAAAAAATTATTGTAGTTTTAGTTGTAACGAATTTCAATTCTCACGAAAAATGTATTCCTGCAATACAAAAAAAGGCGGGGTAAGACATCTCTGTAGTCATAAATGATTCAGACACAGTGTACACAGAAGTTGGCGACAACACCGAACCACCCCTGTAGTCAGAAGCTCGTCCCCCTCCCATTTTGAACTTTTGGAAACATTTGATTTGATTTGTATCCCTGGACGTTTTTTGTGTAGTTATGGACAGATATCACTTCTTCAGCTATCGAACAGTGTAGATTCATGCTCAACGGCCTCGCAGAAAAACCACTGCAAAATGGCAGTGGTACCAAAATCCAAAAACCAAACACAAACACCAAACACTACATTATAACTAAGCACAAAGAAATTTTGAAAGATTTGTAATAAAGATTAGAACTCGATTTAAATGCACCGAAATTCTATTCATTCCCTGCAATAAAAGGAATCTGCGGCAACGTAAACAACCAATTTATACTAACATTAGGTGAATGAAGTGGCAGTGCAGACGGAATCAAGCTCCCAAATGAAAAGATAGAGCTCCGCATTGTTCTACTTTCCAGTCCTTCCACAACGGTTCACTATTCAATTTTGCAATGGGATTTGTATTGAAATTGAAATTCCATTGTGGATCCACACCGACCGTCTCTACTCGTAATGATTTCTCAGCAGTCGTTGCAGGATTTCGTTTTCTTTTATTTTTAAATGACCATAAAATTTCAAATGCTCCTGGTGGGACCCATCCCGGTGTAACAAATCGAAGCGAAATGAGCGCGGCATACCAAGTTTCACATCAGCATCAGGGAACATCAAACATCACTTTTTTGCCGTTACAGCGATGACACTTGGCTTTTATTTTCATTGATGCGATCATTTGGGATATCGCCTGCATAGCAGAGCACTGCAGAATTCTTCGAATTGTGGTGTGCGGATCGATATCGAAATAATATGCAATGCAACCGCCGAGCTGCTGATGCTAGGCTCTCGGACGAGAGCCGCTTTTGGCGGCCGTTTTGTTGTTCCCTAAAACGCAGTCTTGTTCCAGGTATACATGGGTAATTAAAATGCTGGCTGCTGCCCAGGCATACCTCGAGAAATTGACCAATGGCCGGCGGTGCATACGTGCCGTCACGTGGCATTCTTGCAGAGGAGCCTGGCGTCTAGGCTCTTGAACGTCGCAAAAGAGGCGGATCATTATTCGGAAGTACACGAGATTAACGTGTCTTTTTTCTGTTTCGCGCCGCTTCAGGTGATTATTATCGACGATTGTTGGACTTTTTCACTTTCCGAGAAAGTCTTAGATTGGCAACGTCTTACGGGCATAAGAATTTTTACAGTTACGTCTCATATCCTGCGCTTCCGCTAATGTTGCAGGCGAGGCACAGCACCTCCGTTGAAATTTTCCTAACTTGTATAGTTTCACGAAAATTAAAGTAATTAAGTAGAATCACGTAAATCTAGATTTACAGTTTTTCATCTCGGTCATCAAGTTCCGGTGTATTACTCTAATAACTATACGAGCACCAACTGTTTTTTTATCTGTAAAGAGGTCTCATCACATCACCTCTCATTCATCTGGGAAAAACGAATTTTTGAAAGAACGATGGCAACCGCCACTTACGCCTTCTAAAGTGACTCCTTTACAAATGCTTACTCTCCAAACACGCTAATATAAGCATACTGAGCTTAAATCCTAGACTATAGGTCGCGGGAACGCAACCGTCACCTTGGCACCCGCTATGGCAACGTTGCAAGTATGCCTGACGTGGCAACAGCGCATTGCACATTTCCGCGCTTCTCAGTCGCTTTTGTTTTGCGCCAGGAGCTGCAAAATAAAGTGCCGCCAACCGATACTTAAATTGTGCTGCAAGTTCGCAATGTTTGTATCATCCAACTTTCGCGAACAGGCGGTCATTTTTTATGTGAAGCGAGGAGTTTTTAATTTTTTGTACGTGCTTATACGTGCACGCTACGGGCATTATATACCTACTTGTCTCACGGATACTTACGGAAACCCATCTCCTTATCAATAAATTCGACTTTGCCAAAAAAAAAGTGCCACCAACCGATACCTATCGTGCTGCTGTTGTGCATTTGTAATGTTCGTATCATCCAAATTCCGCGAATAGGCGGTCATTTCTTATGTAAAACGAGGAGTTCAATTTTTCATACGTGCTTGTACGAGCACGCTACGGGCATTATCCCATAAGTTGGTACAAGAGATGCTGTTACAAGAGGCAAAACACAAAATCCAGTTCCTTCAGTCCAGAAATAAGTGGCTGAATGGCGTACTGAAATGACAGACTTGATGACAGATGACAGATATTGCGATGCATTGCAGAAAAGCTGGCCAATGGTATTGAAAAATCACGGCGATGATACACGATCACAGGCGATTATTCGGCGATTATAGTACTCCTAGTTAATGATCATTAAGGGGTTTCTGATGCGACTAAAAAAGTTGTTGACGGGAATCAGTTTTTTTTTTGTCTAGTAGAAACTCCTCCGAAAAGAAAATGTACGAGCATTGCAATCAAATTTTGAAATTTCCAAAAAAAAAGAGAATTTTTTATTTTGATTTTTGTAAATTCAAAACTAGATAGCATCAACAATGTATCTTTCCTTGAGAAAGTCGCATGCCAAATTTGAACTTTCTATTTTCAAAAAAAAAGGTGCCAAAGATGATTTCTACTAATTCGCTTTTTAATGTCTACGAGAAATCATTTTTGGTACCTTTTTTTGAAAATAGGAAGTTCAAATTTGGTATGCGACTTTCTCGAAGAAAAATGCATTGTTAATGCTATCTAATTTTTGAATTTTCAAAAATCATAATCAAAAATTTTCAATTTTTTTTGGAAATTTCCAAAATTTGATAGCAATGCCCGTACATTTTTTTTGGAGGAGTTTCTATTTGACAAAAAAAAAAACGAAACCGATTTCCGTCAACAACTTTCTTAGTCGCATCAGAAACCCCTTAAGGTCTTAAATGACGTTCTAAGTGGTCATTTAGTAAATGACAACGTAACACACTATAGAAATTTATATCGTAATTTACGCTTAATGATCATTAAGCTTTGTAATCTGTCTATGATATTGCAAAAGCCCCAAATAGGTGTGTGTAGCGCTGCACTGCAGGGCATAGTGCACCTTATGTACGCAGTACGTAAAGTTGAGCCTGTGTTTAGTTGACATATTTCCTCCCTTTTGTAAGCTCGGCAGCACTGTAGTTGGGGTAGTACAAGACTAGGCTTGTCTGGTCTAGAAAATTAGGAAATCTGCCACAAGGCTGCAGGGATACTCGCAGGGACGTCGACGATGGAAATTCGACTTCCGGCAATTTGACATCACAAACCAGCGGGATTCGGCTCTTTAGTTCATAACAATTAACCTTATCAGACAATAAATGGCCAAGGAGTGTCGCAACCCGAGGAAGAAACGTATTATACGAATCCATTATTGAGAGATCCCATCAGTTGAACCGGAACTGAATCCAAACGAGAAATGTTGACCGAGCAATTGAATAATATAACGATCGCGCTATTTACATTTTGAAAGTTCCCTCACATTTATCTATTAATAAACGATTGGATGGGCGGGATGATGTGGATGCAAATCGAAGAGGCGGTGTGCAATTTGTGGAAGGAGCCAATTTCGAGTTGCACCTCTGACAGGAATATTAAATGACGATACGGATGTGCGTTTGTTAATCATAAAGTTTAAAATATTAACGTGTGAGAAGATACAGCAGGTACTGCTGAGCTACTATAACAACTTTCCAATCATAAAAGCACGTACCTGATCGTTGAAAGAATGTAACAATAGGTTTGTTTTGGCAGCGATACACAACCGTTTCCAACCGTTTGGATTCTGCGCGCTTCCGTTAAGCCGTTCGGGCAGTGTAAACTTCGAGTTGCCAACTGTTGGTAAGCTGTTTGGGCAGGTGCCTCCAACGGTTCGAAAACAGTTTGTGGACGGTCAGAGGAGTTTGAGAATTAAAAAGAAACTGGTGATCAGACGCATGCGTACGCCTTTATTCGCAATCGGGCGATCTTTGATTGATGGCGTGGCGCGTAATGTGACAGTGTGAAAGTAAAGGTAAATAAAGACGCATTTTCGAGGTTAATTTAAAATAGTTTTACCTGCTGAAAGTTACATATTTACATTAATTCGGTAAATTTATCAAGGGGTTTCTGATGCAACTGACAAAGTTGTTGACGGGAATCGGTTTTTTTTTTCGTCGAGTAGAAACTCCTCCAAAAAGAAAATGTACGGATATTGCTATCAAATTTTGAAAATTTTTGATTTTGATTTTTGAAAATTCAAAAACTAGATAGCATCGACAATGTGTCTTTCCTCAAGAAAGTCGCATGCCAAATATGAACTTTTTATTTTTAAAAAAGGCACCAAAAATGATTTCTCGTAGACATGAAAAAGTGAATTAGTAGTCATTTTTGGTACCTTTTTTTTTTAAATAGAAAGTTCAAATTGCATGCGACTTTCTTGAGGAAAGATACATTGTCGATGCTATCTAGTTCTTGAATTTTCAAAAATCAAATTCAAATATTTTCAAAATATGTATTTTGGAAATTTTCAAAATTTGATAGCAATGTCTGTACATTTTCTTTTTTGATGAGTTTGTACTTGGACGAAAAAAATAAAATAAAACCGATTTCTGTCGACAACTTTTTTAGTCGCATCAGAAACCCCTTAAATAAGACCTCGGCTTGGCGGGGAAAACTTGACAAGTTGTTGTGTTCCTAGTTTCAACTGGAACCGCTCGCTACGCGTTCTTGCAGCGAAAACTTTCCAACCACTTGAAAACTGGTTGGAGTCGAGTATGCGCGCTGAATCACAGTTAGCAAACCGTCCGCAACTCGCTGCCAAAACAAACCTAATATGTCAATTGTGTTTGCGTATGCAACGGAAAGAAACAGATTCGTTTTCCATATGAGGCGTGCATAGCAGGGCTTATTGGAAATTTAAAATTCCGGTGATTGTTTCACTTTTACTCAAATCAGTGGTTAACGGACACGAGATTTCCTGACCTAGACAAAAGGAGGTAAGATTATGGTATAAGAATAAACAACACAACACAGCCGGCATTCAAATAAAGTCAGAAGTGTTGCGAAACCAACGGCGTGTGAAAATTAAAGCCACTCATTAATATTACAATGATTGCGTTTATGTTACGTACGAGTATATGGATAGTAATGGATAGGCAGGATTATGAATTCGCTTCTCGATTTAACCTTTTGTCTTCTAAAAATACTTATGTCGGTTACTTCAAGCCGTCGGCATTTGGATCTAATTAAAAAATAAGATCCGATCTCGCTCGGATTTTACATTATCACACCTTCTCATCTAGATGTAGGTAATTAGTTAGATATTAATTGGCAATCACTTAATTACAAATCAGAGCTAAGTAAAAAGGTGCTATATCCCCTATAGCAGTGATTTTGAAAGACTGGTTCACAGAAGGCGAGACAGAAGGCAAATAATCGTCCAAAAAGATCATTTCAAACTTTGCGAGTAACGTTATTAGTACGACAAATGACTTTGTGTTGATTTTTTTTGTGGAATTGCACATTTAATCAAGTATGTAGTGTGTAGTTTGTTCTATCGAACGTCTGAGCCAGGAAGGAACTCAGATTTCTCAGAAAATCCACGAAAATTTAATGATAATTCTCATGCAGACACGTATTCATCTTCTCGATGAAGTTCTTCTTGTTTATTCAGTTGTAAGTTTATGAACTGATCGGGCGATCCAGAGATTAGGTTTCGATTAAGTCAGTTTCCTTTTCTGTAATCATCATACATCAACTGGATTCCCAGAAAAATAGGTTGTGGCCATCGCATTTCTCCACCAAATAGAACACGATCAGTTCAAAAAGTGTAAGTGAATAAACATCGTGAACGAAATATACATGTTGTTTCATTGGTTATGTTATGTATTGTCACGTGCAGTGCAACGTAAGTAGGTCAAGCAGAGTTGTAGGTATAAGTGGACGGAGGAGCACGGAAATTGGATCCATGGCAGAAGGAACCACCTAAAAACAGCAAACAAACAAAAAATAAAATAAGTATCGAACATAGTGATTTTTTATTGTTTTAGAGGACGAGACAACTCGAAGAGGAACCCTGACCTAACGTAAAGACGACAATGTGAATGAAACAGGCCAATCGAGGAATGCAAGTCAACCCGGAACAACAAAAAATTTGCCATAAGTTACGTCACGATTTTGATTCTTATTTTTTATTAAATTCAATTCACAGCATGCCTTGAAAAACGTTTGAAAAAAAAAGGACAAAGCTGCAGAAAATTTGACTTGCCTCAGAGGGATAAATTTTTTTTGTTGAGTTTACATAGTCCAGTTGAATGAGGACACAAGCACAACTTTACTCAAATTTTCACATGAAAATTCGAATATAAGTTGATACTGCCCAATCTGGGGTCAGTCAAATAAATTCGGTCAATGAGATAAAAACCAAATAAGCCCATTTATGGGGCCAAACAGATATTGGACTGTCGAAAAACCCTTATCCACACTGCAATATCGGAAATTCAAATTTCCAATTTCCCCTACTTGAAAAAAAAATCACCCCTACCCCTATATCAATTCACCTTCCTAGTACAGGTTGTGCAAACCAAATAGGTAGTTCAATAGTTCAACAAATATCCAGATTTTACTCACTGAAATCAAATTTTTCAATGTTTAATCATGGACACAAACAGTGTTTCAAATTTGGGAAATATTATTTATATTATTGGGAAATTAATTTTAAATGGAAAAAATATATTGGGATAGACACTCAAAATAAATGAATTACTCATAATGGGAAAAGATTCACTACTATAGTAAGAGAAATTTGATGCATGCAGAGAACGAAAGAAAATGCTGAATGATGATTTTATTATTACATAAGTACCTATATTATTGTAAACACATGACACGCTACCCACACAAAATGTTGTTTTAGAAAAACGAAAAGCCAGCACCCGGTTTGGCCATTGAAGATGCCTGCAGACCTCCGATTACTGCCGAAAATTCTGCCCATGGGCAGACGAGCAGCGGCAGCTTTCATTCCGAGAGCGAGGGGAGAGCAGACCAGAAGGCCCACTGGCCAAATCTGCGATCCTACATTCGTGACGAGAGCAGCGCGTTAGCCAGTCTCTACACAAGGCGAAGAAAAGTAGCCTACAAGCAAAACCAGCGGGAGAGGACCACCAAAGCGAGACCGGCCACTCACCAAAGATGCTGAGGGTGGCAAGAGACCAAAGAGGGCTGTCTACAGCGCACCCCTACGAAGCAATGAATCGAGTAGTTGCTATCATCAAAGGGGGTGACTGGCAAGCTAAAGACGTGTCGCTGTATCGCTGACAACGGCTGTGGAACATCCGAGCAGAGAGACGGAACCAGGAACTCACTTCCGGTCCACCGTCAAAGGTAGAAGAAGGTGACACATCACCCCCGCCCCACTATGCAGGAACGGAGGGTGGAAACTGCCCAAAAACCGAACAATAAGTGCACCCAAAAACTTACATGTTCCCGAGCCGAAAATCCACGTGATAATAAGACTGAAGAAAACGCCGACAACAGTCGTCACTCGACACCAAGATACCTAAGTGGCAAACCGACACCGCGAACATTCCAACCGCGGAAGCATGCTATAATCGTACAAACACCGGGATATTTTTTTTGCATTGTATAAATTCATTTGGTTAAGGTGAAATATTTAACATTTCTTTCATGGCCCTTTAGGCAAAACATAACTTGTATAGGAATGAATGAGCGCATGAAAGGAATTATAACCGTTCCCTTCGGGTACACGGTCACGATAAATGACCACTTAGTCTCAAGTCACAAAGGCCACCGACGGACCTTTTGGAGGCTGGAGGCCAGCCTTAAGGGCCCGGGGCATGTCACGAGTGAAGAAGAAAGGGAACGCTTATAATTAGGAGCGCATCAAAGAATATGGGAATCGATAACGCAATCGGTGAACAACCGCGACGAGTGCAAGAAGTGGGAAAGAGTACGAACTGGGGTTCGCCCCCATCGGATGAATGTGTGTCTAAGTAAGTACCTACTGTAGATTATTAGATTATATTTATATTGAATAAAACGTATTCTGTATCAGAGCCTGTGGCCTTTACCATCTCAGCCCCCAAACTACCCCCCAAGCTAGAAGGATCAGCCTTTCTAGCACCGTCTAAGGGGAGCCAGCAACAGCGGCTACCCATAGACGTGACAGTATGGCGCGAAACAGCTATTTCTTATTGAGTTTAAAAATCCAAATTTGGCATAAATAAAATATAAATAATGCGCTATAATATCGCCGCATCATCAGAGCTGTGTTGTAATAAATTTTTCATGACGCGCCATACAGTGATTTGACCAGATATTGAACAAATAATCATTTACACCTTTGATACAACGTCACATACACGTTCATGATATTTTAAAAATTTAGTTGCATTTACTCTTGTAATCGAGCGGGATCGCTGGAGTCGGGCTCACTCAAAGTCGAATGGAATCAATAAAACTAAATAGAAGCATTTCCAACAGACGTCGGCTATTTATGGGTGCTTTCCATTTAGCGACACAAGTCGACTTGTGTTGACACAAACCGACACAAACGCGTTCCATTTGATCTGTGTTCCTTTGTTTCATCGACACAAGCTAACACAAGCTGACACAAACCGACACAAATGTTTTAAATGGAAAGCGCCCAATGACACACTATACTAGGGTAGAACTTACTGTGCCGAGCTCGAATGCACGTACTTTTCCAGTTCAGAGCCAGAGTGACATCCATTGAGCGGCATCTATTGAGCAACTAGGTGGATTTCTTGTGGGTCATGAAATCTATCGGGTAGTTGAACACTTGTGCATGTAGCCGCAAAGCACAATAGGAAGGTGACAGTATAATGACTCTTGTTGAAACTAATTTATTGACACAAATTTTAAAAATCCATGATATTCAATTACAGTTGGACATGCGCGGACTTATATTGAAATTCACCTCAAAGTTTACAATAAGCGAAAATCTCAGCGAAAAGTCATTATGAGGTGCCTCACTGATGATAGCCCCCGTTATATTTCTATAATAACAGGGTGACAGCTGTTGTTGTGGTTTCACTTTAAAAACATTGCCAAATAATTGAAATTGATTCACCATGATGTGATTTCAGTTCTCACATTACACATGGGAAAAGCGAAATCTTGGAAGATTATTAAAAACAAATGACTCAGCCACGAGCTCAGCCAAGAAATCGACATTTTCACATTTTTTTTGAAGATTATTAACCAATTTGAAAACTTTCAAGTTGATGCCAAGGTCCGAGATTATTTGATAGTTTGAGTTTTACATATTTAATCATCATACACAAATCTAAAATTGCGCAGAATTTCACATTAGTTCACCAGTTGAACATAAAGCTAAGTATACTACTCTCGATAATATGTAATGTAATGTAATGTAATGTAATGTAATGTAATGTAATGTAATTGTTTATTGTTCGTAACATACAGTTAGTTATAGAACAAGAGTTCGAAAAATTAAGTAACCATGATTTGTGAGAACTAATCACTCTCGATAATATTAATTACTTATTCGGATGCTTTACGATACTCGCCAAGGCTCGTGTCAGCATCCTGCATTCTCCTGGGCAATAGCAATCATTACACGCTCGTTGAATAATGAAAAATACACTATTATTCAACTCTAACAGTTTCAAGTGAATTTATTGATCACATGAAGCACAGTATTTTTTCGTGCAATAGCTATACAGGGTGTCCGTTTTTCGAGGCTAAGCATGGGTATCTCGCTTATCTTTAGAGATACAGAGTCGGTTAAATTAGAAAAAAGTTGCAAATTTTCATGACGATCAATGATCCAAAAAGATATTTGACTTGTCAGTTTTAGTTTTCGAGATATCGAGAAAAAACAGAAATTTGTAATTTTTGTTTTTATTTTTTATTTGAAAAACGGTTGAAAATCGGCTTCTCTGATTGAAACATTGTGCAGGCACATTTCCAAGGGGAATTCATTGTTGCCAAAATCTTCATTCTAGCTTTCAAAACAACCGAGATATGACATTCAACTTTTTTTCTCTTATGAGCGCCATATTGGATTTTGACATTTTTTAATAAAATTTTTTTTTTTGGTTACAACAATGTGTCACATGCCACTGTTGAATTCATGCTTTCAAGCAAAAAATATTTTTTTATTTTTCAAAGAGTGCTTTGGAAACAAAATCAGCGCAAGTTGGCCCCCTCATCTTCAAATTTCGAAAATTCGACTGCGGCATCGTAAAATGCTCGCAAGATGCTGGCGAATGCTGTATTTTTTTTCAAAAATGCTCGGCCCGATTCGCCAAAAAAACAAATTTCATTTGGCGGGCCAACTCAACGGTAGCCCCCCCACTTTCGAGTTTTGGAAATTTCACGACGGCATCGTGAAATGCTCGTGAAATGCTGGCGAATGCTGTATTTTTTTTGCAAAATGCTGGGCCCAAATCAACACAAAAGCTCCTCGAATTTGGGGGGCCAGCTTGACGATAGCCCCCCACTTTCCAATTTTGGAATTTTCACGACGGCATCGTGAAATGCTCGTGAAATGCTGGCAAATGCTGTATTTTTTCGCAAAATGCTGGGCCCAAATCGACACAAAAGTCCTTCGAAGTTGGGGGGGCCAACTTAACGCTAGCCCCCCACTTTCGAATTTTGGAAATCTCACGACGGCATCTTGAAATGCTCGCAAAATGCTGGCGAATGCTGTATTTTTTTCGGAAAATGCTTAGCCCGATTCGCAAAAAAAATATATTTGGGGGGCCAACTCAACGGTAGCCCCTCCAAATTCGAGTTTTCAAAATTTCACGACGGCATCGTGAGATGCTCGCGAAGTGCTGGCGAATGTTGTATTTTTTTCCAAATATGCTGGGCCCAAATCGACATAAAAGCTCTTTGAAGTTGGGGGCGTCAGGTTAACGCTAGCCCCCCACTTTCGAATTTTGGAAATCTCACGACGACATCTTGAAATGCTCGCGAAATGCTGGCGAATGCTGTATTTTTTTTAAAAAAATGCTCAGCCCGATTCACAAAAAAACTTATTTGGGGGACCAACTCAACGGTAGCCCCCTCACTTTCGAATTTTGGAAATTTCACCACGGCATCGTGAAATGCTCGTGAAAAGCCAGGGAATGCTGTATTTTTTTCGAAAAATGCTGGGCCTCAATCGACACAAAGGTCCTTTGAAGTTGAAGCAAAAAGGTTTAAATGACATTATTTTGGGAACTATTTATTAAAATACGAGTTGGAGTTTCAGTAAAGCTGAAAATTGCTGAAAACTGGTCTCCTTTGTTAATTGAACAACATACTAGAAGTCGTAAAAAAATCCTATGTCCGTTTCAGTGTTTTTTGGCGGCAGAAAGGTGTAAGTGACATTTTTTTTGTTACTATTCAATAAAATACGGGTTGAAGTTTTGATACAGGTGAAAATATTAAGTCTCTTCGGTCAGTTGAGCAGCATACTGAAAGTCCTAAGAAATCCTGTTTCCGCTTAATTGTTTTTTGGCGACAAAAAGGTGTAAGTGACATTGTTTTGGAAACTGTTCAATCAAACAGGCGGTCAAGCTTCGATATAGCTGAAAATTGCTGAAAATGGTCCCCTTGATTAATTGAGCAACATATTGAAAGTCCTAAAAAATCTTCCTTCCGCTTCATTGGTTTCTGGCGGCAGAAAGGTATACGTGAAATTTTCTTTTGTTACTATTTATTAAAATACGGGGTGAAGTTTCGATACAGCTAAAAATTGCTGAAAATGGTCTCCTTGGTCAAGTAAACAACACTCTAAAAATACTAGGAAAACCCTTGTTCGCTTCATTGTTTTTTGACGGAAGAAAGGTATAAGTGACATTGTTTTGGAAACTATTATTTATTGGAATAAGCGTTGAAGTTCCAATTCATCTGGAAATTGCTGGAACTGGTTTCCTCGATCGTGTGAACAACATACTGAAAGTCCCAAGAAATCCTATGTCCGCTTCATCGTCTTTTGGCGGCAAAAAGGTATAATATCATTTCTTGAAACTATTGTTCAAAATATGTGTTAAAGCTGCAATACAGTTGAAAATTGCTGAAAATAGCCTACTCGGACTAGTACGGTCAACTAACGGAGGAGACCATTTTTAGCAATTTTCAGCTGTACTGAAACTTTAACCCGTATTTCAAAAAAAATGTTTACAATATAATGTCACTGGGAATGTCACTTATACTTTTTCTGCCGCCAAAAAACATGAAGCGGGCATGGGATTTTTTCAGGATTTCTAGTATGTTATTCAACTAACAGAGGATACTATTTTTCAGCAACTTTCAGCTGTGCTGAAACTTCAACTCATGTGTTAATAAATAGTTTCCAAAATAATATCACTTGAACCTTTTTGCTGCCACAAACCGATGAAGTGGACATAGTATTCTTCAGGACTTTCAATATGTTGTTAAGCTCAGCCAGAAGACCATTCTCGGCAATTGTCAGCTGTATTAAAACTTGACCGCGTGTTTGATTGAATAGGTTTTAAAACAATGTCACTCATACCTTTTTGCCGCTGAAAAAAAAGTATGAAGCGGACATAGGATTTCTTAGGACTTTCAACATGTTGTTCAACTGGCCGAGGAGACCATTTCCAGCGATTTTCAGCTGTATTGAAACTTCAACGCGTGATTCAATTATTAGTTTGCGAAGCAATGTCACTTATACCTTTTTGCCGCTAAAAAAAACGATGAAGCGGATATAGGATTCTTTAGGACTTTCAATATGTTGTTCAACTGGCCAATGAGACCATTTTCAGCAATTTTCAGCTGTATCGAAGCGTCATCGCGAATTCTAATAGATAGTTTCTAAATTATTGTCACTTACACCTTTTTGCCGCCAAAAACCGATGAAGCGGACATAGGATTTTTTTAGGACTTTCAGTATGTGGTTGAGGGGTTGAAGTGGAAGCGTTCTACCAATTTTCAGACTTACGTTATTTTTTTCCAGGTTTTGGTCAATTTTGATCTAAAATGCCTGGGCTATAAATGGCGCAGTATACAGACAGGGCGCGTCACGGGCAAGATTTTTTTCAATTTTATATGTCATGTGGACCTCTTGCAGAACCCGGGCCCAGTGATGAACTCTCGTGCTAGTGGTTTAGAAAGCGCCCCCTCGGATCAGAAGTCGATTTTAAAGTCCTCGTAAAATAAAACGGAAGCGGTTAGTATGGGTTTTGTCTCAACCTGGGTTGCACCAACGCTCAATTAATATAATACGAGATTAGTGAAATTTCTTTTGTTCAGTACCTACTCGTTGGTGAATACAAAAAATTCTGATTTCACAAAAGAGAATGATCCAATGATTAATTAGCTAGAGATTTCATGCAATTCTCATGTTCAATCTACTAGGATTGACCAGAATGAAATCCATTTAATCTCGTATTAGCGTTAATTGCGTATTAATTTTTTGGTGCAACCCAGGGTCAAAAATTAAATATAATGTGAAAAATTCTCAACAGTTGAACTACCCATGATTATATTTTCGATACTTATTTTCAATGAATGTATGTAATATGTATAGGTAGGTAGGTACTATACTTTGTCAACTATGATTTCCAAAATTCGAAAGTGGGGTCTAGCGTTAAGCTGCCCCCCCCCCCCCAACCTCGAAGAGCTTTTATGTCGATTTGGGCCCAGCATATTTGGAAAAAAATACAACATTCGCCAGCACATCGCGAGCATCTCACGATGCCGTCGTGAAATTTTGAAAACTCGAATTTGGAGGGGCTACCGTTGAGTTGGCCCCCCAAATATATTTTTTTTGCGAATCGGGCTGAGCATTTTCCGAAAAAAATACAGCATTCGCCAGCATTTTGCGAGCATTTCAAGATGCCGTCGTGAGATTTCCAAAATTCGAAAGTGGGGGGCTAGCGTTAAGTTGGCCCCCCCAACTTCGAAGGACTTTTGTGCCGATTTGGGCCCAGCATTTTGCGAAAAAATACAGCATTTGCCAGCATTTCACGAGCATTTCACGATGCCGTCGTGAAATTTCCAAAATTCGAAAGTGGGGGGGCTACCATTAAGCTGGCCCTCCAAGTTCGAAGGGCTTATGTGTCGATTTGGGCCCAGCATTTTTGAAAAAAATATTGTATTCGCCAGCATTTCGCGAGCATTTCACGATGCCGTCGTGAAATTTCCAAAACTCGAAAGTGGGGGGGCTACCGTTGAGTTGGCCCCCCAAATAAAAATTGTTTCTTTGGCGAATCGGGCCTAGCATTTTTGAAAAAAAATACAGCATTCGCCAGCATCTTGCGAGCATTTTACGATGCCGCAGTCGAATTTTCGAAATTCGAAAATGAGGGGGCCAACTTAACGCACCCAAATCAGCACCGACAATAAAAAAAACGTAAATGTTAAACATTTATTCCACAGTGACATGTGGCACATCGTTGTAACCAGAAAAGAATACCGTATTCAAAAATATCAAAATCCAATATGGCGCCCATTAGAGCAAAAAGTTGAATTTCGTATCTCGGTTGTTTTGAAAACTAGAATAAAGATTTTGGCAGCTTTGAATTCTCCTTGAAAAAGTGCCCTGACAATGACTAGATTAGAGAAGGCCACCTTCAACCGTTTTTTGGATAAAAAATAGAAACAAAAATTCAAATTCCTGTTTTCTCACGATATCTCAAAAACTAAAATCGATACGTCAAATTTCTTTTTGGATCATTGATCGTCATGAAAATGCGCAACTTTTTCCTGATTTAACCGACTTTGTACCTCTCAAGATAAGCGAGATACGAATGCTTAGCGTCGAAAAACGGACACCCTGTATTACAGAGTATACGTTGTTTCAGAAATATTGCTATCCCAGTAGGTCATGAAAATCTAAATGCAGCTTTAGATTTAGTTACAAAAAACGTCAAATCAAAAGTGTAAATCTCATGGAAACTTCATTATTTATTTTCAGGTTATAAGTCAGATCTTTCACTCCTTTCAGTCAGAAAGTATTTCTTCAGTTTTTTATCGAGTATCACGTGCGGAACCCCATTCAAGGTGCACTTGAAGAAAGATACATGCAGTTTTGATGTCGAACCGTCTTTGTTTCCGATCTCAGGACTAAAAAAAATAGGCACCTGGGGAGTCAGCAGATTTCGTTCTTGCCACAGTCTCAATCAACATTGTGCACATATCACACAGGTAGATAGTAAAGCGTTTGATATTCTGTGGTGAAGCAGTAAAGCAAACTCCATGGTCTTGAGAGGGATCAGATATCAAGGAAGATCTGCTTCTAAAGCCGAGTTACGCTGTTCTACTCCAACTGAGCCTTTTAGTTGAGACAGAAGCACGAAATCTGGTAGGATATGGCACAACAGACTGTACTCTGTACCTACTTTTTTGATTGAGAACGGGCGCCTGGCTGATTTTTTTCTCGACTGGGCTCAGGGATCCACGGCCATTTTTTGGTTGTAAGTAGTGACAAACCTTGGTTTCTTTTTGCCAGTATGCGTTTGACCATGCAGTACGTTACTAAAGATCAAAGCAACGCGCTGAATGCTGGCAGCTGCATTGTTGGAATCTCTGAAGAATTCTTCGTAACAGCGTCAAAGTATTTCACGTTCTCTCGCAGATAAACGAACTGGATCCCCACACATGGCGTGAAAATTATCAGGTAATCAAAACCAATGAAGAAACAACACAACAGTAACAGTAGGTATAACGTAACAGGAACAACAGTAACTGTATAAGTAACACGTACAGATTCATAAAACTTGCGTTGATAGGTGCTTATTACGATTTTTTTACCAAAAGCTATCCCAGGTGAACAGAAACATGACAGTTTGGATGACAGTAAAAAACTTGGCGGCTGATTTTGATTGACATGTCACACTGACTTGGGACTAAAACAATAAACGTTTTAGAACTAGACAAAGCTAAAGCGACTTTTACCATATACTTCCAATGCCTACTGAGATAGCAATCAATCTGAAACAACGTATAGGTATATTACTCATTCGGATACTTCCATTACATTAAATCATTACTCGCTCGTTGAATAAAATACTACCATCCCATACAGTGTTATCAAGGCCAAATATTGCTCGAAATATTGTTTTGGTTGAGGTATTATACAGGTGATTCAAAAGTGTCGGACCACCTTGAAGGTGCGTAATATGGAAGTGTAGTCGAGTGCTGGAAAGTTGTTGAAAAAATTCTATGTCTTGTAATTTTGAAGTTATGGAGGGACAAAAGTTGGTCCTTCGATCGCTTCTATTTTCGATGTTTCAAAAGATTTAGCACAAAAAATCAACCGCTGAATCTTCAAAGAATTTCTGTTTTGTAAACAGCCACATTGGTCCCATAACCTATGTAGAGCACAATAAAACTATAAAACACAATTCATTTCAATAGAATTCTGTTGCTTCTGGTGTTTTAGGAAAACTAAGTTTTTGTAGTTTGATTCACCCTGTATAGAAAACAGAAATTTAACACAGATTCAGAGGTTGATTTTTTTGTACTCATTATTTTTCCATAAGCAGTTTACTGAAATCTTTTGAAACAACGAAAATAAAAGCGATCGAATGGCCAACTTTTGTCCCTCCATAACTTCAAAATTAAAAGACAGAATTTTTTTCAACAACTTTTGCTCGTTTTTTTTATTGTAAAAAGTTGCGATTGCACATAAAGCAGTGTATGCATCTCGTGCTAAAAATGTCTTTTCGGTATTCGCGCGACTATAGCCGAAAAGATGCACTTTTGGCACTCATTACATAAACTACTATTATCTCGACTATTATATGTTACAATTATATTTATAGCGGTGCTATTTTTTCGCGATTCGAATAATTTTTTTCCCAACATACCTACATATAGCGTGTTTGCAAACTTGGGGTAGAAAATTGAACTGCAGTCACGGAAATGGGTCGAAGGACCGCCTTTTGACACTCCATATTTCAAAAAATAAAGATCATAATTTTTTTTAAAGATTTTTCTGTCACTTTTGGATTATTTCTCTAACTGCGGTTCAATTTTCTACCCCAAGTTTGCAAACACCCTGCATAGGTATCGCTAGGGGTATCGCCGAGGGTATCGCCAATTTCAGAGTTTTTGAAGGGCTGCCTCCTCTTCCAGGAGGCAGGTCCGAAGTTGGCGAGCCCGTAATGGAGTACGATAGTACGAAAGAGGGTACGAACACCGTAACGTCTGCGTCTGTTGTGTTTTCGTTGCGCCAGACTGTATGAAGACGGCCATAATTTGGATCCCATATGTCACTCTGGACTCGGAATGAGACACTTTTGAGGCACCCTATATAATAGACGATAATCATTACAATCTGTGATAATAGAACGATGGAACATCGAAAAAGAAATTCAGCTGAAAGAACCTCCGTTGTTAAAGGGTTAGTGAACGACTTAGCCTAGAACTCGACCCTCGACTCGATCTAAAACTTTTTAGTAAACTTGAAAAAAGTTTTATTTTTGGCCAACTACTGGCATCATTACAAATTACAAATGATACATTCAAGTAATGGGGTACTTGCCAATGGAATAGATTCAGCTGGAAATACTTTTGATTGCTAGTATAAGTGATAAGGGGACTCTACAGAGAAGTTCACAAAAATCCCCTCATTTTCTACAGAAAAAAACGAATTTGAAAAATCCTCCTAAAAGCTTCGCGCCAGGACAGGGATTTTGAGTGGGGTTGGTCTGAGTGTGTGACAATGGAATAATCAAGAATGTCAGGGATGTCACTGTGACACTATCATTTTGAACATGCTATCGCAAAACCGGTTTCCTATCGAATTCTCTTACCGTGAGCATTTAGACAATAAAATCGAACAATGTTTCGTAGAAACTGACTCCAGAAACCTCTTATAACACTGTCTCAGTCTATATAATTTATTTCCAGGGGAAAATCCGGAGGATCACCAAATAGCACAGAAATAAGAGGCCGAAAATGAACAGTGAGCTTTTATAGGTTCATCATTAGCATACAATTCCGGATAGGTAATACTTTAGAGCTACAAGAGGTTCATGTGGGAAGGACACGATGAATCTCCAATTAAAATGTGGGGAGCAGGAACACTGATGTCCAAAATGAAGCCGAGGGTCAGCCAGGTCAGAGCACGGGTGACAAACATGCGAAAGGCTTTTAGGTGGACAGCACTGAAGACTAAGGAAAGAGACTAGTTAGGTTGAAGAAGAAATGAACAAAACGAGTAGGTACTTACCGCGTAGATCAAAGCCTCGATCAAAGCAGTCAAAGGTAAAAAAAGGGCACAGGAAGAAATTACGGTCGGCGGTTTGACGTTGTCAGTCAGACTCAGATCTTGTTGTTGTTTGAAAACGGCACCTTGACGACGTTATATCAGTGCCAACCCAACGAGGAAAAAGAGCCCTTCTATGTTCTATATCTAATATATTTGTGACGTCACAAATATATTTTTAAAACACGCATTGCGGCCGCAATTTTGGGAATTTAGGAAAAAGAAAAAATACGGGTACATTATTTTTAACCATACTATCGATTAAGCCAATAAAAAAAAATTAGGCAAGTACCCCATTCCCTTACACTGCATACTCATTTCAACATGAGCTCCTCGATGAGCTCACTAATTGTGAGAACCACGAGTCAAAAAAAGCTAAATAATAATAATTGTTCATAACTTCTAATTTCTTAGCAGAACGTTGATAATAATAGCTTGTAGATATACCTCGGTAGGTACCTTATTCGATCATATAGGTCATAAAAAGTATTCTAAGATAATTATTCTTATGATAAGTGAAATTAGATGAACCAAATTGTTAGATATCCATTGAATCATTGAGCACTAGTAGTTGTAGTGACTATAGCGTTATTATTAGAATAAAGTCAAAAATAACACACAAGAAAATAGGAGCAAACTGTTTTATTCACAGATACTCTCGAGATATTATGTACTGCAAGTAGTACATGTATGGTTTTCTGGAATTTTCATCAGGTGTAGTGGCGCTAGTTGAGGGATAAAATAACAAATATCAACATGAGTGAATTTGGGGACACGTGGCAAATGGCTTGGCTTAAACTGACCATAAAATTAAATTATTTTGGGTCTGAATTTTTGCCTCGATTTTTGCATTTTATCCTGGATTTTATTCTATTTCTCGACCTGCCATTTTTTGTAGTATTTAATTGTCTTATTTAACGAGAAAATGACGAGGGAAATTATTTATTTCGGGGCTGATCAATTCCAGTAATTTTGAAGACCGAACCACAAAAATAGGCCGACCTCGAAGTACCTAACCCTACTAGCTTATTCATACTGAATAAAAATTGAGAAAACTGAAGCTATTGATGGTACAGCTTTGGGCCCGGCACTACAAGTCACCTGTAAGTCCCTAAAAACTTTATTAAAATGTGATCATAAACGACAACCCGGGATTATTGATATGTGACAACGGCTCAGAATTTCGTGTCCGCAACTGTGCCTTACATTTAAACTGGCTCAAAATTGAAGCGTACCACTCCGAAATTTTGCTTCGGTTTCAAACTCGGTTTTAAAACAAGGATATCTGAAGAAACAATTACCTGATTTTGGAAATTCTTGTGGTGCTCGATAGGGTAATTTTTTGCCTATAAGGTACCATAATAGACCACCCATTGGTCACCCTATATACAATATACAGGGCGGCATTGGAAGACTCGTTGGAAGAGGTCAAACAATGATTTGACTTTAGTCCGTTTCAAGAAAACAAATCGCAGATTTTTTTGTAACAGTTCCGAAAAGCGATTATTGATAGCTTGGAATTGTTTTTGGGTTTGATCGTCCTTTGTTTCTTCAAAGAGTTTTTGATTTTTTGTGATTTTTAGATTTTTTGGTGCCGAATCTGCCAGAAATCTCCTGGACCTCTTTTGGGACCGAGTTTGGGACTATAACAAATCAAACATACAGCGACCATTGCCTTACATATTAGATGGCCCAGGATGGTTTAAATTTCCATCAAGATTGTCATAGTTACCAGTTTAAAATTTAACCCCTAATTTAACCCATCGAGGTTGCTTGTTTTACTGCTCAATTCTCAATTTACAAATCACTAAAAACATTTGCAAATCAATAACTCTTTAAAAAACAAAATACGATAAGAAGGCCAAAAAATTTTCGTGGTAGGAATGTACTACGCTTCCCAAAAATGTGACCTAGAAAATTGTTGTCAAAAAATTACTCTATCGAGCACCCCAAAAATTTCCAGGATTGGTCACTTTTTTCTCGAGATATTCCCATTTTTCAAGGCAAAATTTCGGGATGGTCCACTTCAATTTTGACCCAGTTCATTTTTAATGATAATAATAATAATAATTATTATATAAGCATCAAAAGCATAAGCAATCAAAACTTGAACCTGAAACGCCCGTTGGTACATTTTTATCTTGATTTCTATAGTTAATAAATTAGTTTCCCTATCGTTATTCTCATCATTATGGCAACTCATTAGTCATAACATGAACTGGAACATAAACACGGATTTTGTCGTTAAAAATTCATGAATAAGCTCAAGAATAACACTTTTTCACTTTTATTTCTGAAAACACAATTTACGTGTGAAAACAAATTAATATTTGATGCTGCGACGTCTTTCAGCATTAACATCCAACAGATGTTGTTGGATGAAAGTGTAAGTAAATTTAAAACTAAGTATCTATGTGAAATATTTTCAATTAATAAAAACTTTGAAATATCCACATGCTTGAGGCGCGAGCATGTGTTAACATTTTCTTCAAATTTCAAATGTCAAATCTGAGGAAATGCAAAATAAACAGATAACAGATAAGAGACAACAACAAAAAATTAACGAAGTGTGCTTTGCTTCTCCTCATTATACCTACAGTGAGTGACAGTTCATCTTTACCTGCCGTTTATTTATAAACAAACTCAAGAAAATGAAAAATAAGTTCCATCTCCGAAAATACAAAAGCTTGAACATTGAACTCTCTTGCTGTCAGGTATCCTAACTGTTTTAGTTTAAAAAAACAGTGTGAAAAACCTGACCATAACTTTTTTCAACAACAATAACGAGTACAGTTATGCCGAAGACACTACCTACTTGACGGACATTAATATTTAGAGCTTAATGTAGACCAAACAATTCGGGGTTAGCGTTAACGAGAACAAATTGTAACTGTCCCGTGGTAAATCATCGGCAAAAGAGTAAATCAATGTGTGGGTACATGAGAGTAGGCTTAATATAAATATCGGATATACGAAAATAAAACCGTTTCATTTGACAATGAGAATGCCACCAACCTTATTTCCTATATTGCTGATTATATATCCGAAAAGGTGTAGTCAACAAACATTATTGTCACAATTTTAGACACAAGTTCACTTAATATTACGATTATTTTTTATAAAAACACAAAAGCTACGAACTACAATGCACACAACTCCCATCGTTTTGACGGAAAGAAGTAAATTCCGACCCAAAACAAGATTACGCTTGCGCACTCGACCGCCCAGCGCTGCGACACACGTCGACGGAAACCGAACAAAAGCGGAAAAAATGCATATTCCTGGCACAGAGGCATCATAAAAGTAACAATCTCGCAAACGCAACTTGTATCATTCGCACTTGATCATCTTGATACCCTTGAGCGTACAAGCTCGAAAAAATAAATACGTACACAAAAAGCTCTCTTTTGACGTCAGTCTTTGCTCACTCCGAGCTTTAATTGACTGCTATGACAACTTTGACATTTGAGTTGTTGGTGACATCTGTCATCTGTCAGTATAACCTCTTGCTCGTGTCAACAACTTCTCAAATTTCTCGAAAAAACTATTCTTTATCAGTCTGCCGCCTATTATTAGGCTAATAATTCACTATGACTAGCACAATGCCTGCAAGTTCTTCCACGCTGTTGCCTTTAGGTGAGTTGAAATTTGAATTTGTGGTTATGTCAAAGTCGCGGTACTCGCGGTCGCAAGGCAACACTACTACTTGTAATCACAAATTCCCGCTGATTTCCAATTTTGCAGAGCTGGTCGATAAGTGCATCGGATCTAGGATTCACATCATAATGAAGAACGACAAGGAAATCGTCGGGACTTTATTGGGATTTGATGATTTTGTTAATATGCTTCTTGAAGACGTGACAGAGTACGAAACGACACCTGAGGGTAGGCGGATAACCAAGTTGGACCAGATTTTGCTCAATGGCAACAACATTACAATGGTAAATAGTCACTGGCTGGTTACTGTTTCAAAGTGATGATCAAACCATGTTTTTGTTTAGCTTGTTCCAGGAGGCGACATGCCAGAGTGAACACTGAAGCCTGTGAAATATTTAATTTTAAGATCTAAATTTAATAAATCAAGTAATAAACTATAGGTATTTCTTAAAAAATGTTCAATTCCAAAAATTGAAATAGGCGCCCCTTCCATGATTAAATGAATAAAAATCAAAAATCTGATAGCTTGTGTAGAAGATCGGCAACTAGTAATACTCTACTATATTATTGGTTGCCTATACTATATCAATATTCAGAATCCGAAATACACTGGGCAAAGATTGAAATGGACCACCCCGAGATTTTGCCTCAGTTAAAATAAGGGTACCTATCTGAAAAAAAACATAGCCCGATTTTGGGAATTTTTGTGGAACTTGATAAAGTAATTTTTTGACTACAATTCACCATCTTAAATCACCCGATTGTTGTTGCCTTTATACTTATGAAATATAATATAATAATATACAGCTGTCCCACGAATAAGTAACCTAAATGGCGTGAGGGTAGATGTACTTTTTCAAGGCAAATCAGAATCTGCATTCGAAATTTTTCTGACGTCTTCCGTTTCCGATATACAGGGGTGATTTATGTGTTCAACTGAAAAGTTTGATTGGTCATATCTCAGGAACATAAATCTATAGAAGCGATTGAAATTTTGCAGGTATATTCTAGAACCAAGGGCCTTCGTCGCGCCCTATTTATAACATAAATACCTCCTAGATAAATACAGGACCGTACCCAAAAATTTTGTTTTCGAGTTTCTGTTGAAAAAATCACCTGTATAGATTTTTTTTCAAAATTTGATGTCATATTCGGAAACTAAATGAAAAATGCTACAAAATGCGATTCCTAAATTGTACAGGTGGTCCATCCTAGCGTACTAATTATCCCATAGCGGTCTTACCGTTCAATATTGAGAAAAAGGTGTAAGAGAGAAGCTATATGGTTTGATAAAACCCATGACCTAAAATTATTTCCAGCTATACAGGTGTCCCGTTTTGATGGGATCAACAAAACGTCAACTTTTTTTGATGGAATACCTGTATTTTTGCATCTTAATGTTCAACTTTTACAACTGTATTATGCCTGTATTTTTGTTTTTCAATTGTGGAGCAGTGCAACCAACTAAAAATTGAAAACTGAAAAAAATCGCATTTTCAGTTTTTTTGGAAAAATCGTAGCGCCCTTGCTTTTCAAAACTAAGAGATGAAGCTTGACATGGTGATAGTCAAGCCAAAGACTATCCCAATGTCAAAAAATTAGGATCTCTTGATACAGGGCGTTCACAAAAAAACTTCAAACTTTATAACTTTCGAAGTATCATAACTCATTTTTTTCAAATGGCATGCCCCTGACTTTATAACGTTATATGATAGCTTTTTTATCTTTTTTCATTTTTACTAGGGGTACCCTACCCTTGAACTTTTTTTTTTTTTTTTTTTTTTTTTCCAAAAATTGAGTTGGCCGTGATAAATGACAGACAAGCCAAATAGTACGCAACTCTCAGTTGATCAGTCTGAATATTGTCGAACAAAGAAAAATGACTTTACGCGACAGGAAATGATTGATATGATATTCTGATGAGAATCCAGATATCCAGGATCCCACTTTGTTTCCTTTTTCTCTGTATGAAGAAACCCTAATTTTTTGACATTTGAATATTGGTCTTTGACTTGACTATCATCATGTCAAGTTTCATCTCTAAGTTTTGAAAAGCAACGCCGCTACGATTTTTCTACGAAAACTGTGGAAATGCGATTTTTTTTAGTTCTCAATTTTCAGTTGGTAGCACTGCCACACAATTGAAAAACAAAAATACAGACATAAAACAGTTGAAAAAGTTAAACAAGAAAAGACAAAAAAATATAGAGTTCCATCTAAAAAAAATTGACGTTTCGTTAATCCCGTCAAAATGGGACACCTGTATAGGGCACGGGCCACGAGGGTATGCAACCCGATATCTGGAGGAACTGGTGGCGCTCTCTGCCAGCTAATAGCACAAGCTCATGCGTCAATCTACTCAAAAAGTCAAATTAGAACCGCCAATGCATCACGTCAATTAAAAAATTCAAAACTCGTTGGAAAAGCCGGGGTATTTGTTTGTTTTCGCTGCTTTTCATAATGCTTCCACTGCAGGTAAATAATATTGATCGTATTTCATTTATTGTGTCTTTGCTTGGTGGAAGATTTTTACGAAATCTGAATTTTAGCTTTGCAGTTTGTCCAGCAAGGAGGTGGTGGTGGACGTGATGACTTTAGAATGCACGAACTACTACTATTGGGTCAGACCGACGATGGTACCTAAATCTCCGCTTTGCCAGGAACCAGACGATCTAAATCACCGCATCTAGCGCTGCCAGTGACCACTGCACCAGACAGGAGTGCATATCACAACTGACAACATCCGCTTTGGCCCGATCGCTCCAGAGCCTAGCAGTCCTAGCACTCTCTTGAAGACCTTGATGGCCAGAGACCACCTGGACCTGCTGCAGCTGTCCGCTGACTACCTAGTAGGACCGATGTATATTTACGGAACTTTTATTGCCTTTGAATTGTTTAAACTGTTATTATTGTCAAGTATTCGTTGTATTATACAGACCACTGTTGATGGTGGTAGGACGTTATTAATAAATAAATTCTTTCTCTAATATCAGTATTCAGTATTCAGATACTATATACATTTTTTATAATGACGGCACCTTAAATCCGTCCTGCGCGTTACTTGTACATATATTTTATTATTCCACTACAAGATATTATTATAAATATAACGTTCAACGTCCTCTCTTCTCGAAAGGCCAAAGCCAATCTGGAACTTGAAGATGTCGCTTCTCTAGGTAGGATCCAGTCTGGCATTTATGAAAATAGACCACATCGGTCCTACTATGGGCAGTAGGCAGTCAGCGGTCAGCTGCAGCAGGTCCAGGTGGTCTCTGGCCATCAAGGTCTTCAAGGGAGTGCTAGGACTGCTAGGCTCTGGAGCGATCGGGCCAAAGCGGATGTTGTCAGTTGTGATCTGCACTTCTGCCTGGTGCAGTGGGCACTGGCAGCGCCAGATGTGGTGATTTAGATCGTCTGGTTCTTGGCAAAGAGGAGATTTAGGTACCATCGTCAGTGTGACCCAATAGTAGTAGTTCGAGCATTCTAAATTCACCACGTCCACCACCACCTCCACGCTGGACAAACTGCAAAGCTAAATTTCAGATTTCGTAAAATTTTCCACCAAGCAAGACACAATAAATAAAATACGATCAATATCATTTACCTGCAGTGGAAGCATGATGAAAAGCAGCGAAAACAAACAAATACCCCGGCTTTTTCAACGAGTTTTGAATTTTTCATTTGACGTTGATGCGTTGACGGTTCTAATTTGACTTTTTGAGTAGATTGATGCATGAGCTTGTGCTATTAGCTGGCAGAGAGCGCCACCAGTTCCTCCAGATATCGGGTTGCATACCCTCGTGGCCCGTGCCCTATTGCTGAAAATAATCTAAGGTTATAGGTTTCATCAAACCAAGGAGGTTAGAATATAAGGAGGGAACGTAACCCAGCTTGTAGGCGAGGAAATTTGATGCGGAACGGGGTGAGGGGAAATCATGTATTTGAGTATGCAACCCGTAAGTTATGAACCACCCGAAGGCACACGAATCACAGAGGTCTATCCCACAGAATTATACAGCAAAGTGACAGCATATCATTCGTTTTTGTGGTTAAATTTTTTCATTTGTCAGTTTCGCTCTTCAATGTGGCATTTTCAATCGCTTTTGAGGTTTTTGAATGTGAAAACCGCAGCGATCGCCGTTCAGAGACAGTTTTTCCAAGCAGAAGACAATCCAAACTAGAAAATACTGTTGCACAAATAAGTGAACCTGGAACAATAAATTTTGAAGTTACGAATATGCCCAATTCAAGATTTGCAGCTCCAAATGATTTGATTCTATCCTCTACGACGTGTGCCCTTGTCCAGTGCCGAATTGAAAAGGACATAACCGCCTTGCAAACTCATGGAAGACCAAACAAATGAAAAGCTCGAGCAAGCCAAAGTATGCCTCCTGCACTGCCCAGTGCACAGTTGCTGTGTACCTACCTATTTAACCTAGTACAGTTACCAATATTGTGCGTACGCACCTACGTGTGTGTTGTACTAGTGTGCACCTACACTGGATAATTCATACTTATAAAATGGAAGCAAGTCAATTAGGTAATTGAGAGTCAAAAATGCCACAAAATTTTGATAATATTGGTTTTATCTTTCCAAATTCAGGGATGCCTATTTTTGGATTTCACATGCACGATCAAAGAGAAGATACTGCCTTTTACTCAAGAAGAAAGTGAATAAAGAAAAAGTCACTTGAAGTATGACCGCCTCGACCCAGTCAACCTTCAAGTTCTTTTGTGCATAGGTGATGATTTGATGAAATGGATATGATGTGAGGCTTAGCTTTAGGAGGCCTAGATCTTAGTTTAGAGCACCATGATGAAAGGCATTAAAAAACCACAGAATAATGATGAATCAGAAGAACGATACTGCTTGGCCCAAGAATTATTATTGAAACTTGAGTAAATCTCTTTGAAAATTTACAATTGAAAATAACTTTTCCATATTCAAGATCTCTGAACCTCACCAGAACATTCCATAATCAATAAGGAAGGATCGAGCACTACTGGTGGTCTCTGAAGAAGTAATGGAAAGATGGAGTGAATATTTCCAAGAGTTACTGAGTGCACAACCAAGGTAGACTGATGAAGACGACATTAACAAAGAAAATACGATCGAAGACAGAAATGAAGGGACGCTAACAGAAGACTCAATGTCGAGAAAGAACTGAGTTTTATTGTTGATATTTTATGAGAATGTTACATTTTTATTTGTATTATTCACACCACTACGCCGCAAAATAAAAGGATGTAGATAAATATAAAACAAAATTCGACTGCCACATCTTGTCATCATCAGTGTTGCACCTCTTCTGTTTTCTTTCAATCTTTGTCATCCATTTCAGCCCCTTTTCGTCATCTCCCAACAATTGCCTCAGAGTTCTGCCCTCCTTCAGCGATTCCTGACATGACCTCAAGTGCTCCATCGTCTCACTCCTTTCCACAACATGATATACCCTGGTAGCTTCCAGTAGCTACTCGTCTGTACCCCATCACCACACCCCAACCTTGCAAATCGCTGCTTCCAGCCTTCACGTTTGGATTAAGCGTGCATCTAGGCACTTTGCCTTGTAGGTCTTTGTATTCTTGGTTTGGCATATCTAGAGTCTTGTAGCTTGTTTATCTGCACCTGCTTCTGTTCATCTCTGTTCCTTCTGTTCTGCTTTCCATTTCTGCTACGCTATGCCCTTTTGCTTTTTCTGCTCGAAAAATTTCTTTCTGGGCGGTGACCGCTAGTCGTCTCGGCATCCCAAAGCCATGAAAGCTACTGATTCCGCCATTATGAAAATGAGAAATTGGCAAAGGAAAAACACAAACACAAAAACTGACTGATTCTGTCACTACGCTTTTCGCAGTGACAGATTCATGATTCTGTGGGATGGACCTCTGTGACTCGTGGTCGTGTGCCTTCGTGTGGTTCATAACTTACGGGTTGCATACCCAGAACGTGACGTCACACGGCTTCACTTTTTTGAGCTCATGTTCCCTCCTGCTATAATTATAACCTCCTTGCATCAAACCATATAACTTTTCTCTTGCATCTTATTCTCTTTCTTGAAGGTAAGACCGCTATGGGATAATTACACTAGGATGGACCACCTGTATGGCACTAATTTAGCTGTTCAAAAAAAAAATACAGAATTACCAGAGATTTTTCATGGCCATTCGAGCATGATGTGCAAATTTTTCACGTTTATACTTTTTCAGTAAAGTGGGGAGTAATTTTGACGTTTGTCATGTCGGAACTTTTTTCTTATACTTGTCATCACTGAAATGTCAGCCAAAGGCTGTTGTTAAACACCATATGACTCATGGCTCACTCAAACAAAGTTACGTACAGATCGAATGGATGATTTTCGTGAAGAATACAGTTCAATCTAATGGCCTCTGAAATATTCTCAAAGATGAATGCCTTCAACAGTGAAAAAAGTTTTGTGAAAATCGTCAAAGAAAAAACAGGTTTTCTCAAGTCAACTTGTTTGAACTTGTTTTTGTCCAAATTTATACATCGAATTCAAGTTCAGGCGTTGAATTTAGTCGGAAAAGATACCAATCTTGTCGTGATCGATTCTTCATGGCCCAGGAAGAAAAAGAGCCACCCAGCCGAGTTTCGCCCTACCCCGCGACCCCCCTTCAACAATGATCGACACTTTTTGTGCCAAAATTGTATCAACTGGTTGTGATGCGTTGAACTACGACGTATTTGCATCCATTGGATTGACGGGTTCCATCGGGTTCTATACTTTTCATTTTGAGTTGCAAATTTTTACCCCCTCTCCAATAACTCGAAGCCTCGGAGTGCGATTTTTGGCAATTTTAGATATGTAGTACGGCACTTAATTCTGGAGGTTTTGGCAATTTTTTTACCATGTTTCCTGTACTAAAACAAAGTTGGCCTTGAAATGTATTAAAACAACGTATAAAGGTAGCATTTGGAACTTTGCTTGTGAAAATGCACTCCTCACTCATTTCTACATGTAGTTTTAGCTAAACTGAACTAAAAAATACCGACTGCGGTACCAGAGACCGGCCAGGAACCATTTTTGCAGAATTTCCCCCTAGCAGGTATATTAACCGCAATACAGTGCCTCTGGTGCGAAATCTTGCGTGGCGCCACATCTGGAAATGCAAAGGAGGGTCTTCTGAACACGTATGCCAAATTTCATGGTTTGATCACAAAATGCACAGATCATTCCATTTTTGGCCGTTAACCCCGCCACTAAAATGGAAGTTCAGTGGTTGACAATTTCTAGTGATTAGTTTATGACAAACAATTCCCCAAAATCTCTTTGAATGCCGGAAATGCAGGACAGCGAGTCCCAAAATAAACAAATAATTTTCCAATTATTTTTCTCGTTTTCTTGAGTGGATTCCGTATATCGCTCTGGACTCGGAATGTAATACTTATTACTTTTAAGACACCCTGTATGAGCTTTGATGAGTTTTCCATAAAAGAAAACTGAAAATTTACCGTTTAACGTAACTTGTTTGTGCGACACTCAGTCTGGGACATGGGAAGTATCTAATAAAAGAGAAGGAAAATAAGTAGCAATGCAACCAGTTCGAATCATTAATTTTATAGAAATAGAATAGACATTTTTCTTTAAATCACAGTTAGAAATACTATTAAAGTTACTTACAACTATCCTAGATCAATTGGAATCCGTTTATCAGTTATAAGATTAATCTCAGAAAATACTATTATGATTTCTTACCATAGACATCTTCATCATCAACGAATCATAAACTTCAAAGTCTTCAACTATCAGTTTTTATTAAGAATCTCTAGGTGTACTCTTCCTCTGAAAATATTGTTACATGTTTCGTCCCTTGAAATTCTCAGTATTTGGACACAGGTTTTTTTTTTATATCGCAGCGTCTGACTTGAAAGCTAGGCAAGTTTGGGACAGGAAATCAATCATTTTGTATAAATTCCTTAACAATAATTATGTCATCAAGTAACTGAAAAGTCGAGGTAATGAATAAAAGCTACAAAGGCAACTAATTTTGTAAATACCGCACCTTAGTGAGCCAAGTTCCAATCACAGTCTTTCTAATAATATCTAATCAGATATTAGTTTCTCTAGGTAAAGGGCAAAGGAAAGGTGCACAATCATTTATATTGCAGCCAATTATTGTATAATTTTCGGAGATTGCTGAAATGTCTGTTCTAAAATGTCTGAGTGGTAAGTTTGGATTTTATGCTGTAATGTACTGATGTAGTTGAATCTACTTTGAAATACCCCAAATCAACAAATAGGTACATTTGATTTACTTGAAGGGCAAGTTTTTTTTATGAATGGGATAAAGAGTATTTCTAAGTAACTACTGCCTAATCTGAATCATTGAGTGCATATTAATTTAGCTGATCAAAAAATTAAGACTTAAAATCGACGACTTTGCAATAACACAGTTTTTGCAATAATCAAACTAAATTCTAATAACATTAAAATAAAATGAGCTAAGAACTAATTTATTTGGAGACACATGAACATAATAATAACAAAACTGGGTAGCGAACATAGACAAAATAATGCCGCATATGAAATAATGATTTGGAAGATTTTGCTGTTGTGCATCAAAACTCGTAATTCTGAAGAAAGCTGTTTTTACTACTTTTTTATACACGGATTTGAAAAGTTGCTGTTTAAAACTATGGCTTCGACTATTATTAATACTGATAAAATTTGTTGAAAAAGATGGATATTTCTGAGAAAGTGGATGTTCTATTAACAACTTTACTATTACACAATGTTTTAAGACCTATGACTTTTTCTTAACGCGAAATTTTTAGTCCCTCAAATCGGATATACATTATTATAATAGGAAGTGTTCCTTACTACAAGGAAATATACTCAATACAAATGTACTTTTTTTTCTAACCCGGAAGCGGTGCCTCTGCGTAGAAGTCAGGTTCGTCGTCATCGGCATCCGGTTGGTCTCCGTCGAGCTAAAATAAAACAAATTGTTATCAGATAAAAATTCCTTTTTTCAACGGTTAGCAATATGCTTTCAATATAAAAGCAAACAGAACGCTGCTGCTGCTATAGTGGGAATATTTCCGCGATATTTTGCTGCAGCAGCTGCAGACTTCTTGTTTCTTGTCTTATTAATTAAAAAAATATATAAATATATTTTTAGAAGCGATTTTTCATGGTCCATGGGTTTTCTGCCTTCTGTGCAGTATTTACGGTGGGGTGAAAAACGTGAATTTTATATTTATAACTTAACCTATGCTAAAGACCGTAATGAAACAAAAACTCAGGTGAAAAAAACAGAAATATGAACGGAATACACTGGAATTCTAGTCGGTACAGGATAATTTATCACTTCCTCTCAAATATATGTTAGAAGATAAGGATCATCACGTGAATGTCCTGTTGCTGCTGCAATTTTTTTCGAGTAAATTGCTCAAATATTTCGATTTGATAAGGCAATGGTTACCATCAAAAGCAAGGCATATGGCACGCAACAGAATTATAGTAAATGTTATCGATGAATGGCTAAATCCAAATGGATGTTTATTTTTTCAACTGTAGTTCTTTAAATATCCGTGTATGTGTGAGTGTTAACATCTAACATCTGAAAAGGGGTGAACGTTTTTAACTGAGATGCTTATTTATAGATCCAGGAATTTGTGATACAGCAGTAGATACGATACACCCGCAATTATCTGTCCAAAAAAAGACAATCAAAACAAAATCTCATGAGTAGGTAGATGTAGGAGGTATGAAGGCTGCTAAGGTTTCCTCTCGTATTTTTCACTGACATAAAATGTTTAGAAACTAAGTTGGCAGGCAAATTTGAAATTAGTAGTTTATAACACAGACCGTGGGTTCCACAAAACAGATAATACGAGATTAGTTGATTCGCGATTTTTGTTTGTCAATTTGTAGCCGACTGATCAATGGAAATGCTGGTTTATCCCTCAATAATGAAAAGATGATGGGTCTAGTACAGATTTCGGGCAGTTTTTGTTGGTAATCGCCTAGCATTTAGCAGAAAAAAGTTCAGTTAATCTGCAATTAGCCTAGAATAAGTCACACCGTCAGTTCCACAAAAAAGATGATCAGCGATTAAGGCTGATTGCAGATTAACTGAACTTTTTTCTGCTGAATGCTAGGTGATTACTCACAAAAAATGCCTGAAATCTGTACTAGACCCATCATCTTTCCATTATTGAGGGAAAAACCAGCATTTCCATTGATCAGTCAGCTACAAATTGACAAACAAAAATCGCAAATCAACTAATCTCGTATTATCTGTTTTGTGGAACCCACGGTCAATCCATAACCAGCCGAAATGGGTAAGATTCAATTAGAGAAAAGAACGAACTCGATGTGTTTACAGCACACCCAATAGAATATACGGATTTTTATAGTTGACACCTCGTTCTCAAATACAACGGATGTCAAGCCGAAATAGGGAATATTTATCAGCGAAAAATAGTAACTATACCCTACTCCGTTTTTCCAGAAAGTGAAATCTCGTGCATCTCTGTAAATTTTGTTGCCCGCACCCTCGCTACAACCGCTACGCTGCATCCTAAAGGATAGCGCTGAGTCACTGACATGAAGATATTTGTTGGAGATTCCGACTCGGAGTTAAGCTACAAACCCGGAGATTTCGACTCGGGAATGAAACACACTAGTACAATTGGCGGAGGAGCCGTTCGACAGCTGACCGGATCCATAGCAAAGATGCCTGGCTTTTTTTAAAGCTCTTCGAATTAGACGAAGCTTGGAGCTGTATTAGTACAGGAAAAATAGTAAAGAAATCGGCGAAACCTCGGAATAAATATGGACGTCCTGAAAATTTGATATTTTGTTCAGAATTAAGTGCTCTACAACATATCCAAAATCGCCAAAAATCGCACTCGGGGGTTTTGAGTTATTGGGGAGGGAGTAAAAAATTGCTGGTAAAAATGGAGGGGATGGAACCCGTCAACCCATTGGATGCGAATACATTATAGTTCGACGTATCATATCTCATTGATACAATTTTGGCACAAAAAGTGTCCATCATTGTTGAAGGGGAGTAGTGGGGGGGCGAAGTTCTGCTGGGTGGTCCATTTTGTTTTTATGGCCATGTAGAACCGATCACGACAAGTTTGGTATCTTTTCCGACTAAATTCAATCTCCTGAACTCGTATTCGATGTGCAAATTCGAATGAAAACAAAATTAAACAAGTTGACTTGAGAAAACTTGTTTCTTCTTTGACAATTTTGACGATTTTTTTTTGTACTGTTGGAGGTGTTAATTCCTAGAAAATTTTCAGGGACCAATAAATTGGAGTGTATTCCCCACAAAAATCATCCACTCGATGTATAATTTTGTTTCTCGAGTTTAAAAAACCGATTTGAACTTGAGCCGCCGCGGCGCGTCGTCTACTTCTGACCAGAACACTACAGCATGCATCTTTAAATGAGAACACCTCAAACTATTGGAGAAATAACAACTCATCTTCGAAAATTGGAGGATTTGTGCAGAACTAAATTCCCTATACCATGAACAAAATCGCCATGAATCGCAATGCAAGATTTTGAGTTATTCGAGGAAGAGTATAACACTTTGACAGGATTCATAATCTATGAACTGTTACCTCTCCCCTTGAATAATTAAAAACCCTACAGTGCGATTCATGGCGATTTTGATTATGTTATAGGGAATTCAATTCTCCACAGATCCTTCAATTTTCGAAGATCAATTCTTATTTCTTCAATAGTTTGAGGTGTTTTCATTTAAAGGTGCATGCTGTAGTGTTCTGGTCAGTAGTAGACGACGCGCCGCGCCGGCTCAAGTTCAAATCGATTTTTTAAACTCGAGAAACAAAATTATACTCCGAGTGGATAATTTTTGTGGAGAATACACTTCAATTCAATGGTCCCTGAACACCTTCAACAGTACAAAAAAAAATTCGTCATAATTGTCAAAGAAAAAACAAGTTTTCTCAAGTTAACTTGTTCAAACTTGTTTTCATCCGAATTTGCACATCAGATACGAGTTCAGGAGATTGAATTTAGTCGGAAAAGATACCAAACTTGTCGTGATCGGTTCTACATGGCCATAAAAACAAAATGGACCACCTAGCAGAGCTTCGCCCCCCCACTACTCCCCTTCAACAATGATGGACACTTTTTGTGTCAAAATGGTATCAGTGGGATATAATACGTCGAACTATAATGTATTCCCATCCAATGGGTTGACGGGTTCCATCCCCTCCATTTTTACCAGCAATTTTTTACTCCCCCTCCAATAATTCAAAACCCCCGAGTGCGATTTTTGGCGATTTTGGATATGTTGTAGAGCACTCAATTCTGAACAAAATATCAAATTTTCAGGACGTCCATATTTTTTCCGAGGTTCAAATCTATCTTTCTTGTACTATATGTTGTACACTGTGCAGCAGAGATATCTGTACAGGGTGCGGTGCTAGCGTTTTTCAAATCCCTACTTATAACTTTTGCGTGGAGGCACCAATTTTGAAAATTATTGATGCATTCAAATCTCACGGAAGCTTTGAATTTATGATAGGCTTGTCATTCGGATGAAAATGGAGCCATGGTCGCGAGAAGAGCAAATTTGTGCTGTGCAAGAATATTTGCAAAAATTTCAGTTGTACAACGAGAATTTCAAAACGTATTTGGTGATGGTGATGAGCATCGCAAGGGCCGGGTTCCATCCTAGAATTCAATTCTGAATTGGGTAAATAAATCCCGAGCCATCAATGACAAACAGAAGCATGCTCAAGACGGCTTCCATGGAGTAAACTGGATATTTCATTTTGGAGACCACATAGCGCACATAGTGCACCCTGGGAAATTCATTTCGGCAATAATTTTCCGAGCTGTGCTGCTGTCTCACAGACGGTTCACCTATAGGCTATTTCGTTTGGGCATGCAGGTACGCATGTGCGCCAAATTTCGTACACCTGTCAGTTTTAATGGCAACGCTGCATACTGTGTGTAACCCCCTGACTAGCTATAGGTACTGGTTCCTGGCTGTCACTGTCATTAGTGTAAATGGCTCTTGCGCATCTAACCTTCTTCACGACTGGCGATGTTTCGGTGTCTCGGTTGTTTTAAAGGGCTCTTGTTGTTTTCATTATTGTTACTGTTGCTGTTATTAGAAATGACAAATCGCTGCCTTAGATCAGAACTTTACTATAATAGCCCAAGTCCATTTTTAGCAAAAATCGGATTTCTATGTTCTGTATACTATTTTTTCTAAAGGTGAAGAAATCGATAGTGATACTTGTTTGAGTATGAATGGCATCCTTGGTATGAATCTTGAATGCTTCAAAATTGACATTTCAAAATATGCTCAAAAAAGCGCAAGTGGGAAGGCAGCGAAATGTTAAATGTCTCACAAGTGACAGTTCGCAGCGATTTATTGTTCGTTTCGAGTGCTGTTGCCAGTTTCGTTATTCATGCATCTCCACAAATGATTCCTGAACTTGATTCCAATAAAATATTTCCTTTTGATACCAAAATAGTGTCCAAGATTCAACTAAGTTATTTTCGGGATTTTGAGCTCACTGAAATATTTTCTAGTGCTAATTTCAAATATCGGTGTACGAAATTATGCAATCAGCGCCACACATGTGCACTAAAAAAATCCCAAACGAAACGACAATTTCCACGTGACGTCACACGCACGTGTCGAACGGCTGATCCGGGGTAACGTCAACATGATGTCAACGATACGTGCCAGTTGTCAAAACTTTGTGACTCCAGTGACTATTGGCGGCTTTACAGAACTTCGTATGTCGCCGGCGACAATCCTCCACTCCACTGTAGTTGGATAATTTGAACGACACGACGACAGAAACTCGTGTCGCGGGAATTATGGAGGGAGGTAGGGGAGTACAGGCAGATCGAATCCTATTGGCCAGCGACACTGTCGCCGGCGACAAACGTCTTCTATGCGACAAACGAGGTTCTGTAATGGCGGCTCATCACACACCGACACCGACTGACATATTGACACATTACCAATCGGAATGACACACATGACTGACGTAGCCCACGTGCCCCGTTACAGAACGCACATCTGACTAACATTGCCCCGGATCAGCTGTTCCAAGACTGAGCTGCGTGACGTCAGTGGAAATGGTCTATAGACCATTTCCTCATGGCGGCACACGCACGTGTCGAACGGCTGATTCGGGGCAACGTCAAACATGATGTCAACTATACGTGCTAGTTTGTCAAAACTTTGTGACACCAGTGACTTTTTCACACCGACACCGACTGACAGATTGACATACTACCAATTTGACTGTCGCACATGACTGACGTAGCCCACGTGCCTCGTGACGGAAAACGCAGATCTGACTGACGTTGCCCCGAATCAGCTGTTCAAGACGGAGCCGCGTGATGTCAGTGGAAATGGTCTATTGTCGAGATACTCTGCCTTCCTGAACCAGTACTTCTCGTTGAGTTCTCGTAAAATCTCCCTGTTTATATTCGTCGCGTTGGATTGTTTTATGTTGCCATAGTGACCGGACTTAACTCCACACTTGACGCCACACTTTGCGCGGGCGTATCTTCAACTTGAAATCGAGCCCTAAGAGGCCCTCTGACAAGCTGACACTGACACAATTTCACGTTTACGTCAAAACTAAAATTCGTCTAGACCAGTCTTCACTCTCCCGACCCCCCTCTCTCCACTAATAGGTGGCAAAGTATTGTGGTGGTGTAGAAAAGAGTTTTTTAGATAACGATAGATATGTATATCCGTCTTGAGGTCCCCCCAGACGATTGAGACCATCCCCATAGTGATGGCTGTGTGTATGTGTGTGTATGGCTGTAATCTCGCATGATAACTGTCGAGCCGTTGGTCCGATTGGGTTGAAATTGGTGAAATTTGGCATATAGCTTCACCCTGGGATGCGACTATTAGTTTTTGGCTGTCACCTGTCAAACGGAAGTGTCACTGTCAAAAAAAAAATGACACAAAGCTTCATCTCACTGAAGTTGACTTGCGATATGTCATATGAAAGCACTTGAAAAACTGTATTCAGAACAGTCAAATTTTTCTGTCCGATACCACTAAGTACGAATGTTCGCGCGGTTTTTGGCCGGGAATTTTGGCGTTCGATGCTTGACTCACCTAAGGCGAGATTTCCTGCTGAGGGAACGATTTTTACTCCCAGATAGTTGGGGATGTAGGGACATTTAGGGAAGTGCGTAGGTTAGGGCAGAATAGAGAGGGATGGAGGTATGCATCCAACCAGTTTTAGGACTGAGAGCTTTGTGATGATCCGCCTACTTGACAACTTGACCTCAAACTCTCAACCTATGCAAAGAATTTTTTCTCCTTTTGATGTGTTCAATAGATTTTCAACACTAAAACAGCATCCTAAATACGTTTTGAAATTCTGTCATGGATTTTGAAAACTATGCCGAAAGTTCCTTCACTGTTGAAATTCAAACTCGCCATTATTTTCCCTTCGTTCTGAGCGATAAACTAATTAAAGAACCCCGAAAATGAATTTCGATAAAGATAAAAACTACCTACTTAATTGTCGTAAGTGCACATAAACTAGATAACTGAACCCATTTAAGGGAACGAATTCAATTATCTAAAGAATGTTAGTGCAACGGTGATTAAGCCATCAATTTTGTTGTCAACATGACATGTAATGCTTCGATGTTTTTTGTGCTTCTGCATGGCACCTGAGCTTGAACGATCCCCCAATTTACACTCTTGATTGCGATTTTCCCCTTCATTTCGATTTCCCCAATTTCGATTGATGACTAGGTACACACCTACTCCACATCCCTCAAAGGACTCGAGCACTTCAATCATTTAATTCATTCGACATTATGCTGAAAGGTTGAAGTAAAGCAAAACGGTAATGTGCACAAAAAATGAATATATTTAATGTTCAATTTGGATTGCATACATGCTTCTGCATACTCCTAGGTACAGTTGTACGGGCGTGTGCCTCTTGCAGCCGCTAATTATGATAGTAAAAATAATAACCCCATTACCATTCAAAATACAATTACATTTTTATACCATTAATGTTACACATTTCTGCACGCGTATAACTGTTGAGCATCATGTTTGGAAGAAATTACGGGGCCACCGCACACAATGCATGCACAGTAATAGGAATGTCCGGAATTAATTTGAGGTGTCATGCCGTGGTCTATTTTTATGCTTCGTTTTTTGTCGTGAATTTTCATGCAAATGGAACTTGAGAGTGATGAGCAAAAAAAAGTTACCATCGCACCATGAAAAATGACCGATGGAAGAAAGTCGCGTTTCGCGGCCACTTTTGGCTGTGTCTTCATTAATGGGTCGGTCGCTGATGTTTCAATACATAATAAAAATCATAATGAGCTTTCATAATTTTATAGTGCCGCGCCGCGCATATACAATATTTAAAAAGTAGAAATTTTTGGCATTAATTACAATGAGAAATCTGATATGGCAAGGGGACAGCAACAGCCTACTTTACATCACAGAGTGCCAAGGAAGTAAGACAAGACGAATCAAAAATAAAATGAAACCTTGGCCTTGCCAAGTTCATTGTTTCATAGCGAAGTCTGCTAAAGGACATTTTAATGATCTTGTCTCCTGTGTTGTAGGTATACCTAATACTGTCTCAGGTAGAACGTTACCATATCAGTTCATATTTTTCATAAAAAATTACATATCAACAAAATGTTCAAGTCAAGTTGGGTAATAATTATTGTGTATAATTCCGTGTCAAAAAGCTCTGCCTTAAATGGAAATAGAGGCAAGTCATATTTGGCTACCGCAAATGAAGCTATAATGTGATTCAATGAAGCAATTTGTCTGTCGTCAATTTCTCCTCAGAAAGGAAGTTAATTGTTTACAGCACACATATTGCAGTTCAATAAACCAGTCTGTCACTTCATTAAACGCTGGCGCATGAAAGAAGCAGTGATAATATAAACTTTGGCCTTATAGCTCCGATAAAATTCTATACTTCTCGTTGCAATTATTATTATGCCAACACGAAAGAGAAATGTGATTAATCTTAACATGCATACTTTGGTTTGGCAACTCCATAAAGTTCCAGACGGTTTTGCACACAGAAGATTTTAGTTTGAGGGTCAGTAACTTTGATCAAATAGGGTTTTATACAAGAATCGCACAATACGATTACCTATAGTGAATTTTAATATTATTGTTTTTTGAAAAACATATTGTTTTTCTCCTTATCGGCCAACATTGGCCATGGGAGTCTTTGCCTTTATTTACGTATGTGTACAATACTGAAAAATTGCGAATTGGACGAACACAGACCTCCAGACTCCGTCCGGGAATCGAACCTGGGGCTCCCGTGGCCGCAGGCAGCCACACAATCACCTGCGCCACGAGGACGAGGCCGTCATTTTATTGTGAATTATCGAAAGTCATTACTATTTCGTTGTTGGTTAGGGTGGGTTCGAAATTGGAACTTGGTGGTACTTGTCAGACAGTTTAGGCTACAGCCACAGGTCTCTTCATCAAGCTGGACTGCCGATCACTATATGCCTTTTTCAGTCAGAAATGACACCCCCATGAAGGTTTGTTACCCAGGAGTTGTCAACCGGTAACTGAGCACATCAAAGTACATTTACAAGGTTTATTTCAATGTTCGTAACCTTACGCAGTAACTGATAGTTCTAGTTAGTAGTAATAACGAGTGATCGAATAAATTTCTCCTCAAGTCGCCTTTGATTCCTGAAAATATGACAAAAAAACTTGGCTAGTGAGAAGATCAACGCCTACCTTGAGGAGAAATCTGTTCGATCACTTCGTACATTTTTCATAAACTGTTTCGTCAAAACAGCTTCTATCACACAGAAAAGTCTGTCGCAATACGAAAGTTTGAGAGCCACTGGGTAAGTATAATTCTGGCAGGTTGGCATCTTTGTCACCCAGATCATGCCAGACCACTGACGACCACTCTGATTTTCGCATATCATCTTCCACTTCCACTCGCATATCACCACTTCCGCATATCATCATTTATGTTCTCTTCCACTTATAAAAAGTCGTTTACTGTCCTGCTTGATTAAAGCAAATACTGGAAGATTTATGAAAACGATTTTATTTTCTCAAAACAGCACTATTCTCAGTTTTCAGCATATTTTATGAGTTCCACCAAAATATTAAACCAGCTGATAGCTAACTCGAGATTTCTTTTGATGGATTCTGGCCAAATGATCAATGTTAATTCAGGTTTCACGCTGAGTAATTAACGAAAGGGTGGTATACTTGAGATTTAACGTATTTTCCATAATGAATCTACCAGCATTGACCAGAAAAAAATCCGTTTAATCTAGGTTTAGCTTAAACCGCTCTTGAATTTGTTAGTGGAACCCGTGGTTATTGACCTAATTTCATACAAACTGTTCGCTTCATGATAAAGCCATAAAATTTGAAGTCTTCTGAGATTTAGGCATCGTGCCACGCCAAACTTTTACTGGAGTGGACTGAATCTTTGACTGAGGAGAAATGGAGGGCATCTTACCACTTCAGAGGAATTTCTAGCTGCGCTCTCCAATCTACCCTCAACTTCACGAGATGTTTGCGCGAGTTGTATGGGGACTAGCTAAAAGAGTTATATGAATCATTGAATGCAAAATTCAATAGACATGAATTTTTTCGTCTCCTCATCATTTTTTCCTCAAACTACCGGTCTAAATAGCTGAGAAATGGGAGTTTTCTAGTGCAGTCCCTTGATGTGGTGGTTTCGCACCCATAACTGGCGTCAAAAGGACTGACTCTTTGAGATTTTTTGCTGGTAGTCAGTCCACGATGGTCTATGGGAAATTGTAGCTTTACCAAATTGATGCCAACTTTAACTCCACAATTATTACTAGTTTCACTGAACCAGTTTCATCAAGCAGAAAATAAATTAGATAATAAGATAAATACGTTTCGTTAGTCGATATACCGTCGGCGGTACGGCATGGGTGGATATGCATACAGGCTACTATAACGAAAGTCAAGCATCGCCGGCAGAAGCCAGAACCTGGATGGGTGACTGGTGGATAGCTGTGCGCGAAGAGAGCGGACGCAGCGTAGTGTACTTGCCCAAGGGGGGCTCCATTACCTGTACGCGCACATGAACGAGATGATTGTAGGTAGTAGCATAAATCCATAGTGCGGCTCGGTGCGCCCGACACCTCGACACCCAGATGGGTAAAAGAGGTTACGATTATATGTACATATATCTTCGAAATACGAAATACGAATATATATATATATATAGTCGAATTACCATCACCAATTAAGGGTCAAGAAATAAGAAGTGACTTCTGGTAGTAGACAAAGGTTGCGGGAACAGTCATGCGCACAAAGACTGCGAAGAACACCGAGAATCTACTAAACTAAGACCGTTTCAAGCGAAGCCCACCCACCTTTTCAAAGTCCCCGAACCATCGTTGGAATATGATGGAAAATCCTGCGAATAATTTTTGGACATTTTCACCTTAGACAGTGTTTCACCCTGTAATTTTGAGGTCTACAACTCTGTGAGCTTGTGGACATTGAGAAGACCCGTCAAGCTTGCTCAATGAAAGAATGTAAGAACATTTGTTGACGGGTTCATCACTACCAGTCAGTACTTTGAAGAAGTGAAACGCTAATTTTGGCCGCCAGTATAGTTTGAACAAATTCGCATTTTAAATGGGACAGGCACCTATTTCTGCTGGTCAGCGTATTACTGATACAGTAATGTCTGGATAATCCGAACAGAAAGTTTGCAGACCCCGTTCGGATTACCAAAACGTTCGGATTATAGAATAGGACTGTGTATCTTACGTGTTATCCGGGCCCATGCGCGTACTATTTAGGCGCTTGATATGAAACTTCCAGACAAATAGCGTCTGTTAACACGTAACATGATTAGAAAACCTATCAATAATCGTTTGTGTAAGTGAAATTTTCAAATATTGATGCTCACTGTTTGTGAGTTGTGAGTCTGATGTTATTTTGATCTTTTAAAAATTAAAAACAATCATTTTGAAGGTGGAATAGGAAGGTACGCTTCCGGTTCTTACAAGAAAAAATGGAAATAAACACTGCCTCATAACAAGTGTAGAACCGAGAGTCGATACGATGAAGAAAAAGGTTTCATTTTATTCCGTTTCCGCGAACACGTGGAGTGGAAGTTTTGATCAGGGCACCCTCTGACTCTCCTCTAACTGAAAGCCTCTGGGGCCAAAGGTAGGCGAACCGCAAGAGCCACTCTCACACGGTACGTTTTAGGCAATCTTTGCTACATCAATGTACTGCGGATTGCATAAAACTTTCTGGCCCAGAAGCCAGGCAAGAGAACGGCAGAAGCCTTGTTCGGGGTTGCCAAGTGAACAAGAAATGTAAATTTCAATTATTTCGATATAGCAATTTTCATATTTTGAATTTTCATGCAGTATGGTGTCAGATTTCTAAACTAGAAATGCGCAAGGAAACATCTTGCAAAATAAATTGATTTTATAGTGACTATTTCAGGTGACAGTAATTGCAATATAAATTATTATTGGTAACGGCGGCCATGCCAAATCTGACAACATCGCGATCAACAGACTGTGGATCATTTGCGAAGTAAGCAACGAACTTCCAATATTTCCATTATTTTGTAAAAAAGAACTATACAAAATAGAAATTTGGCTTGCGACTGGTTCTCCTTCACATTTCTAGTAACTTTTTTGTATCTATCTGGAGGCTTATTCATGAAATAGCCTGGTGTTCCATAGAAAAATCGATATTTGTCTGGATGTTTCAAATTTGGCACTAAATAGCGACAGTTGCGTCCATGTTGCATCTGCGCCGTCGGGTTAGGAAAACGCACTATTCACACTAAATGATATCTATAATCCGAACGTGTTCAGTTTATAGATACCTTGCTCAACCATCAAAATGCTGCCAATATGCATTAAAAAATATGCAAATTATACCGTATGTTCGTTAAAATCATGAACTAGGGCAGGCTATGGAAGTGAAAACGTATGTCGTGAATTTATCAATAATCACTCAAATTTGATGTCAACATGATGAGCCGTCGTCATGGAATACATTTTGGACATACGTTTCGACGTTCACAGCCTACCCTAATTCATGATTTCAACGAACATACGGTGAACATACGGTACATGAAAGGTTCATTCTAAATTATTTCATATTATTTCATTAAAGCATACTGCCAGGGTAGCGTATGAACATCGAGACTCCAATTGTGGCAAAATATCAGCTTTTTGTTGGAGATCAACGTGACATGCTTCCGTGTTAAAGACATGGTTCAAATACAGCTTACAATGAAAGCTGAGACTTACAAGCTCGCATAAAATGTTCGGTATTCTTTCGGAAGGCACGCACAAAGAAAAATAAATTACAGTTCGGATTACAGGATACAGGGGTTCGGATTATAGATATCATTTTACAGCATTGGGGTGTTCGGATTATAGAGTAGTTTGGATTATAGAGGGTTCGGATTATCCATACATTACTGTACACTGAAGTAAAGTAGTGTAACAAGCTACAAAGCCCTCGTGCTCTAGTACATTTGAGAGCACGCGCGATCCTTCCAGACCGTTCGCACACAGTGTTACGAGTTTCGATAAGGACCATTTAATTTACATGGAGACTTCAACATGCAGATAGAACACATTTACCCAACTGGCGGAGGCGCCGTTCCAAGAACAACTGGTAATGCACCCGAAAGTGTTGGATTGTTCGAGAGTCGTCGCGATCTACATGTTGCGGTCAATGTGGAATTTGCCAGAGAACCGGTGGAAAGTTCCAAAATAACAGTCGGAGGTATATAAGCACAGTGGATCGATTGACGGACCAGTAATAGTCCAAAGCGACAACGAGCGGATAGAAAGGCTAAGTTATTTAGAGCGATTTACCTAAGAGCAAATAATAATAACTGACGTGTATTCATAGTATTTAGTACACGGTAATAAACAGTGAGTGTTTCAAACGATCGTCTCAATTATAAAAGAACTCAAACGCGAAATCCGTAACAGCAGGTTCGCTTTCAGACAAAAACTGAATACGTAAATTTGCTTCCTACAATAGACCAAAGTATTATTTCTCCTTGAATTTGACAAAGATTGACACTGACAAAGTCAAACATTCTACCGTCGCCTTTACTTAATATTCTTGAAACTTTACACAATATTAAAATCTTACACTAATTTTAAGGTATGCAATTATTTGCTTTATATTTCTTCCTAATTAATCTTTACTCTGACTTGTAGACTCTGACGACGAGGAACAAGAGGTTCTCGAAACCGGTCAAACAATTTATATAAAAAATACACTTGTGGCTTGTGGGGAGACTGAGACTACGACCAATTTTTATTTCTGATTGATATCATTAGGTTTCCAAGATCTCATAGAGATACCTACCGAATTTCGAGCTCGCAAAGGGATAAAAAAAAGATTTGCATTAATAAATAATATCTTTCACTTTTCTGGGTGTCATGTTGACCTCTTAGCCCGATCTCGCCTCTTCTCTATGTATGCAAATAATACCGATATAAGTATAGTATACTTATTGTAAAAAGTGAAAGCTTTTCGACTCATCAGTTTGGGCTCCAACAAATCAAATATTTACAAGAAAATATTGCAGAAAATTAAAAACTTACCGCTCTCAGTTCTCGCGTAGAAAATGCTCGTGTCAAGTAGTGCCTCATAGGAACCATCAACAGCAGGAAGAAAGGAAAAGCCAGTGACGCCTTTGTTGACTTCACAATCCAAAGCACGATCAGACACATCAGCTGAATCAGAGTGAAGAAATGCATCTTTGCAGTTTTTACCTGGAAACAATAAAAACCATTTTGTTTATTATTAACATCATAAAAACCATTTTGTTTATTATTAACATCTGAAGAATGTCATCGTTTATAGGTGCACCGAGTTTACAAAAGCACTGGGTAGTCAAGTCGAGCCTCTGTTTAGCTGGTATGCATATGTTTCCCGCAGCTTTTGTAAGTTCGGTAGCACAGTAGCAGCAACTACAACACCAACAATAATAATAATTTATAGTAAACAAAACTACGTTCTTTCGTAAAGAGTGAAGAAATCTAGCATTTCTTGGCATGTCAATCATTTTGTATGGAGAAAAAAGTTTACACACGATGATTTATGTTCCGTTTGTGAATCATCCCAAACCATTTGGTTACTTCCTTCGCAACCTATCTAAACACGAAAAGATGTAGACCACATAAATATCAATTTAATGCTTTTATGTCGGATGTATTTTATGTCAAATTTTTCTCAAGGATAGAGTTAAATTGGTGAAATAAGGCGTTGCGGAATCAATTCCAGCGGGGTTATGCCTTGACAGAAATTTACCATTTAGGTTTCTTTCAAAAGCTAAAAGAAAGTAGGACATCTGGTTTGATTTGAGCCTTGAGGCATTTTCAAAATTGAAAAATTATTTTTTCACAATTTTAATTTGTTTGGCTTTTGAAAACGCCTTCAGGCTGAAACCAAAGTACTTTCCAGGTAAATTTCTGTCAGGGAATAAGCCTACTGGGATTGATTCCGTAACGCCTTATTTTACCAATTCAACTCATAACTAATCCATTTTCTCCGCTTGAGGATTTTTGTTCCTCACTGTTTGATGTTGCGCATCATCCTGTGTTATTCTTGTTATCTGTTATCGTTATCATCGAACGGCATTTTGGTTAATTGATTGATACTCAGACTGAGTGTATTTGAACCTCTAGCAAAACCACGAAATTTGACAACAGTTCCAATTCCAATTAGCCAATTATCAAAATACCAATTAAAGACCAATGCTGCAGACTGCAGATCTTGCGCAGTGAACCCGTTTTTCAAATTTTCAAACTTTGCTATTGTTGTGCCCAGTTGCTCAGCGTATTATTAAACATTTTGCTCATCACTTGGGAGTTTGCAACATGATATCGCAGTGTTCCTACCTATCCGACAAGCCAATACGAAAACCTTGATTTACCAGATAGGCATGCTAATTTTACATTTTGATAACTGATACTTATTGTAAAACAAGCGCCCGAACACCTAAGTGTCGATTACGGAAATAAATCACGTATGGGGCCTTTTGTTTCCTGCGGCATTTCTTGGGTATCGCCTATACACACCAACATTTGGAAATCTTTTCGCTTCTGCAGAAATAATGTGCACGTGCTGGAATAGGTGCGTATTATGATTCAAAACGTGTCCTATTTCAAAAATATTCCCTTCGCACCGGCGTCTACACATGAAAATGTGCGTGTTTCCAATTATCGATTTGTCGGCTCGTGCGCAGGGCACGCACACGGGGCAGTGTGGTGCCCCTTCGTGCGGCTTCCCCCAACGGCCGTTTATCCTCACTACATGGCTGGCCGACTGTACTTCGTCCCCTCTTTCGTGTTTGAACGCCCGCGCAGATCGCAAGTCTACCTCCAATGTCTTGCGAAAATCAGGTCCGAACTCAGCACTTATTGAACATTTAGACAAAGATCTGTTTTTTACATTTTTCGAATTATTTTAAAAATTGTTCGGCATGCGACTAGGCAAGGGGTAAGTTTTGTAGGTACCTATATCTCATTCACGTTATAAATGTAGTAATGCCCCTTTTTGAATTGATAGTGGCGTCTTGAGACCCTTAGAGATGAAACAATGAAATATTTGATTGGGCCAGGATTCCTCCAACACATCTTTTGCTGGACATTCATAGAAATAGGTTGCGACCATCACATCCTTCCGCGTATAAGATGGTATAACAGCGCACGAAGAACTTGAAAAGTGATAGTGATGAATTCATTATGTGACCAGATTTGTCAGTGAAGAAATCGGAACATGGGGGGCTCGGGGCATAGAGCCCCCCGATTTGCGCCGCAGGAGGATTTTTTCCCGAAAAAGAGGCGTGGTCAACTTATATTCGCTGATTTAGAACTCCCAGGCACCTACCGACCATCTATTCCCCATTTTTCCGCCACTGTTCATTGTTGAATAGCCATGAAAAATACACCAATATTTAAGAATATTTGTGCCAATTGAAATAAATTCAATCTTGTAAACAAACTACAATCTACATAAATTTCAACCAAATTTATCAAAAATACACACAGAGTAATTCAAAAGTGTCGGACCATCCCAACAGTGCATAATATGGATGAGGTGTAATAGAGTGCTAGAAAGTTGTTGAAAGCATTCTATGTCTTTCAATTTCTAAGTTATGGAGGGACAAAAGTTGGTCCTTCGATTGCTTCTATTTCCGTTGTTTCGAAAGATCTTAGTAAACTGTCTATAGAAAAATGATCAGTACAAAAAATCAACCTCTAAATCTGTATTGAATTTCTGTTTTCTATACTTACAGGGTGAATCATAAACTACAACAATTTAGTTTTCCTAAAAAACCAGAAGCAACAGAATTCTATCCGAATGAATTGTGTTATATGGTTCTATTGTGCTCTACATAGGTTATGGGACCAATGTGGCTGTTCACAGGTACTTTCAGAGAAAATAATTTCCAGGATTCATGACTCACCCAGTATACAAAACATAAATTCTTTGCAGATTCAGAGGTTGATTTTTCGTACTCATTCCTTTTCCATAAACAGTTTACTAAAATCTTTTGAAACAACAAGAATAGAAGCGATCGAGGGACCAACTTTTGTCCTTCCATAACTTCAAAATTAGAAGACATAGAATTTTTTCAACAATTTCCCAGCACTCTACTGCACCTCCATATCACGCACCTTCAAGGTGGTCCGACACTTTTGAATCACTCTGTATAAACAGAAGATGTGAAAAAAAAATTAAAATGTTCGTTGCTAAAATCGGAAATCGGAGCATTTACGGAATAGATACTCAAATTTATTTTTAATTTAATTGTCTTATTTTACGAGGCGGCATTCAGCTATAAGCTGCTCTACCATGCAACCTCGGGGACAGCACAAAATATCCATGGATGAAGTAGGATTCGAACCCACACAGGGCAGCGCGAATGGTTTGGCTTGCTATCACCTGTACCACTCGGCTACCACCGCTCCTAAATCGGAACATTTACGGAACAGGAAGTCGAATCGGAAAGTGTCTTCCGAAAACGGTACAGTTCCGATCAAATCGGAACGTCTGGTCACCTTATGAATTCACAATGTGAATGGGATATGAGTACCTATACAACGCAGAGACTTGTTAGATTTTTCGTTTTTTTGAATTCAAAAATTTCCAAATCAAAAACATCTTTACGTTTACTAATCATATCAATATTAATTATTGGCAGCATGCAAAACCCGATTTTTTTTCAAGAGGTAGTTAGATAGGTACTCGCCTAATCCAATAAACTAAATTTTTTCAACATCCCATATTGTGATAGATTTATCCGAGTAGTGGAGTACCTTGTGTGGATATATCGTAGCTTCCTATTCATTATTCGTTTTATGTTTTCTCTTTTTTTTTTGTTCACTACAATATAATAGGGAGATTACTTTTATGAAACGATAATTTCATGTGACTGCCAGATATGAAAATTAATTGCAGAGTGATGCTGTGAAGGTCAAAATAGTTGAATATTGAAAAAAAGCCAGCTCGCCCACTAAGAGCCAATTGAGAAATTAAGATAATCACCGCGATAATTATTTTAGTGTGCACAAAATAGTGTTTTAGTTTTCATCAATAATTATTATTTTTCTTAATTTAAACTTACGACCTTGCTTACGACTATAACAACCTATGACTATGAATGTGCACTTCTTATTTTAGTCGTTCTTCACACAAATACACCAACAACTATTAATAAATAACTAAAAGTCATACAAGAAAAAATGTGTGCCAACTTTGATTTCGCACCTTTTGCTTCAGAGAAGATATTATTTCAACCCTATTCGCGATTTCGACTATCAATCGCACTAGTCGAGTAAATGGTCAACGGACAACGACCCTGGATCAAGACGGCTTTGACATTTTTGGACCGGTCTCAAACAAGTGTAGCGACAACTTGGGGTAATGCGGCGACAGAGTGGCTAAGGACAAGAATTTAAAACTTTCGAAGTCGGTAAAATTAATAAAAATTCCATTGTAGAGAGGTAGTTGGTCGATGGTTTTTTAAATAAAAACTCGCCTAAAAAATTTAACGAATTTTATCATCCCTTGTCGTCGGCCATGTTACAATAGGTTACTTCCATTAGAAATCTGAAACTAGTCAGAGCCAATGAGAAGCGCCCAAATCAGGTTGTAAACTGATTTTCTCGATTGTTATGGCTCTGACTAGTTGGAAACCTTTTGATGGAACAAGCCTCATACCCTCGCCGGCATCCGTTGGCGCTGCGGTCAAAATCCGCTAGATCAAAAGAATTTACTACAAACAAAGCGATCAAATAGGTACTCGATTGCTCAAGTTGGCGTACGATGCTCAACTTTTCCCCAAACACGCGTTCATGATTCGCCCGTTCGGGAACAAGGGAAGCATTATCGTACGCCAACTTGAGCAATCGAGTATTTTGATCGCTCGTTATTTGTGGCTAGATGCTATCGTGTGATCAAATGAATTCTTATTTTAGGTAGGCTGTAGCTCTGTGGCCAAGCCGAACGCAGCTTCGCACTCCTGAATTTGACCAGGCCACAGCCTACCTAAAATAAAAATTCACTTGATCACACGATAGATCCAGACTCGAAATTTATTCAAGATAGGCAACAGAATGGACTGCCAACAACTGTCATATTTCGTACTGTGGTTGTCACCAACCTTGATCGCCACACACTCTGTGATTGCTACCCATAATAATAAATATGTGACCACAATTTTGTTTGGTCCCATACCGTCCAAAATGTTTAAGTCACCCTTAACCCTCAAAGCTGAGCTTATAGATGCTCTAGGATTCCAGATTGCGGGTCCGATTCTAAAAATTGAACGCTAAAAAAACTCGTGATTTTTTTCCTAGGCTTTTCAAGTTAATAAGGCCGGGGTGGCTCAGCGGTTGTAGTGCTGGCTACCAATGCAGAGATCGCAGGTTCGATCCCCGGGCATGGAGGAAGCCGAGGATAAAGCAAAAGCAATCGGCAAGGCGAGGAAAAATTGTAAAAAAACGTTTTTTCCAAGTTAACTTGTTCGAACTTTTTTTCTTCATCCAGATTTACCGAAGAGATTTACACACCGGATTTGAATTCAGGAGATTGAATTTGATCGGAAACAAATACGAAAACTTCTCAAACCCTAGCATATTTTTTCCTGTAAAATAGCACTTTCATCAAATCAAGCTTTGACATGATACATATCCTCAAAAAACAAGATTACTCCGTTACTTTATTGAAACGGGAAAAAAACTTCAGCAAATGATATTTGTGTCTGAAATACCCCAAATCAACTGTCCAAGTCAAAATTATAGTGCCCCAATGCAATTCAACAGCAAACGTCAAAACATAACTGTCGACCCTTGCGCTACCTGCCGGTGATCAGGTGAACGAATTTCAAGCAATCACCCTATTGTAATACGTATTTTTGAAAATTTAAATATGAACGGACGGCCCCTAAAAGTGCACCTCTAAATCCGCTTTTAGCTTGAAAGCGAGATATGAATACGGAAATAGATAGCAAGATTATATCCGATAAAACGCCGTATGTAATGAATTTTATCTACAAGCGTTAAATAATACCCGTCACTTTTAGCACGTCGTCATGGGCAACGTGAAAAAAATGATGATTCTGCGCATTCCTGTCATATTTTCAATAAATTCTGACATTTACCAAACATTTCAAAGACCATTGTAGATAAAATCATAATAAAATCCTGTACGATACACGCGTTAAAAGTGTCTTATTTTGTTCGCGGGGTTGCTCTACTCGCTAATGCTCGTTTCGCAAGCGTCCCCGCTCACAAAATAATACCTGTCACTTTTAACACTCGTATCGTGACTAGCTATTATTATGAAGCACAACGGCTCTACAGGTGTTACACTTTTTCTGTCAATATTTTAGAAGATGGTAGAGCATCAAAAAATAAGTAGACTTTCTCGAAAAAAATGTATATCGGAAACGCAATATAACGGAGATAGAGGCTTTTAAAGTTGAGTTTTAAAAATGGTTTTTGTGTTATAAATCTAAATTTAATTACATACTGGATTTTGACCACATTTGGTACACACAGTGAGTTGATGCCTCCGGTTGATGCATACCTACAGGCTGGTCACATTAACTTCTGTCAAAAATGTGTAAAAAAATATTTTTATATTTTTTATCAATTAAAAAAAAACCTATTTTTCGTTTAGGAATTAGAAAATTAGAGGGACCAGATGGAGATCCTAATTTGACCAAGGACTTATTCTATAGGCGCTCTGCACATTTTGAATATCCCGCCCGTTTAAGCACCCTCATGCGGCAGTTGTCAATATATGTGTGAGGGAAATTGTCAATTTTGAAGTTAATTGTTGAAGTTCGACATTTGCAGGTGGTATTATGATTATTCCAAATGGCATTGTTGTTATGGAAACAGATAACTTCCTGCAGGAATCTCAAAAAAAAACTCGCTACTTTTGGCGCTGAAGCAAATCCGCAGCGTGCCTATTTCCAACAAAATGGAGCTCCACCTCACTATGTCTAGTTAGTCACTGGTTAGGGTTAGATGATCATTATACAGATCGGTGGATTAGCAGAAGAGGACCCATTGAAGGGTCTCCCAGATCACCGGACTTGACTCCTCCAGACTTCTTTTGTGGGATCACTTAAGTCTATTGTTTCAAAACTCAGCCGCGCAAAGTCAATTGAAGAACTGCGGCGTAGAATTACCGAAGAATGTCGCGCCTTTCAAGAGAAACCTTCGAAAACGTTCGACAAGAGTTCGAGAACAGGCTTTATTATCGGGGGAGGGGGGGTGTGTAGAATTTTGGCGCGAGACGTGAGCGGCTGTCTGCGACTTGGCAACCTTGGCATCAAAAATAAAAGATGAACGCTGAAAGCTGTCAATTGTCAATGTCAATTCGAATCAAACATTTAATTAATCATTACTGTCAGCATTGTGTCATTGTACCAAGCTCACAAAATTTGATGTAAATTTATAAAAGTCGCCGCAAATTGCGAAGCACCGGCGCCCCTCAAATACGAAGCGAAGCGCTCTCACGTCCTAACCCAACTCCTACGCCGGCCCTGGCTACCGTGTCACTCATCGGCTAGTGGCGGGGGCACCCGAAGCCTTCTGCCATCTGGATTCAACAAGCGAGCCATTTGAAACCGACGAGGTGCTGCAGTTCTGCCAGTTCACAGTGACAATGACCCGCATGTTTTGATTGCCGGACGCGATGAAAACATCGTGCAAAACGTCAAAGTGAACGCCAAGACATTCCGTCGAACGCCTACCCGGTGAGTTTTGCGCCTTTTTTCATTCATCATCGATTGCTTGCGCCGGCTTTTACTTTACCCAGGGTTGCTTTTGCAGGGTAGAGAGAGAAAAGACGCCGCCACGGGCGTGGCCGACGTTCAGACCATTACTCACCACCCCGGCCGGACGACTGTCAAACCTCGTGTGTTGTTGTGGTAGTCCTTCCCTCCCCGCTATGGTAGTTTAGTTTTTGGAAAATCGCGCAAATCCAAGCAACAATGAGTGCCAACAACGTGAACGTGAACGCTCAACCGGCCCCCCCCACGCAAGCCACCGCCACCATCAAGTCGAGGCCGAACATCATGCCCAGCAGTTACATGTACACCTCGAGCAGCGCCTTGCTGAACCGCAACTCGGAGAATAAACCGACACCGCCGCCTACCCTTCCGAAATACACTTCGAGCTTCAACGCCGGCAGTGGTCTGAACCGCGATCGTGATAAGGACGGCATTGGAGGTTCCTACCGTTTGTCCAGCTTAGACAGATTAGCCATGAGACAAAAATTTATGGATCAACAGAGCCCCACGAATGGAACACCTCCGCCCACAAACGGCGGCACGGAAATCACCGGTCCCGGGATGCAGACAAAACGTGAGATGTTCTTCACATCGACCGAAAAAGACTCTAACCGCCTCAACAAAGTTCCTTCGCTAGACAAACCCCCGGAGCCTCCGGCGAATAAACCTTCAACGCCAGAACTAAAAGACGAACTCATCAAAGACGCTCCGGAAATCGTAAAGGAACGACCCAAGCCCAAAGAACTCGATGGGTACGTAGGTTTCGCCAATCTTCCCAATCAAGTGTATCGCAAGGCTGTCAAGAAAGGATTCGAATTCACGCTGATGGTTGTCGGCGAAAGCGGCCTGGGCAAGTCGACCCTGATCAATTCCATGTTCCTTACCGAGATCTACAACTCGACCGATTACCCGGGCCCCACGCAGAGGCTCAAAAAAACCGTCGCTGTCGAAACGACTCGTGTGATGCTCAAAGAAAACGGCGTCAATTTGCTCCTGACCATGGTGGACACTCCCGGCTTCGGCGACGCCGTAGACAACAGCAACTGCTGGGCTCCGGTGATTGAATATATCGAATCCAAGTACGAAGACTTTTTGAATTCCGAAGCGCGAGTGACGCGTAAGCAAACACCAGACCAGCGCGTGCACTCCTGCTTGTACTTCATCCAACCATCCGGTCACGGACTGAAATCTCTCGACATCGAGTTCATGAAACGCCTGTGCGACAAGGTCAACATCATACCCGTCATCGCCAAAGCCGATACGCTGACTTCCGACGAATGCGCCCTGTTCAAAAAGCAAATCCTGAACGAAATCGCCCAGCACAAAATTAAAATCTACGAATTCCCAGACATTCCAGCCGAAGAAGACGAGGAACACAAGCTCCACAGGTCGCTCAAGGAACGCGTCCCGTTCGCCGTCGTCGGTTCCAACACCGTCATCGAAGTGGACGGGCGAAAAATGCGCGGACGCAAGTACCCCTGGGGCATAGCCGAAGTGGAAAACTTGGAACACTGCGATTTCATTGCACTGCGCAACATGATCATCCGCACGCACCTCCAGGATCTCAAAGACGTCACCAACAACGTCCACTACGAGAACTACCGCTGCAAGAAGTTGGCTGGACTCGGCGTCGACGGGAAACCTTCGAGGGTCTCGAATAAGAATCCACTGGCGCAGATGGACGAGGAGAAGCGCGAGCACGACCTCAAGATGAAGAAAATGGAAGCGGAAATGGAACAAGTGTTTGAAATGAAGGTGCGAGAGAAGAAACAAAAACTAAAGGACAGCGAAGCCGAGCTGACCAGGAGGCACGAAGCCACCAAGAAACAGCTCGAGCAACAGGCCAAGGAGCTGGACGAGAAACGGCGGCAATTCGAAAACGAAAAAGAACAGTGGGAAAGGGAGAACCAGATCACCGTTGATGAGTTGCGTAGGAGGTCTCTGGAAGGCTGCCGAGACGGCGACGGCAAAAAGGAGAAAAAGAAGAAAGGACTTTTCTAACATTTATAAAAACTGATATTCCTTATGTGTGGTATTTCCATGGTTCATAATGATAAAAAGAAGCAGTCATGATTTCGAGTAAAATAGCGAAAACACCTTGCACACCGCAATATTTGATTTGGTTTGTGTTTGTTAGAAATTCTACCAACTGCCATTAAGATGAGTAGCTTTAGTGTCTACTTGCCAACCATGTAGGTACCATTTTGTACCATGATTATTGTAATGTACGTACTTCTAAAAATGAGAGAAGCATAAGTAATAATGATAAGATTCATAATTTAGATGAAGACTTCAGGACATTTTGCTTGGACGCAATGTGCCATTCTTTTATTATTATTATTTTTTATTCTATATTGAAAATAATGTATGTGTACCATAAAATAAAAATTGAGAAATTGATTTGTTTGTATGACTCAAATTGTACAGTACTTGATAACTGTTTGACCTTGGGAATTCCGTCAATAATAATAATAATTGTAACTCGTTAGAATAAAATCTCACTGCATCTCATGTATTCTGGATCTTGGGTGCCTTGAAGATTATTGTTTTGATGTCAGAGCCCGAGGCTTTCCACAAGAAAATACATAAATTATGCAAAATGCACAAGGTCTTGCATTGTTTCTTATATCAATCTTACACTGAATTTGTAAAAAAAACACGGTTATTCCTTGAATAAGGTGCCTACTGTTTTTTTTTTGATTGCTCAAATGAAAAATCTTGAATGAATTGATAAAACATGCAAAATCGATCCTCTATCTAATTAAATATCAGTGGTATGTGATATACTAGTCATTGTCAATGCGAACACGTAGGCATGGAGGGTACAATACATGTAGGTAAGATTGTGAAAGATAGAAAACTTGATTTTTCCAATTCCATGCACGAAATGACGGTAATCTATTGCTGACTGTAAAATGCACACTGTATGCAGTTCCAATCGAAGTTTTCAGATCCCAAGAATTCCATGTTTACGGTCACTGCCTAAGCAATACCGAGATAATTAATTGCCACAAGCTTCTTCATACCCACGATGACAAAAATCGTCATTTCTGTCACGGGATCCCTCACCTAAGGCTGAGGGATATATCTTGTTCATGATGTTTATTCAGATGTGGCCAACGAGCTGGAACTTTGGACCAAAGAAAAAAAGTTTATTCAGTTGGGTATAAATGTCACTTTTTAAATACCTAGATCGTGCGATCTCAAGAGAGCAAGTACTTATTTGGTTGAATCAGGCTTCCTCCAGTAGGTATAGTAGGTTCACTTGTACCGTGATTCTAGTCGGCTGTGAGATTTTGTTTCTAAGTTTTCAAATCTGATATTTGAAAACTCCCTAGAACTTGGCAGTTGGTTGCATTGATATTTGAAAGTTTAAGCTTGACGACAAGATCAACAACTTTACCGTTTGTCAGATCGAGTGTCAAATAGACTGAAAATCACGAGTTTCAAGAAAATTGTGGTGAAATTATGCCCATTACTGTGAAAACTGTGTTTGCGCCTCAGCTTGTGTCTTGAACAATAACGTCCAGTGCCCATTTTAAAGTCCTCGAGAGTGCCATCAAGAACTCGCTTCTGGGAGAAAAAATGGCCGGAATGGGTGCTGGGCATGTACCCCATAACGTTCAGCTTTGCGGAGAAGACGTGAATCTATTTTCAAAAACCACATATTATGGAAGCATTGTGAACTATTCCTGGTTTTTGAACCATTGGGACTTTCAGAAAAATAGCTTGTGGCTATCGCATCCCTCTATATGCAGGGTTTCCCAGTTTTAGAATCAAATTTTGGAAAAATATTTTCTTACCTCTCCTGATTCAGAAACAATAAAACATATACACACCTCACTCGCTTCCTATAGTCCAGTAAAATAAGGATTTAACTTAAAACTAATTAGGGACTCGATGAAAAAAATATGTCAATGTAGAAAATGAAAAACGAAATAAAAAAAAAACTGAAGTTTCATTTCCAACCATCCCGGGAACTATGCGAAAAATGGAAAAGATGGAAAAACATGCGCCGCGGCCTTTTTTTCTGAAACGGTGAGAGAACGGTGTGAGATGTGTGAAAACTGCCAAGAACAAAGTTGTAGGGAATTGAATAATCTACAAAATAGTCCCGGGGGGCATATGTCTATCTCGTTCAATTTAGCCGTTAATCGCGCTTAAAGTTGCGCGCCGGTCCATTGAATGCTGCGAGAACGGCAAGAGATATCCGAGAACTTTTACAAAGTTGTAGAGAATTGGATGTTTCACTAGAAAATCTTTGAGGCTGATTATAAGCTTATCTAGTTTGGCCGTGAACCATGTTCGAAGTTGCGCGACAATCCTGTTGATGAAGTGCTCCTTTTGGAAAACTTACAAAAATCCTAGACTTGATGAAAGAAATATGACAATGTAGAGTATAAGAAACTGAATCTAAAAAGCCAAAGTTTCATTCCACAGCATTTCGGGGAACCCAAGAAAAAAAAAGAAAAATATTCAAAATTGCAATTTGCACTCCCAGCTATCTCATTAAATACTATGAAATAAACGAAATAAATATATAAAAAGTGTGCTTGAACAAGCTTGTAGAGAATTGAATGATATATAGAAAATCCCATGATGTCATGTCTGTATCTTCTTCGACTTAGCTGCCGAGCGCAATCAAAGTTGGGACACATGACTCGTGACGCGCCGCATATGTGGTCAAACTGGCATGACGTTCTGTGATGATTGTTCGATTGATTATGAAACATGATGGAATTATGTATTTGAAAAAATGCGAGCTTTCTTTAACGTCTGGTAACTATTGTTAGAAATATAACTCCTCAGATGAACGCGTTGTTTTCTAGGAATTTTCTTGTTTGGGCAAAATTAAAAGTGAGATACTCGTATTTTGTAACACAATATTAAAATAAAAAACCATGATGGACGTTTTGATAATGAGATTGAGATGTTTTTCAAATGATTTTTGATCTGTAGAGAACAAAGCATTCAACTGCGGAGTCATATTTCTGACAATAGTTAGTTAGCAGACGTTGAAGAAAACTCACATTTTGTTTTCAAATCATTTCATCATGTTTTATAATCAATCAAACAATCATCGGGACGTCGTGTCAGTTTGGCCACACAGTTTGCGGCGCGTCACGAGCCATATGCCCCAACTTTAATAGCGCTCGGCAGCTAATTCGAAAAAGATACATACAAGCCTGTTCAAGCACATTTTTCATATTCATTACGTTTATTTCAGTATTCAATTAGGAAGCTAGGAGTGTAAATCGCAATTTTTGAAGAGTTTCTTTATTTTTGTAAGTTTTTCAAAAGGACCACTTCATCAACAAGATTGTCGCGCAAGTTCGAACGTAGTTCACGGCTAAACTAGAAAAGCTAATTATCGGCCTCGAAGATTTTCTAGTGTCACATCCAATTCATTACATTCTTGTCGTTCAAAGTTTTCGGATATCTCTTGCCGTTCTCGCAACATTCAAGGAAAAATGTCACGAGGACAGTTCTTCCACTTTACTGTACCTTTGCAACTTTGACCGCGAAACGGCTAAACTGAAAAAGATAGACATATGCCACCTGGACTTTTTTGTAGATTATTCAATTCCCTACAACTTTGTCCCTGACAGTTTTCACACATCTCTCACCGTTCTCTCATCGTTTCAGTAAAAGGCCGCGGCGCATGTTTTTCTACTAAGGACTATTAAGGCTGTATTCTCAGTAGGTAAAAACTATTTGAAAGATTTCTCATTCAAAAATTAAGATAAAAACTCAATTTTTTTATACGGTGTACTACAAAATTGAGTACAGAGCGTTTTTTCAGTTATGTGAAAAAAAAAGTTTCTTTTTTGTTAACAACTTTCTTCAAAAAACGGGTTTGTACTCAGTTTTCTACGTCTCTCAAAATTATAAAACAGTTGATAATTTTTCCAGTTTTTACTGGAACAACTTTAAATTAATTTTTTTGTTTGTCAAAAATTGTCCCAGTAATCCTTCAGAAACTTTTCTAGTGTTTTAGAGCCATTGGGCTCCTAAAAAAATGTGGGGTAATCCAAACGGAAACAAGGTGGACAAACATTTAATGAAATCCTATCAAAATCTCTATATCTCTTTATCTTTATTTTTGAGGGAGAAATATTGATACCCTGCGTAAGCGTATACAGCTTTTAAAAAATACAGGTGTGAAGTTCACAAGAAAGATTTTTTTGTCATAACTCCGAAACGAGGGCTTCGAACAAAACAAAATCTTGTATTCATGCCTTACCTGCATAGGGTAATGTTTTGGAAATATTTTCGATGTCAAAGGGCTTACCAGTGGCTTGCAAAAGGATCAGAAAGAGTTTTCAAAATCTCTATGCCAAATTGATTTGGCCACGATTGAGTGATTTTCTGGATAAAGGGTACCTATCCAAATTGTGTTCCGCAGATTGCACAAAATGGTCTGATTGCAAGGCCACCGCATTCACCGGATGATTTCAACCCATGCGTGGAGGCAGTTTTAGTCAAAAAATATGCGATACTTACTAGGTGCTTTTTTTCTCCATCTTTCTGCAGATCCTTTTTTCAAAACTAACATCAGTTTAAAGGGTTTCTGATGCCACTGAAGAAGTGGACTTTAGTGCCTTTACTTTTGAAAATAGAAAATTCGGGTCGAGTACCTTCTACTCACGATGATTAGTCTCCACCGGGGGGGAAATTACTATCACACTTATAATTTCTTTGCAGTTGAATTGTTTACGCCGTACTACTCTTCTTTGCGGTGCCCATCTCGGGCCCACGCGCAACATTGTTTTGTTGGTAAGCCATGAGTGACTGTGGCGTACCTGCTTTAATTTTCCGCTGAAGTGATGTAAGCAACCAACAATACAACAATATCCAGAAACTTGAACTGTTCTTTTAACGCGTTGTTCCCTCGGTTGTTCCTTCTTTTTTCCAAAAATTTCTGGATAATCCGCAATTTTAAATTATCATTCCACACGCCATTCTGAGTGATTTGCCTATTTTTTCTGTTATCTGTACTGGACCCGAAAATTCGAATTTGGCATGGGATGTATGGGTCGTAATGAGCTTGGTACTCCGTGTGCAACTTGATAGTCGAGCGTCGTGGTTTGTGTCAAACTGCTCCTTAGATCATGACGAACTTTGGACGGCGGTGGACATCTGACACCCGCGGAGGGACAGCGGAAGGGTAGGAAGAATGTGCATAAGACATCAAAAATGTCAACTCCGAGGTTAACTCATGAACTGGAAGAGGTAGAATCATGGAAGTTATACCATACGTGCTCATTATTTTAAGCCCGCAAAGACTTGAAAAACCGTTTGAAAACAATCAAACTAGTAGTGTCATGAATTCCGTAGGTCACGTAAGGGCCTTAGGACGAGACGACCAAGGTGTTTTTGAATGGAACAAAATGAGAGTGCTGCCCCTTCCACAAGTTTCTCACCGCTTCAGCAACTTATCATGGTTCTGAATTCAATTTCTTCGAAAGTTCGTCTTTCCATTTTTCAACTGAATCCTTCCGAAGATTTGCAAAAAGATGGTTTTCAAATAAATGACTGTGCATTGCGAGACTTTAAGAAGGGGCTGTACTTGGATATATTATAGTGCAACAATGTCTTTGACGACCTCCCTAAAGGCCTTCAAGTGATCTATACAATTCATAACAGCGACTTCCTAAAGAGCATACTTTTTCAAGCATTTACATGGTCTTTGTAATCATTCTTGGTCACAGGTCGCCATCAATAAGAGCTTTAAAATGTCTTCTAAGAAGTCGGTTCAACTATCTACCAACAACAAAGTATCTAATAAATGTAGATGAATTCTGATATAGCCATTCTCAATTACCTGGGGTCCTCGGGGCGCAGGTTCACCTATATTGGCGCCTTCATTGGTCGAGTTCATGCAACCAGCCCGATCGATAAAGCACTCCCGGTTAAACATCCAATTGAACCAGTGAGCTTGTATACTTGAAGACCTGCGCACGAGCTGCGAGCAAAGGGAACCGCCTATATGAGATCTATAGGTCACTTCACAAAAAATCAAGTTGAATGGCAATTTTTCTTGACGAAGAAGCCACTCCTCCCACTGCCCGCCCCTTCGCGGGTCTCAGATGTCCATCATCACGATCCTTGTTTGTCATGATCTGAAGAATAGTCCGACTCTTCTAACCACTATACTTCACCTTCAAGTTGGTACACTAGCAATGCTGCTATTAGAGATTTCCAAATTAAAAAAAAATCCAATAATTTTGGAAAATTTCTAAATTAAATAGCTTTACCCTCGGCTTTACCCATACATTTCTTCTTTGATGAGGTCAAATGCCAAATCAGAATTTTCTGTTCTTTAAAAAAAGTACCAAAAGTGTATTATACCGGGTGTTTTCTTTTTAATTGTAAATTGGAGTTAACTTATTTAGATGTGGGAAGGTATGTCCGCGACTTCATTTACCTTCCTGAGTTGAATGATGGCTGACCGTCTCAAGAGCGCAATTTGAATTAAGCCGCGGACATACGTTTTTCACAATCACAGCTAATTGCAATTCAGAATATTAAAAAGCACCAGGTACTAATCCACTTTTTCAGTGGCATCAGAAACCCCTATCAGTGCTAGCAAGTTTCAAACTCAATTATAGAAACAAAATTTCTCAAATGCTCACTTACTTTTGGCTCGATGTGAATAAACAAGTTTTGTTTGAGCACATGCTTGCCGCAAATGGTACGAAGAACCATTTATTCTACTTACCGCCTTTACCATATCAACACTTTAGAAAAAATGTGGCCTTAAAACACGTCTCATTGAGCGTTTTCATTCGCCAAAACCGACAAAAAGTATACATGGAATGTACTCGCTCTGCACCAGAAGTTAATATTAGATCTCTTATTGATCTCCAAGCATCTTGAGAATGCTGGATTTAATTTTCTTCTCATCATTCCAGCCTTGCACAACCTATTATTATCGATACATTAACTAGTGATGATGAATGTAATCAATCATGTGGACTTCCTTCTCTCTATTCGCGAAATGCTCTTCCCCCTCATCTTTTATTCTCCAGTGCAAAAACTGGATGTGGGCACCACACCGCACCGCAAAAAAAAAAAACATGAGAGACATCAGAGAAGTCAGTTTAGTACCTAAACGGGCTGTGCGTCTGTTGTATTGCGAATATGATGCCTGAGTGACTTTGTCAAGTAAAAAAAAATGAAAGGTGTGGTATGGATACACAAAAGAGATACAAGCACAATAAAACCTCTTTCCTTGTTTTAACGAGTGGGTTTCATTGTATATTCTTGTGTTGCTTTACGTAGGTAGGATGTCTCAATAACGCGATTGTTAAATGGTGGATGGTGCTTAAATAGAAGTTCCATTAGCCCATTTAACTGATGAAGTGTTTCGACTTTGAAAAGGGCATTTTTAACACTTTAAGGAAACTTACACAGATTACAGAGAAAATAAAGTCCTTTATTATTACTATATAATAATTATTTTTTACGCCTGTTTTTATGAAATTACGGTGCCTTCACAGGTACCCATAGAGAATTATTATGCGAGTGCACGTACATAATATAATACTACCGGTCTCGCTGAAAGTAATAATCGACGGCTTTGGGAACACTTATTTTATTATTATGGTTTTATAAAATATCAACAGTTATCGATCATAAAACTTGAATTATATTATCTATTATGAAAATTCAAGCACAGATTTCTACATGAATGAGAAATTAGGATATCAATTAGTTGCGGCTAATCGATTCATCCGTTAGGTAGGTACCCAGTGAGTTGTCTGTCCAGTATTATAGGTACATGATTAATCAATAATTAAAATCGCACTCCGTACCAGGAAAAAATTTTCAACGCTTTTTGTGGATGGCTCACCGCGGATTGCACCAGTAAAGATGATTATTATTATCAGTGAATAGCTAATTCGAGATTTCCTTTGATGGATTCTGGATATTTCGAAAGCTGAATGCAGTGGCGTACCCAGCGTATTTGGCAACCAGAGCGGACTATCCTGTGGCTCCCCCTCCCCCAAACCTACCTAGAGAATGAACGCCCTAGGCCTTAAGGATCGAAAAATCGCACCCCCGCTAATTGGTGACATGGCATTTCTTAGACTTAAAAAAAAACAATTTCTCAACAAAGCGCAAAGCGGAAAATACTATAAATAGTGACTGGCGCAAGGAAAAAAGCGCCGCAGACGAATTTTTCATAGAACGGGTCTTCACCAGCTTATTTTGCACCCTCCAAGGCCTTGCGCCTCAGATCCGTATACCCCTCTTTTCCTTTTGCAACCCGAATAATCCGACACTGACACCCCCTTAACTGCTGGTACCCGGTGCGGTTCAAAAGTCACGGTGAAAAAAAACGGTTTTGAAAAGTCAACTTCAACAATCTTTATCTTTTTAAGGAAGCATTTTAGCATGCATGCAGCATGCGATTTTTATTCTTCGACTTGATTTTTGATGTGGAACCATCCCTCAAAGTTGGGAATAACCAATACCTAACACCCTGTATATCTGTCAAAATCTCTTTTTTTTCTGCACCTCATAATACTGTCTATTTCATGCTGGGGCGGGGGGGGGGGATAGTAATACATACATATATCCCATACACTTTCTATTTTCAGTAGAATGACTTTTTGGAGCAAAAATAAAGTGACAAGTTGGAGCGCTGGGAGAATACGGCGGTGATAGTTTCGCTCCAAAACTTTGCAGGTGCCATCAGCCGTAGCCGTAACCCCTCAGCTTGTCAATTTATTTTTGCTCCAAAAAGTCATTCTACTGAAAATAGAAAGCGTATGGGATATACACACATAGCCACAGACAGACATTACTCTAAAAGTTGTCTTAATCGTCTTGGGGGACCTAAAGACGGATATATCCGTCGTTATCTATTTTTTTCCGCACGATCACAATACTTTCCCTTCCATTAGTGGGGGAGGGGTGAAGCAAAAATCATGCAACTTCCTGAAAACTGACCAATGTATGATCTCTTTCACGGCTTTTTCCATTACACTACCTAAGCTATGGGAAAAATATGTTGTGTTGGTACGAATGGTAGGTACGATGACTTGATGCCAACGTCTTGGCAGCTAGTTGTCTACATGTACTATGTATAATGTGACATTTGTCAGTTGATTTGCACGAGAGTCGAGACAAGATTACGCGCATGACTGCACTGTGTCCATTTTCCTGTATGTACGAGTATCTCTTTCTTCATACCTGCTTGCTGTTTTAGTAGGTATATACTAGAGTTGGTAGTACTTACTGCTCAGTGATGAGCATCAAAAGATGGGGGCATCTGGCCAGTGGGCATTTTCAATCCATTTTCTTTACAGCTGCCGCGCTTCGGCATCATTTTCTTCAGTGGCCTAGTGTTCAACACTACCTAACAGCATTAGCAAAGAGCCACCAACCAGTAGAGACGATTTGCGCTACCTAATCTCGAGCATTTTCAGTGGCGCGTACGTTACGTCGCGATATCACGGTGACAACCGTCACATTACACACAGCACATCTATCACGACGTTAGCATAAAGTTATCATGGTACCCTTCGTACCAATACAACACATTTTTTCCATTGCTTGAAAAAACAAACCCGTTGAACTGATTTATAAATTTCGGTTTCAAACCAAATAATGAACAAATAATAATGATCGGTGCTCTTCAGATTTTACGTATTTTCCGTGGTCAAGGTCGATAAACTAGCGGCACCCAGCAAAAAATTATTCAATCTTGGATTAGCCTAACCTCCTCTTATCTTTTTGGTGCAACCCGCGGTCAGTGAAATAACCGATGTTTTTAAATACCTGTGTTTTTTTGTCGCTCTTTCACACAGCCTCAGTGAAAAGAGTTTTGATAAGCTTTATGACGACAAATTCGAAATATGGAACAATCAGTAATCATTGCATATATTTATTTCAAAACGTAGATATTTTGTTCGTAAAAAAAGATATCATTAAAATTTAAATTATTGCTAACCGCAGTGGCAGTGGTGTTTCGGAACCTCAACAGACAAGTCCATTACCCTGTATAATACATATTACCGTATACTTTAATTGGTCTGGTTTCTCACCTCATGAATATTTTTGTTAGATAATAAAATTCGTAAAAGTTACAATTATATTTTTGCTTCATATTGCAATACTGGTGAGTACGTGATAATATAAAATAAATTTCTGTATATTTTTAATCCCTGAAGCATTAGTGCTGAAACGGTAATTGCCCAAAAACACTAACCGTCATTAAAATAATCGAATTCAGTAGAAGATGTTCGCATTAGGATAGTAGCAGAGTCTACTCGTGAATTTCTAAACATGCATTGAAGATATAAAAATTAAACCAACAAAATGGTATTCATTTCCTGATAACAAAATATTAATCATGGCTTATTATGTAGGTGCGTGTTTTATCAAGTATTCGTTGCAACGTTATTTAATTTTGATGACGTTCAGAAATTTCAACGCTTCGAACTCTAGTTTAATTAAATTCTGTTGGCGTAAACAAACGCCGAAGGGTTGATTGATAATTTTTCAATGAGGCAGTTCAAATTTAAGTTATTTAGCAGAAAATCGTATAAGAATTTTTTTTCTCTAATCGAGGTTGACGTTTTCGACAAAAGCAAACATATTGCAAAATATTCAGCTCGAGCAAATTTTGAAATCGTGCTAGCAGGACTTCGAAATTAAATCAGAGCAACTAGATTTGAACAGCGCATTTTTTACTACAATACAAAAGCGCCAGCAGTTTTAGAAACTGCTGAGATCGATTGGTGGCTGTGAGTTGACAAGCAAATCTTCGCCACGCCAATTTTTCATAAAACATGACCGTTCAGAGTCTTCTTGGTATAGTTGCTTTTTTGTGTTGGCACAAATTCAACTTTCCTATTTGGCCTTCTCTGTGTAAATTCTGCATTAAATTTGACTAGGTATAAGTTACAGAACAGGAGAATAATGTTCGAGATAAGTTGAAACTTGAAACTAATCTAACCGTTCACCTTATTCAATTACGACTGGATGAAATCTCAAATTGGGGGAACTTGGACTTCGACATGAGACTCAGCGCAGCGCTTCGGTATTTTATTGCCTCTGTCTACAGCTATCTTCCCCTGATAACCCAAATTATCCCTGCTAATGAAATGAACCAAAACATCACACTAGATAAACTATTCCAGATTTCCTCATATCAGAAGTGGGATACACCAATATATCAACTGTTTATACAGTTTCGCGCGTGGCCGTACGCAGCAGCGTAGTACGGTAGTTGGAAGTGTTGAACCACGGTCAAACCAAAGGGGTGAAATGCCACGTGAGTGTGAGTGCAGCTCGCTTTCTCGACGTTTAATTGGGTATCAATGGCTTGGACCATGCATACTTAGCGCTTCTCGCTTATGAACAAGTAAATCCACAAGTGTACATTACACGTGGCAAACATATTGCATGGTGGGGCGGCGTTGCCGTAACACCTAAATTTCCTTACCGAGCAAGTGTTTGGAGCAAATTTCATTAAAAATGCTACTAAATGCTAAATCCTAACAATTGCTCCATGACTTTTTAGTGTACCTATAGCCGAAATTTATTCGAGGATTCGTTTTTTTTTTTGTCTTTAGACGGTGTGCGGATATTATTCCGTTTTCATAACTCAAGTGAAGTGAATTGAACTCCTCATGATCACTGGATCATTTTCACCAACATAAATAATGGTGAAAATAAGAAATTCTTGTTGGACTTCTTTGACAGCAGACCTTTGAAGTGGTTACAGGGTTGCTTGTTTTGACATTTATTTCTTGTGTATTTGTTTGTAGTGATGGAGCCACCACTGTGCCACCTAGTGTCATGGAAAGTCAAAAGCTCTTGCTTGCTCTCTTGCTACAATAATAATACTATTTTATATTGTCACCATAAATATGTAATCTAATTATTTATAGTGGACTTCTTCGATCAAGGACTGCCTTGTCGTTATTCTTGGCTTCTCTTTAGTATTAGATATTATTTTACTAGGTAGAAGTGCTGGTTAACATAGTGTTGGTGAAGTGATTGAACTAACGAACTGTCAGTATCAAAGGACACGGTGAAGTCTGAGATAGACGGTCAAGTCTTTACGTCCAGAAAAGTAAGTTGGTATTGAGCTGGGACAAGCCGGAAAAGTCTGGAATAGTTGGAAAAGGGCTGAAGCAGGTGATATGACTGAGAAAGGTTACAATGGACAGTTGAGTCCAAGGAGGCAGACGGTCGAGTCTGGAGCGGATGGTTGAGTTCATGGTGACAGACGGTAGAGTCTGGAACTGGAATGGACGGTTAATACTTAAAACTGTGAGAGAAACTCCCTAGGGGTTTTAGGCAAGTAGTTCGCAGTATATTGATGTAGCAAAAGTTACCCAAATCATGCGGAAAGTGTACTTTCATACGAATGGGTTGCAGCTCACACGATTCAAGAATAGCGGCCAAGTTAGTAAAGTATAGCGATTTAGTTTTGCTTATCGGGATTCATACTGTTTACGAGTTACGACGCCCTCGTATGATTCCAATGCTATTCGAGAATCGAGAATTAACACGGCGGTATATACTGGTATATTCGGGACAGTGCAGTTCCAGAATGTTCGAGAAATCTGGAGATCAAGATTAGAGAGTAGGGCACGTCTGTACAACTGGCGGAGGTGCGGCGTCCAGAGCTCGACGGAATATTTACGCGGATCTGATGAACGTTTCTAGAGCCGCGGTGATCTACTGGCGGTCAACGGTGGATGACGCGTGGGATGTTCCTGAAGATAACAGACGAGTATATAGGCGAAGATGAGCCGACCGACACGAGAAGAGTATATGGGGAGGTCGAAAGTGCGCAGCTGCAAATTTCCTTTAAAGGAGGCAATTCAAACGACTCGTGCAAGTTCTGTGTTTACTTCCCTGTGTTCCTTTCCGGACTTTGCACGAATTTTATCACGTGATCGAAGTGTACCAATGACAAGCCCTTCATACTTCGCGCATGTGTCAGGAAAAAAGGTAAACTAGATTAGATTCGTCTATTCAATTCACAGCGACGACAGCGAGTACATCGGCGAAGTTTAGCGAAGCGTTATCTAAGTGCTGTAATTTCACTGACGTGTACCTATTTAGCAGTACGCAGTAATAAACAGTGTGTGTGTGTTTAAACGTTCGTCAAGGCAAGGTTGTGAAGGGAGGTACAGGTTCTGCACATTGCTTGAAGTTTATTTCAGTAACGAGTGCTCCGTTCCACTGGTTGAAACACCCAGTATTATCAGAAAGGGCCGCGTACGGTTTCGATCAGGCTCCACGAGCCAAAAACAGCCTGTTCCCTGTATGGATGTTTTGAAAACAAGCCCAGTCGAAATCGAATCAGAAGCTCAAGGGAGAACGCGGCGACGAGGCGCTTTTGCGGTAGTCTAACTGATGAAAGTTGGAAACTTCGGCATCACAATGAAATGCTCTCAGCTTGTTTTATTTTGCTGAATAGGTACACCTTATCTAAGTCCTTTTGGTTGTGATTTCTCCCACAATTAATCGTTCCTAGATTTTTTCAAATGCGGCTTAGCAGTAGTAGTAGTAGTTTTGTAGTTGACAAATATAATCAGTTTAAAACAAAATTCAATGTGATCCAGAGGCCTTACAATATCTCAACAGATTCTCGTGGTTGTTTTTGAGAATAATTTAGGGGCCAAACGAGGAGCCAAACTTTAGGCAAATGCAAAATTTGTGTGCTACGGGAAGTTCAGGGATAATTGCGGTATGCTTTGATAGTCTATCCTTTCCGTTCACTTTGTATCTGTTTTACTTGTGTTGTCTATCATATCAATAATAGCAAGTTCCACCAGCGAATTTAATCATTGCTAGCTAATTGAGAGATTTTCTCTGGTGAATATTGGCTTAGGACCACTGAAAACACAAGTTTCACGAAAGATTATGGAAAAATGTTTAGACCACAACAGCTTGTATGCATTTTCCGTGGTCATTCAACCAGCACTGACCTACAGAGAAAATGTCTCAATTAGCTAACAATGAATAAATTCGCTGGTGGAACTGGATGCAAGTCTACTATTGAACATCTGAAGATGACTTTTTGTCTGATGTTCACTTAGTACTGCTTCCATCTCCTTCTGTTTCTCTTTATGTACCTATTATCCCTACCTCTGATTAGATTCAACAAAATAGCAATACCTGCTTCAAATGAATAGATCGGAAATTGATTTTGCCGCTTACTGTATTTAACCGAAACTATAGCTTAAAATTTAGATGGAGTAGTTTTATGAACTATGAAATTTGCAGGTAATAATAAGAATAGGTACTAGGTAGCTATAAAATATGAACAATATATAACAAAATGATTGCGCTGCTGCTTTCAGCTGAGTCCAGTTACTGTATTGTTGGTTGCATAAGTAAGTAGTGGTATCAAACCTTTTTCTCGTTAATTTCGAACATGGATGTTTCGAATTTTGTCTCTCTTACAAAATAATAATTATTGTAAGACAACACGACCCCTCATTCACAGCTGATTATATATTTAAAAGTAAGGTAGATGTAAAAATTGCATCAAAAGTTTGTAAAGAAACAAATAATTCCAAAAAACTTACCCTTCTGACGTAGCAGGCCTGGGGATGATGCTTGACCGGCATGAACAACAGCTTGATTCTATCGAAGAACTGAATGCCATCAATGGAAGCCACTCCCATGTACAAAAATACCCCGAACAACACAGCCATTGGTACTCGTCTCAGTAAAGGAGACATTAAAACAGACAAGCCAACAAGGGTGGCAACAGTAAGGGCACTGATTCTTTGTTCTTTGACCTCTATGAGATGCGGTTTTTCGCCAGGAGCATGGGTCCTCGACATGACCGTCAAAGCCGAAACGTGCGTGATGGAACGGACAGTTGCGGCACAGATCCACGGCAAACCGAAGAATCCACAAATGATGTTGATCATGCATACCAGCACAATGTCCAAATGGAAACCGCTACCTTTTTTCAGTTTTCTCTCCTTCTTATCGATAATTAACCTTAAGAGAACAGAAGCCAGTATTAGCATCACTTCATGAGAATAATTTCCGAACAAACTCACTCTGTTATATGGGTTTCCATAAAGAGCAATATGTAGACGAGCATTGCGGGTATGATGGCTGCAAACATGATCCAAACAGGCAAAGGTTGATTCCTGCCCGAAGGTGAGATGAACCAATCCCTTTCGTCGGCATTCGATGGGGATAAACCTTCAGGTACATTGAGCTTTTCGGTGAACGTTTGGGGTACCATGTAGTCGATGAAAACCATAGTGATTATAGCGATAGGAACTCCAAAATCGCCCAAAGCGCGTCGCGCCTGGAAAAGAGAAATAAACACATTGAAGCACAGAATTGCGCAAATTCTGAATGGAAACGATATTATCCCCGCGTATTTAGAATGAAAACAGAGTAAACAACGCCAGTAAATACAAACACAATATTATTTTATCTTTCATAGAATATTTATTCAGAAAAGAGACGATACTACCAAAGCTCTTTCGTAAGAAATGTTCGGCGCAAATTATGTAAATACGTGCACGGCACTCAGTGTTTTACCTCTGCATCTGTTCCAAAAGGAACATTTGGTTGTTTCTATTTGTTCATATTTAAAAATTTGTATTTGTTTTCCGCGATATTGAGAGTAGGTACCTGGTAAACTACGTTCAAATGAACAGGAATATTCCGAAATTTGTTTTTTTTTAATGCGGATATCTCGAATTTTTTTTTGGCTATTTCAAAGATTTGAAAAAATATGTTTTTTATTCAACTATACTATTGGATCGAAATAGGGAGAGTGACTCATTCACATCCACAGTGGGTAATGAGAGTGAGAAGTGAACACTTGGAGCGTGGATAACTGAGAATGACTCATACTTTCCATCCTAGTTCCACGTTCTTCGCCGCAACGCTCCAAGTGTTCACTTGCTCACTCACACCCACTGTGGATGTGAATGACTCACTCTCAATTATTTTGATCCAATAGTATATGTTGTGGTACACTGACCGACGTTTTGGAGCCAAAAGCTTATTTTCAGGTCTGGCTACTATTAGACGCATGTCCACAAAGTAGTATGACAATCGATCAAAAAACCAAAAGGGCGTTCAGAGTGTCGCCTCTCATGGACTCACTGTGTAAGCTCTCGACCCTTTGTTTCCACTTCTGGTATTGCTCAGGGTGCCAAGTGGGGTCTTTTACTCTTCATTATTTATATCAATGATATCGATGAGGCCATGAGTGCAGTAAGTTGCTTTTCGCTGATGATTTCAAACTCTATACCAGGATTGAAGCTGTGGATGACTGTATGCGGAGTGGTGCCGTTTGAATGACCTGTCATTGAACGTCGGTAAGTGCACTGTTGTTTCTTACATTAGAAAATCGAGTCTGGTATACCACAATTACACTGTTGTGGACAGGTGATCTTGAAAGTCAAAGGGATCTTAGGGTTGCTTTTGGCAGCGAGTTTTCCTTTGCGGGTCAATCGGGTCATGTTGATGGGGTTATTTCTTCGTCTTTCAGGGTGTTTGGGTTTGTCTATCGCAATTGCAGGAAATTCGAGAGTGCTTTATGTCTCGAGACAGAGACATTGCAGCTTGGTTCGGTCTAAGATGAAATATGCTTCATTAATTTGGTTCCCCATCTACAAAGTGCATGGAACTCGCCCTGAATCAGTCCAGGGCGATTCAGCGATCTAAATTTCAAGTTTTTCACTTGATGGTACTCATATGAATAAAATTTATACTTTCAATGATGATGCGAGCCGATATAGCATCTGATAGCCGAAGGAAGCAAGCCATCTGTCAGGCATCATCATCCTTTCTGAAATCGGTTATCTTCTTTTTTTTTCAAGAACTCCCCATTTAAAGAAGAGCAAATTTTGGAATATTCCTATCAATTTGGGCTTAGTTTATTTCAGTATTATACTCACTGATGAGTTGCTTAATCTTTCAATTCAAGGCAAAAATGATTTGAATTAAAAAAGTTTCCCTCATCAAAAGCTCCATCTGAATATCCCTTGATATGAAGTGAAAACTGATTCGAGATAAAAAGTCGATCGTGGTTTGAGGTACAACCCAGCAAGCTCCGCAGGAAATTTAATTAGGGTAAATCACAATGGAGTTTCTCTTTTGGCGCCTTTCGCGGGAATTATAATATTGAAGGATAGACCCTCATTTGATTAGGATCACGGAGCGAGGTGTCCATCGTACCGTTTTCAGCCAAGATTAGCGAATTACATTATCTAACTATATCATATGAAATTTGCTTTAATTATGTAAATGTAAGGTGCTGGAACTAACGATATGAATTGTTCACTTTCATTAGTGTGAAAGGACCTAAATATAGGCAATATAAACTAATGGACGAGGTCCATTTATAATACGTACATACATACACCTTGAAGCGCAGTTTGCCTATAGTCATTATTCAGGTCCCTCATTAAATTACTGAAAGATCGTAAGTCGTATACCAATCGACTTCACATCCATATTGAGAGCTGCAGTTGCACAAGACTTGAAAAATCAATAGTGGATTGAAAAAGCTTTCCTTAGGAAATATAGCCTCTTGAATTTTTCAATTTATTTATTAGGTATCCGTCCGGAAATTCAAACACTAGCTACTCGCCAATTTTTCGATCTATCGTATCCTATTCATTATCTCTTCCTATCCTGAAACTAGCCTTACGCATGACTCTTTTCTTTCCATGTCTCCGTCGCCAGATTCTTTCTAAATTTCGCCTATGCACAATCGACCGATACAATAATTAAATGGGGTTTAATTCGCAAAAGGTCGTGGAGAGTTGAAAATTTGAAATCTAGCTGATAAAAATGTTGACTCATGAACAGAAAAGGGAAAAAGGTAAAATGGAAGTCATCATACGCACTCACAATTTTACGCTAATGGAGGCGCAGCAAACCGTTTTGAAAAATATTGAACTGTTTTACTCAGAGATACCAGATCAGCAAGAGAGGGTGACATCAATGGTGCAGAAGTGCAAGAACAATCTGTCCTCTTAGCAGTTCTCAAAAGCCTTCAGAACCCGTTGCTAACTGCGGTGACTGACTAGTGATATAAGAACAGTCAACATCAGTGTTGCAGAAAGTTCCATAACAGTTTAGTACATGTCCATTGCTTTTCCCTCATCCAAACTATTCCGCCCTCAATTTCAAGTTTATTTCAATTTAGATATGGAAAGAGAATAATGATGACTGATGGAATGTTGTGAAAGCTCCTCTTTCAGAATGGAAACGTAAATTTTTGTTTGATTTATCTTTTGAGAAAAAAAGCAACCAAAGGAAGGTCTAAACAGAACATTATGTAAATTATGTATTCCTAGAGTACCTACCCTACGATATAATGAGTTCATTCACATATGATTTTGATGACCCTTTATCAACACTTGATCCAGTATTGTTACTAAAAACAGAGTTGCAAGAAGCGAACAGCAAAATACTGAAATCGACCGGCTCTTCAGCCTATGAAGAGTAAACGTAAAACATCGTGAGCTTTGGTAATAGACCTGAAAAAAGGAGAGGCGGTCGTCAAGTAACGAAAAAGGAAAAGGTGTAGAAAAATGACGGCAAATGTCTGAGAGAAGAACACAAGAAAAACTGGGTATTTCCTGCTCCAGATCATAGAAAAGAGAAGATACAAGTCTATTCCGATGATGAAGACCTCCAGAGTATAGCTGCCGTGCCTTCAGAACGCTCGAAGATGAGTTTATTCAGCTCCTTTGTTTCCTGTCAGTTAGGCATTAATAATCATAACAATTAACGGGATATTCATGAGGGGATCAAGGTAATACACGTAGCGTTTGGGTCACTGTTGTTGGGGTTTTGAGAGAGACGAAAGAGTAGAACGATGTCGCCACAAGATATCCAGATGAACTGGGACCGAGCTACCACGAGAGCCAGAGTCTGGCGGGACAACAAAGCGATGACCTGTAGAACAGGTGACGTGGTTTTGAGAGCTCCGAGGTATACTGTCATACTTGATGGACCTGGTCGGGCTATTCTCCTCCATCTGAGTTGAATTGCTTTAATGATTTCTTCATACTCCTGTTTACCATGTTACATATTACACTGATCAACTATCTTCTGTATCCCTGCCTGGATCTTATGAGAGAAAGGGATCTGCACACAACAGATGTTTTTCTTATTGTCGTGTCTTGTGAGAGAAGGGTATCTCGTGAGAGAAGATATCTTTCCTTACTTTGTTATCTTATGGAAATAATATACGTCTTTAACTGTTGAGACCTGGTTGTTGATATTGTTGATTTACATTGAATCATGTTGTGGTATTTATTGTGATAAATAACTGATGATGATTCCATTGACCATGTTTATTATGTATGAACCCATGTACTGTGATTATTCACTGTTTCCTTGTATTGATGATATTGATTGTTATTTATTTGTATGTCATGTGTTCTCCCTCTTCTTTCTGCAGCAGTGCCCAGCCACTGTCCTTGCCAAAATCTTCTCTATTTCCCTACAGATCCCTCGTCAATTTAGGTCACCGTAGAACTTACTAATAAACCTTTGTCTCTGTTTCACACTGCGCCAAGTGGCTACACTGCGCTGAGCACTTGGTCTGCAGTATTCTTTCCCGCTTACAGGTTCCTCAACAATCTAGGTCCGTGGAACTAATATGATCTGTTCTAGCGAGAGCGATACTCTCTCTCGTCTCTCTTGTTATTTCTGCATCAGTGGCTTACCCACTGCATTTCAAATAGTGGAAGGGTGGGGATCTTGCATGATTCCATTCTTGAAGATATATTTGTCTTTGGAATAAAATTGTTCTTTGTTGATTTTGAAGTCTCTGTGTTTCATTGCCAAGCCTTCACTTACCTGTACTACCTTGGGTAACTACGGAACAACTAAAGTCCTAACGAACACTACTAGACGAACACGAACAGCCAACCTAAGTCTCCAACTTCAAAGGGGATTCTTCTGCTTCTTTGGGGAAAGTTTATTTTTATGAGAGGGGTGGGTTGGGAGATTACAATACATAGCTCGAAATATTGAATTATGATCGATGTGAGACACACAGGAATAAAATTAGCTGGTTCTTGGAACAAATTACACACATGGCATTTATCTAGGGATATTGACTTTTTCTCCAAATTCAACGAAACTGGGAGCCGAAAAGACTTCTCCAAGTAGTTTTTCCACGATTAGTCAAATAGTAGGGATGATATATGTAATGTAAGTGAATGACGGTTGAAGTAAAGTCGAAACAGCTGAAGACAAAAATTTAACATTCAACATTTCTTACTTTATTCAACTTAAATGGACGGTTCAATACAAAGTGTGGCCCCCTCAACTAGTCACCAACGCTTTGCATCAGTTTGGCATACTTGATGTCAAATCGTCGAGATCTTCTTGTGGGATTTCTTCCCAAGCTTGTCGTAAGGCCTCAAACAGTTGTTGATGGTCATGATATTCGGCATCACCCCGCACAACCCTTCACTGGAGCATGTCTCATGCATGCGTAATGGAGTTTAAGTCAGGACTTTGCGCGGGCCATAGAAGAACGGTTTTTTCATGTTCATCAAGAAAATCTCTAACGTTTCTCCCCGTATGAGACCGTGCCTTGTCTTCTTGGAGGACCAAATTTCCGCCACCTTCTGCTGCAACCGAGAGGACAAAACCTTGTAAAATCTGGTCACGATACTGAATTCCCGTCATAATGTCCTCCACCAAAACCCGTGGAGTCCTTATGTCTAGCGCTATCCCGGCCCATATCATGACGGTGCCACCCCGGAGACTGTGCACCTCCTGGACATTCCTCAACTGATTGATGTTGCCAGGTCGCCTCCACACACGAACTCGTCTCGAATCCAAACGAATCCCAAACCAAGATTCATCTGTGAAGAGGACCTGACCCCATTCTTCATTCTGCCAATGTTGATATCTGCCCGCGCCCAGTCCAATCTGTTTGCGCGATTGCCTCGTGTTAGGGGCTAACATGTTAGCGGCCGTCGGGACCTCAATTGGACTTCGTGTAACCTGTTAACAACGGTTCGCCTTGAAACCATCACTCAATGCACCTGTGCCAGCCGACTTTACAGTTGTGATGCCGTTGAAGTAGTCGCTCTCCGGGCCGTCAATTGTATGTAGCGGTCTTGTGCTGGAGTAGTTGAGCGTAGTCGCCATCAATGTCTCTTCCTTACATTTCCAGTGAGTTGAAAATGCGACCAGAGCCGCGAGATCACGCTCTGGGTCCTTCTCAGAATCCTCGCTACCTCCGTCTGTCTTTGGCCAACCTACAGCATGCCAACAGCTAGTAGCATGCGTCTCCTTGATTCAGTTATCGCCTTGGCATGGTTCTCAAACACCAACTGACCTAATTTGAGGCGACGCTTGAAAAAAAAATTGGTTCTTACCTGAATTCGAAACTTTGAAAATTGTTGAAAAACTTTAAAAACTTGATTTGTTTGTCTTTCTGAATTTATTTCCGTTGTCAAGGTCATTTTCAACTATTTTTATGAAAGCGGGTCATTCCAGGAATGTTACTATTCAATTTGGAAAAAATCGCCGGGAAAATTCTCTAAAATTTTCAAAATTTAAAAAATATCCCTAGATAAATGCCATGTGTGTATATTAGCGCTGTCGAGTCGACTTTCCCAAAATATACAATTGTTATTTTTCAATTCACATCTCTCTGGGACCAATTTACGAAAGGAATGGAAGCTGAACGCAAATAGGCTGCTAGTCTGTCCAATGCTGACCCTTTTGTTACGGTTTGCTGGACTCTATTATTATAGCCTAATTGCTCACTCCCTAGCTGTTATCAGCATTTGGATCTTTTTCGCAACATTACCGAAGTCTAATTCACAGAACCTTGTAGGGCAATGATGTATCATTCCAAATATCAAAGAAACAAACCACTCATCGTTTAACTGAATAAAGAAAAATAACTACCCTTACCTCCTACATACTATTATCGGTGGCTTACGTTGTTATAAGCAAAGCAAACCAACCAACAAGTCGATTTCTCGGCTTTGAGAACAGCTATTATGAACAAAAAATGTTCGCTCAATCGAATTGTGTGGGCGCAGGTAAAAATTGGCTGGGAGTTTGGCTACGCGGCGCGTTCGGAAGGAAGTAATTCGGGAAATCAAAGGTCACTTGACAGCAAAGCAAAAATATGTCGCTTGTGGGTTTCACCGCTCATTGGAGATGAGATACATTTTTTGATCAATGATTGCTACAACAAATTCGCATCCCTCCGTATCGGGGCAGTAGAATGAATGGCGGAAAAAGCACGATATAATTTGCCATTCAATTATTGTTTGATATTTGATATTGTTGACCTAACAACGAGGTGAAGAGCATACATTACCTTAGTTAAAAAGCAAAATTACAGAGCCGCAAAGTGATATTGTTTGATATTTGATATTGTTGACCCAACAACGAGGTGAAGAGCATACATTACCGAAGTTTAAAAGAAAAAATGTATGAGCAAAATTATACAGCCGCAAAGCATTTAGTCAAGGAGGAAATTAATTGGATACGTTTCTAGTTTCTATCATACCTAACCTAACTAAATACATAATATTATCATGATGCCTGAAATTTCGGATTTGGGTTCTGTGCCGTCCCTTTCACATACACCCCACGTAGTAAACTGATGATTACAGAATTAGCATCAGCACCCCGTCCCGGTGGATTTAGAACTAATGCGTGCCAACTCGACGTTCCCGTCCTAGTAAGTAATAACTCAAGTGACTATAATTCTGTATACGCGGTGTCCCAAATTCGAGAGACATGCATTCAAAATTATTAATATACAAACAATATTCTGAATGAATGTGCACGAGTTTATCTACCTATTAAATTATGGAGCGGTAACGCATCGGATCCGGTAGTGTGTAAACTGCCGGGAATGCTATGCGATTTAAATTCGATTCCGCGACGATCTCATGTATGAATGCATATCTTGCATGTGCATAAGAATGCCGGACGTGCAAATCGGTTATAAAAGTGGAACACACACTGCACACAAAACGCAAAGTATGATCCATTCGAAGCTTTATTGGACTGAGGTTGGCTGTCGTCTTTTATTCCGACAACCGGAAGTTGGACACTCCTATGCTAGATAGTGTGACAGATAATTATATCGACAAAGAAAAAAGTGTTTCCACGGATTTCCACGTTGTGGCACACCAGGATCCCAAAAATTCAGTATGTACAAATGGTTTGGATATTTTTTTTACCACATCCTCGTCTGCAATTAGCGGTAGAAATCGAGTTAAAAGTTGACAATAGTCTCAAATCTTTGGTCTAAATCATGACACACTTACACAACGTTTTGAAGGGAGGAGCGGAAGGATACTGTTTAATACTGTATTATAGGATACTATATTCGCTGGGAACTCCGACTCGAGAATAACCAAAAGTCCACGTCTGCCTGCAGAATGGAAGAAGGAGCCATAATATTGTTATGAAGCTCCCTGGAGATCACAACGCACGAGTAAGGCACATCTGCACAACTGACGGAGCTGCCTGCTTCGAGATCATGCCGGAGTGTAGGCGAGCATTTGCTAGAGCCCCCGCGAATGAACAGGGGCTCTATTTCTAGGAAGGATGTGATCCGTTCACATGTGAAGTTGCGAGGCAACTGGGGATGTGATTGGCTGCACCACGATCGCCCGGTGATGGCTCCCCTCTAGCAATAAGGCCCCTGCATGGTATGCTGAATATACCACATGAATGAAATGCTGGAATATTCTCGAATACAACATGCGAGTATACGGAGGTGTATGCAAACTTGGGGTAGAAAATTAAACAGCAGGTAGGGAATGTTTCGACGAATCCAGCTACAATTTAGCATGAGCTAATTTGTCGTAGTCACCTATCAACCTGCCAAATTTTGGGAGAATCCAATCAGTGGCGTAGAGTTATAAGGGGTCACCTTGAGTCAACTTTTCTTCAGATGCTTCTAAATTATTTACCTTCATAGTTTCTACACCACTTGTTGGATTCTTTTAAAATTTTGCAGGTCGGTAGAGAGTTTCGACAAATCAGTCTATGCTGGAGTTAAGTTATTTTGGTCAAAACGTCACTGAGTTACAAATTTTTGAAATCCGAAAAAAGTCAACTTCGAAGGGCTGTCGTATTAGGCCGAACTTTGCAAAATGGTATAAAGGTTTTCGTCATATTTTGACGAGATCCACCCACAGTTGAATATTTCGCTATCATCGCTGAAATACCCTGTATATGGAGGGTCGAAAGATGGTCCTTCGGCCTCTTCTATTTTCGTTATTTTGGAAGAATTCAGTAAATCTTTTTCATCAGACAAAAAATCAAATTTCTTTAACCTTTGAATATGTTTTGCAATTTTGTTTAGTGAACAAGGTGAGTTATAAATCCCAAAAATCTATATTTTTTCCGAAAATGCTCGCGAAAAGTTCTACAGGTTATAGAACTGATGTAGAACAACAAATAACACAAATAGTTCCCATATGAAATTTTCTGCATGCATTTTTGAAGAAAACTGGATTTTTAGGATTTACGATTTACCCTGTAAGGTGAATATTGTAAATAAAATTACAAAACACATTCAAAGTTTCAAAAACATTGCTTTTTGGTATGTTGAGAAGAGTTTACTAAAATCTTTCAAAATGACGAAAATAGAGGTGGGGGTCGAAGAGCCACCTTTTGACCCTGCATATTAAAAAAAAGCTTGTAATTTTTTTCAACATTTTTCTGGTACTTTTCAAGCATTTCTCTATCCGCGGTTCAATTGTCTACCCCAAGTTTGCGAACAGCCTGTATAAGGCGCGGCACTGACAGAAGTGGGCAGATTTGAATTCATAGCGACAGTATGAGCAGATCAGCGAAGTTAAACAAGCGATAGCGACATCTAAGTGCGACGATTTATTTCATGGGTACTTCAGTAGTACGCAGTAATAGATAGAATATGCCGGAATAGACTAGTGGCGATGAGAACCCTCGAGGTCTTTTCAGAAGGATGTGTTGTGAAGTCAACAGCGATTAAGGGAGATATTCAACTCTATTGATTGTGAATTGTAAATTAGAAGCGAAGTGTGGAATTCCACAGCTGACGTCTTAATTATTAAAGGACCCCACGCAAATTCGTAACGATACCTTCGTCTGCTTGACAGTAAAAGTGTCGCATTGCTAAACGCGCAGAGTGCATCAGCAAACAAGAATCCAAGACCATCGCATTTAAGCTGTCAAACAAGGTGTAAAAAAACAATAGAACAAGAGATGCAAAACAACTTATGAGTCGAATGAACCGTCAGAGTGCGTACGTTTATTAAAATCTAAATTGAAAAACAATGACAGAAAGCAACTAAGTTTGCGACGCTTTATCGAATGTGAAAATTTATGCAACAACCAAGCTCACATGAGCCGCGGAAAATATGCGAACTCACGCGAATTCTGGCCGACAGGATGAAATATCACCCAAATTGTCAGAGTTCATGTCTTAGTGGCATTGTATCATGTCGAGTATCAGGCAAATGCAATGTTTTTGGCATTGACGACAAATCGTTGAATGACAATCAACGATCATAGAATTATGAATTCTCCCGTGGACCAATTGCAATAAAGCACTGGCGGCTCTATTGATATTACGTCGTTGAGCGATCTCTATCATTTGCCGATTTCAAGTCGTGATCACTGTAGCTACCCTAAGGGAGATGGCTCCCCGTCTTTTGTATTTTTATGTGTGAATTTTAGACACGTTTTAATGTCATCTGTATCAATCGTATGCCAGTTTTGTTAATCGTATTGTTAAATCATTCTCTGTTTTCTGCTTCCTTATCAGTTATAGCCTCAGAAAATCAAGTTCAAAAGAAGTGGTACATACAAGTGCGAGCGCGCTATCTTATGATGAATACTTGGCAGTAATCCAGTGGAAAGAGTTCTGTTCTGTGAACCACTGTACAAGTTGCTTTCGACTTCCGTCACCAGGCTGCAGCATTTCAGTAATATGACTGCCATTCAATGACAGAAGCAATTTTCAGGTTAAGTGAGGGCACCCCTAAAAAAACTTCACTGGGTTAAAATAGAACAGCTAACAAGGAAACGCCAATATAACTCAGATTTTCCAGAACCAACCGCAACCCTAAAATGTTGAGCATATTTGTTTAGGTACTTACGCTCCTGCCGAGAAATTGGCTGTTCCTAAACATCTTCAGGTAATAGGCTATGGCGAACGTCCCGAACGCCAGGATCGTGCAGAACAGCGCCGTGTTGGGTTGGTTGATTGGTCCGAAATTGTCGTGCATCGGAATCCTTCCGACGGACGTCGTCTGAATCGTGATATCCGTAGAGTTTTCGTCCAGATAGTCCAGACTGGACAGGTAAGACGTGTCGTTGTTACCGCCGAAATCGGTATCGTTCAGCGACGCTGGATCGGGGACGAGAGCAGTCTGCTCGTACTCGCAGTAATCCGATAAAAGTGGATGTCTGCCGTAGAGGAAAAACAGTTTCATAACACTCTCAATTATGTAAAGTAAAACGATGAGCGCCGAGAATATGTCTTCTGTGAAGCGGGTGAATAATTTGACGAACACGCTTCCCTCCAGACAAGCGACCACCAAAGCTATGACGCCCAGCCACATGCTGATGAAGACGCGCGTGGTCAGGAACTCGATGCCGTTGGTCATGCAGAACTGGTAGAGGCTCTCGTCGAAAAGCAGAAGAGGACCGGTGGTGCCGATGATGACCAGCGGCTGGCCGGAGAGCACGGCGAAGATGATGCCTGATAGACAGGTAGCGCACAGCGTTTCGGATATGCCCATGGAATTGTCAGTCTTGTCGCCCAGCAGACCCCCGAAGGCGATGGCGCCGGAAAGGGCGGCGAAGTACATGAAAATCGCGGCCGCTATGCACTGGGCATTGAACGCGTCCGTGATGTCGCTCTTGTAGTACGGGTAGCGGCGTTTCAGATCGTTGATCAGGCCGCCCCACGGCCGTCTGGTTCGTTCGAGAGGATTGGGAAACGGCGGTTTTTTGCCATCTCCACCGCCGTCAGCTGTCAGTAAAGTTTTCGTGATACCTGTTGAGAAGTTAGATATATTGAATTTAGAATGAGAAAAAGAATATCGTTTTTATTTCGATTTAGCGCTAGATAGATGTGTGACGAATGAGCAATCAAAAGGTGCTCGCCGGTTTGAGAGGTGCGTTTTATTGCCACTCTACCAAGTGGGGAAAGCTCTGCGAAAAGTTGGGAAGATGCAATAAAACATCGCGGGTAAGTAGCGTAGCACGACACATCTTTCAAGGTCTGATGGATTGATTGGAAGTCGGTTTAATCGAGTCTCTCCTATTTCCTTGTGAGTGTCATTTCGCATTTCCGGAAAGGAGTTGTAACAGAAATGGAGCCTCGTTTCTAATATGCGGGGTGCAGAGTGACTGCTAACTGGTATTTGGAATAAAATTTCGGTATAAAGAATTTGGTAAAAGATCGTGAGATCGTGCACCGACGCGACGTAAGTTCTGCATCATGTAAAAATGATGCAGAACTTTATTAACAACGTACCGACTTTTCACCTGCAATTCAACAAGCTGATGAAAATACACTTGTATAGATAGTCAGCCAACAATTTTACTTATCGCCACTACCACCAGCGTGTTATTATATTAAAACTAGCGTAAAGGGAATCGTTTTTGGATGACATAGCTCGTTAGAACAGGCCTTTTGCTCCTATAACTATAAAACTCTAGAGCCGAGACACGGTTTACGATCGGATTAAGGTGAAAATGGGATGTGACGGCAAGGATATTCTTCCTCTTTCGCGTTTCCCTTTTCGTTACCAGGAGCAAGATCGTCTGTATCAAGTCTCGGCAAATATGACAAATATGTGTATGTATCAGGAATTACAATAAAATACAAACAGGAATTGTAGAGGATCAAGGAAAATTTTCCAGGTGGGGGGGGGGATGGCGAATACCAAATTTTCTCTCGCCGACGACGCAGAAGTGGTTGGAGCATTTAAAGGCCGCTGATGGGATACATTTGCCGAATGCCATTTTGATATTATTTTTCAACTACTCCAGCTACACCTGGCGCTATCTAGAGGAACTGTCCGTATTTGCCCCCATTATTACTTCAAGCTTGTGCTGAACTCTGTCACAGAAAAGTTAAGCTCCTGGCCTGGCATATATACATACAATGAATATAAAATGTAATAACGTACGCAGCGTGGGGTTCGCAAAATATAATTACGTACCTACAAGAGATTCACACTTGTTCGTGTGATTCAATCTTGGGGCGATGCTTTCTGTGGAAAAATTGCAATGTATTTCCATTTGTTTCAAGCTATGACAGGCCCGTAGCTAGGATACTTTTATAGAGGGGGCAAGAGCAATTTTCAGGGGGGCATACATATATTCTCATAGGTGGCCAAGCAAACATTGAGTCGCAGGGGATGGTCGCAGGCGAAAATTTTTGTTAAAAAGAAAAAAAAAAGAAAAACTTGAACTTTATGATGAAAAAATTTAAAAAAAATTCAAATCAATCCGGATTGCAATAGCTCATTTTTACAGCCACTGAACTTTCCCAAAAAAAAAGATGAAATAGACTTTTCCGTTCTATTTCGCTCAAATGCCAAGAAGACCAAATAGGCCAGCGCTGATGACCGTATAATATACACACCCAAATGGTCTAGGCATCACCCCGAAATTTTGTTTTGGTTAAAATGACAATTTCTCAAGACAACATTGCCTAAATGTGAAAATTTTCAAGGTGCCCGATAGAGTAATCTTTTCACTACCAGTTAGCACCTTAGATCACCCGACTGTTGACTGTTTTTGTGATTTATGAACTGAAAATTAAGCTGTAAAAGAGCATCCATGATAAGACAAATTGGTTGCTATGGCAATTGTAATGCATCGGATACTTGCCACTGATGCATTTTGAACCACCCTGGGTTATTCATGTAATGCAATGTCGCGCATGGTTAATTTGTCATAGTCTCAAAAGAGGTGCAGGTCCCTCACCACTTCTGAGGGCCGATGGGATCAAATTGTTTCATGATACATTATTACGCTTTCCAAAAATGTTACGTCCTCGAAAATTCTGCGACGTTTCTCAAAACGGGACCTTGCTGAAGTCGGGGATTTCTGCGCTCCTTCCATTGTCACCCTGTATATCGTACATAGGGTTAACAATCGGGTGAATCAAGGTAGTAGATTGTAGTTGAAGGATTACTCTTTCGAGCATTATAAAAAAATTTGAAATCGGCTGATGTTTTCTCTAGAAATTGTCATTGTAACCGAGACAAATGTCGGGGTGATCCCTAGACCATTTGGGTGTGTATATTCAGATTTCGTACTTTGTCATCATGATAGGTACATACGTTTACGGTAGATGATAGGACGTATGTCCGGTACACAGTTGATTTTGACACATTTTTTTGTAACTTTTGTGGATTGTTGATTTTTTATTTAAGTTTTTTCTTCTCAAAATTAAATTTAAAATGGAAGTTTTCTTTCATCTAGAACTCTAGGGGGGGCAAACGACTATTCTAGGGGGGGCTTAGCCCCCCCATGCCTCCCCGTAGCTACGGGCCTGAGCTATGATATACGGCAATTATTCGCGTAGGCGAAAAAGAAAAACATATCAAATAAACAGTTACAACTGTTTCCCTGTGTTGACTTCTCCTGTTGAGCTCTCTCATCAAATCGACAACCTAAGCAGGTAAAATTTTCTACTAAGTCTTTCAGTGATACAGGATGTCTCGAAAATCGCACCCAGGTTTACAGCAGTGTTTTAGAAGTGCCAGGAAAAGACGAGAGAAAAAAAGGTCGGTTTTGTACCCAGTAAAATTGAAATACATGTACAGAATACATGTTATTTTTTCAGTCTGCTTCTTTTGCGAAAATAAGAGCGATCGTGGCCGAGTGGTATAGGTGATGGCAAGCTGACCCACTCGCGCTGCGCTGTGCGGGTTCGAATCCCGCCACATCCATGGATATTTTGTTCTGTCCCCGAGGTTGCAAGGTAGAGCAGCTAATAGCTGAATGTCGCCTCGTTAGATAAGTCAATTTAAAAAAAAGTGGAAAAAATTCCACAAAAGTAATGCTACAATCTTAAGAACTTGAATATCTATGTCGTTATGCGATTGAGAATTGAGTTTGTATCTGTATTTTGCGGATAACTGTGAAAAACTGTGAAACTGTATAACTGGTTTGCCTAACCTCTGAATCGTCTTGGAGGACCGCAAAATGGATATTATCTCGTTTTGCAAGATCATTATACCTACTTTCCTTTCCAGTTGGTGGCACTTTTGAAGTATTTCCCTTGACCGACTCTAGACTGTGGGAGCAAGACTTTTGAAATACTGTACTTTCTATTTGGATGCTTTACGACACTCGCCAAGACCCGTGTCAGCAAACTGCATTCTCGTGAGCAATAGCAATCGGTTCACGCTTGTTGAATGATATGCTATTACAGTCCTATACCTCACAGTCAGTGAGTTACTAGCCAATGCCACGTCTCTTCAGTAATAACTGAATAATCAGTGATTGGGCTTCAATAACAAAAACTCGAAAATGAAAAATCATGGAAAGCCAACGCTTACGCCGGCGCTAATCGAGCGGGAGTTCTATTCTCGTGGATAACAGCATTCATTATACGATCGTTGAACAACATCAATTTCACCCTACTAAAAATTCGACATTTTGATCAACAGGAGCCAGAAAAGCCACAGTTAGGATTGATCACTCAAAATTGCCCATGAGCTGTGCAGCAACAGCGTGAAATAATCTAGTCAGTTATGCGCTCCTCGTCTGTTCTCCGTAAAACCGCACCTGTTAGTTATTAACCTGTAGATTCGTTGTTGGAACCGTTTTTGAAAATCGATTCATGTCGTCTACATTTACCGCCATTCAACATAAGTCTTCGCCAGTAAACAGTGTCGCGCTACCCCAGCGCCTGAATCGTTTTCCGTTTCAATTTAATCCGAAGCGGAAAGGTAAATCAGTTAGCCGCGGTCGTAAAAATCAAACAATATTGCCGTCCTCCACGTGAAATATAGGAGACGGTTAGGGACAAGTTCCGTTCTTACGGTGTTTGCGAGAAGCTGTGTATGTGTGTGTGTGGAAAGTGGAAACACACACAAGTTTAAGTTCATTACTTGTCGGTCGGTTCGGCTTCGAATAGTTGATTAAGTCAACAGAATTTGCACATCGATCGGCCGTGCACTCGCTTCATATGAACTATGCATTCAAGTGCAGTACAAGTCTGCTCCAAACTTCCACCCGACTCAACCCGGTTCGGCGCTGCTAAATTTAGAAGTTTTCAAACTCGATTTACCTTGTGCTTCTTCGGCGGACTTGAGTGCGTTCTCCTTCCGCCTCCGGATCGCTTCGCTCTTGGCCTTGATTTCCTCGATGGGGAGCAGAGCCTGCCGCTCCCAGTCGCCCGGAGGCAGCACTATGCTGTCGTCTAGAAATTCGTTGATTGCCGACAACAAAGCTTTGCGATTGTCGGCGCCGTAGGCGATATTGTGGAACTGTTGGTTGGCCATCAGCGTCGAGATGGACCGGCCGACCTCGTGATAGTCCAGGTTGGCGCGTTTCGGTCCCAGGAGGAGGAAAATGAACCGCACCGGGATGTTGACTTCGGTCAGCGACGGAATGACGATGCCCTCTGCCAACCTAATGAAAGCTATGGCCGGCTGTTCCAGGAAATCCACCTCTCCGACCAGGATGCTGGAGCACTGGGCTCCGGCCGGGATGCGTCTGAGGATGGCGTCATTTCTGGCCTTCCGTACGTCTTCGCTGCTGGCCGAGTAAACTTCCTCTTTGACGTCGATTACTGTCTGATTGTTATCGGGACTGACCAGACGGCCGTCGATTTGTCCGCCGCCATTCTTCACGTTTGTATCCGCAGGAAAACTTATCTTCCTTTTCTCCACGTCATGAAGATTCTAAATACAGAACAGCTGGATTAAATTTGGCATGAGTTTGGTAGCCTTGCGATTCACGAGTACAATCAGGTAGACTAAGTACGAGTGATAAAAATGAGTCTTCCAAAAAAAAAAGCAGATATAGGCCCGTATTCATAGTCGCATCTTATAAATATAAGGTGGTCTTAAGACCATGTTTATTTAGACACAGGCTTGGACCAAGATGGTTTGATACACACAGTTATCATCTTGTGAATATTTTATAACATAATCGAATAACCCTACATCTTCTTGAGGTTGTGTTTCTGAGAAATCAGCATATCAAAATTGAACAAGGTCGTCTTAAGACATAAGATCTGACAATGAATACGGGCCATAGAGAACCCCGCCAACATTGGTGAGCGGTAGTACGCAAAAATGTACCCTTCAACTAACAAAATGACTCGATAAAGAGAGATTAATTGGTGATTATGGAGATTTTACGAGAGTTGCAACAAGTCGGATGTATACGAACGCCCAATTGAACTTTGTTAACTCTACTCAGCTTTAATTTTGGAAAATTCATTGCGTGTTATGTATGTAGATTGAAAGAACAACGAATTAAAACAAATTATAACACGAATACTAGGTACTGAATAGTTATGACAAATTAATGACGAAAAGGCAGATGCGTCCCATTGCCTACAGACTACTAACTAACATGAAAGTAACGTAAACATGTATGGCAATAATGACAAGCTATATTAGTAATCACTATTTTAATGGAAAACAAACATAACACGAATGAGTAAGTAAAGCGCTACAATCATAAAATTTTGCCTTTAGGGCACAGCCACGCAGAAGTTGAACGACAAACAAAACGGAAAAAGATAAACGATGAAAAGTGCTGTAGGTTTTTCGGATTATGCAAACCTTATCCATTATTTTTAACTTCTGGCTCCAATACCTCCAATACTTATAGCTTGTAGATAAGTGAAAACTATCCTCCATAATCAAACTTACAAAACATTTTGTAACAAATTTTCGAGAAAAAATCATTCTATGAAATAAGTTTCTTTTTTAAATGATAGAAATGCAAACGTGTCCAATCAGAAGAATATATTTTTGTTCACGCAGTTTCAACACAGAAAGACGTAAGTCTAAGTTAAGGTGGTCGATAAGGTATCAAAGAGTTGCTATAAATAACTTCCTCATGTTAATTATTGCCCTACTAAGTTTAGTACACAAGAGAATATTTGAAGTTTTGAGCGGTTAGTTTATTAAACCTGTCTAATCTTGCACAAAATCAGAGTCGCAAAGTTGGCGATTTACATACTGAATATGGTAATAAATTTCATACTTGTCACTTTGATGAACTAATTACGTCAACTTCGTCAATTTACGTTCTCATTAAGTTTTCAGTAACAATTTAGAATTCTATCGACAGCTTCTTGATTAAATTTAGAATCTGTTGCGTTAACGAAAAAAAAAAGCGGGATTTCAATTCAAATCGATCAGAAACACACACACTAAAATTGTCTAAGGAATATTCTTATCTCTTATCTTCCGAATAATTCGATGAGAGGTAAAGAAAATGCGAAAATAAACTGGGCAAAAATTGAAGTGGACCACCCCAAAATTCTGCCTCGTTTAAAATGAGGGTATCTGAAGAAACAATTGCCCGATTTTGAAAATTTCGGCCATGAGAATTTGTGATGCTCGACAGAGTAGTTTTGTGACTACAATACACCATCTTAGATCACTTGATTGTCGACCTTATATACAATATACAGGTGGCAATTGGAGTGCAAAAATGACCTAACTTCAGCAAGGTGCCATTTCAAGAAAACAAGTCGCAGAATTTTTTTCGTCATATTTTCGAAAAGAGTACATCAATATCTCGGAACATGTTTGGACTTTCGATAGTATTTTGTTTTTTCAAAAAGTTATTGATTTTTTGCGATTTTTTGATTTTTTGGTATAGACTCTGCCAGAGCTGTTGCTCATGAAATTTGACAGGAACGTACATAATAGCTGTATCAAATGTACCATGAAACAATTTGATCCCACCGGCCCTCAGAAGTGGTGAGAGCCTAGACCTCTTGTGGGACCATGGCAAATCAAGCATGGTGTGACATTGTAAGATCTCACTTACTCCATCACATGTAAGATGGACCAGAATGGTTTAAAATGCATCATATCAAGATTCCCATAGTCACCAGTTTGTACCATCATGGGTGCCTATTTTACTGCTCAATTCTCACTCCATAAATAACAAAACAAACAATAACTTTGTGAAAAACAAATTACGATCAAAAGTGAAAGACCGTTTCGAGATATTGATATATGCATTCCAAAAATGTGACCTACAAGATTCTGCGACTTATTTTCTTAAAACGGGATCTTGCTAAAGTCAGGTCTCTTTTGCACTTCTTTCACTGTCACCCTGTATATACTACATAAGGTCAATAATAGACAGGTGATTGAAGATGGTATCTCGTAGTCAAAAGATTGCTCTATCGAACACCACAAAAAAATTCAGAATCGGTCAGTTTTTTTTTTGAGATATCCCCATTTTTACCGAGGCAAAATTTCGGGGTGGTCCATTTCAATTTTGGCCCAGTTAAGTTCTTGAAAAAAAAACCTGGCCGAATGGATTTTGCAAGGTTTGACAAAGGGAACGTATCAATATCCTTGGAATTAATTATTCCTTTTCAGGGTGCGTACTGAACCATAAGGCAAATTTTAGCGAAAACCAAATAACACTGACCAGATCACAACAACTAATAATACAACGAAACAGCTATGCATGCAACAAACAAAAATATGGGTGTATTTTAGAACTAAACTACAGCTTTTTATAAAAGTTTTGCTTGCACAACATCACAATAAGCTGATGGGCTCCACAGAGGAGCGTGTTTGGATGTTATTGTCTATTATTCGATGTGTGTCGGTATAAGGTTAAAACTCACGCGAACAACATTAGAGTGTGGCAAAAACCAACAAAAAAAAAGAAAAGGTGAAAAAACAATATAAAATTTCAATCACATTGGAAAAGTTGGACAGGAGAGACACACGTCTGGGCATTACGTGTGCAAGAGAACCGCGAGGCAGAGCATGAGGAGCACACAGTTGTCCCTGTGCCGAACACACGGAGCAACGGGCCATCATCAAGGCGTCGTAGTTGACGCCGTCTTCCAGCCACAGGGACTGTAACATCACAGAAGAAAATTTCTTACCGGGAGATATGAAGATTTTCAAATCGTTTATTCGCTGTTTATTGTAGGACAAAATTTTAACGGGAAGGACAAGTGATCCAGACGGAGCTCGTCTCCGGAAAGTGGGACACTAATTAGAAAAAGTCGAGATTGAATGTATGGCGGTCGACATCTTGGAAGAGGAGGAAAGTGAAATCGGAATGATTAGATGAAAATGGTAGTAATGGAAATGTGAGACAATAAGAACATCAGTTGGGACTCGGTGATCTCGTTTATTTCCCGGTCTATGTGCATGTGACAGCAATTAAAATTCAAATCAAGGAACAACGATGGAGTGGAAGAGAAAGGATAGTATTCCGTTCCTAAATTCGAATTGATTGACTAATAGAAATTTTCATGAGATACTGCGATGGGAACATAAACTGGAATTAATTTTGTTCAACATTGAAGTTCTGGAAAACGAACAAAGGCATGCTATCTCGACATTGTAAAGTGTTGTAAAGCCAGAAGCTGCAGGCTCCATATTCAAATTTCTATTATATTAATATAGTATACATTCGGCTTATGATGAAATTGGGTATCGTGAGCTCCAGGAGAATCTTGTTTTCACAGTAGGTACAGGGTGTCTCCCAGTAAAGTTGACCCCTCCATTATTTGTATTATTCTCAACAAATTTTCCGCTGGCGAAAACTTTTCTAGATTATTTGTCTTATATTTTTGAGTCTAAAGTCGATTTTCTTGCATAGCAATAATATACCGGGATTTAAAAATTGAAAATTTCTTTAAATGGAACATCTATACAAAGTGAATCAGTTTTAACCGATCAAACTTTGGGATAAGATTATCCTCATTCTCCTAATTCAGAAAAATATAACATACGTGCCTCTCATTCGTTTCCTAAAGAAGATACAGGGTGTCAGAGTTCACTATTTTTGATTTTTGAAATTTGTAACTTCTTAGAGCTAAGCTTAGATTCAGCATGGGCCGGTTTGTCCAGTGCCCATTTTAAGGTCCTCGAGAGTGCCATCAAGAACTCGCTTCTGGGAGAAAAAATGTGCGGAATAGGTGCTGGGCATGTACCCCATAACGTTCAGCTTTGCGGAGAAGACGTGAATCTATTTTAAAAAACCACATAATATGGAAGCATTGTGAACTATTCCTGGTTTTTAAAAGAAGTACCCACACTGTGGAAGGCTGGAAACGATGGGAAGCTGAACCCTCCTAATTTTTGTGGGGATGGGATGATTCATCGGCGTTAATACTTGATTTCACTGCTCAGAACATCGTACTGGAACAAGAAATTTGCGGAACTTGTGAAAGGTGAACTACATCCACTCCATATTTGCAATTTGCAAAGTTGATTTCGGTAAATTTTTCATTTTTGACAGCAACAGTCAACACACCATCACACCAACATAACCTATCTTTCGAAGCCAGACGCTCAGGCGCACACTAGGCAGTTGGACGTGAAGTCTACAATGCCAAACTGTGAAATTTGCCCAGCCTACTAGAATCACGGTACAAGTGAACCTACTATACCTACTTGTACAATTTCGAAAGAATCCAGTCAGCAGCGTAGGAGTTATAGGGGTCATTGAAAGCAGCTGAAAAACCTTTCAAATTTATGTTCTCTCCAGAACTGCTACGTCTCTGATTGCATTCTTTTGAAATTTGGCAGGTAGATAGATAATTCCGACAAACCAGCCTGTGCTGAGGCTGAGCTATTCTGGTTGAATAGTTCGCAAGTTACAAATTTTTCAAAATCGAAAAAAGTGAACTTTGACACCCTGTATCTTTCTCAGAAAGCAAGTGAGAGGCACGTATATTATATTTTTCTGAATCAGGAGGATGAAGACAATCTCATCCCAAAGTTTGATCGGTTTAAACTGATTCACCCTCTATAATCCTACACGGATTGAAAGATCTTTTTCAACTGAATTCCAAAATATACAACACTCATGTTCTAGCTTCACCGATAACAAACATGCGAGATGCTTCAGTAGAAAAAACCGCCGTTTGTTTTCTCTTGTGGGAAAAACCAATCCACATCAATTTTTGTCTTTTCTAGTTACATTTTGGAGTCAAAATTGACATAAAATGTACACAAATATTGATGTGTATTAGTTTTTTCCACAAAAGAAAATATAAATAGCGGTTATTACAATTGAAGCACCTTGCATGTTTGTTAACTGTGGAGTAAAAACATTAGTGTGTGGTATATTTTTGAATATACAGAAAAAAAGTCTAGTTAAAGATAGATATTTGAATCTATGCAGATTTCAATTTTTTTTTTCTGAAATCTCTGTATATTACTGGCATGTTCAAAGTTCAACTCAGGATTATAAAAAATTGAGAAAAATGAATCAAGAAAAACTTTAGCCCGACGAAAATTTGTTGAGAAGAGGGGAAAAATAATGGATGGAAGGGGGGCAATTTTAATTGGGAAACACTGTTCAGACCCAGTGGTTTTAAAACTATTCGCAAAACAGCACTAGGTAGTGCTTCAAGGTTAACCTCCACCAAATTGCGGTTTACATTACATAGGTAACTACATTAGCAAGTAAGCTATAAGCAAGAAACACAATTAAAAAATCCGCATTCTTCTTCAACATGGCTCAAAGCACCCAACACCAAATGTCCTGTGAGCGGAAAATGCAAAGATTATAAATTAGGAACTAAGAGTAAAAGTCTGTGAAAATTCTATAGGTACATAACACAATCATGTTTGTAATTGTAATAGATCTAGTTGTAGACTAACTGACATTTTACAAAATAATCGGAAAGACAATTCGACTAACTCTTGAGCGCATCAAGCAATGGACCGTCAATTGTAGCTAGTCATGTTTTTTTAATGATAAGTGGTAAAAAAAACTCCCGTCATTCAAGCAGGTACAGTGTATTTTAAAGTCGTTGAGTTTATTTGCCCGTTAATACATCTTCTTCAACATATGTTACGTATAGTATAAAGTAAGTAACGTGACCAGTTCAAGAAGGAGAGCGCTACATCTCCGAAATATTGAGAAAAGCGTATAAAATTCGACTTCAAATAAATGGGTTTATTTCGCGGTGCTGTTGTATACACAGTTTGTTCATTATCAAAGATTTATGAGGGCGCCTAACGCAACCCAAAAGATTTACATTGTTCACTTAATGGTTAGAAAGAAGCGCCATAACTTTGATTCTCGTAGGTTTTGAAAACATTTTTTTTAATATTGCATAAGCAATAAATATATATTATTTATATTTATGTACTTTTTTTGATAGAGTAAATATATAACTATGTAAGACTAAGGAATACGTAAGATATAGTAAATTTCTTCGTAAGATTTTTGAGAAGGCGGAACTTATATACTGAAGTGTTATGTTCAACAATAGTGAAAGTTCAAACCGATTTATTTGAGGTCGAGTGATCTCCGCTAATCCAACGATGTCGAGAGAATCTGAAACGCGCGGTTAAAGTACCATCTACGAAAATTTAACGGACATACAAAAGGAATTCCTCATGGCAAATTCCCTTTGTGACTTCGTTACACAAAATATACCCACAATATCTGAAAGCGATTTCGTGAAGAGGTAACAGAGTTTCAGATCGACAATTTCCTTCTGATGTTGTTCAGACACCAAGTCGACAATAGAGTTTTATCAAGTTTTACATTTGAATCCGACTTTAGTTGAAAGGGAATGAGAGGGACACTCCAGAGACACGACACGTTGCTTAGCAGACGCGAGTATCTTCAAACTAAATTACGGAATACGGAATTAAATCAGTTAGTGAAGAGTAGTACCAAGAATTTAGATGCTACTTCGAAATCTGCTTGACATTTAGAGAACGCTGAAGTTAAACATAAATACGTGAAATGAGTTTAATTAATTATTTAACTGAATTTCAAATCGCACTTGGGAGTTTATAACGCGAAGGCGGAACGAAAGCGCTGATATTAAAACGATGAGGGATCCTTTACCATATTTCCCTTGTAATTAGGAAGCGAAAGGTTTTGCTTTTTATAAAATAATTTTGTTTGTATTTCAGAACAATTCAACTTTGTTGAGCTCTCCAAGAATAGAAATATCAGGATCAGGATTTTCAGAACAAGCATTTATCATGCACTTGCATTTTTGACTTTTTTTTTAAATTACGTTCAGAGCAGTTCTGAGCTCTTCCGAGAGCAAGCCCATTCGCTTCCATTTTATTTACTTTTGACGTTCCGAAAGAAAATACATATTCCGTGATTATTCATACTTAAGAAACATATGTATATGGCGCAACATTAAAAGTATTCAGCCGCTAATATTAATCACATAAAATTCCAACAAACTCACCTGTAATGAAGTGTAACTGTGTTTCTTTGTAAACCTAAAACCCCTATCGTGATGCTCGTTGACATGCCGATGTCTGAGCAGCAGGGACCGCAACACTTTGCCCTTGTCGTCCTCCCTTATTAGGTCTTCCTTGAACAGTTCCTCGGTAACGCGATAGGCGATTGCGGGCAGGTCGCGCTCTTCCAGATCCAAGATGACGAGCCCGTCTTCCAGACACTTCCTTAGGTTCAACAAGGAATGAAAGCTCAGCGATGCAACATGTGGTTTGCCCCAGCGGTCGACGCCTTCCTCCACGTCCTCTTCATACTTTATCCAGCGGGCGGTCTCCTTCCATTCCCGTTCCTCGGTCGTGGTGGACAGTTCGTCCAACTCGACGAATATCTAAACGAAACGAATGGGAGTGATTAGGCTTTTTTGTCTCGTCGGTTCCCCGCTAGACTTCTTACAGCATGAGGACTGTGATCGTACATTTTCTTGATCGAGGGATGCAGTTCGCCTCCCTCTTTGCGTCCGATGTGCACCATCGAGGCATTGCTGGGCCTGGAAGCGCGGTGACGTCTGAGGCCGCGAGGATCGTCCGACCGGTGGCTGTCCAGCTGGTCTCTGTCGGCGTCGACGAGCGGCAAGTCCTCGGGTTGGGTTGAGATCCTGCGTTGTCTGTTGAAGCCATCACCACCGCCTCTGTCGTGGTGGTGATGATGTCTTCGTTGCGAGGGATCATCTGGCAAGGAGTACTTGCGAAATTTCGAGTGATGACCATGATGATGACGACTGGAATAAAAAAATAAATTGGGTGTTGTGGAGCATCGAAGAGGCGGAAATTATACGGCGGAAGCTTTCCGCTCTTAAAGCGATAATTTCGCAAGAAGATATCCCATAATAATTAAACTTCGCGTAAAACCTCAATTAGACGCGGGCAGCCGTCTTTCTAGCTCGCTAAGTAACTAGAAGATCAAATTTAATTACTCGCCTCGTATTGTAGGCTCTTGAGAGTAAAAGCCGTTGCGATAGAAATATTTTTTTGCAAATCAACGTCTACTCCATGTGCTTGTCCAGTTCTTAATCGATATCCTTCATTTCAGCCCCCAGAAACAAAGAAAATCCACATTATTCAGTAGAAAGCCGTAGGTTTTACAACCCGTCGCGTCGGTTTCAATTTTAATTAGGAAACTCTTCAACTTACATTTTTTAATTAAAAATCGCACATTGAAAACGGATGGTTTGATTTTGTTCTTTTTAAAATCAAAATAAAAAGAGTTGGAAGGCCTTCAAAATGATGTCTCACTCGATCTTTCTATTCCCGTTTAATTTTTTTCAAGGGTTGTACTCTACCTAGGGAATCTTGAAAACGGATGGTTCGATTTGATTACTATTTGCACTGAAATGAAGAGATTTGAGAGGCTTTCAAAATGATGATTACTTAACCCCTATTATTTGAAATTTTTGAAAGGGTAGTCATCCTGCCTAGGGGAATGAAGCAAGAACATTTAAAATTATGCTGATTGTGTGTGCCCCTCAAATTTAAAATGGACCTGTCTGTCTTTTGGAAGGGAAAGAAGCTTAGAAGAGAAATCGGGGGTGAGGCGTTTTGTAATGAAAGCCTTTATGTTGAGGTAGTGTAGAAGAAGGTGAGAAGAAGATAGGACTGCCAAGCATCTGCACTGCTATTGTTGAATGATAACATAGTACCAAAGAAAAGATCCATCCATTTAGTTGAGTTTTGGCCAAGTTTAGATTAGGATCCTCGCGCCTCCAAACATGAGGTGCTTTCCTTTTACAACCTGAACTAAGTAGTATTCTGACCTGAGTTGTTAGTGGTCTCTCTTTTCGCGCATGTGATTTCTCGCTCTTTCTCTCTCCAACTTAGATCAGATCAGTGAGTTTTGTGGTAAAAGGAAAGCGATTGGATTGTCCCGTTATTTTTACTTCTCATCGAATTCTTCGAAAAACTTGAGGTAAAGTACCTAATCGCAAAAAAAAAATTTATTCGTTTTTCGGACTCCCCGTATGCTAAAACGTCGAGATCTGTCGAACTTTTTTTTACGTGTCGGTCGGTCTGTATGTATGTATGTAAACTGCAGTGCAAACTTTGACATGCGGTGAGACCCACGAAATATTCATTTCAGGTGGAGACACGCTGGGAATGGAAGTTGGAGAAAAGATTAAATCAATTTTTGGAAAAAAATTCGAAATCGGACCACGCCAACGGTTTCCGAGTTTTCCTCTCTGGAAAAACAGCAAATTTTCCAACTTTTGATCTCGTGAACATATTTTCACCATTTTTTTTTAATAAGAGGTAACTGGTTCTTGAACATTTTCCAATAATTTTTTCTCCAATTCCCCGGGCATTTCCCGGTTGAAAATGTAAAACCGGCCTAGGTTTTCGAGACCGGACTTAAATGATGGAGCTTAAAGTGAAGCCTTAATTGACGATTTTCACAATAAGATGATCTGGGCAAAAATTTCAGGTTTTTCTCGGAAAATTCAAATTTTTGAAAGCATAATTTTCAATTCTCCGGGAATTATTTTCGATTTTTCTCTCTAATGCCAACTTCCCACCCGAAGGGACGTTTCGAAGAAAATTTTCCATAGGTTCCTGGATACTAGTCTTCAAAGACGTTGTATGAAGGATGCTACGATGAGAAGTCCCGCGGGAGATATAACGACGATTGTTTTATACGGTTCTTTTGTTCTGAAAACCCTCTCGAAACCGTTTCCAAGAAAATGGCCAATCCAATCGCAGAGAAATTTTGACATGGGAAGAATAATGAGCCATTGTCTGCCAGTAAGGATTTGTAACCAAAGCGCCTCTAGTTCAAAAATTATAAATTATAAACCACCGATATTGCAAGGAAGTTTTGAGGCTCGAGGATCCCAGTCTTGACCAAAATTGGCACCATGTCGTTTTTATGGTCGAGTTTTGTTGATAGGCTCAGCTGGCTCGATGATTGACGGATGAGGGTGTATGGGCACGATGAAACTTTATATTCCTACTTCTGTTTATATTTAAAATATCCACAATATAGAACATTCATTTCTTGATATCATTATGTATTATGATTTATACAAAAAAAAGCACCTACAAAAGATAAGGATCAAAAACTGCATATCTACTACTGCACTATTATTTCAATGTCATCAAGGGGGAAAACCTACTTTTCTTCAACAAGTCCACATGCCAATGAATAATTCATGATCAATTTCACTTCAATTTCAAGAGAATTGTTTAATTAATCAGCTCAATCGATTAAAACCACCAAAGGTGAGTATGAAACACATCAATATGTAATACGTCTACGCAAACATGTGGAAACGAACATGAGAATTATAGTTCTTATCGTATTCAACACGCCCGGCGCCCGTTTTCAACTTTAATAAATAAATGGAAAATGTCTAAAGTGCACATTCAAATAAGAGTTTTCTAAATGCATTTTCGAATACTTCTTCTAGGTTCTACTTGACTTTTTAGCAACTCGTGGTGTCTTTTGTCCATATCAAAACAAAACTTGAGCTTTAGGATGTTCACTGGTAGTAGTCCGACGGGGTAAAATAATCCATCACGCAAGATGAGCTATTGTTTGTGTACATTGTTGCTTCATACGTGTATTTAATTCAATTTACCCTGTGCTGTTTGTTGGTTTTATTATATATATCCTTTTTCTTCATCAGAAATTATTACATTTTCCTTATTAATGGTGTGGTATTATGTAACACAATACAACATCCAGAAAGTTGGAGAGAGAGAGCCAAGGGAGCAACTTGGAATTGCGTTTGGTATAATTATTCTTGCTGGTCCAACTCCAACGAGAACAAGAAGTTGATTAATTGTGGTTGAAAAAAGTTCACAAGAACAAATATAGGTTACGGCTGAATTAAAAAAAAATCTTTTCCATCAAGATTCAAGGTCTTGTCTTAGCGAAAATTTCGCTAATAACTTTGTCAAGTGCAAATTTCTCTAAAATTAGTTTTTTAGTTGCGTAAGGATATTTAAAACGAGCCGGTTATTAATGAAACATAACAAGTAGGTAAAAATATAAAATTGAAAATTAAACTTGTTAGATAGAGTACGTGTAAGTAGATTTGCCAAAAAACCGTCACACATGGCTTGGTAAGGTATTATGCTTTAATGAGACAAATTGATTCTCAAGCATTATTCATTTCTTTACCTACCGCGTTCTCACGAAAGCTGTATGTTCATGTACCACTGGCATTTCAGCTACTACATTGGCACGACATGTTGAATAGGTAATAACTTCACAACAACTTCAATATTATCGAAATTTGACGGAGGTACGGACCATTGTCCGAGTTTCAGACAATGAGAACTAAACTATACTAGATCTTGTCTCTAATCATTTTGGCAGGCACTTTAAAAGTCATATCCATACGAGCCAATAATTAAAAATAACTGAGTAAGGTATTCGTCTTGAATAATTTAGGTAGATTTCCGTGCCATTCCTGTCTGGGCTGTTTCGCGTGTAACAATTCCCAAGGGAACTTTATTTCGGTCGGGTGGAGATCGGAGAGGGAAAGAATCAGAAAGAAGTCCGTAAGGCAAAAATTTGTGTGCACTGTGGCGGCAGGTGGATTATGAAAGAGCGTTTCCCAAAATAATATTACGTATATTGTAAGTGATGCGGGAGTTGCACCATGCATCTTTATTTTTGGACGCAAGTGAAATGACTTAGGTCAACAATACTTTTCCGTTGTAATCGAATATTGTTTTAGTCCGGGGGGTTAGCGTGAAGTATTTAGCATAAAGAATAATACAATAATTTAAAAAAAAAACGGACCCGTTATCTATTTCTCTGTTAGTGCATCTGTTTCTCTGCTGAATGGATTTAGCAGAACTTGAAGCACTTAGCAGATTTAGTAGTAGGTACTTTAGAATTGGCATTTTCAAAAAAGCACCCCGAGAAGTGCACCATTTCAAGTTTTCATTCAGCAGAAATTTTAATTCTTAGACTAGTTTACAAAACAGTAGCATGACTGCCTTTTTAACTCGACAAATATGGCTACATTTGGCGGCCCGACGATGGGAGTTTTGCCACTCAACTTTCGAGGGCCTGTCAACCAGTCGAATATCAATCTGGCAATATCAATATAAAATACACACACCAAATATTATGATTTGATCGCAAAATGCATACATCGTATTTTTATAGAATTTCTCCATCAACTCCTCTGTCTGATACTGTTCCATAGAAACAGGGACACCGTTCCCTCAATATTTGATGAACCAACTCACCGTCGTTTCCTCTCCTTCAGGCCGTCGTCATCGAAGGTGTCTTTGGTTTCATTATTGATGAACTGTACTTTGCGCTCAGGCGAAAGTTCCGACGGACTCCTGCTGTAGCCGCAGGGATCGGAAAGGACGCATTCCGATTCGGAACTGTTGGCCGCTGTGTCGGACTCTTCCTGGAGAGTGTTGGAGCTGGTGAGCAGGCCGGTGTCGGAATCGCCGGCACGGGACTTGATGCTTGGTATAGAGGCGTGAGAAGGAATGCTGGACGGCGGCTGGTCCGGGGTGGTTGTGGATGTGGGAGAAACGATCGGATCTCTGGGCGGTGTTCCGTAAGGAGGTGTAGAATTAGGAGTAATTTGGTGCGAAGATGAGCGACGTTTCATCGACTTTGAGCTGATTTTGATTGGCGCGTGCATGTGAGGGTAGCCGTGATTTTTCCGGTGCTCTGAAACGACAAAGTTTCGGAATTATTGTACATCGTGGAGAACTTGGAATGGAAAACTGCCAAAAAACTGCCCTAAAAGGAAAACAATAACAGTAAAGAATGTTGTTGCTAGCGAGAAATTCCAATATATTGCTGCTTATCGAAAGAGAGTGTTTGGCAATATTTTTCGCTTTTGCTCATCAAAACAAAAGCAAACAAAAATGTGTAATACTATACTACTACACCGCATCACGGAGCTGCCAGGCTAGTACCCCATAATTTTGACAAAGTCGTAATAAAAGTGTTAAATCATGTTTAAAAATTAGATATATGTGAATTGTAAAATTGTCTGTCTTCTTATGAGCGTCACGGCACCTCTTTCAAAATTAATAATGTCTGAAATTTGAAAATACGCGTGTTTCATGCATGCAGCTTGCGCGAAAAATGCGAGAAAGAATTTGCATTTTTCCTAAATCGATTTCAATTTCGGGCTAAATTGATATATGGGTTCATAAAATGCCGCTTATAATGCGACGTCGTGCAAAATCTAATGTGATTGAAGCATGGAGTTGAGGTATTAAGAAAAAAGTCAGCACGTCGAGTAATTTAATACTAATGCGGCCACAAACGGCCATAAATACAGGATGTCAACGATGTGAGGAAAATGGCGGAAAAGCTCTGTAACACGTTGTGGAAGACCCTCAAGGGAATTCCGGAAAAATGATTAATCAATCTTCGACTTTCATTATTGAAGCCCTCAAGGGTCAAAAAATGATCTTTCGAATAATAATTTTCTTAGTTTCTGACTCGTAAATGAAAAACATTGAATATATACATACACACCCAGTGGTAGATATTTCTTTTTCATAATTCTGCCGTCAACAGTAATCTGAAATCTTTTGAATTAACAAAACTAGAAGGGTTCGAAGAGTCCGTCCCTTCCCTGAGGGGTCCCTTTCAACGTACTGGAGAGCTTTTCCGCCATTTTCTGGACACCCTGCATACAAATCTTGTAAAACTTTAAAAAATTCACGTTTCATGACAATCGTTCCACTAATGGGAAATTCTAATATGGCGGCCAAATCATGAATTTTAGCTTGAAAATAAGAATGTTCATACGAGACAATAAAAAAGTTCCAAGTTCCATGACAAGTCCTCCATTAATAACAGATTTCAATATAGATATCTTGTTTTCATAATTCTGCCGTCAACAGTAATCTGAAATCTTTTGAATTAACAAAACTAGAAGGGTTCGAAGAGTCCGTCCCTTCTCTGACGGGTCCCTTTCAACGTACTGGAGAGCTTTTCCGCCATTTTCTGGACACCCTGCATACAAATCTTGTAAAACTTTAAAAAATTCACGTTTCATGACAATCGTTCCACTAATGGGAAATTCCAATATGGCGGCCAAATCATGAATTTTAGCTTGAAAATAAGAATGTTCATACGAGACAATAAAAAAGTTCCAAGTTCCATGACAAGTCCTCCATTAATAACAGATTTCAATATGGCGACCAAGATGGCGGCGGAATGATGAAATTTACCTTGAAAATAAGAACGTTCATACAAGACAAGAGTAAGTTCCCAGTTTCATGACAAGTCCTCCATTAATAACAGATTTCAATATGGCGACCAAGAGGGCGGCGGAATGATGAAATTTACCTTGAAAATAAGAACGTTCATACAAGACAAGAGTAAGTTCCCAGTTTCATGACAATATCTTCACTGATAACAGATTTCAATATGGCAGCCAAGGTGGCGGCAGGATCATGAAATTCAGCTTGAAAATAAGAATGACCATATGAGACAAGAGTAACTTCCAAGTTTAATGAAAATCGTTCCACTAATGAGAAATTTCAATATGGCGGCCAAGATGACGGCGCAACCATGGAATCCAATCCGCCCACTGGCCACTCACGAGGATCTAAGCTATCCATTGGCGAAAGTTCCAGGGCTCTAGATTCATTCCCCGAGGAGTTCATTTTCTTAGAAGTGCACAGGAATCTTTGTTTTGTGATAATAAGAATGATAACTATGTATGTATAAAAAAATAATGCCCATTGGCCACCCTTGGGGACATCAGCTATCCATCGGAAGAAGTTCCAAGGCTCTAGCTTGATTGCCTGAAGAGGAGTTCAACTTCTTAGAAGTCCATAATAAATATCTGTTTTTTGATAATAGTAGTGATAACTATGTATGGATAAAAAAATATTGCCCATTGGCCACTCTTGAGGACACCAGCTATCTATCAAAAAAAGTTCTAAGGCTCTAACTTCATTCCTCGCGGAGGAGTACAACTTCTTAATTTCTACACGGACAGACAGACGGACGGACGGACAAACCGGCCATATAAGCGTCATTTTCTTACGAAAATGCGCTAGAAACCATATTGTTACTTTGTTAAAACTGATTTATCAATGTCCATCAGTAATTTCCAGTATTATAATTTATACCCGTAACTCGGTTGAACCCAGAGTATGTTAGTGAAATTTCAAGCACCATAGGAGCACCAGAGAATTCTAGGATTGTTCCGAGTCTTCCGAGTCCTACATCTTATAGGTAGCCCCTTGTCAGTTGCGACTCAAGTGGGCTACCGAGTAATTTTTTGTTCAAAGCCCATGGCCATGGACCTTGAAAATTGAATGAAATAAAATATTGAGCTTTCTAAAGTCGATCAGAAACATTCTTGGGACCTTCCTAATATCCCGAACTCGACCAAAGCCACACTATGCAAGGTACAGAGTGTTCACGTATGAATTATATCTCCTCCCAAAATATCAATTGAATCATTTGTCCAAAATCGGATGTATTTTAATGAAGTTCAAATCGCCTGCTAAATTTTACTCAAATCGGACCACTTTCAGAGAAATTCAAAATGGCGGATCTAGGATCAAATATGGCGGCCAAGTGACAAAAACTATTGATCCACTTTCTATGGTGGACATTTACGTATTTGATTGGCGTTTGCACCACATTGATATCTCTTTTTGTTGAGACATAGTTCCATACTTTAAAACATGTTCAATATGAAAAACACAAGATGGCGGCAGAGCATCAATTGTTGAAAATTTGATCTATCTTGATGTGGTTTACATTGCCTGCAAATTTCGTTCCAATCGGATTACTTTCAGAAAAATTCAAAATGGCGGATCAAAGATCAAAGTAACAAAAAACCAAAAGTCATCCTGGACATATGTACTATTGATCAGAGTTTACACCACATCGATATCTTTTTTCCTGAGGAGTTAATCCGGGTACGAGCGGACAGACGGACAAATTGAAGCTAAAAGCGCCTTTTTCCCATTTTTTTGGGAAAGTGCGCTAAAAATAGTAGGTAAGTGAATTTTCGGGTTGTACCATGCCTTTAGTTCGAGAATTCAAAAACAGCTTCGCGTACAGGTAGGTATACGAGTGAATTTTATCACAATCAATAGTTGTTTAGAGTTTCTTACTTTATTAACACCTGAACTTCTGTCAACCTCAATGCTACAAGTGCTTTGCAGAATGAAGTCATTTCATAGAATTTTGTAAGCTTTACCTGGCGGAAGAAGTTTGGCGCTTTCGAATATAGTCGACACAAACATTTTCAGGGTGGGTGTGGAGTTCCTGGTACGAGGATGGCATGCAAGAAGAATTTCACGAAACGTAGCGATAGGTAAGTGCCACTGAATTTTGATATGCACAATGAATCACTTATGTAAACGAAATATCGTAATGCAATAAGGAACAATAAAAATAACAATGGTGGGGATATCTAAGTCAGTGTCACCATAAAGCTTCATAAAGTACCATCGAAGGTAAAATGGAGAGAGATTGCTGTTCGCAACTTCTTTCGTGTAGATATCGTTAAGCTATCTATTTAATAAACGATTTGTTGAAGAACAAAAGAACCCAGCACAAATCATTTATCAATTTCCATTTGGCATTATTTCTTTATGCCATGTATCAAGGCGTAATTCCTTCTGAACCTGATGCGTGCTTCTATTTTTACCGCAATGAGATTCAAAATTATGGAACTTCATTGATTAATGATTTGGCACTCGTTTATTTATTATATGAATGGAGAATAATAATGTAACTACCTACCTACTTCGTCCTCCGTACATCAACTCGAACAAGATAAATTTATATGTACACATTTATTGATATTAGGTATGAAACAAAAAGCTGCGAGCTAATTTGTTCTTTATGTTATTGAGGACGGAGTTGAATTGGTAAAATATGCGTTGCGAAATCAAACCCCCAATTACAGCTAGTGTACTGTAACTACACGAAATAGTTCTATTAGTAGTAACTGCCTTCCTGCAATAATATTAATCTGTTGCAAATGTTACAGTGTTAAAACCCGAATTTCGTGAAAACTAAGTTTTAGGAATAAAACTAGAAACAACCAAGGATAACTGACCGTCGGTTCCACAAAACAGATAATACGAGATTAGTTGATTTGCGATTTTTGTTTTCCAATTTGTAGCTGACTGATCAATGGAAATGCTGGTTTATCTCTCAATAATGGGAAGATGATGGGTTAAGTACAGATTTCAGGCATTTTTTGTGAGTAATCACCTAGCATTCAGCAGAAAAAAGTTCAGTTAATCTGCAATTAGCCTTGATCGCTGATCATCTTTTTTGTGGAACTGACGGTGAAACCTATAGTTTCAGCTTATAGTGAAATCCGTTAAGCCCGGAGAAGGTTAAGCCAGTGCAGTAACTCATACCTGATGCGAACACACACGAATGGGTCACGAGCCTGGTCAGACTCCTGCCGGAGCTCCTGGTCCCGTATTATCTCTTGCAAACTTATCTGGTGGCGATCCGCAGGAATTGGGGATTCGGAAAAAACCCGACCGAAAAGTCAAATGTACGATTGCGGCCAAAATAAAGTGGACGACAATGTCAACGAGTTGGCTTGCTGTCATGCGACGTTTAGGCCAGAATCCTGAAAAATCTGTCAACTGTCGTCCACTTTAAAAAGTCCGCAACGGTACCATTGCGGTCGAAATAAAGTGGACGACAGTTGACATATTTTTTGGGATTCTGGCCTAAAAGTCGCATGACAGCAAGCCAGCTCGTTGACATTGTCGTCCACTTTATAATGTCCGCAACCGCAGTGCCGGATCTAGGCTTTTCTTTAGGGGGTGCAAAATCCAATTTTCCCGCCCCCCATCCATATGCGAGAAGCGAAGGGCGGCCTGGGACCAAGAAGACCCCTAGTAGTGCCGCAGATGGAAATTGTTCAGATTTTAGAAGGACTACTTGAGCAAAATACCCCTCTTTCCACATCAATTTTTTCCAATATGAGAACATACAAATTGCTGGGTCGACTGCCTGTCACCCATCCGCGCTGGTGCGTGAATCTGTTTTGAGATGTATTATCGTTCTGAGGAATTTTGTTCGAATACTTCCACAAAAAGATGCGGAGAGCAAAATAATGCTTTCATCAATTTTTTTTATTGATATGAAATTAGACCTATTTTTGCCGCCCCTTCATTTTGCCGCCCGGTGCATATGCCCCGGTTTGCACCCCCTTAGATCCGGCGCTGCGCAACCGTACGTCTCTTGCAGAAGACGTATGTTGAAGAACGTCTACATTTTGGTGGAAATTTGATATTTCATTGCTTTTACAGAACAAGTTGGGTTTAAATGAGTTTCACTAAATAATCCTCCACAAGACAAGACTAGTTCATAGGAAAAGTCAGTAAAACCTAAAACCACTAATACCTAACAATTCAGTCCTGCGTTTTGACTAGGTAAAACGTGATTTTACAATAATTGTTGCGTTTGGTTACCTCTTGTTTTCATGAAACTAGTTTTGATGATACTTGACGTAATATAAAAATTAAATCTATAATAATCCATTTTGTCATTTTGATAGAATTAAATGAATCAGTCAGAAACATGATTTAGCATGCAATATTAAAATTACTGCCATAGATTTGGCATTCGTTAAACAAGAGTCTGTTTATTTTAGAATTATGCGAATATCTCGTGCGACACGCCACATGGATTTCAAAAATTATTATTAGAATCAATTTATGAGCAAAACGGAAGAATTTCGTAAAGCCTGATACAAATGGGTTTGCAAAAATTCAAACAATTAAACTAAACATCAATTATCAGGCCCCGGGATGTTATGGGCATGCACGCAACAACAAAGATTTCCAAGGAAAGCAAATAATCCTGCGGGTAAGTAAATATTAGCTTAGTTCTCTCTCATCGGGAAAAATTGAAGTAACATTTGCGAGGACGAGCAACATTTGACCGTAACCTGCTGGAAAGCATAGCTCCTATACGAACAAAAAATACTTTTATTGTCTTCTTCGAGAAGGTTCGTATAATAATTGCTTAAAAATAGTCCATATTATATACTTACGCATGTAATCCTGTTCGCCGTATTGATGTCTCGGTATGCCGGTTGGAGATAAAGTTTCGTGAAACTTGTGAATGTCAAAAGCAGCGGTGTTACCAGTGTCCATGGCAAAGACTTTGGCGCACTCTTCGTCGAGATGAACGACGTCTCCATCATTACTGCTGCCATCGTTCTGTAAGGAAAACACAGCGTTTTATTACAATGTTTAATTAGTAGTATGTAGTAGTAGTATCAAAATGAATGTAACTTCAGGAATTTTGATTGTTTTATTCTTAATCAGGATAAGCATATCCAACTTTTTCAATCCTTATACATATAGTTTTCGCAAACGCATAAAGACGCGAAGCATGTCCCTATACCATCACCTGCATTGCTGTATTATTATTTAAGATATATGGGAAGCCAAGCAGATGTTCCATCATTGGTCAATTGAAACTTTGGTGACAGTAAGTCACTGAAAAGTGGAACTATAACTATAAAAATCTGTTCATAGAACAAAAATAGACTTGCAACCGAAGCAAATAAAATCACCACGGAAACGATGCAAGACGGATTGTATCGACAATAATTCAGCAAGTGCAATAGGCTAATTTTCATATCATGTATAATCTTATGAAATTATACTACTGTTACGATATTTGCTTGATGGAGACTCTGATTCAGGTACAAGCGAGAGACCCGTACAATTGGCGGAGGAGCCGCTCGAGAGCTCGCTGGAGTCGTCGTTCATTTCTAGAGCTCACGCGGCTATTGTTGTATTGTTCAGATATTATTACTTTCCCGACTACCTAAGAGAAATTTTTGTTGCTCAGCTCAAGTAAAGTGATAACGCCGTTTCAGAAAATGTTATTCTTTTATGGACAGTAAGATAGTTTGCTATTTGCATTTCACCGGTGAAGTCTTGAAAGCAAAGTGGGATTTTAGATTCCATTGATAAAATCCCGAATTCATGCATGCATCTATATATCTGTAATGATTCGTAACGTACCTAGATTATAATAGTTATTTACATAAATAAGGCAGGGAAGTGAATCTTTACAGGGCTAGTAGGTATATTAAAGTTGGGAAGAGATGAACTGTTGACTTTTACGTTCCGCCTCCGCCTAACCACGGTAACCACTTTACGCCCAAGCCCAGGTGGAAAATGCTTTGCCTTCTTGACTGAGTGACAGTTGACACTGTTGAGTGTTGAGTTGACAAAAAATAGCCTGTGGACTCAGCTCATGGTGAATTCGGAAATGCAAAATGAGTGACTTCATTCTCCGAGTCACCCCGAGACGTTTGGTATCAACTCTGGAGTTGCGGAATAATAAGAACATCTCATTATAACCTGCACATCGCTAATATTGATGGACATTTTCAGAAAACTTCATATCGTTAGAACATAGAACATTTCTTAATTATACATCAGGCTTGACATTCCTATAGTACATCGTCGAGAAAGTAATAGATAAGTATGAAAACAAATAAATAAATAAATAAATATAAAATCTGGTTTAAATATACCGTTATATCTAATTAGGACAGTCAGTTTGTTTTAATTACTGAAATGTCAAAATAGCTTGCGGGCAAAGCCTACTTGATTTTGATGGGTTTGTGAACATGAAATGAAGCACAATGAAGACTGATAAATTTTCATATACTTATTTTGCCATTAGGTGTTCAAATCAAAATGGTTGTGAATAAAATAGTATACATACTCTCGGCGGTAAGAGCATAGCATAGCTGCGAGATTGCTCCCGCCCCGGTATGTAATATACTATTATATACCGCAGTTTTAGATACGCACTCCTTAAACATCAACCGACAAAAAATTATTTCTCGTTCGCTTGATATAAGCATGCATGTAGCTGTAGTTCGGAAATTTTCTCGATGGTGAAGTTTACACCGCAGCGTAGAATACCCACGTTTTGAATATTGTTTTACTTTTTTTGCAATCACGTGGCCTAATCGATTTTTGTGTGTGCCTATTCCCATCCGCAGAAAATTAGCTATCATTTGCAAAAAACCTGATAGCGCTACGAATTTTTCGAGGAATTTTTGTTTAGGAGGAGTTCAACTACAATAACATAAGATGGCAGGTGGACGGACGAACATCAAAGCGCGGCTAATAGCGGATTTTCTACGAAAATGCGCTAAGAAAGGTGCATGGATTTGTTGGGGGAAAACTTCTACTCTACGGCCTCATTATGTCAGTAAACTTCCTTGGCGTATCACACGCAATAAAGAAAATATATCCAGACGACATCTTGTCAGCTATCCATGCAGACATCCATTTGTGTCCTTTCTTAAGAATTTCTTGTTTTGTAAAAGTTTGCAAAGAAAATAAAAAGATAACATGCATCTCGTCTCGCTGTACGGCGTTTCTGCAGGATCCCATCGTGAGCACACACAAATGGGATGAAGTTCGAAAATACAGGCACACAAATCAAACAAGACATGAGTTCTCTTAATATACATCCCTTGAACGTATAAAGATGAGGAAACAAGGGTCAGCGTGCATGATATTCATGAGGATGTGATATTGACCAACGAGAAGTTGCGAGCTAGTTAGCCGGGAAACTTCCAACAGAATTTAATATAAAAAAGTCTGGAAATTTTGCGTTATATATCTATGACCGAAGAGTGGATATTGAACAATTTATTTTGTCTGCGATGTGATGAAAAACAAACAAATAAGTAGCATAGTATGCATTCCAACATTATTCAGCTTATTGGATATCACAAATATTTCTTGAATCCGGTCGGTAGCACGGTGAGCTCGGCCCAGCTTTCAAAGGTGGAGGTCCCGGGTTCGAATCCGCACCGGGCCAGACGGACTTTTCCATGCGTTCCTTAGTACTGAGGTATCTACTATCGTGCGGTGATGCCCCGGGAAAAGGGATGGAACAAAAAACCCATCGAAAACAAAACCAGACTGAAAATCCCCCACATCAGTTCCAAAAAATGTTATCTATCTGTTGTGTCATCGTTCATTGATATCGTTACAGAAAAACTCAAAAAAAGCCTGTTAATAACCCAGTAGTTGATGCGGGCAGAAAAAATTCTTTCTAGGTATACTAACAATTGTATTTCTGCTATATTGCTTGCTATAACAAAAATAAAAACCTGTCAGGTTGTCGCTGCATGAAAAAGTGATAGATTAATAATAATGCGAACTACCAGGTAGGTAAATATGACCTGTCGTAGAAAAAAAAACATAATGATACGTTATTAAAACTGAATATAGGAATGCATTACGTAAAGCGCATTGTTTAGGAGAATCAACTGAAAAATTGGATATAGCGAAGCGCGCGACTGCAGTCCAAGCAACGTGGAATCAAAACAAGTTCTCATGTTCAAAATAATTCAATTATGACTGCACCTGTACAGTTTCAGGAAAATTCCGAAAGCGAAAACTTCAATGAACTCGACGTTTGAGCAACAAATTAATTGATAGTTAAACGGGAACCACCTGAAGCAGCGACACGACACTGATTCATTCATCTTACGAAGATAATCTGCACGCGAACTTTTAATTTTCACAACAGCTCGTGATTTCATCAGCGTTGAGTCGTTGAATTTAGGTTTGGGACTTGAAATTTAACCGGTCAATTAATTACCAACATTAGATGCGATAATGAGATTGACTGATAAAAGTATCCTAATCCTACAATATTTGCTACAAGTCCGCAACTTGTCACGGTTAATAGAGATGGATTACTTCCATTTCGCGGATGAGAAGTCGAAGACGTATCAAAGGTTCGATATAGTGAAACAAATTGGAGCACTTCTTCTCGGCGTCTATTTCCGTCCCATGCAGACAGCTCTTTTTTCTTGACATCGAATCTGACTAAAGAATACAGGGTGAGCAAAAAGTAGCGCCTTCGAAGCTTGCATGCAGGGAGTAACGGAGTGGGAAAATAGTATATTATATACCAAGGTTGAGAAAGTATTATTATAGCTGAAGCGCCAGTTTAGATCCCGAAGCGCAGCTGAGGGATATAAGGCGCTGAAGCTATAATAATTTTCTCGACCGTGGTTTATATAGTATTTTTTTTACTACTAGAAAATCGCCTTTCTAGTTCAGGAACAGGTTAATAATGATGTACTTCACGGCTAGTAGTGAAAAAAAGTATTTATCCAATCCTATTGAATAATGCACGCATTATCACGCGCATACATGCCTGCATTTTTCGATAAGACTGGATAAAGCATAGTATTCTACTCGCGGGTAATGGCTATTAGTTATTCGGATACTTTACGACACTCGCCGAGGCTCGTGTCGGCAAACTGCATCCTCATGAGTAAGATGCAATCATTACCCGCTTGCTGAATAATATACTATTATCTACTTTGCGTTACTAATGGATTCATTATTACATCGACAGCGGTGCTTTAATTGAGAATATTATTAAACTGATGCTTTTCAACCAATAGCAACAACTTCTTGTCAATAGAAGGTGGGCGAACGTCAGTGCGGAGGTGTCGCCTGTCAGATATATTTCTATTTTTTGGGAGTTTATGGGCGCATAGAGGACTAGCTCATTATAGCGCCCTTGCGGTGACTTCCTCCGTTTCTCCCTTTTTCCCTTGACGTGACCGCTCGGTTAGTACACGCCACAGTACTTGAAAGCGCATAGAGAAAAGCCACCTGCCCCAGCGGGATTTGAACTCCGGACCTCTGAGTTTGAAGCTAGAGACGGAGCCCACCGAGCTACCGCCGGGATAATTCTATTTTTAGCAGCCAGAATTGACAATTTTTGGGCGATTATCAAAGTGAAGTAGATAAAATAGTACATTACACTTGTTTAATAATACGTATTTATGTCTTATGAAACTCGTATGATAATATACTATTATCTATTATCTATTATCTATTATCCGTCAAAAGAATTTTGTCACAGTTCCTCGACATCACACGGCTTTATTCCAGCGCTCTTTTTCCTACCAGGTATGCAAAATCTATAACAATCTTCCTAATTTTGTTAAAAATTCAACTCCAATCACGTTCAAAGCGAAACTCAAAAATCTGTTGCTGAGCAAGGAAATTGCTCCTAATTAGTGCACCTGCCTGTCTCTGTCGCTCGCTCTCGTCTCCGTCCCCGTCAATCACGCTACTTACAAGATTATGTCTCGCTTCCTAGCCATTCATCATTTATTGTCATCTATGTGTTTATTAATTGCTTTTTATTTTTCGGTTGGGTGGTAGAACAGTCTTTCAAGACTGAACCCTGCCTTTTGTTTCATTTTGACTCACCTTGTTACAATCAACAGCTTATTTTATGTTCTAGTACTGTAAGTCAAATTGAAAAACAATAAAAACGATTATTATTATTATTATTATTATTATTATCTATACAAGCGTTGAATAATACCCGTTACTTTTAACACGTCATCTTGGGCGACGTGCTATAAGTAATGATCCTGCGCGTTCCTGTCATATTTTTAATAAATTCTGACATTTACCAAACATTTCAAAGACCATCGTTGATGAAATCTTGTACGATACACGCGTTAAAAGTGTCTTATTTTGTTCGCGGGGTTGCTCTTCTCGCTGACGCTCGTTTCGCAAGCGTCCCCGCTCACAAAAAAAACACCTGTAATTTTCAACTTGTATCGTAAATAGTCGTATTGGCGCTTGACTTTTATGTCACTGAAAGGCATTGCTACTTCTAGAATTTTTCAATTTCCCTCAAATATTTTCGGCAAAATAGATGGAATAGTATATTACACACGTTTAATAGGACGTTTCGTCACAGTCCTTCCTTTGGGCCCCTCCTCACTGTGTTCGTCGTGCCCCAAAAATAGTCGTGCGATAAACTTCGTCTTATTAAACTCGTATAATAATATACTGTTATCTACTTTTGTTCAACAATGCGGCCACTTTTAGATATGGTCTATGTGACACTTGATAGAACTTGATATATCATGTCACTCGTACACGTACGTTCTATAGGTATTCTTAAATCCTGAACTATTCGTTTAGAAGCTCTAAGCTCCAAAGAAGCCAATTTTGAGACACCATGTATAAAGGCAACAATATGTCTGGAGATGGCGGTCAATTATAATAAAACAGTCTCGGAATGGTACAACAGCGACCTGAATTAATAATTTACTCCAGTAAAATTCGCAGTTCAATAAATTAATACTTATCATAACAATCGTTCACCATGACACAGTTACTTTAGCATGAGTAGAAAAAACTCTTATTATCATTCTTTCATCATAATATTACCTACATATATTGCAACTTGCAACTTATACCAGCTCCATAGCGAATATAAACCTCAAAATTAGTGCAAATCGTTGAACCTTTAAATAACATTTCTCCACTATTTGAACTAGATAGTCGAAAGAGCAAATACGTATTCAAAGACAACAAACACGCGAATATAAATAAACCTGGGTCCTGGGTGTATATTACCATGAGATCTCTGGCTACCACAGCATCGCATCGGATGGTTTGACTGAATGCCTGCGCACTGATGAGCCCCCAATAGGAGCGAAACACGTGTCTGTGCAGTTTCGGTCCGACCGTCCGTCCGTCCGTTGTGGTAGTCGGAGAGCTTTGTTTCATTAAATACGTATTTGTATACCTAACAAGCATAGCGACCATGTAAATTCGTCGGTAGTGCCATTATGGCATTCTCGTGAATTAAATTTATGTCAAAACTTGCAGTTCGCCATCTAAGAGGCGCTAGAGCCGCTGGGCTGCAGAATATGAAATGCACGTCGCTATCACGTTTTGTCAGTTTTGCAAACTCAATACAAATGGATGATGGTAGTGTCTGTTTTGTGTCCCCCTGAAATGGTCACGAAACGGCTTGGATCGGTTTATTACGTAGGGCACGCCTCGACTTTACACGGCCATGTCAAAGATTAGCGGTCCTGTGTTGTTGAACGATAATGCAAGAGGGTTGAAATGGTTGTGTCCCGGCAGTTTTTGCTTTCGCAAATGTGTAGAAGTCACGGTGCGTGAACCCTATTCACGAAAGATCATTAAAAAATTTGGTTGGAACGCTAGAACTGCTAGAAAAATCTTTCAACAAACGGTCCGCTCGCTACTCGGTCCGCTATAATAGGAACGTTTTATTTATTGCGTCTGGCAACACGTTTGTGGCTTGGCAGCTACGACACGGTATAAGTACGGTGAAATATTTTATAACGTGTTGGAAGTGTGCATGTGATTAGAGATTACAACTTCACAGCACTAGAGCATCTTGCTAAACAACTTTTCTTGAATTTGCGTCTGCGTCAACTTGAAAGTCAAATAATTTTGAAGTGTGACGAATCCGTTGACGTCTTGATCCCACTTACAGCAGCTGTTGATCCAGTAACCCTTATATATTAGGTATAATATTCCACCCCGTAATATTTTAACGACATCATTCACGAATTGACCAGGGTCATCCAGAATTGACCCTAATCTCAAAAAAGGAATTATAAAAAAAAAACATTCATTTTATCTCAACTGACACTTCTTGTAAAGGACCAGGATATTCCAAAACTGATCCAAGATGAATCGAATTTGTTACTCGCTGGTGATGGTTATTTTTATATTTCGATTATTGCCTATGGCTATTCACTAGCACTGATTGATTTTCCACTTTTTCGAGACGGTGGTAATATTAATAATTGATTTATTGCTCATTATAATTCTACGACAAACTTTGAGCAAGGAGCTCGTCGAAATGAAACTGGTGGTCATACATCGCAATTCATTCTTGACGGTACTCTTTGCGGAAATATATTTCACCTGGAATATCTAGGATAATCAATAATTTATAGAAAAATAAATCTCCATGAAATTTCAAGATATTTCAGAAACGACTGGAAAAATTCAGGCCCGGTTTTTAGCGCACTTCTTTAAACGGGAAGGCGCTTATGTCTTCGCTTTGTCCGTCCGTTCGTCACATATTCTAGTCCTAGAAAAGATTTTTGCTCAAATTTCAACTCCAGTGGGTAGCTCATAACCTTGGGATCCGAACCAACAAAAAACATGCGAAATGATGGCATGGTAGTGACCACCATCCAAAAATATAGAAAAAAATCATACTAATCGAATGTAGAGCCTCAATAACAATACTACGTTTCGTGAAAATTCGAATAAAAAAGTTCCAAGTGTCTCAAAATCTGCCTTGAAAGTGGCTACTTTTGCGAACGATTTCAAATCTACCGAGCTGTAAGGCGGGCTGTGACGTTTCAATCTTTTGACAGTAGTGGGGATGACTCCACCTCCGTTGCCTGTGTGTCAGTGTTGACGTTGACGTTTGCCAGCATAATATAACCATTGAAGTCTGATGTAGTCTTGAAATATTCATAAATCATGAAAGATTTTACCAACTTTCCATATTTTCAAGCAAAACAACTAAACAACACGAATCACCGCACAGATACACAAAGCGTTAACAATATAACAATCAGCTCTCATGAGCGTTGACGGGTTGACGCTAGTGCTTTTTGTAGTAAGTTCTGTAGTGTTGTCAAGCCTGCTTCTCCGCCTATGAAAGATTGTGACGTCATCGCGCCAAATTTGAAATGATCGAAAACTTTCATAATTTTTTTTTACCAAGAAAACTTACGAAAAAAAATCTGTAACTATATAGCGTCACTTATCAAGAAGTGAACTTTAAAAAAAAATAATAAAAAAAAATCGGTCACTACCCTATTATGTACAATAATAACAATTTAATGTGGCGCGGCATCGCCGATGAACTGCTGCATTCCAGAAGCCGGCTGGACCTATTAAGTTATGACATGCGGACAAGTATACCTTTTCATCAAATTACAATATTACAGGAGCTATATTTAGAGCAAAATTTGAACTTTATTCCAACAAAGATTCCACATCGGTACGACCCACGGGTCAATAGTTACGAATACTTGATAATGACCCCGAAGCTACGGTTCAGTCGCAAATGAGTATTTCGTTGCTTGCTGCCCCTTGATATCTTCTCCTCCGAACGAGACGAAATCCTAAACAAGAAAAATTTCAACTCAAATGGGTAGCTAATAGCCTTGGTACGCGACCAAGAAAAATCTTGCCACAATAGCGATGAACAATACAATCATAACATTTTAGTGTGAAACGGCACGGCGTCGCCGATAAAGTGTTGAAATTCACAAATTCGAAACTTACGATATGCAGCCGGGTACATGTTCTTATGGAAATACATACACACATGTACGATTGTACAGGGTTATATTTAGGGAAGATTTGAACTTTCTTTTGACAAAAATTCTACTTCGATACGACCCCCAGGTCAATAGTCACAAATTTCTAATAACCACCGCAAAGCTACGGCTCGGCGCAATGTGAAATTTGCGCGTCCATGATTGTGTTCCCGACCAACATCGACAATGCTTTTCGACTATTTAAAATTTTGAAATAGCCAATAATATGTACCTGAAGGATATTGGCATCCAAGCTAGGAGACATTTTCGCTCAATAACAGTATAAAAATAAAACAGTACGTAGCACTAGAAATCGCAGGGGTTTTGAATCCAACACTTTATAGACTAGTTTTTATAGACTCTATGGATAGACTAATCAGTGAAAATTGTCAACCAATGGGTGTGCAGTGAACTTCTATTCAATATACAGGGTGATTATCGAATATCAAAAATTCTATTTCCTTGAAAAACGCCAACAAAAATTTTTCCATAGCAAAGTGGATTTTTGTGATTTATGACTCACCCGTTTAGTCTAGTCTATCACTAACAGTTCCTCAAAATTACTTGAAATAACAAAAAATATAGCTTCGTCTTACTCTTTGACGAAGCTTGCGGAACTTGCTTGCTTGCTGAAAGAACTGAAAATTTGGCGCTAATATAGTTAAGTAAAGTTTTACTTTTTCGCTCGTGAATAAAGTAAGTTGAAATTTATATTTTTTCGTCAGTTCAATAGTTGTTTTGCTAGTCTGTAAGAAGCCCTTTTATCTCTTCGTAGGCTTCACGTCTTAAGGCGCTAAACTTTGTAGGAAGTTGTAAACTGCGGTTAAAAGAGCCGCGACGGGAGAAAAACGGAGCAAAGGCACACAGAAATCGTGTGAATTGATGGAAAACTTCGCTGCGTCTGAAGTTTCTCGTTCCGTAAATCGTTAATGTACATTACCCCTTTGCCCTCAGATAAAAAAGGGGAGACTCTCAGATTTTCGTGAGATTTTAAGTTCGAACACTTTTTCTTTGAAATTAGACAGCAGTTTAAATAAGTAGCAACATTTGCTGTGTTTATCGTGCACGTGATGTAGTTTGTGGATGAAAAATGTGATGGAATAAATAATAAAGTACGAGGTAAGTTGAGACCCTCGTATTTTCGTTCTTCACAAATAAAATTGCCGTTGCCCTTTTTTACATAACTAATTCCTACTACTATACCAAGTTAACGTACCCATTTTAAAAAAGTCATTTGACTGCCGTTTGTCTTTTGTTAGTACCTAGTATAATAATTCATTTTCTTTATAACATACTTGAACAATCGACAAAAAAAGCGTTTTTCATTGTTATTATTAAGCATTTAGTACCTAATTGAAAGATGAACAGGATGTTCATTTTTTACTCTTGACCCTTATTTTAGATTCTAGTGGCTTTCCAAAACTCTTCTATGCCATCTTTCGAGTTGATAAGTCATTCAGGTTATTCAAATCTTCTTAATGGCTAGATGAGCGCGACCATTTTTATGAACAGAAATCAGGTTTCCATTATTGAATTGCAAATGCGTCGTTTGCTGTACATGCCCAATTGCTCATCAAGTCATTATACACTTTCCCAGTGGCTCTCAAACCTTCTTATTGATTCCGCAACGCTTATTTTACCAATTCAACTCCGTCCTTAAATCAGTAGTGGTTGGAATGGAGTGATTTTTAATATTTTCATATTCATAACTAGTGATCCCTTAATTCCTACAGGGGACAGAGAACTTTAGCACCATTGTTCTATCATCACAAAAGTTATAATAATCTAAAGAAGAATGGTGTAAGAAAAACTTGAAAGAAACAAAAGGTGTAATTATTATCATCCAGTGATAACAATACCTATACGACGCATGCACTATACCTACATAGTAGTTTTATTGTTTTTTTTTTGTCCCTGTGGCGTCCAGAATGCATAACGTGAGATTGGAAAGATAATTAATAATCAAAACATCATATCTATTTTTATATGGATTGATTTAACTTGTCGACAAAATTGATTCATCATCATTTATTTATTAAACTTTGATTTTTCGATTAAGTTCAAGGTTCGGCTTTTACTTTTACGTCAAACAAATAAAAAAAATGCAAGGACTGCCAAACTTTTCAAGCGCGACCTTTGGCACCGAACCATACAGTTCAAAATATATCTTACCTGGTGACCTAAGTTTCTGAACCACTTCAGTAGTTTATCTCGAGCTCTTTGCAACAAAGACTTTTGAGCGGCCGCCGCAGAAGATTTCTCAGTAGGCATAACAAAAATGTCATTATAACGGAGAGTTTGACTACACACCAACCGCCAGCATTGAACAAAAGAAATTTCCAATTACTTTTCAATTATAAGTTCACAGTTGGTTGTAATGTCACTGGATGAAAACACACGCAATAACCCAGAGAAAAAGAAAACCACCGCCGCCACCCGATAGGTTGTCAAACAATAAATAGGATAATATTTTGTTCCTGCATGAGGGACACACACGGACAAACGAAACAAATATTTTATACAAACGGGAACGTTCCCGACAAACAGACGTGTTTTAGTTAGATTAGGACCGATGAAATTTATAATCCGAGAAACAATCCACTTTCTTTAATAAATTTAAGTGCCTCTTCCTGCAATGAGGTGTAAGAGCCGGCAGGCAGGTCCACCGACAGATATAGCCGACGCACACACAAACTCAGTTTTGATTTGATCGTCGATTATATTTTTTTCGTTTTGGATTTCAGTAAAATTTTACAGATCTTGTCTCAATAATTAGTATGGATTATGGATGTAATTGTTCATGATGTCTTTCAAACTGATATTTTCTAAAATATAGTTTAGTTCAGATACAACAATTAAAAATAGACGGTAAGTAGTACTTTCATTTGAAAAACGAAAACGAACTGCTATTTCTGATGTGACCTATTTAGCGCTCAACACTGCATCTCTGAACTTGAACTTGATTATGCAGCGCGAATGCAGCCAGCAAGTGTGTATGCCCTTCGCTCGCAGTTCCAAGCGTCATGTTATAACAATCAATAAAATTTAAATTATTGAGAAATTAGTTGTAATATTTGTTTCGTAACCGTGAAAAATTATTATTTTATCAACAAAAAAAATTCGGTATTGTAATAGTAAGGTTAAAAAACAACTTCGCGAAAAGTGAAAAAAAAAAACAAAAAAAAATCGATTTTTTCTTTCGGAGAAAAATCTAAATTAACACAAACCGGCTGATTCGAAACGGTGGCAGGATATACCGGCGGCAGAATCCGAAGAGAGGGAGTACCGCGGCCGGCAGAATCCGCCGAGCACTGACCTAGTGCGGCAGGAATCCATCCCATCCTAGTCTCAGGATGGGTCGATACGAGCCTGTCGCGCATGCAGTACGGCCCCTTAACCGCCCCATAGCCAAGGTCATTACCACTACTGACTTTCAACCCTTGCATTGATGATGCACCAGGGATGCAACCGCGGAGGGTCGCGGTCGCGCTCAAAGTTCGAAGCGCAAGGGGAGAGTGCCACACACGACCCTGACCACCAAAAACCTTTCGAAGATACTCGTTATACCTTACGTCAACCTGCATCAAGCACATTATTCAACAACTCAGTATAATCGCCTAATTTAGGTCGTTATTTCTCATTTTAATATCCTTCTTGAGAAAAATTGAATATGAGGAAGAGCAATGAATGTGCTCCCGTTGTACAGAGTGGGGGAGAACAAAAGGAAGAAACCTCATTTAGCGCGGGTGGTTTACATGGGGGAGGATGGATAATGAGTATTTTGTGATGAAACGACCTACGCCATTTCAATGGAAGGAAAAAATATTTTTGAACATTACACTTTTCTCTGGAGGGATGATTTTGTATTTCCATTAAAATATAGGAATAACGAGGCTGAAAATGTCGGAAGCCATTTCAAGACGTAAAGCTTTTCCAGGACAGGGTACCTTTGGCATACTCGTAGGAGGAAGCGTGATCTGCGCTGAACGACGCGACTGCGATCTGATAATTCATTTAAAATTTAATGCTAAAAGGCATACACGCTGTATCAAAAAGAGAAAATTATCATCTTTACCACAAAGCAGCACTTTTTCTACTTAGGTAGTTAAGGCAATATTTATTTATACTTTCAGTTACGTCAATAGTCACTAGTTACTAAATAAACTGCTCCACAATGAAGTTGTCGCCACCGAAAAAATGGCTTGACTTTGACGGCCAAAAACTTTCGATTGCCGGAAGCTATTACTATTCTGTTTGTTGCGTTTACTAGCCCAATATATCCTCAATAGATCCTGTAATTGTGAATATCGAAAAACTGCATGTAACATTTATAAAGAGTGATATGTAAAAAGGTGAAAAATTGCGACAACTTCATCGAACGCCCATTTGCAATTTTTTTTTTCAAATTCCAATGAGAAAATAATGAAGTGTGATGCATTGTCTCAAAACGATTTCGGAATTACCGAGATTGGAGGTCTTACACAGAAGATATGAATTTTTATATGGAATGTAACAGATTTGCCTTATTTTCTCGCAAGATTGAATCACTTTTAATGAATGGGTGGTTGACATTGAGCACGATTGTTCCTACTGTTACGAGCGGCGATCCCGTACATATTGGTAAACACTCGATCTTTCTGGATTCTTCCTTCCATTAATCGCAGTGTAGAAGTGTGGAGCGATCTAGTGCATTCCAGAGCGTTCGTGTACGTGAAACTGAATGGAGACTCCAATGCCTGATCAGTGCACATCTGTCCTTTTTGGCGGAGGCGCCGTTCCAGAACCCGGCAGAATTATACGGGTAATGTGTTTGGTTATTCAGGAATGGTCTAGAAACCGCATATGCCGGGCCACTATGGAATTTGCTGGAAGTAGACAGAAAGTTCGGGAACACTATTCTGAGGCCTTATGTATCATGGTAAAAAATAATTCCCCGCCGAATTGGTGGCAATTCATTTACAGTCGATTCAGCGGGTATTTTTACTATCTCCGTTAATATTACCTTTGTACATGGAAATTTCCTGGAATAGTGGTAATTTTCCATATAAATATTTCTTGGAAAAAAGTAAATTCCCCTAGTAATTTTACCAACACTGCGCTGAATTTACCATTCCATAAGAAATTTTACATGGGACATTTACTATAACCAGAAAGGGATTGTACCCAATTGTGTAATATTACAGAGGAATTTTTCTGGTCTGAATTCCCTTGGAATTTCCATTCACAGATATTTTTACCAAGTAATTCTACTATTCTATACAGAGTGTTGGGTTTTCAAGTGCCACTATGTATGATCTTGATTACCTCGAGAAATAATATTATGAAGATAGTTGAATTGGGGCAAAGTTAAAGTGAATTAATAAGAAGAAATTTACAGTCAACTGAATTTCCGTAATTAGCGCTATCTTGAATTTTCGCGATTACATTCTCCATTTTTCGAAGAATTCGATGAGAAGTAAAGACTGAAAACAAAAATCAGTAATTCTTGTCTTTTCACGATACGAAGATATTTTAAATTATTTTTCAGATTATTATTTAGTTCGGAAATGCTAATTACACGCCTTAGCCACAACTCAACTGACTTTTGTATCTCCTGAGGAAAGCGAGATCCCCATAGTGACACTCGAAAAACGATATCAAAATAGGCGGTTTACCTTTGGATCACTGTTCAGTCAATTTTTGTTATTGAAAAAACTAGACTTCAATACAAATAGGTAACATATTTTATTATTAATACCTGAATAATGATCAATAGTAATATAACAAGTGCTTAGTGTTTTTTCAGTTGAATCGTTTTAACCCGAAAACAACTGTCAATCACGAGGGAAAAGTAGACGCGATATTATCTGACTAAAATCCCTAGCAAAAGTCGAGGGATTTTGTCCAAGATAATATCGGGTCTACTTTTCGAGTGATTGATAGTTTGTTTGAGGAATTTAAAACATTTAACTCGAATAAAACACAAAGCATGAGTTGAATTCAGCAGATTATCGCACGAATAGACTACTAGTAGAAATAGTAGGTCCAGTGTATCATTGTATAGTAGAACTGTCAATTTCAAAGCAAGCCTTGTTGAAAAAAAAATCAATTTCAAGAGAATGTTTGTCTTTTTCTTTTCTAATAAATGAATACACTTGTGAAGCTCACTACTCGATCAAGCTAATTCTGCTTGGCTAAATAATAATTATCTTGCCATGAGTGGTAGTTCACAACACAGTAGTTTCACATGGGCGGTAGACTGGTAGAGCTAAAAACTAAATGTCTCTTAACAGCGCATGAAAGGAGAGTGCACAGTCGCGTATTAAGGAAGGGGCCTCGTTGCTGGAAACAATGCTGAAACGAAGTCTAAAAGTCTAGGTTTTAAAATTGTATTTTGGTAAGTGGAAGACCCTTTAAACGCGCCAATACTAAAATTTCAATCCAAACAAGTATAAATACAGTCGTTTCAATTACATATTATTTGTGGGTCCAAAAATATTTCACTCCGGTGCTATTACCTAGTGTGCAATAATCACCTCCTAGTGTGCATTAATCGATAGCTCAAACCAAGTCACGTGGGTCTCGATCGGTTGTTCTGATTGGTTGAATTGGGTATGTGGGCGATAATCACAATAAATACTCACTAACTACTTTATTAATTCACGACTTTAGTAACTTGAGCATGAGCACTTATGAATACACTATTGTTGCACTTCTTTGATAGGTACTTGAACAAAAATTCATTCTGTGAAGAACATTATTCAGAATAATTTGGAAAATATAAAAATAGGAAACACACGCGGGATGAAACTTTGAGATTACTATCACTTGCAAAATAAGATCGCGCATGCGTGTAGTTACACTAAAGCAAAATTCCCCGCTCAAGACGGTGAAATCACAACATTTCCTTGCTTTTTTTCCTTGTAAAAGGTGATTTTACAAAGCAATGACTGAAAATTACTTGTAAGTGGTAAAATTCACAGATTTTTTCAATAATCGTTGGGAACATTCCCTTACACCAGGTGAATGAGATTTTTACTGGAACTATCAATGGTTTTCCCCACAGCGGACGGAATTGTTCTTGATGGAATTGGAAGTTTGCCAAATATATGGTAAAAGCTATCAGTGAAATTTCTTCCATTTTTCACCGTGAAGGCATCAGCCGGCAGCTCAGGGCAGTATTGAATTGGAAGAGACAGCGAGCGGATAAGCGAGCGATAATCACAGCGATATTCCAAGTAGATAATTGTTGGCGTGTAGTTATTGTAGTACGCAGAAATAAACAGTGTGTGTTTTAAAACAATCGTCTCAATTATATTCGAACCCGTACGCGAGATATCGTAACATTTCGTGTCAGAAAGTGGTATAATTGAGAATAATTCGGCCTGCGACTACATGACGTTCGGAACATTCGTGATTTGGTAAATGCCAGAGACGAGAAGCATGTCGAAGACACTTTGGCGCGCATCATGAGTATGATGCAGGAACAAAAGACGGAACGCCAGGCAGAAAAAGAAGAATCGAAAAATCTTATAGAAGGGCAAGAACAGGAATCGAGAAACCTGCTAGAAGAACAGGAAAGGAAACGCCTGAAGGAAAGGGAAGAAATATTACCGTTGTGGAACAACAAACGCGGTATTTCGACGGCAGTGTAAACAAGCTGGAAGAGAAAATGGTTGCGATGGTAGAAAAAGAAGTGGAAGCGGTGAAAGCCAACATAACGAAGCTGGAGCAACAGGTTCAGAAAACCGCCGCCAGTGCTGCGATGGTCAGTTCAGCGGGTGTTCATCGTGTGAAGCTGCCGAACTTCGATGGGAAAAGCCCATGGACTACCTATAAGAGGCAGTTCGATGCCGCTGCCGAAGAAAACGGATGGAGCGACGATGACAGAGCCACAGCTCTAGTCCTGGCTCTCAGAGGCCCATCATTGGAGCTGCTCCAGACGATTCCTGAGAGTGAGCAGAAGGACTTTGCCAAGCTGACGAGGGTCCTGGAGCTTCGGTATGGGGACAATCATGTGCGGCAGATCCTTCAAACCCAGCTGAAGGCCAGCACACAAAAGAGCGGAGAAAGCCTTCAGGAATTCGAATCCGAAGTCTTGAGGCTGGTTCACCTGGCCTATCCAGCTCATCCAGCGGATGTTTTGGCCGACATCGCCAAAGAAACTTTCATGGGCGGAATAAGAGATCCAGATCTGCGTCAGATGGTCATGATCAGCAATCCAGCCAACATCAGTGACGCGCTCGTTCAAGCTATTCGCATCGAGGCAGCCAAAGATGCTTCGCGCCCTCATCGTCCTAGAGAGGTGAACTTTGACGAATCCGGAGCATCACATACTTCCGAGAAATCTGCGAAGGAGATGTTTGAGGAACTTCTCAGCGATTTGTCTCGGACCAGACCCCAAGGCAAGCCAAGAGCTGGAGGAAGACCGCGTTGCTTCGGCTGTAGGAGATCGGGACATCTTCGTCGGGACTGCAGGCAATGGTCGAGTTCAGAAGACCGTTTCATAGCGGAACGGGAAACTGCTGATCGAGATAGTCACCGACCGAGAGAAAGCAATCGTAGAGAAGGAAGACCACGTTGCTTTGAATGTGGAAGGGACGGACATCTGCAATGCGACTGCAGGCGATGATTCAGGCTGTTCATTCTGAAACAGGGAGCTGCTGATCGAGGAGGTCATCAATCGGGAGAAAGCAATCGCACAGGAGGAAGACCGTGTTGCTTCAATAGTGGAAAGAATAACCATCTGCAGCGTGATTGCTGGCAACAGTACCGTTCAGCAGAATGTTCCAAGCTGAAACGGGGAGCTGCTGATCGAGGAAGTCAACTTCGTCCCAGAGAGAGTCATGGCAATGGCAACATGGATGGTCTTTCTCGAAGACCACGCAATGAGGACTGCAGGCACGGCAAGAGGGTGAACCAGCAGAGTGGAAACGTCGAGGTGGAAGCAATCGTTGTCGAAACCCCGAGAAATTGGACTACGGCTGAGCTAAGGAAGGAGCAGCGTCCCAGCCATCTATATTGAAAGAAAGGAACTTAGCCAGGACAGACCAGAGTGGGCCGAGATCTCTGGTGAAGGGCCCGAATTCAAGGCTCTCTGGGCTCAGTGGAATTCTCTGAGAATAGAGAATGGGCTGCTTAAAAGAGTCTGGGAGAGTCCTGATGGGAAGAAGGAGATGGTTCAATTGGTGCTTCCCAAGAAGAGAGTGAGAGAGGTCAATGTTATAAATTCAAGCAAGTACACTTTACAGGATGTTCAAGCAAAAATTCAACCTCCCCCTCACTGATAAACACCCCACCCACCGTGATAATTAGAAATGTAGAAAACTTTATCTGCACGATTTTTTCCGTGAACTTCAAATCTGTTCTTTTCAGATGGAACACCCTTCAGGATGGTTCAGGTTTGAGTATTTACTTAGATGGATAGAGGATAAGAAAAAGTTGAATATCTATGGCGACCGGGCCAAAACGGTGGCAAATCGTAAATTCGACCTTAGTCACAAATCGTCATACGAGACCACACTGCAAGTTTTAGAGAAATAACCAAAGCACCAGAGTTCGACAAAGTAAATGTTGCATAGTTCGAGTAGGAAGATTCTAAATGTTTAAGAAAACATGCCGATCAGTTGAAATTGTGAAAGATAACTTTTTGTTCATAGGCGGCAGCTGAGGGCGGCGACAAATCAAGAGTAGCCTATCCCTCCTCATTTTTGGTCAGCTATCCATCAGCAAAATAACTAGATCGATATGCTTTTGTTATTTATGCTTTTCATTTCAAGCTGGCTTGGGGCGGTTTTATTTATGTCGGCTGCGCATTTTGGAGAAAAAATTCAGTCTAGGCTTATTGGCGAGTAACATTACCGATGGTGGCGCTGCTGATGCGCTTCGCATGTAAACAAACATGTCGGATAAGGCACGGATTGTTGCCCGCGCGTTCAAAAATCTTATCAGTAGTAAGCGGTTTTTAATGTCCTCCAGACGTGAAACGTGGTTAATTAGTACCTATTGCGGTGGAACTCGAAAATGGCAGAAGCGAATTGAGTGTTATGGAGGTTTTCAATCACTGGATGGCCTCAAGCCTCAACGGATAGGAAATTCTGAAGTCACAATTTCTTGTGTTGTGTGGTCGAAAGCGAACCGAATCAAGCTTCAGTTCAAACATAGACCTATTTGGATTGTGTTTACAAACAAGCGCATTCTATGAATCTCCTCACGAGGCAACTGAGATTGTAATTAAAAGAAATAGTAGTAGTAGTTCTCGGGAGAGTTCCTGTGAAATTGGAACGTTTAAATGCACTTGCAAAGCAGGCCACTCCGGGACATGCAAACATATCGCAGCTGTGCCTTTTCGATGCAGCAATTCAAAGTTCCTATTTTCAGCGACACTTCCCAGGCTTTTCTCGTAGTCATATTTTCCACAGTGCCGAGTTTGTTTGTCATCTTGACTACCCAACTTGCGTCTTTCGCTTTCGACGGGAAACGGTGAAAATGTAACTCTTCCTTTTTCCGGTTTCCACAGCGCGACTCACACTCGGGAACGCAACAAATTCTCCGCCACTTTTTGTCACTATGACAAAATCACAAATCTTACCACCTTCCATTCTGATGCCACTTTTGCTTGCCAGTCGTCGTACACGTGCCACTCTTATTTAAAAATGCAATGCTTTTGCAACCGACGACACCTAGTATATTCAAGATAATGAAACGTGCGTGGCTCACGTACTTTGTTGGAAAAAATCAACGCCGCGTTAAGTCAGATGGAATCAATTAAAGTCACCAAACACCGCAACGCTCATAAGAGCCCACACAAATCTGCGGTTGATCCGTGCACAAACGTCGTTTACACGTTGGCCGTCAGATGGCGTATTCGATCTTGAAACTCGCCAATAGTGAAGCTATAGCAGCTATGGATTATCAAAAAAATTAGGACGGCAAGGCAAAACATCATGTCTAGGCGGAATTGTAACATACAGGATGGTCCAGCTTAAACGTCATTGAATTAAAGGACCGATAGAGAATAAAAAATGAAGGGAAATTTTATTTGCTGAGACCTCAGTCAAAAATCGAGTAGGCTTCCTGAGTTTTGAACACCAATTTTTTTTTAATCTTTTATAAACAGTGTACTATTGGTTTTTTAATCTACAAATAAATTATGAAAAAAAATGAAGGGAGCTTTCTTCAGAAAACATATTTGAGAAATGCCTAATAACGGAGTTATAGCCCTTCACCGTGGGTTCCACAAAAAAGATGATACGAGATTAGTTGATTCGCGATTTAGTTTTTCAATTTGTAGCTGAATGATCAATGAACATGCTGGTTTATCCCTCAATAATGGAAAGAAGATGGGTCTAGTACAGATTCCAGGCATTTTTTGTGGTTAATCACCTAGAATTCAGCAGAAAAAAGTTCAGTTAATCTGCAATCAGCCTTGATCGCTGATCATCTTTTTTGTGGAACTGACGGTCAAAGTTGGAAATGAATCATCGTTTTTCCGCATAACTTTTGGACCGTTCAACCGATTTGATTCAAATTAGAACCAAAAGTTTACAGAAATTATCTTCCGTCGAACAATCATAACGTGTTTCATAACAAAATTTCAGGGGCGCAGATACTAGGGGGTGCCCCCTCTTTTCCCCCTATTTTACCCCCTAGTTATTTTAAAAGACTTTTCATATTTTTGAATTTTGGGTTTAAATTAGAATAGAAAAGTCCGTTCGAAAATGTTGATTGGAGGCTTCGTTTAGGAGATATTTGGGTTTGAAACTTTGAAAAACATCACGAAATCGCCACTTTCCAGAGCCCAAATTGTTTTTTTCCCTGGAAGCTTCTCGTTTCTCAAAAAAAGGTGGTTTATCAACTTCTAGAAAACCTCTTTCAGCTAAGAAATCGTGAGTTTTTTTGGATTTTAATTTTTAGACCTTTGAAAGTGGTGCTTTCCAGATGTTTTCCAAACCTTCAAAACTAAATATCTCCTAAATGAAGCCTCAAATTTTCCAAGAGTGACTATTTCTTCTAAATTGAACGTAGAATTTGAAAATATGAACAGTTTTCAACAATAACTAGGGAGGTGAAAAATAGGGGAGGGAAAGAGGACGCACCCCTAATATCTACGCCCCTGATATTTTTTTATGAAACACGTTATGATTGTTCGAGAAAAGACAATTTCAGTAAACTTTTGGCTCAAATTTTAATCAAGCCGGTTGAACGGTTCAAAAGTTATGGGAAAAAAACGATTATTTATTTCCAAATTTGAAGGGCTATACAATGTGATCCAACCAAAACACAACAGAGGGGTTTTGGAGCATTTCACCTCATGTTTTCGGGAAAAGCTCGGACAGGTCGATTTTTATATCGAGGGGGACATCTGAAACATACATTGGCAAAATTCTATATTTAGCCCCGTCAACTTCACCCACCTCAACTTCAAAATTTCAAACGACACCACCCACTATGCAATACATCAAACTGAAGAGAATCAAATTTTCTCCATGAAAAAATATTTAAAAATTTTTTAGTCCCACCGCCCTTCTCTCTAAAAATTTCTGACTGTCCCGCTTTACACTATTGCCCCTCAATCTTTTTTAATTTGGTCAGTGCCATCTTAGATAGTATCAAAGAAGAAAATTTTCGGTGGGAAAAGTGCTGCTCAAATTCACCCCTTTGCTCTCCCCCACTCAGCTTGAAAATTCAACAAGATACCACCTACTTTGTGATACATCGAATTGAAGGGAATTGAATTCTTCTTTCAAAAACAATGTTTCGGGATTTTTCGACCCCTCGCCCAATTAGTTGAACATTCAAACTATTTTAGGAGGGAGAGAGAGACTTTTGATTTTTTTTTAATATTTTGTTCAGGAAGAGAATCTAATTCCCTTCAGTTTGATGTATCACAAAGTGGGTAGTATCATTTTTGATTTAGAATTCATGCTGAGGAGGAGCGAAGAGGTGAATTTGGGTGGCACTTTTTCCACAGAAAACTTTAACGACGTTTAAAGTGAACCATCCTGTATATGTTATTTCAACTTGATCGGGGGCGGTTTCCTTAATGTTGGCGACACAATATGACAATTTAATTCAGCCTAGACCGGCTTTGGAAGTGGCAAATATGTATCTATGTAAAAAATAGAAAGCTAGGGCGTCTGGTTTGAGAGGAGTTTCAGTTATGGATACCACCGGACACCGAATAACCGGACAGACAAAGCGACTGCAACAGCGACTTTCACAAGTAAGAAAAGAAAATGCGCTAAAAAGTCGAAGTCGAATTTCGGAAAATAAATTTCACAGGGGTACATGACATGACATTTGGTATCTGGATTTCTTGTTTTGATATTTTTTGGGACAGCCTATATTTTGTAAATATTATTGGATACATAAATACTGTGGGATCAAAGAATATCTTGGTCAAGGGTAGTCTTGAAATGGGTCTACACCATAGACAAGTCTACACCAATCACGCGGTTGCATATTAGGCGTCAAGGCCATCCTTGACCAAGATAATTGTTGATTTCACTGTATTTAAAGATTTTCAAGACCTGTCGAGTCCAACAGCCACTAAACGTCCACGTGACACGCATATCGAAGGGTTAGCCACCCTACCTGTAGGATTTTCCATTATATTTACTTCTCAGGTTTTTCTTTTTTACCCCATCCAATCACCAAGACCTGCCTACAAAATATTGTCCCAATATGTGGCTATGCTATGACGGATGAGGGTGGCATCCGCAAAATCGTAACGTAGCTCAGATACTCCCCCTGACAGTGATGTTTACTATAGAGAATACATTAATCTAATAACATGTGCGTTGGAGAAACCTTGCCACCTTGCCTGTGACGTTAATGCTCGACGAAACTACAAAAAGCTCTCAAAAGGCTTTGTAGCTTTTAGAGTATGTCAACATTGTCACCCCCAGAATAGCGACTATTTATAGATGCACACGCTTTTGATAAATACCGTATCATACCCTGATTCAAGGATCGTATCGATTGATTTCGCGCATATAAATGTATGATAATAAGCAATTCATATTTTGTTTTTTATCTAAGCAGTTATTTATGACAAACGAACGAAAATATGACCGTTTATTTGCAACAAACTCAAAATGTAACATATCAAACACTAAAATGGTATGGTGCTTGTTATTCTATTTTCAGTATAACATCACGAATCGATAAAAATAATTACCACTTCCCAGGCACAATCGTCGGACTTACTTATTAAGTTGGGTTTTCTTTTAGGTTCTTTTGCTTTCTGGAGTTTGGACAGGAAATGCAAACACGGTGCAACAAAGTGTATAATTGCTTCATTAAAATGTTCCATGAAATTGTTCCAGAAAAAACAAACATTTCGAGTTCCAATGTTAATTTGTCTGGATACTAGGTACCTACTCATCTCCACACTTTACTGATTGCGGATGTGCCTCCCCAAAGAAGGCTTTATCGCCATCGAATTTCAAAGTAAGTAGGCACCTGCCAAAACTTCGCAATCAGGAAAGTAATCCGGCCAAAAGCACTTGAAGAATTATATTCAAACAAAAATAATTTATTGTAATCAAGCATAGAAAAACAATAAATACAACGAGAAGTAATGATGATTAACAATTACTACAATTAGCAGCTTAAAACATAAGTACTCGTGTGCCAAGTGATAAAAACTAATGTCACGTGCCGGCGCAATAACAATAACAGCAATAACATTTTTATTGTTATTTTTTCAACAAATCCTTCGAGATTCACAGCGTAACACATTCAGCGAGGGACAAAATCATTTAAAAACGTGACGCAAGACTCTGATGCTCTGATTGAGATTAATCAAGTTTAATTGAAATTTTATGATTCTTTGCACACATCGCAGAGATTCATTATTATTACACAAGATTTACCTCAAGTGCAGCACCGGAGATGCGCTTGCAAGAAGAGTGACAAGACCTAGGCTTATTGGACTTGGACCAGGAACTCCCGTGGCCAGGAACCTTTTCAGAGTATTTCCCTAGATTACTTATATTCAATGAAACAAAGCTCAGAGGAGGGCGTACGTGTAGTAGGCAGCTCCAGTCGGGTGATAACTCGACTGCAGCAACGTTGGCCGCTGCCAAGAGTTGGATGGGTGACTAGGTGGCTTTCATCTGATTCGAGGCCAGTCTGGAGCTCCTCCTTGGGTGTCTTAGGCAAACCCCCCGAGTATACATGCCTCCAGCCGGCAGTACAGCAATGTCTAGAGGATAACCGGCAGCGTGATCGGGAGGCAGACGAAGTCAGAACACCGGCGCAGGGGGCGAGGATGTATCGGACATCCGCACCTTGCGCTGCGGAAGTGAAAGACGGAGTCAAGGTCAACCGTGCGCTTGTCGGCCCCAGTGCTTCAATGAACCGACCATCAAACACCCAGGCACCACATTGCGGCTCGGTGAGTCCGGCTGGTCTGGGAGAGGGGTACAGTGGGTACAGTGGGTCCAATAATGGAGCCTACGTGCCAGGTGAAACTGTATTACACCGACTCCCTAAAATGGAATCCAGAATCCAGGTCTCCGACTACCACAACACCGGACGGTCGGGTCGGACCGAGACTGCACAGCCACGTGTTTCGCCCCTATGGGGGGGCTTAACAGTGCGTAGGCATTCGGTCAAACCATTCGATGCTGTGTGCTGTGGCAGCCAGAGATCTCATGGTAATATACACCCAGGAGGACTCCTAATATGTGAGTCCTCCAAACGGCGCCATCTATCAAAGGCATTCCGCAGATGCTATATTTCAAGGCATCAGGCATGCGAAGGAATTAACAGAATTCAATGCTCTTGGCGACGGTGTTGCTTTACGTGGAATTCTGTCAATTCTCTCGCATGCCTGGTGCCTTGAAATATAGCATCTGCGGGATGCCTTGGATAGATGGCGCCGCTTGGAGGACTCACATATAAGGAGTCCTTCTGGGTGTATAATACCATGAGATCTCTGGCTGCCACAGCATCGGATGGTTTGACTGAATGCCTGCGCACTGATGAGCCCCCAATAGGGACGAAACACGTGTCTGTGCAGTTTCGGTCCGACCGTCCGGTGTTGTTGTATTCGGAAAGCTCTGTTTCATTAAAAATGCGAGGTGCTCGCTATATGGCCCTAATAGCCCAGGTTTATTAGGTTTTAACCCGTAACAAATTCCCACAAAGCTGAAATTTGGTATACGGACCTTTTAAGACATAGGGAATAACATATCAAAATACTCGGTGGCACACCCTTGTGCGTCATTGATTGTGGGGAAGGGGGCTGAATATTGCCATTTTAAATGCGTAAATGACACCCTGTAGCTTATATAAATGACAAAAATAATATGTGGATGCCTCAAGGCTTCACAATATTTGCTTGACGTTTGAATTATTGATAAGTAGTTTGGGTTGTCTGGGAAAAAAGAGAAGATCGGCAAAATTTATTTTGTTTTTCTCTCAAAAACCTCGAATTGATATCGGCAAGTGTGGTATCGTTTCCAACTAAATCTTGGCCTCTGATATCAAATATGGTGTTCAAAATTGAATTGAAACACGATTAAACAAGTTTTACTGAAAAAACGACAATTTTTGCCATCTGGAATTGTCGTTTTGTAATTTCAGTTTCCGTATAGTTAGAATCATCTCAATTGAGTATTTCCAATTGTAAAATTGGAGTATCAGAAAATTGGTCTGTTGTGAAAGTGATTATATGCCCATTTTTCTCCCGAAAATGCATACAATTTTTGCATTTTTTTTTTCACTGATAAATGATCAAGCGGTTCCACTGTTTTTGTGTGTAAGACTAAGTGAAGTTCTTTCTCTATCAGAAAATACCAAAAGCTATTGTATCTTTCAGGCAATAGAAACATAAAATCATATGGAATAACGGCTACAGAAAGCCGTTATTCCATTTTCAGAAAAAAAAAGTAGTTGTTTAACTTGTTAATTAAAAAATCGATACTCTGACTTTGTAATATAAATAGGCATGAGCAATTGATGCTGTTTTTGTCCAAGATAAACATAAATATAGCATTTGTTGTAATTTTAATTTTTGACAGCTTCAGACAATGATGCCCTTAAATGGAGAAACCACAATTTTTTTTGTACAGAATCCATTATTTTCGGGATGAGCACTGTGAATATCAACTGTTCGCTCATCAGTCTCATCACTTGGGTCTGTTTCGAAGATGGGAAGAAGAACCTTTTACCAATGCTCGGCTTTATTGGCCATCACAGAATATTCTTACATGTTTCTCATTTGAAGATCCAGGAGAGAAGATCCACCTTGCGCGTACTATTCACGCCACTATCAAGCAGAAATGTTTCATGGCTACCGGAGTCCACTTCATAGGCAACAACATACCGTGTTTCCTTTGAGACCCACCTTATAATGTTAAAATGATTGGTTTGTCCACAGAAACAGAATTTTTTGACTAGATATTCGAAGCCCCATAATCGTAGGAGGCACAGAGGTGTAAGTAACGAAAACGTTATAAAGCGAGCCGAAACAGAAAATAAAAAAAATAAGTGAGTATGCCTTCACGTGCGTGAGTCTCAGTAGCGCATTTTCTCAAAGAGGCATATTGTGAACGAAAAGAAATTTGGTTGAAGGAGAAATAGCATTCCTTGCCCACTTTCTTCATTCAAAACTCATTGTGATATTTTGCTATCAGAATGGGGTACTTGCCAATGAAATAGATTTGAGTGAAAATTCTTTCACTCATCAATATTTTTTTGTTTGAGGGCGGGAGCTGGGAGCGGCGACTTAAACAGGGTGTCCGTTTTTCGAGGCTAAGCATGGGTATCTCGCTCATCTTCAGAGATACAGAGTGGGTTAAATTAGAAAAAAGTTGCGAATTTTCATGTCGATCAATGATCCAAAAAGATATTTGACTTGTCAGTTTTAGTTCTCGAGATATCGAGAAAAAACAGAAATTTGTAATTTTTTTAAATCTTTTTTTGCCCTGACAATGTCTAGATTAGAAAAGGTCACCTTCAACCATTTTTTGAATAAAAAATAAAAACAAAAAATCTAATTCCTGTTTTCTCACGATATCTCAAAAACTAAAATCGATACGTCAAATTTTTTTTGATCATTGATCGTCATGAAAATGCGCAACTTTTTCCTAATTCAACCGACTTTGTATCTCTCAAGATAAGCGAGATACCCATGCTTAGCCTCGAAAAACGGACACCCTGTATATCAATATTCAGCTTTGTGCGACATTGCTTGAGGCTTTAGATTCTCACATGGTTTTTCCTGAAATATCTGGGCGACAAATTAACACTCAACCGCCTTTCCCGCAGAACTCACCAATCAGAAGAGTTACAAGGGCTCCCTTACACACTTGAGCACTAACAACAAATCTCTCTCGTTCATTTGAAACATATCTTATATCGATCAGATACTCCGTTCACTTGCAGGAACAGCTTGGAGATAGGTATCTGTCTAACTCTTAGAACTTGACCTTTGAGGATGAAAATCAAAGGACGCACAAGGGTGTAAGTCCGAGTAATTTGATATGTTGTTCCGTAGGTCCAATAGAACATATATACCAAAATTCAGCCTTGCGCGAATTTGTTACGGTTTATAAGAGGCGCAATATTTATTCATGTTTGCGTGTTTGTTGTCTTTTAACTTGTATTTTGTTCGTTTTCCCAGAAAATTTTCATCATTACCGGCGCTTTGATGTTGAACTTGTCCGTCCGATGACTTGAGCCATAAGCCCAAAACTACCTTCACGTTCCTACGTACTCATCTAAACAGTGCAATGAGAGGTCACGATTTTGACACAAAATTGGCTCTCATGTCGCAACGACCTGGTACTGGTGATGCTCATGGAAGATTCATTCAACTGGCTCAGTAATGCTCTTATGAAATGGTGGGCAGACAATAATGATGTCGTCCAAAATGATGTGATCTAAAGAACAGAAAGGACTGGAAGCTGGAATTAGAATGAGTTGACATGTTCCTTGATCCTTGATCACGATTGTTGTGGAGTGTTCTTTGATCCGAATTGAGAAAGCACGGCAGGTTTCTCCAACAAAGAATGAACTACATAAGATGATCTTTTGAATGGCACAGGAAGCGTCTCAACAAACAGTTGGTTCAAGTCACAGCGATATACAACAGCTGGCAAGATCACTCGGTTGTTCTTATACGGTCAGCCCTAAAGAGGTACAATCGAGGGTACAATTTTGGAGCCGGTCCAATATAGTCGACTCTCTCCTATTGCCCAAAAGCTCGATTTTAGTTTCATCACGTACGTCACATCTCATGGCAATGAAACGGGCTTGTTTTGTTTCAAACAAAAATTCTACTAATACACGACCACTTGTTGCCACAATGTAGTTGTGATGTTCTAAATTTCTCAACACGCATTCGATTATTGGCATCATTTAATCAATATGCGAGCAATTTACAATGTTATCACAACCATTTTAATTCGATCTGTGAACAGAGACGAGGTCGATGATGGCACTTTGGAAATAGAACTGGTTCGGAGTCAAGTTTAATAATTGTATGGCTGGAGCATTGGCATATCAATGATAATATTTAACACGGCTCGTGGCTAGACAAGATCCACACAAGAAGCGGTGAAATCAGACCAGAAACCACACCAAAAAGCTCAAAAATGTTAACGGTGACAATGCTTTTGTTCCCTGTCGTTCAAACACGTCATGGATTACTGATAAAAAGCGAGTCATGTATATTTTTTTGAATTGAACAGATTTCGCCATAGGCGATTTACATTTAAAGAACGTCACCTGCGGTAGAGCTCGGTACTTAACCGTCAGGAATTTTGGAGAGGGCTGGCAGCTCTCTTTAAAGCACTTCAAAGACTCTACTCTGTGCAGAAATTATGACACCTGTCACCTGTCGAAAGCTATAAACTGTCAAAGCCGAAATTTTGATGTTAAACTGGTACTGGGAGGTACTGAACGGATTTTGATCAAATTTGGTTTGCACGTAGGGCGTAGGGTTCATAGTAGAAAAGAGAGAGTAAGATTTTCAACGTGATCCATCAGCAGGAAATATCACTGTCAAAAAATGACAGGAAAGTTTGACAGAATGATTTTGATTTTTGATAGCTTATTTTGAAGCCTTTGGAAAACTCTAATCAAAACGTGTAAAATTTATGACATATCTGTCATCTGTCACAAGCTGTAAGCTGTCAAAGCCAGAACTTAGACGTTCAATAACTCAAGAGCTAGAAACTTATTGAACAGATTTCATTCAGTCAGTTATTGCTTATAGGTACTGAAGCCACCCGCTTTTGGCGGGCCAAAAATAATCTGGAGGAAAATAATTCAAAGCCGTGCAATCGAGGTATAAGAATGTGAATATTCAGAGTCAAGGCATCATTAAAAGATGTCGCTAGTTATTTAATTCATTCGTGTAAATCCCGCAAAGCTCTACAACATAATTTACTGGCCCCTCATCTAGAATTCAATAACCGTTCATGCTCGACGTCCGATGAAATGGTGAATTGGTGCATATGGAGAAAAGCACCTGCACTTCAACCAAACCAGTTGTCGCCGTGTCGTACTCCTGCCGTTAAAGCGCCCCGTGCTGCCCGCTCGCCGCCGCCATCATCCGATGTTCACGTGTTGTCACCCGGTGTCCCAGCGCAATGGATTTAATTACCCATTGGAATTTCACGTCTATACGCCGTTCGCGATCGTTTTGGATGAGAAAAATATTCCGAATTGCTGGGAATGGAGGATATCGCCGGAGAGTGACCGTGGTACCTGGACCAATCCTCCTGGGCTGCCGTCCGCTCCCGACTTGTCACGTCCGTCGCCGAGTGCTTCTGCGGGCCTGTTAGCGAAGAGTTTTAGTCCCCTTCGAGGAAGCTGAGTTAGAACCCGTTTATGTTGCGTCGCGACCCTCCTAGAGGCCGAAGCGTCGAAGCCCCAATGATGAGCCCCAGCCCACTTGGAAAATGACGAGTCGATTCCCCCCGGCTGATGTGTCTCAAAGGCGCCCTGGAGAAAGCCGAGTTGGAACCCTTCGGAGTCGTGTTTTGGTCCCCTTGGGGGCACGCTGAGTCGAGAACCCTCCAGGTTGAGTTTTGACCCTCCGAGAGACTGATGAGTTGCTTCCCCCGTTGAGTTGCAACCCGTCTCTAGGATGTCGTGTCAGAGCCCTTGGACGTTGAGTCTTGATCCGCCTTCAGGTGTCGAGTCAGAGCCTTCCGACGACGAGTTCCAGCCCTTCTCCAGGTCCATGTGCCAAGGCCCTTCCGGTGTTGAGTTTCGACCCTTCTCCAAGTCGTAGAGTTGGGACCCGTTGACGAAGTGTTTCGAACCCCCTCCAGGATGCTGAGTCGCGTTCCCTCGATGGTGAGTTCTAGCCCACCTCGAGGATGTCGAGTTAAAACCCCTAAATGATCCAGGCCCGATAGAAATGAGGTCTCTCGTTTCGGTATCTCGTGTGGCGGAGTGATGACCTCGACGGGCGGGAGGTTAGTCTTGGTGAGTTGGGATAGTTGCTTACGGTTAGGCTTTGTCGTGAAAAATGTATGATGGGGTTCACGCGTGCGTTCTGAATCTGCCTGCACGTGCTGGTATCTGCGCTACTGTCTGCCGTCAGGTACAGCCACTTTCAAGCCTCGTCCTTTGTTGGATACCTTCATAGAAAGGTATTCGCGCTCTTGGGCCCTCTGGACTTGGCTTTGTGACTGCGGTACTCAGAGCACCGGACTTAGTGGGTTAGATCTGGAAACTTGGGGGTGAGCTTCCTCTGCGTTTCTGAAGCTCCTAGTTATTCGGAAAATGTAAATTTTGATAACTACGGGAAAAATCAAGTAATTGAAATAAAATAGCATCGCGTTGAGATCGGGGTTCGGACCCTGCCGTAGAGTCGCAATTGTTGATCGGATTGATGGACACCCCCCCCCCCCTCCTTGAAACTAATGATTTTGTTTTAGCGCCACGACAGTTCCGGATATTTCCATATAGAGCCTGTTACGGGAATGAAGACGTTCTTATTCGAAACTGATGAATTTAATCCGGTACCCAACGACGCCACCGTTCAGATAGGGACTTTGTGAAAATGAATTGTTATTAGGGCTCGATCAGGAATAGTGTAGACGGCGATTACTTCGTGTTAGGGCAAAGATTATTTCGACGCCTCTCCGCATCGGCTTTTCGGCGAACACCCTGTATAGTCTATTCTCTGCGTTTTGTTTTTCCTGGCTGCGGCCTTTTCTCACAAATTGCTAAACAACAACGAACTAGCGCGTATACGGGGCGTGCTCAAAACGTTCTTCACATTAAATTAGTACCTTGACTTGAGTAATTGTTTCGCGTACACCATCGGTTTTAAAGTTTTTGGAAGGGCGAAATTTGGTTCAACATTTCCGGTTATAGGCACTTTCGATCACGGGAATCTTTCTGAGCGTTGGGGGCAATTCACGGCGAAAACAGGTTTAAAGCCCCCACAAAGGCCAGCCATATCCAATCCCTTCCAAACGGGCAAAAGAGAACCATAGCCCAAAAAGAGCGTTAGCCTTTGAAAAGAGGCTCCACAAAAAGGGGGCCACCGCACACACCGGCCCACAAATCTTAGATTGCATTCGTGGTCGAAGTCACTCTTCTCTTTGCAGTGTCTAGAAGCCGGGCCTAACCCTAACATAACCTCTAACACTAACATAAATGTTGGATCTGATTTAACCACAAAAGGAACTTTGAACCGCGAAAGCCAGCCAGAATTAAATGTCGGTCAAGGTGTAGAGTCAGGTGTTCGTCGGAGGGTTGGGGTGTTGGGACGTCTGAAATAATTAGGGGAAAGTTTTCTCTTCGGGAATAGGTTAGATCTTTTAGATAATTTAGCCTGCGATGTAAAGGCAGGTCTAGGTATAGGAGCGAGCCATTATTTAAACATTTTGAATTGTACATAGAAGTCAATAGATTGATGTTATGTTAAAATTTTATACTGTGTCTTATTGTGTTCAAACTCGTAGTCAGACCCATCTCAACAATCTCGAGAGCTCTATAATCGAACAACAAGAAGAGAGGTACAACGGGATGTCGTCCTGATACTAGATGATCATCGGCCAAGCGGTTCCAAAAGCGGGAAAAGTGATTCAATTCAAATAAGTTGAATTAAATGCCAGTATAATGGGTTGCCTACCCATTCAGGGGCCAAGACGATAGCTGGGGTCGTTTCAGTACACTTTCAAACTAATGAATTTTGTGATTACGCATAAATGAAATAAATGATGTGTGTACGAAAATAATATTGAAATTACCAAGGAAATTTCACAGAGAATTTGAATTATCTTCAAAGACGTTGCAGGATGGATGTGCTACGATGAGAATTCCGCGGCAGACATGACGACGATTTTTTTTATTAGTTTATTTAACGTCGGCCTATTTCCAAAACGAGGCCTAACTAACACCCGACGCACAGTAGTTCAGATTCGAAAAAAGCTGGCCAAAACTCTGAAAATGTGGCGATGGATGGTCAACTTATAGACATTCTTCAGAAAATTACCCAAAAAATGAATAATTAATTCAAGGGGGTGAATTAGAAGGGGTAGAAAAAAATTCACCAAAAATTCTAAAACGTCGAAAATAAACTGAAAAAATGTTCAAGCAGATAGAAAAATTATCAAAAAAAAAACAACTTATCAAAGGGGGTGGATTATTTATAAATATAATCGTATGAGATTGCCGTATACAATCATGAAAAACGTGAATGAATAATTGAAAAAAAAAATACAGATCTTGGATCACCGGTCTAAACTTCAGGTCTAGCTTGTTGTATGTTTAAAAATCCCGCAATAAATTTGGTAAGTGAGCATTCCGTGGGGGGTGGGTTTGAAGGGGTGGAAAGAAAAAGTCCACCAACATTTTTGAAACTTTGCAACTGAACTTAGAACATGTTGATATTGAATGGGGAATTATTTAAAAAAGTCAGATCATCAGAAGGCAGACGGTTAGAGGGGGCGGAAAGAAGAAATTGACTGAAAAAATGTTTGATCAAATGAAATGATGATTGAGGCAGCCTGCGCCCTAGCCAAAAGTAGCTTTATGGTCCGAAATTTGATCAGGTCACAGCCTGTCTGAATTTTGAATTCATTTGATCACATGATTAGTAATACTTACATGCCAATTTTCAAATTTTTAGCTCGTCACTTAGAATCAAGTTTCAGAATTTTGGATTGTAGTATTTTCTCTCCACCCCCCTTACTCACCCCATTGGTTGATTTGTGATTGTTTAATAATTTTTTAATCAATTTCAATCTTTTAACGGTTTATTTCAAAGTTTCAGAGTTTTCGCTGAATTTTTAATTTTTCTTTCCACCCTCTGTAACTCACCTTCCATGATGATGATTTTATTTTTCGAGTAATTTTTTACTCAATTTCAACATTTTCCAAGTTAATTATTTCATTTGCGAAGTTTTAGAATTTTCGGTGTGTTTACTTCTTTCCTTTCCCTCTGAATCATCCCCTTAGATAATTAGATTTTTCTAGATAGCTTTTCAATGAATCTCAACATTTTCTCCTATGTAATTTTATTTTATAAGCCTACTCCAGTTTTATTGGCGTTTATAGTAGTACTATTTTGCGGAAAAATAAAAAGCCGCGAAAAAAACTCATCAAGTTGACTATTTTTCAGTAGCTTCTATCTCGCAAAGGGCAAATATGGACAAGAAAATTCTTCACGGTGTCATTGTCCAGATCTTAAACTTCCAAAAAATAATAACGTCTACGTGAAGTACAGTGAAGCACTTTAATAAAATGCCACATGTTCCGCGCTATATTTTGTGTTTTGTCAGTCTATGTTCACCCATGCGAATTATGTATTTGCATGTTATGAAGAAAACTCCCTTATTCACACAAGAAACCTTAATATACACGGCCCTATCTAAATCACAGAGTTCACGAAAATTTCTGTTGTAAAAAATTTTGGCCTCTCCAAAAGTTGATGAATGAAATTGACCAATTTTTATGGAAGGAGCAGGGGGAAGTTTGAGGGTTGATTACTCCAGAGCTACTATTTTTGATGATCCTATCATAATTGAAAACAAAGCTTGATCATGTTCTGGACCAAATACTATTGTTTCCATTATTTCAAAAAAATAAATAAAGAACGACTTAGCACACCTAGTAGTTGATATTTTTTATTCATAAATTCTGCCACCAACAGTAGTTTACTAAAATTTCTAGAACCAAACTAGGAGGAGGGGCATAACCATCCTCCAGCCCTCCGTAACTTTGAAAATGAAAGTGTAAGAATTCTTCAATGATTTTTTCGTGGGCTTCATTTCATTGAAGATCTCATATACCATAGTAGGCACTGTCTTGGCAGGGTAATTTTGGAATAACATTGTAGGTACAGAGTTACAAATTCAGTATATTTATCTAAAAGGAGTTATATTCTTCCTCATAAAATTAAATATCATGTTTAACTCAAGTTATTTTATGTAATCACATTTGTAATTACTAAACGGCGTACTTTATCACTGAACTTTACGAGGTTATTATGCAAAATTGTCTAAAGGGAAAAAACTCGGGGGAAACAATAATAATAACAACTCAAAAAAGAAATTATCATGGGAAATAAATAAGAAAATTGCACAAAAGAAGAAATTGTCAAACCAGTTTGTTTTACCAATATGAAATTTCAACAATAATAAATGACCCAGTGACATTTCAGTAGGTAGTCTAGTGCCCTGCAGACAATGTTTTGATTTTATTTTTATTTTTGTTTCAGGTGCAGCTTTTTGTGAGGCAATAATAAATCACTTGTTGATTACAATCTATTTTATCACCTCTGAGGGCAATAATAATGCGTCACAGATACTTGTAGCGATTAATTATTACGCAATTTATTTTAATTAATATGAAACAAAAATGTAAATGCAAGACACGTGCGCCTAAAAATATTTAAAAAAAAACTTACCTTAGGAGACTTAAATCCCAGGAACGACAGGCTCTTCAAGTTGGTTTTCGTCTTGGGTTTGTAACTCATTGTACTAAGGCACTGTTTATGTCAATTATCATAAACGTAATAGAGGGGAAGAAGAGAGTTCAAAGAATATACACACTAATAAACACTTCGTAAATTCAAAAGAATTATGTACTACGGTGAGAAAACGATGATTTTTTTTCTTGGAGACCGTCCAAGTCGAGTAATGGCGAACAAAACTTGAAACAACATGGGGTATCCTAGATCTGACGTTTCGACTGGAACGTGAAAAACTCCCCCGCCGGGACCTCGAAGAGGCGTCGGACTTTTCGTTTCCGTCTTGACTCAAAAACTGATGCCTTTAAGATCTGAAAAAAGAAAAAATGTAACAACGCGTGGTGAAGTGAAAGTGAAACTATTTAAATCATGATCACATTGAGAGATTGATGAAATCGCGATCATGTGGTGAGCCATTAAAATCACGAGTCAACAACGTTAGGTTTGCCTCAATTGGCCTTACCCATTACGTTTGGCGACAAAAATAACAAATAATTTGGAGCTAATCAATACACTAAATGCGATTGTAAGAGTGTTCTACAATTTTCCGCAGTCGAATGTAACGTCATTAGATAAAAACGAGAATAAAATGTTCATAAAAAATAAATCTCATTTGCATTCAACCCTTATCAGTTAAATTGCCGTTTGGCGATAAGTTGATGGAAAAATAGCCGAGACTGAACTATAAAGAATCCAAATACCATTATACAAAACCTACACAAGGATAAAATTTAAAGCTAAAAAAAATACGATTATAATACTGAACCGTATGAATAACAATAAACGGCATCATATAATTTATTAGTCACGATCATATTAAGCAACCAGAATTGACTAGTAGAAGAAATAGGTAGGTAGGTATGCGAGAGTCACTGACACTACCTATCTATCCATATTCATGAAGTTTCGCGCTCAAACTGCAAACCAAGATGAAAAAAAATTGCGCTAAAAAACTGTTCAAGACCATTACATGAGCATCTTGGAAATAAAAGTAGGTAGCACGTGATGATGGCAAAAAGAAACATCATCAGCGATGTTATACAACTTTATAAAAATTGGCATTCTCTTGAACGAAGCTGTAATTATTTTAGAATTTCAGAATTGCAGACATCAGAACAAAATTTGGAGACTTGCCCGCTCTTACACAGCAATGTCTCCGCGAACTTGCCCTTCAAACTTCTAGACACCCCGCTTTATGTCTTTGATCGATTTCGCATTATTGAATCTTTGGCAATATCAGCCGGCTTGATGACGTGTAATTAAGTTCTGTCAAAAGTTTGAAAACGGCAATTACGCGTGCGAAAAGCAGCTGTGCCGGTTGAATTCGGTATTAATCTTCGGTTATTTTTAGTACAAAATGCGTGTGACACACCAAAGAGACCAAAATGCAATGAAAATTGCGTTATGATGGTATCTGGTGGGAATATGACGACTAAAAATAAATGTTTCAATTAAACTAACTTAAAACTCGCATGCGACTTCAATTATGTATCATAATAGTAAAAAAAGTTTCATTATTAGACATCGATGAAAATGTGTGTTATTAGACTCCCACTTGATCTATTTTCCATGAGCATTTCAATTTTTAATGGGTGCGACAAGTGCCGCAATGAAAACACCTTGCTACGCGTGTATATAACTGTTTCAGCGACCCAGGCTGTTATGGCTTTAAAAAATCACTTTTCAAGTAGAAAAAGAATGCAAAACTTGAGGCTATACCTAAAACCTAAGCAGAGGTCAATTGTCAGAAATTGGCCAATAAACGTCATTATTAAGGAGTACACGAGTCTTGCCTAAATGACCATAATATTAACCTACCTACTTACTTACTTATTGATTTGAACTTATGTTTTGTGGAAAAATCTATGAGAAAAAATTGTTGTCAAGTTTGCATTCGTAGGCCGGAACTAGACCTCACGGGCACTGGTGGACTGAACAGACAACAGGATGGTCCAACCCCAAATTTCAACTCACTTCGAACGGGTGGGTATTTCCCATTTAGTTGAGAACCAAAAATAAGTAGATAACCGATTTCACGAAATTCGGCTCCATATAGGAGATATGTACAGCTCTCAGATTTGTTTCGAATGAATCTGATTCGAATTTCACTAAAATACAACCAGTGATTTTGAATTCGTGAAGAAAAATTCGAGTTTCGACAAATGAACTTCAGAGGTGATCAGTGGATCAACTAAAGATTCTACGGTTGTTCTTATTTCTGGGACACTTGTATGAATAAAGAATGTTCAATCACCAAAAATGTCTAAATCAGCCATCACCTCTAATCGAGGGCAGTTTAAGAAAATATCTGGAAGGCGAAAAAAGGATCTTGATTCTCTGTCCACTCGTTCCTACAAATAGTATAGTACATACTAGAGAGTGCAATACCATTGCTGTAATACAATTCACAACTGGGTATGTATTTTTAATTCTTCAACAACCGTCGCGTCGTAAATAAAATTTTACACAGAGTGGTCCAACTAAAACACAACAGACAGATTTCCGGGCATTTGATCTCATGTTTTCGAAGAAAACTCGCGTCAGGTCGATTTTGTTCTTAAGGTGGACGTTCAAGTGCTTAATTCAAATGTGCAGTTTTATCTCCATAGCCGGAGAGGCAGCCCCTTTGGAAATTTTCAAATTAAAATTGGATTCAAATGACACATCACTTCAAAATCATTCTTTATTCAATTCTCTTCACAGCGAAGCTATTTCATTTTACGATTTGAAGATTTTTTTTTCAAGACATCACGCATTTCAGCATTTTTGGAGAGTTGCAGTCTCTTCTGGGAGGCTGGCTCGAAGTTGCCGAGCCCGAGTCCGGTCGTTGCTTTGGATGTTCAGAAAAATTGAAACAGTGGGAAAACTTGAATCATATTTTTGCTCTACTGTGCCAAATAAATTCATTCGCCAGAGTCTTAGCATTCTCCATGTAGCTACCGAAATTGAAACAGCAAATAAAAAAAACAGCATAATACAGGTGAGTTTCTTGACAAAAACTTGAAAAGAAAAATTCTAGTCCTGCATTGTTGCACTTTTTGGAATGGGAGCCATGGTCAATTTTGCTCCCGTTAGAGTGCGCTGGGGTAGGTGAGGACTTCTAGGGATTTTATCTAGAATTATGTCCAGGTAAATAAGAAGTTTTGTCAATGGAGTCAAGTGTCGAAATAGGCTGACAAGAATGACAAGAGCTCGACCCAAGGTAACAGTGGTCCCCAGCGCAAATCGCGCCCTCTGTAAACGCTAACGAGAATACATCCCATTGATCGATAATGTAATGAATCAAGTGTCAATACTAAAATTCGCCTGTCAAATTTCACTAAATTCTTTTCATCCATTAAAAAAATAAGACCTAGCAAAATTGAATTTAATTTTTTCAATCAAAGTTTTAATTTTTTTCTTGTCACAGTTCAATTGTGCCAAACAAGTTAATTCATCAGAATCATAATATTTTTCATGTAGTTTCCGAATGGGAAATTGACTTTTGAAAAATATGCATACAGTAGACTTTCTGTGGCAGAAACTTAAAACCCAAAAATCCAAAGTCGAGCTCTGCAGCTTTTGAACTGATCGATGGTGCGGTGGATCAAGTATCTTTACTAGCATATATTCGCCAAAAATCTGTTGATTCTATAATCCGTTAAAAGATATATTGTGTACGGGTACTAAGGGACAAATTCAAGTGAAACTCTGCACTTGGTGATAAAGTTTTGAAACTTGGCAAGGCATACATGTTCTTTGATTTATTCCCAACAAACCTGGGTGTGGGGCAAACTTGGCAGGTAGCGTATACAGGGTGAAAAATAAAGTTCAAAAATTGAAAAATTCTGCCTGAAGAACCAACAGTGCTGGAGTCTTGTAAATCACCATATATATACGTGTAATTTAACGTTTATGAAGCTCCTCCAAACAGTTTTGAATTATCTTGTTTCTTCCCTGAGATATTTCAAAAAACGTAAAAATGCCTGAAAAACCATTTGAAATACCATATTGCCATTTTTGTTAAAAAAGTGCAATATTTTATTTAGACCGTCGCTCACAAGAAATCTTTCAACTGATGATGCTGAATTTTGGCACGAGATCTCGCAAGAGATGGAGGTTTGAATCCTTGGTTGTATTTCACTTCTGCAAGTACCACGTCACCCGTCATTCGCACTGAAAATGTGTAAGCCAGGGAACACTAGATTTACAGCTTTTAATTTACAAAAAGATCACTGCTTTTTCTTGCAGAATGTCTTTTTCTATATGTGATGGTCCAATGTAGTCTTCTTCACAATTGCCGACCACGTTTTGGAATATTCAATTACAGGAAAATTCAAAATGGCCGCCGTGAAGATAACAAAAAGTTGACCACCGTATTTCTGAAAAAAAGGCGTAGAAATGGTCTCCTCATATTATTCCATTTCTAACGTCACACATTGTAGAAATACAAAGTTGCACCTCAAAACCTTGAAAATTTGCTGATTTATGGGCAAAAGTCTTTTTTTTAGCATTTTTACGTTGTTATAATACGTTCAACTTTAAACCATGCGATCAACAAAATTCAGAATTGGGGTAGGCTGTGCCCTGGCCGAAAGCAGCTTGACATCCTGAAAATTGACCAGGTCACAGCCTATACCCCAATTCCGAATTTTGTTGATCGCATGATACAACACCACTATACAAGACTAAATGGATTATTACTTATTTTTTAAAATATCTCAGGGATGGAACAAGGTATTCTAAAGCTGTTTGGGGGAGCTTCATAAGCATTAAATTACACGTATACAGGGTGATTCAAAAATGGCGCATTTCCTCCCGTGTACGTTGTGGGAGACGTTTAGAGAGCACGGAAAAAATAGTAAAAAAAAATTGGCTCATTTATCCTTAGAGTTATAAAGAGGTGAAGTTGAGAATTCAACTTCTTTACTTTGCATGATTTTAAAGCAAAGCATTGTTACTTGCGAAGAGTCCCATGTCATTAGTAATACCCGATTGAAAATTTCTCTTGCAACTGAGATTTGAGTCGTATTTTCAAATTTCAAAATTCGTCTTTCACCTCAAAAGTGCCGTGAAAATACATTTGGCAAGTATGTTTGGTATGGTCTGGCAGGTTCTACGGAGTTTCCAGGGTAACAATACAATAATGCTATTGTTATGTACCTCTTTGATCTAAAGGTGCCAGGTAGGTACTAATGCGATGCTGCCAGATTGGACAGATTTGTTTTTATTAATAACTTGCAAATCGAGGCCGATTAATTTTCTTTATTATTTTTCCCATGCTCCGTTAACGTCCACTATAACGTGCCCGAAAGGAAATGCGCCATTTTTGAATCACCCTGTATATGGTGATTTACAAGACTTCAGCACTTTCGGTTCTTCAGACAGAATTTTTCCAATTTTCAACTTCATTTTTCACCCTGTGTACGCTTCCTGTCAAGTCTGCCCCACATCCCGTTTGTTGAGAATAATGCAAAGAGCATGTGTGCCAAGTTTCAAAACTTTATTACCAAGTGCAGAGTTTTTTCTCTAAGTACCCGGACTAATGTGACTTATCAAACAAAATAGGTACAAGAATCACACTGTATTTCCGAAACGGAGAAGATTAGATGAATTCTGAAACCAGGTCCCTAATCGCATTGAAAAAAATCTGTTGTGGGGCGACACAAAACTATCCCGACGGTATCCAGAGACGTCAGTAATGATTTTGATCGAATTGTCCCTTCGGGAAGGGGAGGATTTGATTTGGATATTGATAAAAAAATTCTAGTGAGTTGAGCGCTTTAGCGAGCATCCTGCATCCATTGTTGGGCCTACAGAACAAGTCACAGGTTAGGTTAGTTTTCCAAGATAATGGGATAATTCAAAAGGTGAACTTAGTAGCTGACTGTTATGATGACACAAGAATGCAATGCTAGTTCCTTATTAAAATTTTTGTTTCTGCTGTGGACATGATGATGAAATTACACAAACTTGATTGAGAACTTTTACTGCATCTGTGTGTCAAATTATAACCCTATATACGTGTACAACCGGCTTCTGGCTACGTACAAATAAAGAATTATTATTATTATTATTATTATTATTATTATTATATCTTCAATTTAGAGCTTGGGCAGACAAGCCGAGCAACGGCATTCTGTAACCATACATTGTTGACAGAACAGTTCAATCTGCACGATCACATATCGAATTACTGTGAAATCAAAGGAAAAATCGACCATGTCAAGCGACCATCCAGAAAAACTAACTTGCATACACACATCACAATAAAGCACTGCGATTCAAGGAGTTTCCAGGCGCTGTAGAACCTCCACCGTCAGAAAATTTTGTTTCATAGAGAAAAGGTTGTTTTTCAACAACAAAAATTCGGGGAATTGGACGAAAAATGGTTGGAAAATATTCAAGAACCAATTACCTATTGTTTAAAATTTACTTGTAAAAAATCAGTTCACTGATTGAAAACCTGGGGTAGAGCTCTAATAAACTGCAATTCAGGGCCCCTAAGTTACGTGTGAAATGAGGCTTCAAGCCCATCAGGAGGTTAGGTTCGAACCACACCTGACGGCACAATAGTTATGAAAAGTAAAAAAGCGAGAGGGGGCCTCAATGGGGCTCCAAGAGAAAACCGTAAACACCAGGGAGCCTATAGGGCTTCAACCAACCCAAGGAGACACAAGGGCGCCGCGCCGTTTTGACCTGAAACGGTAAAATCTAATAGTCAAAAATGGGGGCCCGCCGCATCAAAGGGAAGTGCACACATTAGGGCTTGCACGTATATGTCAAGGAAATGAGCATACTGAAGTTCCTCAAGCTGCAGAAAACACAAGGGGGTTCAAGGAGCCCCAAAACGATACTTGAACGAATACACCGAGATCTGCCTGCATCCATAACCATTTTGTCACTTCGACATAGATAAGTCAATGAAATAAAAACGTACCGGCTTGGTTGCTAAGGAAAGTAAATAGGCCAAAAGTCGAGGTACAGGCAAATGCGGCTTAAATTGGCTAGGAAATTTTTTTAAAATCCATAGCGCTTGTCCGGAAAATGGCGGGACACTCCAACTTTAGAATTAGTATGATTCTTTGGTAATGTTGCTTCCTGTCGAGTTTGGTTCAAATCTGTCATATAGATTTTGGGTAATTAAATGGCAAAGTTTCAGACTTTGGCATTTTTTTAGAATTTGACAGATAACCGGTAGGGAAATATTTTTGACTGTTCTGAATACAGTTTTTCAAGGGCTTTCAAATGACACATTGCAAGTCAAGTTCCGTGAGAGGTAGCTTCTGTCATTTTCTGATAGTGACACTTCTGTTCGACAGATGACAGCCAAAAACTAATCCGGTCATTCCAGAGTGAAACCATGTCTGCATACCAAATTTCAAGTCGAACAGATCAACGTTTCGGCAGTTATCGTGGAAGATTACAGACACACACACACACCCACCCACCCAGACAGACATCATTCTGGAAATGATCTTAATCGTCTTGGGGGACCTCAAAATAGATATATCCGGCGAAATCTCAAACTTTTTTTCTGCACGATTACAATACTTTCCCTCCATGTTGGTGTGGGGGCCGGGAAAGTAATTCAATTTACCGACCGTTTTTTGCGCCGTATTTCGTTTCTTTCGCTTCAAGGACGGAGTTAGATTGGTGAAATCAGCTGTTGCGAAATCAAATGCTACGGGCTCATTCCTTGACAGAAATTTATCATTCAGGTCTCTTTGTAAAGCTGCAAGAATGTACTTTGGTTTGAGCCCTTGGCATTTCCGAAACCCAAAAAAAAATCAGAAATTTTGACATTTGAAAAAATTGTTTCTGGATTTTGGAAATGCCAATGGATCAAACCAAAGTACATCCTTGTAGCTTTCCAAACAGACCTGAATGATAAATTTCTGGCAAGGAATAAGCCCGTAGCACTTGATTTCGCAACGGCTGATTTCACCAATTCAACTTTGTCCTTATATGTACACAGGGTGTCCCAAGTTTTTTATGTATAAAACTCAACCATGAAATCCTTAGATGATGCCAAAAACAACAAAGTAATTTATTTTAGGAAATTCGGCTCTGTGACGGAGATCGACCTCCAAAGTTCGATGATTTTGTTTAGTGTTTTTCGTCAATTCGTCGACAGAGCTATGTTCATTGTTGAGCTTACTGTCCACCTTCAACTCAAGTTTCAGCAAAATCCCACCAGCAGCTTTCGAAATTTCAAAGTGACGGAAAGAGCAGAGTCGATTTTTGAAAAAAAAAATCTTCAGTCTTTACGTCTCTCCAAAAGCTCTGTGGCTTAATTTTGTGCAAAAAAGTCTATAGAAATCTGTACTACTTTACTACACATAGGTGGTTCATTAATAGTAGAATAGTACATAATTATTAGTAGAATAGTACATAATTATTATCATTATCAAGGCTTAAAGAATTTCGCTGATAATTTAATTTTTTATTACTTAATGAATGCGCCATCCAGACGTTTATATTGTTTATACATAGTACTGTTTTTTGCACAATTGCATTACCATCCAAGATAACCAATTAAAAAAATTGAGCAAATATTTTTGCAGACATATACAAATGAACGATAAAGAAAAATGTTCCATCACGGAAAACTGGGAATGGAACTGCTATATCCTAGTTATTAAAATTAGAACTTACTAGCAACAATAAAATTGTATTGTTTTATGCTTTTTAAATATTATGATTCTGGTTCAACAGTAAAGATAACCATTAATTTTCAAAAATCATAATACTGTTGTGAGCAAATATGTTTCCTCTTTTTGGGAAACTTCAGTGTATCCATTAGATTATATTTTATAAGGAAATAAGGTAGACGAGATGAGTGAAAAAGAATAGTAGCGTTTTATCGACCAAACAGGATGGTTTTGTTTCCTTTCGCTAGATTAGAATTCACTTATTAAATGAGCGGCATGAACGCTGGTCAGTTGTAGATCAGCAACTGCATTTCCAATAAATTTTTACACTGAAAAACAATCTAGGACATGAAGATTGAACATGTTTAAAAATTGCACAAGGGTCTAAAATTATCTGAAAAGAAGTTACCACAACCGTACGGCCAGGTTTTATTTTCGTTTTACTACCCACATAATTATTGAGATGCAAGGAAGAGGTATATGTTGTTGACTTGCATCTTCCAGAAATATCTGAACACGTAGAAATATTTACCTGCTGTTTTATTAGGTGCATCCAAGCTGACTTTCAGGATGGAAACGAAAAATCAAACAACAGGGTGAAGTGATACTTAATGACACCTAAGCTAGATGGTTAATGTTCTTCGACTTATCGATTGAGACTGATAAAATGTAATGCAGCTCCTATATAAAATAATGCATCTAAAATCCTATGTGAAGGTCACACTTTTTCGGAAGTGTTTTAGCAAATCCTCAAAATAGAGACAGCATTCAAGTTAATAATTTAATGTTCAACAACCATAGTAAATTTTTGCAAGTACAAATAAAATTATACTGATCCGGAGAATTGCATATTTTTTGTGCTACCTCGATTTGAACCATTCAAATTTTCATGAGTTCTAGAAAAGCCCTTTCATTGGCGATAGAACTGTGAAGTGTGACTTACCTGACCTACCGTCAAATTGTTGCATATGCGCAATGTAAACAAGAATCGACTGATATGTTGATAATATCGTTATATTGCGTGATATACTTATAACTTACATAAAGCTTTTTTTATCCAATTAAAACATCTCCGGGAAACCACTAAAGACTGATCTATAACGAGCACAATACCCACTGAAAAGCACGTGTCGCAGCAAGTGATGGACGTATACTAAAGCTTTGGAATAAAACATACATGCCGAACTGTATAAGCCTGGAATATATTTTGCATCAGCATAAAGTGCTATTATCTTCTCTCATGCTTGGTGTTATGTTTGGGAAAAGCACAATGCATCTATAACTGAATCTTAGCATAATTCATTTGTATTTTACCTCTACACCCTGATACTAGCTTGTCTACGATCGATTCTTTAAGGATTACCTTCAGTAATATTCAGGTAAATAATAAACAATGATGTGATAACATTGGAATTATTGAGCAGTCAGCAATTTTCTACCGTGCCGCACGGATCAATAATTTATTACAGTAATAATTGACCACCAATTTTGAAGCTGATGACCGTGAAAAAATCGCGAAAAAATCTGAATGAGTTCAGCCGGCGTTTTTCGAATCGTAATAAAAACAATAATAATGCGTAACACAAGAGGTGTTCGACCTAACCTGGATTCCCCTTACCTCCACCTCGCATAATGACGTTCTCCTTGAGCTTATGGTATGACTCTTGTGCGGCACGTACGGAAATTTATTGAGTGAGGACAAGATAGTTCCAAATAATAGGAGTTCATGGAAAACTGGCAATTTTTCTCTTTTTTTTGTTATGATTCTGGATTTTGGGATAATGTTGGGTTCTCCATTAAATTAAACATTTTTGTTCAAATGTAGGTAATTAGGTAATCAATCCAAGCAGAGAATTGCATTTAATTAATTTGTGGCACGAAATAAGCAGCAAAAATTATCAGTGACGCCCACTAAATTCGTTTATTTTTGTGCAGCACAAACAAACAAATCTATAAAAATATTCATCCGAAAACATTTCAAGTAAGTAGGTAAATAAAATATTGTTTGGAGAAGTAATGAAAAGCAACGAATGAATCTAAAAAAAATCTGAGGGTGCTTATTGATATTGAAACAACCAGTGGATGCATTAGCCGGTGAATAGTGCATGGGTTACAAGGTAAATACGAAAATTTGTAGACATCCACTGCCAAAACTATGGAAAGTTGACCTGATGGAATTGAAAAACCAAAAATTACTTTTACCTATGCAAACAAAGAAGGAGAATCTTAGGTACTTACACCGTTAAACCTATCTATTAGCATAAAAATCGTCGTCGGCCGCGGGACTTCTCATGGTAGCATCCTTCCTGCAACGTCTTTGAAGACTATTATCCAGGAGCCTATGGAAAATTTCCTTTGAAACGTCTCTTCGGGTGAGAAGATGGAATTAGGGTCGGTATTTTCATATCAGATAACTGCCGGGTATCCCCAAACTGGAAAGGCAAATACCGTAGAAACAATTATTGTAACAATAATCGCATCTATGGTATTTACCTTCCAGATGAAGTTATCTTGAGATGGGAATACCGGCCCTTAGAAAAGATGAAGAAAGAAAATAATTAGCGGAAAATTGAAAATTGTGTTTTGGAAAATTTAAATTTTTCGGAAAAAACCTCAAATTTTTTTCCAAATGATCTTATAGTAGAAACCGTCAATTGAGGCTTCACTTTAAGCTCCATCATTTACCTAAGTCCGGTCTCAAAAACTCAGCCTGATTTTACATTTTCAACCGGGAAATTCCCTGGAAATTGAAAAACTTGTTGGAAAATGTTCAAGAGCTAGTTACCTTTTGTGAATCAATTTATTGAAAACATTTCTCATGACAATTAAAAGTGGAGTAAATTACATATAATAAATAAAAAATTTCTTGCATCCCTGAGTCCCAAGTAAAAGTACCCATAATGGACGCGGCATTCCCTCTTTGTATAGCGATGCCTATTCTTTGTCTCAAAAAGGTGGTTGCTCTGTTTTATCCATTTAAATTTGTAATTTTTTCTCCCAAACAATTTATAAAGTTTGTAGCTTCTTCGCACCATGGACCTCAAGTTTCTACGGCGAATGGTATAAACATGTAATTTTGTTCAGACAATTTCTTGTATTTTTCGAGCTTTCTTTTCGAAGCTTTCAAAGCCACCAAACCTGCTTCCAATAAAGAAAAAGAAAGATATGATGGAGCCAAGGTGTCTGCGCACGTCGCATCCCATATTAATACTTGGCCTTTTGTCCACGGGATGAGCGTCATTCCATCAACACGTTTCCCGTCTTCCCTGCACAAACCCGCTGGTTGTTCCAGGACCGACCGTTTGTAGTTACCTTTTGTTTAAAAAAAAAATTGTGGAAATCTGTCTACGGGATAAAAAGTTGGAAAATTTGCAGGTTTTCCAGAGAGGAAAACTCGAAAACCGTTGGCCCGATTTCGAAAATTTATCATCTATAAATAACCTCTTCTTTTTTCCAACTTTCATTCCCAGCATGTCTGCACCTATAATGAATATTTTGTGCGGCTCACCATCCTCCTATAGGGCCCACCGCATGTCGAAGTTTGCACTGCAGTTTTATCAAATTCATGGAATGTGTGAATTCCATTTTGAAAAAATTACCGTCGAAAAATGGGAGCCGTGCCGATTTTGAAAATGAGTCTACACGACGCCCAATCCAATCTGCTTCGATATCAGTGGTTGTAATATTTCGAGAAAAATTTATCCCCGAGCAGGAATGGACTTTTGAGTGGAGTACTGCATCAACAGCGAGTCGTCCTGGTCAAAGCACGAACGAGAGGTCCTCTCGGGTGGCAACGGCTAGGAAAATTTCAAGAAATTCATAACGCCTGACTGGGAAAATGGTGGAAAACTTGCAGCTTTGATTTGTATATTTTGTTGTGTTACTTCTTGCCGAATTTGATTCCAATCCATCAGATAGATTTTGAATAATTTAATGGTAAAGTTTTGAACTTTGACACTTTTTATTATTTGACAGATGAGAGATATTTCATAACTTTTACATGTTTTGAATAGAGTTTTCCAGGGTCTTCAAAATGAACTGTCAAAAATCAAAATCCTTACATCAAAATTACCTGTCATTCGTTGACAGTGACATTTCCCTTTGACATATCACGCTGAAAAGCCTATTTCCACCTTTCTACCATAGACCCTAAGTGCATACCAAATTTGGTCGGAATCGGTCAGACCGTATAGAAATAAATCGAGGTACAGACACACAATTACATACATACAGACCGACACGGATTTTTTATTTATTCCGACAAATCTCGACGTTTTAGCATACAGGGAGTCCAAAAAACAAGTATAAATTTTCTTTTTTCGAGATTACTTTACTTCTCATTTTTCGAAGAATTCGATGAGAAGTAAAAAGACAATCTGTTCGACATCATCATCTGTCTTTTTTGCGACCAACATCATAAATGAAAATGGGGTTTCTCGATTATCCTTAAAGATACCAAGCTGATTAATTCAAGTAGGACAAAGTTGCACATTTACTTGGTGATCAATGATCTGGAAAGGAATTTGACATATCGTTGATAACTTAATTTCCGTTTTCAATTTTCAAATAGGCGAAAGATTTGCTCGCAGCTGAAAGGAAACTAGAGTCGGCAGTACGGCATGGGCGATCTCAAGAACAAACACCAGTGAGTAGGCAACCCAGTAATGCAATTTCACAGTTTTTGCGTTTATCCAGAGAATACAGATAGATATAAATTCAATTTTCAACCGCACAATGACATAGATATTTTAGCTCGTCAGATTACACCCTGTAAATCAAAACAAAATCGATTTCCCAAATCACGAATATGAGCAAAACAAATGCCAGGAAGCCTGCAGGCTTAAAACTTGTACTCGACCAACCGGTCATTGCAAATAATACCCTACTGAACTAATGAAAAACATCTATACTTTGTCACGAATTCTCATTTCGTGTTTTTTCAAACAGTTTTAGTGATTACCATCTAAATTTATCGCGATTTTAATGTTGCAGTATTCTTGGGGCTTTTGCTGTTTACTTTTTTATTACCTGGGCATTCAAAAAATTTGCAATAATCACTTTTCCGACAAACAAAAGCTCGGGAAAACATGTTTTCATCGTTGAATCACGTACGTTTTTAATCAACACTTGGACAGGTAATAAGCTGCATCGTCATTTGTATTCCAAAAACAATCTTTGCCGCATAAATCGTGCTTTACGCTTAGAGCAGCGGGGGTGGTCTGTTTTCATTACAAATCCATGGTTTGATTCTTGAGCAGGCACAAGCCGTTAGGGGAGAATAGGGAGCACTGGCCTCTCGACTGGCCTGCATGAGTTACGGCAAAAAAATTACCAATGTAATTTTTCAGCTGAAGCAATTAAATAATTTTCAGGAAAAAATACTCCATGTGGACCCTGTTTCTTCCAGTAATATATATTAATTGCAATATCTTGATCCATTTCCGGTTGTGCAGTGAGATCAAACATCATCTTAGTCAAAGGATCGGTCAAAGGTGACCTTGAACCGCCGATAGCGACTGTGTAGATGGCATTTTCCCCCGAATTTTTCCCATTTCAAGACCACTTTTAACCAAAGGATAATTTTTGACCTCTTGGTATTCCCAGAAGTATATTGGGATTGGGTAACTACAGGGGTTTAGTCCCAGTGTAGTACTGCATAGGAGGAAGTGGTGCCACCGATTGTTCTGACCAACGAATGAGAGAGATAGAGCTATCATTTTCTTATGGGCGCGGCGCGACATCCACTTGAGAGAGATCCTCGGAGAAATCCGATGTTCTGTGTTCTGTGACGTCAAACTGTCACCGTGATGCCACTCTACAGGCTGTTTCAAATTTAAATCGCGTCCTTTCAGGAAATGATGGGAAACTTCAAAAGAAGTAGACTTTCTCAGAAAAATACATGTCAGAAATGAAAAATAACGGAGATATACAAGGTGGCCCAACGAAAACAGAACAGAAGAAAATTTTCTGTGTAAAAAGTGCCACCCAAATTTACCCCTTCACTCTCCCGCCCCAACTTCAAAATCTAAAATGACACTTCCAACTTTGTGATACATCAAATTGAAGGGAATTGAATCTCTTTCTGGATAAAATATTCTCAGAATTTTCAAAAAGCCCCTTTTACCTAAAATACTCAGAATGTTCAATTTATTAGGAGAGGGGTTGAAAATTTGAAAAAAGTTGTTTTCAGAAAAAGAAATCAATTCCCTTTAATTCGATGTATTTAAAGTAGGTGAAGTTTTGAAGTTGGGGTGGGGGAGAGGAAAGGTGTGAATTTGGGTAGCACTTTTCTCCATCGAAAATTTTCTCCTTGGATGCTATTTAGGATGACGCTTATTAAATTGAAGAAAATTAAAGGATTAAGAATAGAAAATGGAACAGTCAGAGAAATTTAGGAAGATGAGGGGTGGGGTTAAAAATTTTGAAAATATTTTTTCTAGAAAGGTAATTTGATTATCTTTGATTGGATGTATCGCAAAGTAGATGGTGTCATTCGAAATTCTGAAGTTGAGGTGGGTAGGGGTGAGGGGGCTGAAGATAGAAATTTGCCAATGTATGTTTCAGATGTCCCCCTCGATATAAAAATCGACCTGTCTGAGCTTTTTTCAAATGAGGTGAAATGTCCGAAAACCCTCTGTTGTTTTCGTTGGGCCACCCTGTATGCATTCAAAGTTGAACTTCAAAAATTGATTTTTCGTCTTTCATTTTCGAGATATTTGGGCTTGAAACTTCGAAAAACTTTCAACAATCTCAAGCTTCAAGAGCTCAAAAAAAATTTCCCCTGAAAACTTCTCGTTTTTGAGAAAAAATGGTGATTTATTCACGCAAAACACATAGACAACCTATTTCACTTGAAGAATCGTGAGTTTTCTTGGATTTTAATTTCAAGGCCTTTGAAAAAGGTGTTTTCGCGAGGGGTTGATTTCCCCGTAATTCAGTGTACGTTTCATTTTGGAATTCCCGGAATTCTTACGGAAATCAACGGAAATCCCGGAAGTCTTTCGGAAGTCACCGGAAATCGCGGAACTCTTTCGGAAATCACCGGAGTTCTCGGAAGCCGTTCGGAAATCATCGAAATTCCCGGAATTCTTTCGGAAATCACAGCACCGGAATTCCCGGAAGTCTTTCGAAAGTCATCGGAATTTCCGGAATCCTTTCGGAAATTACCGGAATTCACGGAAACATTTCGGAAGTCACCGGAATTCTTTTGGAAATCACCGGAATTCCCGGAAGTCATCAGAAATCCTCGGAATTCCGGAAGTACACTTTTTTTCTCGGGAAATCAACCCCTCGTATACACCATACTAACCGTTTCCATAAGTTCTATTGAATACCGCTTGCAGTTTGAAAAAATACCCATCGATTCTCATTTTATACGTGATGACGTATTTTTCCAGGTTTTTGTTTTCATCATAAAATGAAAACCGCTGGAGATTTTTGAAAACTTTTCGCATAAACCGAGCAATAAACATTGTACAGTGTAAAAATAATAAATTTTTGAGGCGCCCTCGCACAGAAAGTTTTGGTGGAAAAAATCTGTTGGCATATGAAATCGGACCTTGAATGTATTGTTAACTCAACAGTTTTCCCCGCGACTCGATACCTACCTCAAACAGTTCTCGAGAAAAATGGGGGTGAGCATGTCTTATGAATCACCCTCGGAATCACCTGTATACAGGGTGTTTGCAAACTTGGGGAAGAAAATTTAACCGCAATTAGGGAAATGCTTCAAAAGTATCAAAAAAATGTTGAAAAAAATGTAGGGCTTTTATTTTTGAAAATATGGAGGGTCAAAAGTGCAGTACTTCGACCCCGTCTATTTTCAATGTTTTGAAAGATATTTCAATAAACTCTTTTTGACAGGCCAAAAAGCAATGTTTTTGAACCTTTGAATGTAATTTGACTTTTTTGTAAGTTCATTTTCTATACAAGGTACAGGGTTAATCGTAAATCCTGAAAATCCAGTATTCTTCAATAATGCATGCAGAAAATTTCATATGGGAACTATTTGTGTTATTTGTTGCTCTACATCAGTTTTATAACCTCTAGAGTCTAGACTTTTCAAGAGCATTTTCTAGGGAACAGATTTTTAGGATTTATGACTCACCCTGTACACCAAACCAAATTACAAAACACATTCAAAGGTTGAAAAAAATTGCATTTTGGTCTGACGAAAAGGGTTTACTAAATTCTTTACGAAAAAACGAAAACAGGAGGGGTCGAAAGACCACCTTTTGACCCTCGCATATTTCTAAAAATAAAAATCATCAATTGTTTAGGAAAACAATTTCTGATTCTTTTGGAGTTCAATTTTCTACCCCAAAAGTTTGCAAATACCCTGTAGTTATCTAGGTTCTAGGTAATTAGAAATTACTGCTCAAACTCGTAACACTTGTAAGACAATCATGTGGACATGGATAAACCATACCTACCTAATTCGGGTGTATACTGGGGTTGGGGGAAACGGGCTAACGTAAAACACCCATTACATTACTAGCGCAATAAACAAACCACCTGTTGTTAATGTTAAGTTGAAATTGAATCACATGAGGTCGAAGTGAATCACTGGAAAATTCTAGAGATTCCTAACAAAACAATGCAGACACCTCCTGTTTCTCTGCAGTCAGCCTCCAGGCATTTTTCCTGTCTTCTATTATTACCTACCTTGCTCTTTATTAACTTTCCGAACTATCACAAACATCCGGTATAAATACAATTAAAAATGTCAATAAAATGCATCAAGAATGTAGCCAAAACACTGCATACCTACCTATCTACATACCTACCTCTATCGAGACAAGTAGTGCAAAAAAACAATGTGAAATAATTATAACCTCAATTATCGCCAATTAAAACTGTAACCAGGTTGTTTGGATATTTGATATCTTCAAAACTTGAAATATTCAACAGCTCCGTGAGTTTTATTCTCTACTATGTTCATCCACTTACCTAATAACACTTCGAATCGGTGGAGATCGCAGATTTCGCCTTGCAATATCAAACCGCAAGGAGTCCCGAATTTATGGAAATCACCCCCGACGACACCACATTACTTGTCCACTGACTGAGCTTTGAGAAGAACACATCTTTTTCGAGTACTTTTCATTCATCAACTCCAAGATAGGCTTGAAAGAAGCAAAAACAAGCAGGAACTCGTCACGTTTTCACTTTCATAAACAAACTTTTGAAAAAATTACGCTTGACAGGTGAAGTAACGGTGACAGTATGACAAAAACGTGCGTGGACTCCGCAGCTGGTTCCGCCATCTATACAAGAGCGCCATAACCATAGGTATAGAAAACTGACGTGATCATTTTTTCAAACATGTGCGCCGTGCGCCAGAATGGCGTTTTCAAATCTTATGTGATCTTTTCCAAAATTTAAATCTCTATTTCGCATTTCTTCTACCATCAAGGTCAGAGGACCTTGCACAGGTTTTATCACTGAACGGCCTTTCTACCGTAACTTGTATCCTCTTCCTGTACCTTTTTGAACTTCTTTGATATCCAAAATACCATTAGTATAATTATGGTTCTACTGAAGACGTAGGTACGGGATATTCATGCGAGATGGGTACCCTCCCATGAAAAACCTAGAAAAATCTCCTTTTCTCGGTATTTAAAAAAAAAAACTGTTCGTTCAACAATTTTTTCTCTAGTTTCTGAATATGCAGCTCAAAAAACTTTTTTTAAGCATGATAGATTCATTTCAAAATTCAAATATGTCCATGTATCTTGTTTTACATTCAGACTACATGGATTGGAGATAAAATGACTAATAAAATATCTGGGACATATTTGATTTCTGAAATGAATCCATCATTTTAAAATTTAAAAAGTGTTTTTGAGAGCCAATAATGAATTTTTTTGAAAAAAAATCAGAAAACAATTTAGAAGTGTCATGCATATTTGTAATCAGGAGAACAGTGTGTAACGATTGTGGTGATGAAATACAGAATGTTTTAAAAAAATTCAAATAGAAATTGCGAACCCTATGGCCAGAGATGAAAATTTTTACTTTATTCAGAAACTGCAGAAAAAACTGTTCTTCAAATTACCATGAAGAAGAAATTTGATGGGAGGATATCCGTTTCGCGGGTCTCGCGTAAACACCTGTACCTGAACGTGTGTTCGTTGTTAAGGATTATGACTGACTTTCACTTTCTCCCATACATTGGTACCTACCTTCGATCCGTCGCTGTACTCAAATTAAATCCGATTCTTATGAAACTTGGAACCCACAGGTGTTTTATTGGGAATTATATTGATTCATTTTAGGGGCGGGAGAGGGGAGGCAAAAGCACACAATACAACATTAGATTATTTATTTAATGTCAAATTAATAACAATTTACGTAAATGATATAAGTTTTCAAATACAAAACAGGATTTGTTTATGGTTTCAAGAATTTTAACATTACATTAACAGAAATTTTGCATTACATGTTTATTTTATACAAAGCTTTAAAAATAAGTAATATTGTATATACACTACGATTTCCAAGTTGATAATGTTAGTTTTATATAATTCTAATAAGGCATTAACATAAACACATTAAAAACTTACATCAAGTGGTACATTCTTTTAATAATTTTTTTCACCTACGGCCAAAATCATGTTTGTGTGCACCATTTAAGTTACTTAGTTAAAATTGTTAGAAGATAGTATTTGATTAACTTCTTTTTTTTTTGGTCAATAAAATTCAAAAAAACAGATTCGAGAACATCACACAAATTATAAAATAAAAATACAATAAATTATACAATCACTTTTGCTGTGTTTGAAAGACACAAGAAGTAAAATTTTTTGTCACGCCTGTCATTGTAAAATTATATAAACAAACTGTCATTGATGGGAGGTAGATAGGGGAATATCTACAGGACGTTAAACACAAAAGCGTTAAATCGTTACATAAGAGATGTAAAACCATAAATAATAGGTAGTAAAAATGAGCATTGTTAGTTCAGACTTATAAAATAACAATTTTATAATTTACAAAACAGATTTTATATGGGCGGCAGCGCCCAAAGGGTGGCGGTTTTGTCCGCGGATGTTGACAGAAATGAGAACTCAGAAGGATGCCAGCGCCCTGAGATTGCTTTGTCGTGGTGTTGTGCCACCACTACGCTTGGAAGTGGCAATGTAAGATCACCTGGAACAAAATGAAAATTATTCTGACATTCATACATAGGTACGGTCTGGTCATTATAATAGTGATGGTACACTCATATTGGCAAAATACGGCGTCTGAATTTGATAAACAAATGATGAGTTTCTGTATGGTTGTTCTTGAGGGTACTTAGGTTCATTCAGGAGTGGAGGCAAAAAAAAAATTCCGTAGTGTGCCCTCAAGAGTAGAGGCCACAAGGAACTTCATATCAAACTATTGTTTAATATCGCTATACCTAGGGTTAGCCTGGAGCTCGAGTAGGTAATGAGTCACCCCCCGCCCTCTTACATGGTATGTAATTCATCAATTACCATTGTAGTAATTTTGAGATCTGTTCCAAACACTTAGTAAACAGTTCACCTTTCAATAGTTCCCCATAAGCTTTAGGTTCATACCAAATAGAAACAGTGTGAAAACTGTAGTTGAATGTGGCAGTCAAAATGGACCACTTCTCCAGACAGTGATTTCTCAAGAGATACCAATATTAGGAAAATTATTTATCAACAGTAACGATGCAGTTACAAGCCTCGTACGTGCACATTTCATAAGACATTGAGGTGCGGTCTTCTGTTCTGAAAATTTGAGTCCGATGCAAAGCAAGTACTTCAAGTGGTTTGTAAGCAAGTACTTCAAGGAGTTTGAAGAATTATCAATTTAGTTCCACTTGAGCTATGAGAAAAAGCTGAAGGCGGAATTTCTAGACACAATCATCTGCGAAAATGCGAGATCATAATAAGAAAATACTTTGGAATAGTGTTTAAAACAAAAGCCAGCCAGCCATTTTTTGTAAAAGGTCGGATAGTTTGGCCGGATACCCAGCCATCCGGCCAAGAAGTACACCGGATAGATCTCCAGTACCCAGAAAATCACTATTTGTTGCATCTCTAATAATTCAACAGACCGCAAGAAAATTAGTCTTGAATGAAAAAGACATAAGCCGGTTTCCAAAAGCCGGTGAAGAAATATTTTTATTCACAATGAGTTAGCAATCGATACATTCCTAGCTTTTAAAAAGTTGGAAAGTGAATGATTCCTTGCAGGTTGGAAAATAATGTCACTTTCGGACCACGGGTCGAAAGTGACGTATGAAGAGAGGTGATCTGATCTAAACAGCTGTCGCGGAGTGTTGATGGATGCGTTGTTTGAAAAGGTTGCCTATGCCTACCTGATGAAAACGTTTGACGCGAATAACTCGGCACGCCTCGGTGATAGATTGAATCCCTTGGCTGTAATGAGACGCTTTCCACCTCGGTATGTAATATACTATTGTTAAGTAGGAAGCGTGTCACAGACAAATCTGAGCAGCTCCAAGGGCAACTGTGCAAAAAAAGCACTGCTACTCCATCAACGGTGTGTTGTCGCCCTTACTGCAGAGTGCATGTATAATCAATTTTACGGCTTTCTGCAATAGAGCAAGCTATGGAAAAATTGTGTTGTGTTGGTACGAATGATACGATGACAAGGGGATGCCAGCCAGTTGTCTACACGTGCAATTTTCAATGTGCACGTGTACATTGAAAAGGTACGTGTAAATTTCACGTACAAGTGAAATTTTTTGAGCATACGCCAGGAATCGTGAGTTTCTTTGCAGTGATTTGCAGTGTGGACGATAAGGGACATTGTCGTTACTGGTTTGTGGGTCCCCGACAAGATTGTTGGGTTTTTGATGGCTACTAATGAATGATGTCGAAGATCGGACGAATACTAAAGGCTGAATCTTCTGATGCACATCACTGGAGTAGTGAGTACCAGGTACCTACCTACTCTAGTTCTAGATATACCTATTATACCTATTGCAACAGCAAGCAAGGTATGAAGGACACATGCTGGCAGGCGACACAGTGTACCTACTTACTCACCAAGGCCGGTCGAAGTTATTTTTTACTATAGGTTGCCTCATCCAGTTTATGCGTGACGTCACAAGATACCGTTCGAGAACTTGATTTTAGGTGAAACTGATGTCGCCTTTTTCGTTTGACATTTCGGATCTTATTTCGACGGAAATCCACCAAATTTCTGAACTGGACGAGAAATGGTTGACGCACATTCAACGATTGGTGTTTTTTAAATGAATCGGACATGCTTTTATTCATCAAAACACAATTTGAAACGCCGAACTGTCAGACTAAAAACAAGGCGCTTAGGTTATCACGAGGTGGAGCCAAGCGAATTTAACGCCAGGTAGCTCATGGGAACGAACATGATTTTTAACTAGAAGGTCGTGGGATTGAAGTTCAGCTGTACCGAACATTCTTTCTTCAAAAACACCCAAATTGTGTTTTTAAAATTAGAAAGAGAAAGCAAAATTCAAATTAGTGTTGCCCTACTTATATATAATTTCAAATAACGTCGACCAGCCTTGATTCGTACCAACGCAACCCATTTTTTCCATAGCTTGTTTGCTCTAATGCAGAAAGCCGTTAAATTGATTAGGTATATCTAAAAATTCTAAAGCTGAATTAATTTCATTTATACAAATATTTCTTAACAACACCTAATGAAAGGTGGAGTAAAAGCAAAATAATGCATCTTTCACTCATACAACCCTTTATGTTTCCTCTTGCATCCTTGCACCTACGACATATATACAACTCATGAAGATGCACTAAAAAGCCTCGCGAATGAATCCGTCTCTCGGCTGTGTGGCCATTGCCAGGCAATGGTTTGCAGATGGAGCCGTCGCGTCCCCCAGACCGGAAGGGTTGAAAAAAGCCAGAATCTTCTTTTGAAAAACAAAACTTATACCTTGTCCGGCACAACTTTTTTGGTCCAATCTGATCTAACACTCATCAGCCTGCCTCACAGTCAGCATTTCTAATTTATTACTTAATAATACATTATTATATAATATTATCTATTTTTTTTTATAACAAGGATGCTGCAGTGCATTCCATGTAAATTGCAGGTACTGCACAAATATCAGTTTTCTCATGGTGCTGCGGGCAGTGATGATGAGTCTTGATGCAAGCCGAAATAAGTGAGCGAAAAACTCTCGCGCAGGTACAGCTGCGTGAATTTGGGTCTGGCACTGTTTGTTTCAACATATCAAAGAATAGCAAAACTTCATACGAACCTTGCAGATCTGTAAGGACTAATTTGTTGTCATATCCAGCCGACAGCAGGTAATAAGCCGACGGCGAGAACCTGATGGACCTGACGTCCGCAGAATGCGGTTTAAAGCACTGGACGTTTCTACCGCCCCTGATGTCGTAGAGAACACACGAACTGTCTTCGTGACCGGAGACTAGAAGCCTTCCCGAAGGATCAACGCACAGACTGGCGACGGGAGAGCCCTGCCGCGTGCCCGGTATGGTGCAAGGCGTGACCATATTGACGCATCCCCTGGTCCTCAGGTCCCAGAAACGGATAGTCTTGTCGTGCGATCCGCTGACGAACATGGCTCCACCCCAGGTGTACAGCGACAAGATGTGACCAGTGTGACCGCTTAAAGCCTGAAATGACAAATTTAATTATTTCTTGGTACAGTATTAAAAGGTAGTACCAATCATCTATAGTACATCCAACTTCATTGTGATTCGAGTGATCTAGGAGTCTCCACATGCGACACCCTTGAAATAAATTCGGGTAATCATGATGGCTCATTCGAATCGCAAGTAAGTTGCTGTACTATTTATACTACAGTAGATACTATGTTTGGAAAAATTAAAAAACATAAACGCCATAAAGATAACAAAACATATCTTTTAAAGCAGCAATAATGTAGGATATATCTTAATTGCCACGCCACGACAATACTACGATATGTGTAATTGTGGAATTTTCTATGAAACCCACAAGAAATTATAAGAAAAAAATATTTCACTTTCTTTTGGAAGTTATGAAGGATTAAAGTTGAAGTTAAAGTTATGAAGGCCCCTTGACCATTTCTATCTTGTTCATTCTGAAGGTTGCCTGAAACCCCTAAAAAAGTAAGACAGTTTAATCTATTTTTGAGGTCTTGGAGATTCAAATTCAGCATTGATTTGTAACATTCTCAAAAAAAAATCAAACATGGAAAATTTGAAAAGCAAAAACCGTTGGCTGTATGTACAGTTCTCTTTCAAGTTGTCGAATGCCAAGAATTTCGTATTTTCAAAAAATCCCTCAAAAAGCGATTTTACCATTTGTCCAGTCAAAAAAGTTTTTACATGAAATAAATTTGGAAGTTGAAAAAATTTGGCGGATCGATGCAGAATTCAGTGTAGGATAACATACTGAAATCCCAGAAAATTTCAATATCTTGTAAATTGTCGCCTTCATAACAAAAACAGTAGTGAGACAAATATGAGGTCCGTTAAATTTTCAAGCGACTAACATCAAACTCATTATTCTGTGGTTGATGGTCTCTGAGATTCAGCTTTTGCAAAAACGCAACTCAAAAAGCAAATCGTTCGGAATTTATTTCCGGATTTCCCCTAGCAATTTGCATAGTCGTAGTTAGAGGCTGTAATGTAACATTAAATGTGCGGATTTCGATGTATCTAACATGTGTGAAAAGCCAATTTAATGCTCGTTTGTTAACTTTTTCTGAAAGTTTTTCAAATGAAACGTCACGAAATACATAAGACGTCAGGGTACAATATCTAAAGAGTGATCGGATAAATTTCTTCTCTGAGTAGCCCTCGGGCTCCTTGGTAGCCACGTTTTTCCGCCAGATTTTCGGGAATCATAGGCGACTTGAGGAGAAATTTATTCGATCACTCGTTAGTTCAGCTTTTAAGCTATTCCCAGTATATTCTCCTAGGTTACTTTTGTCGGCATGTTGTTTATCCCGGAATTGAATATTAGCGTTTATACCGCTTTGTGAAATTGGCCATCAGGCGAATGCTTATGCCTCTCGCTCGCGTCTCGTTGAAGCATTATGGGGGATTGAAGATGAAATCTGTAACACTCAACTTCGAGGAAAATCAAATGGATGTGTACCTGGAATGGTGTTCCAGTGGCACAATCAGTCACGTATATTTTGCAGTCTCCAGCTCCACCACTGATCAGCAAACTGGATTTGTTGGAGGTGTCTTCCAGGAAGCAAAGGTCTCTGATCGTACCATCGTGCATGGACAGTTCGACTTCTTCACCTTCCAGATTCGAAGTATCGGCATTGAAACGCATTAACTTCACTGTTTTATCGTTGGAACCGGTGGCCATAAGGTCGCCGACTGGTGACCACGCCAGACAATAGATGGACCCTTTGTGGTGTTTCGTCCGTTTAAAAAGCACCATAGGTTGATACGTTTGATGGTCTTCTCTGTTGAGCAAAAATTCAACGTTCAGATCTAGGCTCTTCAAAACAAAAACGAAAAAGCTTTCCCAAAAGAAAAGCAAGAGCAAAATGTTACCTTCATATTTTGTCTAAATCATCTGCATCTTGCGTTGCAGACATCAAATTTTATTAAAGATATTCTATATTAATAAAGACACACGAGATGTTGGTCGAGTGACAATTCATCTCACCTAAGATCTCCAAGTTTGGGATAGGCACATATTCTGAGTGTTTTCGAATTTGAACCAACGGCGTAGAGCTGACCACCGGGATGGAACTCGGCACACCTGACGGCCTGGACATCTTCGAGGGACGTGACTGCCACGAATTTCGGTCTGGCACCGTTTCCACCGTCGCTGATATCAGCATCACCGTTGTTCCTCGGGATGGGCTACAAAAGAAATTGAGAAATTGTAGCTATTTGCACCAACAAAAGCATTATTGTGCGCCAGCAAAAATTGAAGGTGGCGTGGGATTTGAACTGGTATTCAATCGAGGAACTAATCGGAAGTGAACAAATCACATTGGAACTTCCTGTTGTCAGTTATTGTAGTGTTTAAACGGATAATTAGACTTGCGATTACATCTAGAAAGCCAACGAAATCTCGAAGATATTTTCCCCATCGATAGTTTTCTCATAGTTAATTAAATCTGAACACAAATGCAGTAAGGATAGTGAAATTTTTCTTTGAAGACCTGTATTTATTGATCGTAAAATTGCAATTGGAAGCACTCAATGAGCAATAACGTCCGATTCAAAGAATAAAGAACAACCATAAAATGCAACACTCAAGCAAATGTGCGAGAGATATCCGTGCATAATTTTAAATTTTCTTGTCCTGATTTACACAGAGCTAAACAATCACAATTTAATTAAATGGTAATTCTCTTGAGTCTTGGTTACAATAATTTCTTCGAATATTCAGGTCTGCGGTCTACAAAAATCAACATCCGTACCGATGATAAATAATAAAAGTGGCAAGATGTTCAAAGCGTTACTAATGGGGAAAAGCAATTTGCAACAGAGCTAAAAGTACTAACTGACGTTTCATCCCACTAATCCCGATGTTGCAGATCAAGTGGTATAGCCTCAGCTTTCTCTTTGTGTTGGAGACAACACGTGCATTCTATCGAACGGATCGGCTATTTATGATCATAAGACTGATTGATGGTCGAAGCGCTACCGTTTACCGATCAGATAATGAGCAGTGTGTTGATGTCACGGTGTCATCACCTGGAATTATCAGTGCAAAAAGACGTCTACGGTTTGATATATAATACCTATGCAGGGAAAACTGTTACAAACGACCTTTTAAATCAGGCAAAGTAGCATTTCATTTATTGGCTCACTATGAATTGGACTGAAATTCAGGATACAAGATCACACGGCTTCAATTTTTGAGCCAAGTAAAAACAAATTAATCAAGCAAGTCGCGAGTAATGTTTGTTAACATCAATGTTCAGGTATATGCCCTTCGTTTATGTTACACCAAACCATATTCTTCTAACTGTATTATTGGCTTCCTAATTCTGTGCTCAACTACGCCAGTGTTTTTGCAATGTTAAAGATAATGTAATGGGACGGCCGATTTCATAATACCTAATCGATCTTAAAGTTGAATCAAGATTACCACTGTCACAATTAAGAGTCCTCTGTAGGCTTAAAGCAGCTCCGGCTAAAAGGCCTCTAAATCGAAGGCGGTGATTTTCTTTCAACTGGTATTTGGTGATTACACTTCATATCTCTATAAAAACATGTGAAAGGAGAAAAATCCGAGAAAAACCGATCACAGCCAAAGATAGTAAAATTTTACGGGCGCCATTCTAGGGCCTTTATTTGACTTGAAAGAAAATTATTTTTTCCAAGGAAGACTCTCTACAGTATTCTGCACCAACGTACCGGGTGATTTTTCAATAAAATATCTAGAGCCCAAATTATTTGGCTGTGAAAATTATTTAAAAAATGCTCAAAAATTTGGAGCTCCATATCTTCAGCTGGGAATTTTTTACTGAAAAACCACCCGGTACGATTGTGCAGAATACTGTTGAGAATCCACCCTGAAAGATTTTTGTTTCAAGTCAAATAAAGGCCCTAGGGTGGAGCGCGTAAAATTTGACTATCTTCGGCTGTGATCGGTTTTTCTCGGATTTTTTTCCGTTAACATGTTTATATAGATATATGAAGTGAGATCTCCAAATGTCAGTTCAAAGAAAATCACTGGCTTCGATTTAGAGGCATTTTAGTTGGAGCCACTCTGAGCGTACAGAGAACAGAGAATGCCTGAAGTCACAGTCTAAACGCACTTGAGGTGACAACTGGTGACAAAATCAACTTACAAGGGAGATTTTTTGTGTGAAAAGCTGACTTTCCGCACTCTCACATCTCATGTCATACGGCGTATCTCCTACAGGGTCCCCCATATTTCTTATACAGGGCATCGCATAAGGTTCTTCAAAATCTAGAAAATACCAATAGTATCTCGAAACAGTTTGTGTTTTAATTTCCGCTCATCTCTACCCTATCCTTTATCCTCTCCTCTCCTCTATCCTTTTCTATTTACAGGGATGATCTGAAGAATAATTTTTTAAGCGTCGCCAAACGTAGTGGCGGAGGCTATTTGTGGCCTCTTTTTTTTCGCGATTTTTTCCTCGTTCGTCGTTCCTTGTTTCCTAACAAAATTCAGCTAAATCTTTCGTATCTTTCGAACGATTGAACATATCAAGTTAATTTTTTCGTTAATCGAATCTCAACTATTGTGGGTTGATACCGACGACGTTTAAAGATGATTGGTCGAATATAAACAATCTTTTAAAATCATAATGAATGCATAAATCGCGAATCTCATCTAAAATAGAGAAAACGCATATTTACCAACCTTTACATCATCATATCCAGACCTTTGTTACAGTGTGACAGCGATTGAGAAACAATGGTTTATTATTTATTCATTTAAATTATAAACATTTTGTCGACTATGCATGCATCATGATTTTCAGTCAGCGAGGGACTTTTTTGTTTTCACAATTCTCTATATACAACCAAAGCAAATGAGGCCAAAGGATTGGAGAATTTTTTGAAACAAAAAATTTTGATCTAGGACTTATAGTTTTTTAGATATGATTTTTTTCTGACGCAACCAACAACTGTAAAGAAGTGGTGCGCGCATGCCACTCATATTTACTATACAAAATGCACTACAATAACTACTAAGGTGGGCATTTTTCGTATAAAGCCGAGCTTTTACAGAAATAATCAGATATTTGCACTTGACAAAAAAAAAAGGCACCCGTTTAGGCTAGCCAAGTTATGGGACCTCCCTCAACGGTACAATGTTGTTGAAATAACCATCCGTATGCCTTATTACGTGCTGCATACAATTTTTCTTCTACTTTCGTTTTCTTACTTTATGGGACAAGGACATATATATTTTCGCTTCACCGTAGTTTTAGAGCAAATAATTTTTTTCCAACCAGCTTTTTAGGAGTTTCCAGGATAACAACAAAACAATAATATTTATTGTATGCGTGTATGTGTCTTATATAATTACACTTTCTGTATCTGTAGTAATACAGGGTGTCCGTTTTTCGAGGCTAAGCGTGGGTATCTCGCTTATCTTGAGAGATACAGAGTCGGTTAAATTAGAAAAAAGTTGCGAATTTTCATGACGATCAATAATCCAAAAAGATATTTGACTTGTCAGTTTAAATTTCCGAGATATCGAGGAAAAACAGAAATTTGTAATTTTTGTTTTCATTTTTTATTTGAAAAACAGTTGAAGGTAGCCTTTTCTAATTAAGACATTGTGAAGGCACTTTTCCAATGGGAATTCAATGTTTCCAGAATCTTCATTCTAGCTTTCAAAACAACCGAGATATGACATTCAACTTTTTTTCTCTTATGGGCGCCATATTGGATTTTGTCATTTTTCAATACAATATTTTTTTCTGGTTACAACGATGGGTCACATGCCACTGTTGAATTGATGCTTTTGATCAAAAAATTTTATTTTTGATTTTTCAAAGAGTCCTTTGGAAACAAAAACAGCACCGACAATTAAAAAAAACGTAAATGTTAAACATTTATTCAACAGTGACATGTGGCACATCGTTGTAACCAGAAAAGAATATAGTATTCAAAAATATCAAAATCCAATATGGCGCCCATTTAATTAGAGAAAATAGTTGAATGTCGTATCTCGGTTGCTTTGAAAGCTAGAATAAAGATTTTGGCAGCATTGAATTTCCCCCTGAAAAAGTGCCCTGACAATGTCTAGATTAGAAAAGGCCACCTCAACCGTTTTTTGAAGAAAAAATTCAAATTCCTGTTTTTTCACGATATATCAAAAACTAAAATCGATACGTCAAATTTCTTTTTGGATCATTGATCGTCATGAAAATGCGCAGCTTTTTCCTAATTTAACCGACTTTGTATCTCTCAAGATAAGCGAGGTACTCATGCTTAGCCTCGAAAAACGGACACCTGTATACCAATGACCAAAATGAATGACTGCTGCGAAGTAAATTCATTTTCTGAGCAAGGCTTTCTATTAAACACACCGCAAGGTGGGGAGATGGACTGGTTTGGTTTTGGAGTGATAATTTTTTTCTTCCTACACCGATTTTGAAAATTTCAAAATCATGGCGAAGCTAAATTTCAGGTAAAAATACTAAAAGGTCACCAGCCTGAAAAAGCTCGAGCTCTATTCAAGACCAGCGGCCAAATTCCCCATTCCAAAAATTCAGAGAAGAAAGTCAGTGAAGTCGAAGGACGCGCAATTATTGCTCTGACACAGTATTACAACATTAGGTACTGTCAGGAGCACTGTATTACATACATCAAAATTTCTGTAACTCCAAAGATGTGACATAGCCATGAAGGAGTCCGCCCTTACGTAGTACATTCACCATGAAACCAGAAACAAAGTATTTTATTCTATTAGGCCATAACTGCAATAAAGCAAGACCTTGTCGCTTTTTTTACAATGACAAAAAATTTAATGTATGCAGTATTTTGCTCCTGACGGTACATCTCAGGTTATAAAGGTTCATTGGTGATTATTACATACAACGCCCTTGATTATAAGACCTACAAGGAGAGATATATATATATATATATATATATATATATATATATATATATATATATATATATATATATATATTTTCGTCCGTGATTTTACAGTAAGTGTAAATAAAATATAGGACATGTCCAATTATATATTAGCTAGATTATTTATATATTATATTAGATAATATTAGCTTATCCAAACCCCGCTGTCAATAGCAACGGAATGGAATGGATGTAAACAACAAAATCTGATAGCTGTCACTTCGGACTTCTTTTTTGTAACAATCATCAAAATATCACTCGTGCTCGAGATTTTCCCGTGACTGATAGACTGACTGACTGATAGACAGACGGACAAATAGAAAAAACGCGCATTTCTCCCACATCTCATGGAAAAAATGGCAAAAAACAACAGTAAGCAAATTTGGCAAAATTCAAATTCACAAGACCATTATTTATGATTAGACATTAAATCACACAATGTAACCGTTAAAGTCATTATAATATACCCAAATTATCAACATAAAGGTGGCGTAACCTGCCTCTGACACTTTGAAATTAATTCAGCGAAAGCTAATAAAAATTAGCAGCACCATGTATTTGTGTGCACTTATTCAAATTCGTCTTGCGGAACTGACCGCAAACTATGGCTTTAAAAAAGTTCTGCCAAAGAAAAACGCAATTAAAATCCAAGTAGGGCAAAATAGTTACTTCACATAGATGATGAGTTGGTATTGGAACTGGTTAATGGAGTTGTTCTTGAGCATGGCATAAAAATGAATCCAGTTAAATAAGCGCAAACGCATGTCACAGTCTTACTAAGACGTGCGTAGTATACTTGTTTAAAAATTCACTTTACAGTAAAATTATCATCAAGTACAGTTTTTTCCATAAATACAAAATTACCCGAATGTTTCTACATTATTATTCCTTCAATAGTAGGTACTTTTAAAGTTTTGTGAAACTGCTGCTTTTTCGAAACAGTTTCTCAATGAACGTACTGAACTTATTTTTTTTACAAACAAGCGCTTTTAAATTTACTACTACAGCACATAAATGAAATGCGCGCTTGGCTAACTTGTTTAATTGCCGGATACAGGTAAAGTATTAGATGTGATATACCGTTGCTCATTTGATCAAGGTCTTACTAAATAAGGTATCATTTCAAAAAATTCTTGCTTCGTGCTCGTATAGGAACCAAATCTACGTCACTTATATTTCCGCCAAGAAGAAATGATGCGTTGAGGAGTTCGAAAACTCAAACGATATTTAGTAGAAAAAAATAATGGCATAAATTTGTTGGGAGAAAGCAGCAAAAAAAGATATAGAAAGCGAAAACGATATTCAAAGCTTATAAAAATGATCTGTGGTCGAAAGGTTAAAACAGGTGAGTGAAAATAATTCACTGATATCATAAGCAAATGGATGTTAATGAACTAGCAAGGCAAATGAGTAATAAATTGCTACCATGTATAGTGTGGAGAAATGTTCGATGACAACATGATTGTAGTCTTGCGAATATGAAATCTATTTTTGATAATTATTCAAAAAAAAATTCAATAATTATTATGTGATTCAAGATTACATATTCACAATATAACCTACCTTATATTTAAGTAACTTAGCTGATCAAGTCAGGTCAGGCCAAGATATACAGGATGATTTATAATGACGATAATAATAACAAAATAATAATGTCTTTATCCATACAGACTGTAGTACAAACTAACCAACCAAGTAATGAACCAATAGCTCCGCTTTTTATTGTTATCAGAATTTGGTTCAAATATAAATGTGAGTGGTTCTTTGGATTTGCCTTTTTATGCTTTATAAATCCGTTTAGTTTTTGCAGTTTGCTTCAGTCGTTCAGGAGCAGTTTTTTTTTTTCTGAACGTCGACAGACACTTGTTCAAAAAATTGCAGGGCACTTGGTTTCAGGGATATCAAGTTGGGACTCAGCCTGTGCCTACACAACTGCATGGGGTATCTTTTGGACTGGAAAAGATGTAAAATAACGTGTCACAAAAAGAAGAGCAAAGTCACAATGTGAATAGACGGTCTTGTCGCTAAAAGATACCCCTGCGATTTTTTGAACAAGTGTGCCAATGGGTATTTTTTTTTAGAACCAAATGTGCATGGCTGAAGCCAAATGCAAGACCTAGACCGATTCATAAAGATTAAAGAGGAGCAAATCCAAGTATAAAGATACAAGGGGGTGCCATTTGAAAAAATTGAGTTAAAGGCTACTCTGCGAGAATGGGACATCCTGTATAGGACAAAATAATTTCACAAACCGCACTTTGGCCTTCCCTTTGCAACGACATCTGGTTCATTTCGACATCTCTCGAATGAGAAATGACTCACCCTGTATAATGTTGTCATTTTGAAAAAAAAGTTGACTATTCCACCTATATACATTAAAAAAGCGTGTAATGATTTTTCAATAATTGAAATAAATGAATAATTTATTTTCATTCATTCGACAAAAATTAATTGTGTGAGTAAAGGCTGTGGTAAAGGTCGAGTAAAAACGTAGAAACATTTTCAACAACAACAATGACAAACAACAAGAAAACTACCGCACACCAAATAGACAATTTCTCAACAATTTTACGTCGAAAAATTTGAGGTAAAAATTTGACGCGGTCAGTTTTTTGCGGTATTCAATGTTCAGTTTGTTCTTAAATTTGCTTTTCCTTTTCTTTGTAGTAGGTACCTAACATAGCTGGATTAGTTGTCAAGGTACTTGGATATTATTCAAGTTGATCAGGGTATAGACTACCCGCAGAATGACTACTAGCGTTCAAGTGGAGCGTTTCCGAACTAATTCTTGTACCTTCTGCGTTGGCCGTGTTCCACTGAACGACCGCATCGCAGCAGACTCGCGGTTGACATGACAACCAACATCAAAACGTAACCTCTCTATAACGTACAAATTTGAAGTTGGTTATCTTACTCGTTTTATTTTCGTTGTATGCTTTGTACAGATCCAGGTGTGTTACCTACTGTATGCTTCAAGAATTCGTCATTTTCGGTGGTAGTTGCAGTTTTTGCACAAATGATGGGCGAATATTTACATGGATTTGAAGATTTCAAATAAGGCCGAAAGCAGGCTATCTTGTAAAAATCCGCGTGTTTGGCGAGATTTCTCTCTACACAATCTGTAAAGCGGATTCTGAATTTCTGAATGTTCCGATGAGTCGATAATTCGGCTTTGTTAGGGATTTTTTTTTAGATTTTTTTACTTAACACTGTACTTTGGTCCACCAACAGAAAGACGAAAGAAATAGTGTGATTAGCTTCTGACTTCGGGATGCCGTAGTTTGATTGGTTTGATGATAGCGACAAAGTAAAGTGATTGTGCAGAGTTCCTACAGAGAAAAAATCGTTGTCATTTCTGCCGCGGAACCTCTCATTGCGGGCTTCGGTTCCTGCAAATTTTTGAAGCTGGTGTTGCTTTTTCACGATGAACCAGATTTTCTACTAATAATAATCCGTAACATCAGGTTAAGGAACCTAATGGCGTGCCGCAAGGGCGTGCTTTTTTTTGGTCTTAAATGATGTTATGCTAACCAACAGTAAAAGGTGAAGTTACTGAAAAAACTGTCAGAAAGCCATGCAACTAGATACAGTAATTGGGCGTAGTTCATGAGAGCAGAGATGACAGTTGAGTGGCTACAACATTATTCGCGCACCTTCTCTCCCTATTCTTATATCCTCCTAGAATCGACTTTTCTATTCATTCCACAACTCGTTGACTTGAAACTATCGAAACTGACCACTTTTTGATAAATGACATTTCACTGTTGTTTCATACTTAGTTTTTATTTCGTCACAAAAGCCATCAATACAGAAGCTGCCACTTTCGAAGATCTTGAAGTGAAATACGTCTTCTGACTCAGTTGAAATTATTCCCAAGGGAATGAAATGCAAAATTGCACATTTGAGATACCATCGCTGAGAGCTAATGGGTTTTATAATTTCGTTAACGACTAACTGTGCTAATGTGCTCATCATTAACAACGAAGCTTTAACTGGAGCGTGAAATGGAAAAACAATTTTAGGATTATCGTCTTCAGTTCAACACCTGTTCTCTCAATCGGATTCGAGATGCATCCATCGTCTTCTTCACATTTCGTCCCGCGATTTTACCTGCAATCTTCCGGAACGTTTCGAGGGCGGCGTGAGATCGGTGTCCACCAGGAGGTTTTCCATCGATCTCCTGTTGTTGGAAAATCTGTTTTTGTTGTTGTGATTGCCGTTTCCGTGTCCGTTGGTGTAGTTTTCTCTTCGCATGGGCGGCGGTATCCTGTTTCCGTTGATGTCGTCCTCCCAATCCGAAGCCATCACGTCCGTCCTCACGTCGTCCATTGATCTTGACCGACACTGGCACGATGTTGCGTCATCCATCGGTGCATTTCTTGCGATTGCAGCAAGAGCAGCAGGACCGTACCGGCCGCCTTTGGACGGATCGACCATCAACAGTCTATTGGGGTTAGGAGGCGGCGGCATCACGTTGCGGTAGTACGGCGCCAAGAAGTATTGCTCCCTTTTGCGAGGCTGCTGATGCGGGTAGTTGTAGACCTAGTGATGGGTCCATTATTACAGAGACTGTTCAGTGTTCATTCAAGGGCTAGTAAGGCAAAGATGTTCGAAACGAATTTCCTTTTACAATTTTTGAAATCACATAACAAAAAACGTTTATCTACTTTGGTTTAACAATAGACACATTTAGATACTGAAAGCGGTGTCGAAATGGAACATATTGCTAAACCGCTGCTCAACGAATAGAAACAAATTATTGCTACAGGAAGATGGACGAACGTCAGTCGCGAAATGTCACTTGTCCAACACTTCTATTCTTATGGCAGCTAGAATTTCGAATATCCGAACAATTATTACGGCAAAGTAAATAAAATAGTATAATAGCATATAATAATAAACTATTTTATGATCAAACTTCGATCTTTCAGCTCGATAAGCCAAGGTTTTTTTTAATTGAAATTCGGTGGTAGGTTTAGGCGAAGGGCTAGTCAATTCCCACGACAAAATCCTAGAAATGAAACCAAACCAACACCTGAGTGGACTGTGTTGGCTTCAAATCAGGAGAGTGTTGACAGAATGATGGATGCGATCTTGAGACGTGTATTACCAAACGTTCACGTCAAAAGAAGAAAAGTGAAACGGGAAGGACCATCAATGCGCTAATAGCTTTGGCAATTGAGGCGCCAGGAGATTTCTTCGGACGACAGGAGTGCCTCGCCCAAGACTCCCAAGAGAAAAATCAACTTTTATTTCGAACATCTTTGTATAGCACCCTTGAAAAACTACTTCCACCCCAGACTAACCGGCGTCTGATAGTATGCTGCTGGCTCTCGCCAAGGAGGCATGTCAGGCGGCGGCCTGAAGTTGAACGTAGTCGACTTGGAATTGTTCATCCTGGCAAATGCCGGCGCTGGCCAAGGGCTGTTTCGGGCTAAAATGTCCGGAGGGCTGTGCTGCCCCCAATGGGGCATCCGTGGTGGTTTCTGCTTCAACATTAAATCACCCATCGTTCACATCCTTGGTCGAGGCGCAAATATAATTGCACTGCACTGAAGAGCTTGTAGCACACGATTCATAACAACTCACATTCACAGTCCTTATTGAATTTATTATTAAAAAAAAACACACGGCATCACCCGAAGAAACTGACCATCACGGATGGTTGTGGGCATCATCTGTTGTGTGTGCGATTCCTCGAGCGTGGTGCAGCGGTACGTTTCAACCTACTTCTGGAAGCCCCACCAGACAGCAGACAACGAGCATGAAGAACGTCTCCATTGCATAGTGGCGGCATGGCGCTTTTCTCCTATTTGGCCACTGGCAAATCCGATTTTTTGTTCTGATTTTGTGTGTGTGTGTTGTTTGTTGTGCTGAGGCGATTCGCTCAAATAATCACTGCATTTTAATGGTTCGGAGTTTTCTTTCTGTTGTTCTGTACCTACACGTTCGCAATCGTGCCCATGGCTAATTGGCTGAGAATCTAATTTAGATAAAAGTAACAAAACGGTGCCGTCCGAGCTTTGGAGTATCGTTTCACTAACCGCAAAATTAGAGCGCTAATCTTTCAGCTTTTCTTTTCAGTAAACTGAGCATCCAATCAGCGAGAATGCGGAATATAACCTTTTTTATAGGCTTGATTAAAAACAAGTAGCAAAGTCCTCACGGGAGTGAGTCTCATGAGCGCATTTTCGGAGTGCAGATGAGTACACTGTTCACTGTTACCTGTAAACAGATTGTCTCAAAACTACCACAAGAAATCATCAATCTGTATGAAAACACGAGTAGTGAATAATAAATTAAAACAACAGAATAACATCAACCAAAACTAGGAAATATCCTGAATGAGTGAGAATTATACCTATATCGATCACAAGGACGAAGCCAGAAGCAGCTTGTTGAAACGCAGCCGCGACTTGAAAATCGCATCCGCATATAAGTGCATAAGTATAGATTCCGCATAAAAATGGAGATATCTATCTTGAGAATGAATCAATCAGGTTGATTTTTTCACAAAAAATTTCTTCATTTCTTTCTATACCTTTCGTTCGCTAGATGTATGCATGTATCTAGAACAGTTTGCAAGATTCCTCGATGTAGAAGTTCACACTGTAGCGTTAAATACCAACAAATGTGGAATCGCGGGGCGAAACCTTTTCTTAAAAAAAATATATCTTCTATTGCAATGAAGGAATCAAAATGATTCTTTTACTAAAAATGTATCCATCAATTTCCGCATATTTCGTTCGCTGCATGTATGCATGTATCTAGAACGGTTCGCAAGATTCCTCGATGAAGAAGTTCACACCGTAGCGTTGAATGTCGACTTTTTAAACATTTCAATTTTTTCCTTGTAATCGTGCTTTCTGACCAAATATTTTTTGCACCTATTCCCATCCGCAGACAATCAGCATTCATTTGCAAAAAACCCGATACCGCTACGACTTTTCGTTTCGGAGGAGTTCAACTACAAGACGGACAGACGGACAGGCGGACGGACATCAAAGCACGGCTAATAGCATATTTCCTACGAAAATGCGCTAAAAAAGTTGAAACCAACGTTCAGCACTACAAATAAATATCTTGACAATCAAGATCTAGCTTCCAGAAATCATTGGGGCATATTATAATCTTAATTCAGTTCAATTCTCAATTTTACTTTTAGCACAAATAATTCTCCATAAACCAAAAATTTACGTTCGCACCGAAAACGGAGCTCGAGTGTGTATATTCAGTGTGTCTTCACTGAAAAACAAATCTGGGAGCCTTTTATTACGTGTTAATGGATTGAATCTATTCACCCAGGTGGCATTTCCAAAAACAGTCATCAGCATCAACATAAACATGAAATTAACAAACATCAACACTAATTAAAGTTGAAAATCGACGACAGACGGAGCTAATTCAATAGTGATTTTCAAACTTGATATAGTTATTCAGATTCCATGCAATTTCAATCTTTACGTTCCAGTAACTGAATGACAATCTTTTTTTCTTCTTTTCCTCCGAGAGAGAGATCGTGAAATCCGTTCCATTTTCAATAATCATTCACAGCTTAATCATAATTTTCGTTTTTGCACCTTCCAGCTCGACAGCAAACTGCTATAATGGCACCTTTGCAGATCAAACGTCGAGATATGTGCATAGAAATTGGAGCAAATGCAGCTCGAGCAACACTAACCTTTATTGTCATCATGTATTTATTTTACATTATTATTATGTATCCATGTGCAAAGTGGTTGTAATGTTTTGCTAAACGAGTTTTAAAGCTGAATCTAGTCTACTACAAGTGGTAATTCCGAGATTACGGTACAAAACAATAACTTGTAGTGGAAAGACATGTTGTTACAATTAAAAACATTTAATATATTAACAAATTCTAGATAAGCTTGTGTACCGTAATTCACGTGTATACGATGGTGTGCTTCCCGTAAAAGATCTGCCACATTTTTTAATAATGATAATAATTAATAAAATACAATGGTGCAAGAGCAAAAGCAATATTCTTTTGTGAATAATATCAGCTACAACTGTAGCATATACTGCTGAAAAGCGGAAAGTTATGTATACCTACTCCTCTCACTTCAACAACAATTAAAACTTGTTCAAAGTTTCGAGAGGTGCAATTTTGCATTAAAGAGAAATCGATTTGAAAAACTGCACACATCAGGAAATTGGGTGACTTATAATTCGCGAACACGGAGTTTTATTCTTGAAAATATGGAGGCGACTGGGGTTCTGGAATCTCCTCTATCTTCGTTATTTTGTAACTATTTTTGTAAAATGTTTGCGTCAGGCCGAAGGGAATCTTTTTGAATCTTTGAATGTGTTTACAAACTTTAGTTGAATGTGTTCAGTATGTAGTTACTGTACAGGGTAAGTCATTAATCGTGAAAAATCTGGTTTTCTAAATAGGAAAAAAAAAACCTGCAGAAGAATTTCTATGCGAAGAGAATATGTTATTTTCTGCTTTGCATCCAGTCAATAGCCTGTGAGATCATTAAGGACCGTTTTCGAAGAAAACTATTTCAAGTTTTCACTCACCGGGTCACAAACCCTGCACATAAATCAAATTTAAAAAGACATATCTGCAGAGGTTGAAAAAATCCTTTTCTATCTAAATCAAACAGTTCACAAAGAAAGTTTTAAATAACGACGATAGGGAAGATTCAAGTCCCGTCACTTCGGCCCCCATATTTCCAAAATTAAAAAAGGTATTTTTCACATTTTTCTGGCCCTTTGAAGCATTTTCCTAAACTGCCCTGGACTCACTGTCCGCGAATAATGTATCAGCCTGTATACGGCGAGCACCCATTCAAAATATTCCTATAGTCGTGATGAACTTACAGCCGAATTCAGGTCCTTAAAGAGCAGCACTGGGACGTTATCCTATGCCGGAATTTCGGAGACACAAACAGAACACCATATTTTTGCAGTGTAAAAAATTGGAGGAAATCAGAAAAGCCATCTGTCTTGCTACGTAACGTTTTTACGCGTAATTCTCCAAACGCGAAGGCAGTTATGTCCTCGCTTCACCTGTCCGTCTGGCCCTCCGTCTATTCGTCACACCGTCTTGTCCTACATGAAAGGATTTCTACGGAAAATTTCTACTCCAATGGGTGGGAGCCCAAACCAAAAGAAATCCCGACAAAATAATCGCCGATGAAGTGCTGCATTTCAGAAGCCAACTGGATCCAAAAAGTTATGAATGCGGACAAGTACTCGTTCTTATGGAAACAGCTAGTTCGGCCAGAATAATAGAAACATTACGTAGCAAGACAAATGCAGATGACTTTTTGGAGGGTGCAATGATATATTTCCAGCTTAGCCCATAGAAGGGCGTCAAATGTTCATGAACTTTCTTTATTTCATTTAGTGCCATTCTTTGATAGTGTAACCTTGTCGTTTTATGAAATTTCGACCAGTAGTTTTTATGCAACATTTTGTATTAACTTTGACGATGTCAAGTTTTTATTGAGTACCTACTCTAGAAAACTGAAAATTTGATGATACCGTGAGGTGAGACTTACGTGGGATTGGCCTCGTCTCTTCTTGAGATCGCAAAATAATGTCGAGATCTGGCCGAGACCTCCCGAGTCCCGACGGCAAGACGAGGCAAGATTTGCCCCATGCAAGTCTCGCCTCTTAAAATCATCAAATTTTCTCATTTTACCTTTGAGCTCCTCGTCAAGTCATGATTCAAGTCAAGAGGTGTTTTTGTGTAAAGAATAGCCATTCTGTGGCTCTGCTATCATACTGATTTGTTTGTCGTCCATTTCGCTGAACAAACAAAATTAGCGATAAGTAACCTTATTAAGATTCCAGCAAAACTTTGTTGCGACAGTGCACTTTTCACGTTAATCAAGAAATCTACTAAATTAGTACCGACAAGACAAAGCTTACGTCAAGTACTATTGTTATTGCTTATCGCCAAAGTTGAGAAACTTATTTTAGCGCTTTCATCCGGGTAATGCATCAACACTTCCGCTTCTGACAAATTTGCAATTTATTGTAGATTCTTCACAAATGAACAACGATGTGGCGATTGAATTGATATACATCACAGACACTCAATGTTTTGTAATGCAAAGGTGCACATATTTTCCTATAGTTGTTATAAAACTGGAGGAGAAAGCTCGATATGTCTAATTGGGGATTTTAAAAACTATATTCTAACTGGCAAATGATTGGAAAGGCAGAGTAATTTGTATGATTCAATATAATTTAAAATTACTAGAGTTTGTAGTAGCCTAGTACTGGCTACACGACATAATAACGGCGCAAAATACTGGGATTACAAAAATCGTTTATCAAGACAAACAACGCCAAGATTTATTCGTAAACGGAAAGTTGAATTAATAACCGTAATTTGCACCTCTAAGCACTTCCACAACAAAAGACACTTATAATTATTTGTAGAGAACGTGAGAGATCTGAAAAATTCGAGGCGCGATAATTATGACAATCTTCATTAATTTTTTGGAGCTTCTGGTAGTTAGGCAGAGGTATGCAAATTCTACTACCAGTACTACCTACTATGCGTGAACAAGAATCTCAGCTTTTGATTCTCGCGCGAAGCTTTTAGGCTTGAATGTAGATCAGAAAAACCAATAACGTTTTCGAGTTACTTGCCTCTGCCCCAGTTCAGTCTTCAAAGCAATTTCTGACAATACTGTTGGTCGATGTGAAATTAACAGCCAATGACTTTACGGCACATTGACATTGCTCAGAACCGGAGTAGCGGAAGTAACTCAAAAACGTAAAAGTTGCATGATAATGACATAACAGTGTCACAGTTCATTGGAATTTGAAATTATAATTTCTACTATGAAATTCACAAACTACATAGTTGATGCATAAAGCACATCATACCAGATCTTCCAGTTCGGTTTCCACTCGCTCGCACGTGGTTTCTGAATCGTTCGATTTGTTTTCACTATGAAGATACTCGCACATGAAATCGCCTTCCAATTCCGGTCCAATCACGGCCTTCTTCTCGCGTTGGCCACGCGATGTTTGAATCTCTTCCATTTTTTTAATAGCGTTGCTATTATACTGTTATAGGTAAATACTATTTTTACCAACAACTCTCGAAAGCAATAAACATCCTCAAGTAAGAAAAAACAACGTATCGTGAGAGAAATGGAAAGTGTCACGACGGCGATCTTTCCATCTTTTTCACAGATGATATTACATGTGACACGAAATTAGAAAAGCGCAAATTAAAGATGCATATCGCTGACATATGGTGCACTATAAATACGACCAAGTATGGAACGTAAATGTCCATAGAATATTATGCTTTCGAAAATTCTGCTTGGATATAGACAAAGTTATTTGTTGCGGTCGCACAGTTCTTATTCCACCAATCAAGACAACGCCTGATTGGGCTTACTTTCTTTGTCAACGTGAATTGTCGCTTGCACCGTCAAGCAAATTACCGCGGAAATGGTATTATTTGAGTAAGGAATATCTGAGGTGAGTACCCACCTAAACAACTCGACTTGAAAATTGATATTGCAGTTTGTTTTCCAAAGAGTGATTACAATTTGAAAAGCCAAGAATCATTAAGCACAGAGAAAGCAAAATTTTGCTACTATATCAATTTGATAACAATCATCTTACATCTTCATTATCAGATCCTTATAAAGCATACAGTGACGTAACCGTATTTCAATTAAAACTTGAAAGGCTAGCTCAAAGTAGGTATAAGTATAAAGCACCCACTCTCCAGTAATTGCTCCAGTATCGCACTTTTAGTGGTACCATAAAAACTTAACGAACTTATAAATTACAAAATAAATTACAAACAAGAGCAAAATAATCAAAACTTTCACCTTTAATGAATCAAAATTCAAATTGTGCATTGTTATCACCCAACAATGTAACTACAGAGAATTCTCGAAAATATCGATGTTTAGCTAGCTGCTAGAGCTGCTACTGCTATATTGCAAAATAGTTTAATGACTCTGGAAGAATTTGCATTGTTGTGTTATGTCAGCTGTGTATAAGGTAAGTGTAATTATGCTCATCAGGCTTTATGTGAGATGAATGGAAGAAAGTACCAGCCTAGTCAAATACAATAGATCGGATGCTGTAGGCAGTGGTTTGGAACCTCGAGTCGGGTTCTAATTTTTCAAAACAAACACTTGAAAAGGTACTTCACGTGTGAAGTTCTGGTCTACAAAAGCAAGATGATTCTCATCTTTCCGGAGTACCTAGCTATCCTCCTACAGAAGCAAGATGATTTTTATCTTTCCAGAGTACCTAGCTATTCTAATTACCAATTTCTGTACTGCAATGATATTAAATGACGCATCAAATGAATAATGCTGGCAGAATCTTTTTGTGAATGTTAAAATGGACGACACTGATGGTCAGTTAATAAGACGTCTAGTTAAGCGGTTTGCGCTAGATATTTATGTTAAATTCAAATTTGGTAAGTATGACCACCCGATGTTAAACTATGTGATTGAACTACCATTAATATACTAATGAACGAAATTATCAACCCAGTTTAGGTACTGATCCATGATCAAATTGCTCACGTGAACGCATCCTGCGAATAAATTGATTCGTTCGACAAAGAGAGGCCTCATGGAACCTTGAAGGATGCTGATAATATAATACGTCCAGCTGAACTGCGATTCGAGTGATCTGAGAGATTTTCTTTCTATGTTTCCGCATCTTATCTGTAGAAAATCTCAAAAGCTTTGCTGTTGGTTACATTAGTGATGATAGGAACGATAATTCACAAAGACAAACGATGTCGTCCGGACCACTTTGAAAACGCTATTATTGCACATTTTCGCTCCGAATGGAAGGAAATTTGCGCGACATGATGTCTGACGCTGTTTCCCATTACATGTGGGATGGAATTCTCTGAGCTGGTTTTAGTTTTCAAACCAAAAATATATTTAATACAAATGAGTTTTCCTATTCATAGTTTCTGATCTTATTGACTAATTGTTCACATCATGGAAGAAACGCATCCATTCTCCGCTGATTTAAAAAATATACCGTATGATCAAAAACTTTCCTCCTCTAGGTAGGCTGTGGTCTGGCCATTGGCAGGCGAACGAGGCTGATTTTGGCCAGGCCATAGCCTGCCTAGAGGAGGACAGTTTTTGATCATACGGTATTTATTTCTTTTGATCTTATGACGTCACTTGATTAAGATTAGGCGCAACCTGTCTTAAGCGCAAACCAAACGTGACCTACTTCACAGGATTTTGATGCCTTTTATTCCAAACTTTTGAAGTCTAATTCAAGACTTTGAATTTCTTGAAAGCTGTCATTTGTTGTTGTAATGATCGTTGTTCCGAGTGCTAGCGACATTCAACAACGAAATTCTACGGCTAAAAAGTTGAAAAATCCAAATTTAATTTCAAAAAAACTCAGGCGTTCAAAGTTTCGTATTGGATCAAAAATAATGTGATTACTTTCAATTTGCCATTTGCAACACGGTAAAATGTCTCTGCGGCCCCGGTCGAATTTCCACGCACAACACAGTCAACTTTTGAAAGATTTCAACAGTTATGTCAGTTTAACCTCGAGTTTAACAATCAACTGACTTTTGGACAAGCCAGTTTTACATCAGGTAATAAGAAGGCGGCAAGCTTTGCTAACTATTTAGAAATTTCGACACTATTTCGACATTATTCTGAGTGGTTTATGATTTTGTTCCACAAAATTTCAGAGATTGAGTGAACGTAACCGGACCCGTTCCACCATTTGACCTCCCATATATTAAACAATAAACATCATTGATTTTTCAAGATATTTTTCTTGTGTTCCCATATATCGCTCTGAACTGTGAATGCGATACTTTCGAGACACCCTGCAGAATAAAACAATAATAAATTATGGTCAATTCTGTATTGTTCTTACTTGACCTTTGGCTAGGTGATATCTAATGCCATTTTGTTAGTTGGTGACCAAGTAACGAAAATAAACAATTAAACAAGAGGTCAAGAGCACACCAATAGCATAGGTAAAAGCAGCCGAAGGCAGCAGTATAGTGCCACAACAGTTGCCATCTACATCTACGGAGGTGAAGTTAAGATATACACAGAGAAAGTAATCTGCTCTCCGACCAAATTCAGCATGCAATCAGAAGACCGCTGCCAATGGTGTCGCTTTTACTTTCAAAATCCCCACTTCAAAGGACGTTCAAATCAATTTTACTTTGTCAACAAACAACGGCAACTACTGCTATCCTTGTAAATTCACCTGTCGAAGGAATTAATTCAGCACTGGTAATTAAAAGTGGATTTCCAAATCGCACGACAAGAAAATGCATTAAAAGACAGAAAAACCTTGCCGGCAGATCGCGACCTCACCGTGTTAGGCAAGATCAATGCAAACGTGCGTGGGGCGCCTTTGACTTGTCTCAAGGAATATATGCGTCATCGACAGCAAGCACCACAACAATATCCATGTTCGAAGCCCCATATACAATCAATTGCGCATCGCGGCATAAGAAAGTTTCATAAACAATGATGAATTATTGAATGACTTTTGAATTTGCAGAATAAGGAAAAACGAGTCCTTTTGCAAGCCTAATTGATATTTTTTGTTGGTCGGGGATTACGTGTATCGTGTTTTGACGATGGATGACCTATTTAGGATGCGTTAGAGATTTTCACGATGGATATATTCGTGATCTGCAACACTTCGAATGTTAAACGTGAGCCATCAACAGTAATAATGGGTATTGCCTCAAAGACAAAAAAAGAACAAGAAAAAAGCGATATTGATAAATATATTGCCAAGAGGTGTTTATATGTCATTTTGTGGTTTTGTAGAAATCACCACCGAAACAACCATTCGTGGACAAGATCCACATGAATGAGTTTCAGAGTTCAATTTCCTATACAGCAAGATAGCTCTGATGCTTTTGTCAATAATTATTCGCATTTTCTCTTTTTAGCAGACCACATAAGTTTCTGTAGAGGAAATAGATCTAGTGAGTTTCACTGGCCATTGAAAAAAAAATACAGATCTGCAACACCGCATTGTCAGTAGTAACTACAAGTAACCATATAAGTTTAAAAAATTGGAAGACACCTTTCAATCACTTTCACAAATTTCACAGAATATGTGCAAGATGCAAGGTACCCCACAATAAAGTAGCTAAAGTAAGATACCTCTGTATCATTTTTTTTGCAAAAGCTCAACATTAACCAAGATACACTCTTAACATTTGACTTTTTTTACTGGTTCTTCATGAATAATTTATAGAGGGGTCGAGGTATTCGGCTGAAATTTGCCAGAGAGTTATCCTGAATGATAAACTACTTATTAAACATCTTAACTCTGTCAGAAACTAGTCATTAGTCAAATTTCATTAAAATCCAAACAATGGTGAGAAAAAAATCGATTGCCGAAAAATTAGGGGTCTCTCCCACAGACGTTTGGCTACTTTATTCTGGGACACCTGTACATAGGAATAATAGCTTTTCATCGGAGCCGCTTACTTCATCCCACTTTGCTTATTTGAAGAAGGTTCGTTATTCTCTTTGATTTCCAACTTCAATATAATGTTTCAAGTCTGATTCAAGTATTTCAATGAAGTTTTCAACCAGCAGAGTTGTTGGAGGTGTACTTTCATCCTTTGCCACTCGAAGTGAACCGAAGAGTTTAACCGAAAGCTCGACCGAAAGCAATAATCCTACATTTCAAACTACTTGCAACGTATGTATTGTCTAATTCTAGCACCTCGTGAACTTTCGTACCTCGTAATCCTTTGGATCTTCTGTGTTCAAAGGTCTGTTTAGTTAGCTTATTTACCTGCAGTCTGCAGTGTAGTATTAGTATAAACCGTAGCAGTAGTCGTATCCGTAAGAAGTAGCATGACTTTGAGATAATTGGGATGACGATTTACGTTGAACGTTTCAACAGTCACATAAATAGGGAGTTTGCGATTTCATTTAACGTGCGACGTAACGCAACGTAGAACGTGAAAATTCCCCTGTAACTAATGAACTGCAGATAACAAACCCGCCAGTTTTCACGTTGAAAGCTACGTTACGTCGCACGTACGTGGGCACGCAAACTCCCCATTACTTCACTTACCTCGGGTTCCACCAAACTTTTATCAGCGCGATAACTTTATCACTCTGATAGTAACAAGGCAACTGGCCATCCTATTGGCTGGTGCATAGCAACTATCAGCGTGATAGATTTAATCTGCTCTCAAAATTTTGGTGGAACCTAAAGCTAAGTTTACAGTTTATTTACTATTTAATCGTTGAATTCACGTTAAATGGCTTCATGTGTGCGGGGTGTTTACGGCTACGGCTAAAACTAATACTACGACTAAATCAGCTGAGTAAACTCATCTTAGCTCATCCTATATCTCATGTTCTCCATAATACATTTTATTTTTACCCAGCGTTCTCCAATATTGCGTAATTGCTAACCTTATCAATCTGCGGTATCTGTATTCATCAAGCGTCGGTAGCACTACATTCAAACGCTTTTATTTTTCCGTGGCCGCTTTTCCCACCGTCCATGTTTCGCGACAGTACAATGCCAAACTTCATGCATAGGTACTATTCAAAGAGTTTTTCCACGTTACTAAGTTTACCATTTCCGAACACATTATACAGGGTATACAGGGAATATTCTCGGACTCAGCTTTCAAAAACATGTAGTTTGCGATAAAAATGAATTGCAAGAGTTAAGAAAGTTGCGGCTCCTCAAGGTTCATTGTTTAAAATCGTTTTTTTTTACCGTAATTTTTGAACCGTTCAACCGATTTTCATCAAATTCCAATCAAAGTTTACTCAAATAAGTCTCTATCGAAGAATAACAACGCATTTCATCAAACATCTTCAGATGCAAAGATAATAGAGGGTACCCTCCCCTTTTCTCCCCTATTTTTCATTCCCCTAGGTATTTGAAAACGGTTCCACTTTTTGAATTCTGCATTCAATTCAGGTGAAAAAGTTACTCCTGCACATTTTCGATTAGAGGCTTCATTTTCGTGATATTCGAGTTTGAAACTTCGAAAAACATCTAAAAAAAAAACACCATCACTTTCAAGAGCGTAGAAATTAGAATCCAAAAAAACTTCTTATTTGTCAGCAGAAATGGTGGTTTATCAACTCAAGACACCTGGAAAACCTATTTCAGTTGAAGAATCATATGAGTAGTCTTGGATTTTAATTTGTATGCTCTTAAAAGTGGTGATTACGAGATGTTTTTCGAAGTTTCGAACTCGAATATCTCGAAAATGAAGCCTCTCATCAAACGTTTGCACGAGTAACTCTTTTGAACGTAGAATTCAAAAATTGATTAAAAATTGGGATCAGTTTCATAAATAACTAGGGGAATGAAAAATAGGGGAGAGAAGGAGAGGATACTCTATTATCTTTGCATCCGAGAATGTTTAATGGAACGCGTTGTTATTGTTCAATAGATACTTATTGAGGTAAGCTTGGATTGAAATTTGATCAAAATCGGTTGAACGGTTCAGAAGCTATGGTAAAAAAAACTATTTTGAAAATTTAACTTTGAGGGGCCGAAACTTTTTTAGAGGACCTTTCACAGTTCACTCTTATCGCAAACTTCATGTTTTTGAAATCTGAATCCGAGGACATATAGCTAAGTACTTACTTTTTAAACATTGGCTTCTTTATATTCTTTTTATGCTTTATATAAATTCGCAACATTTGGACGGTGTAAATATATTTCTACGTTCGCTTTGTTCCAACAGGTAATCTTGACGTCAACAAAGCTACATACATTGGTGTTTGAAATTCTTGATACTTTAAGCCTCCGTTGCACTACATGTTTTCGCGCTGTTCCTGGACATTAACCCATGCCAGTTGGACCGCATGATTTTTCCTTACCAAGAACGAGGTTTAATATCGCACGAAAGCACCTACGTCGAAAGGGGGCTAATAATGATCATTTAATTCAGTAAGTAAGCACCTACGTCGAAAAGGGGCTAATAATGATCATTCAATTCAGTAAGTAGTGCTTCAGTATTCTCAATTGAAATTGAGCTGCAACTTATTTGTAGCAAGATTTTCTGTATACTGTATTATACTGCGTGTAAACTCAACTGTTCAAGTAAAGCGTAATAGGTGGATGTAATTTGCATACTAGGCACCTAAAAAGTGTAGACAGTGGGTGTTAATAAAGTCTATCAACAATCATTAGAAGTAGATGGGAGAGAAAAAAATTTCTCCTCTAGAGCGTGCCTTTTCGAGTGGATCAGCCGCACCTCTGTTGTCATTTTTGCGGCAGAGAAAAAAACTCTGCACAATTTGGACATGAGCATGTTTTAGCATGCAAATTTTATGCAAAATGTCAAAGATGTTAAACAATAATCATTATTGACGCGACGGATTAATGATTTTGTAAACACTTCGAAAATCACCGGCAGGTGATATTGCATAATCATTATTATTGAATGATGAACAACTTATCACTAATTAGGCTTAGGTACACATTCATGAATATCGAATGCAAATGATTCCTGAACCACTGAATTATTCTTTTGACCAACAAAGGTCGCATGTAACAAACATTGTTTAATATGTTGAGATTATTCAAATGCGGTTTTAGTTTCGTTACTCGCCAGAAAAAAAGGTTTCTTCTCAATAATTCGATGTGCGTTTATTGCACATGATACATAATAAAAACTCGTCACGAATGCCGTTATATCGCAGCCAACATGCTCGATTCCCTTTTTACAGTTTCCATCTCCATCGGAAGAAAATTTACGTGATCCTAATTCCACCACCGCCTAGCTACCTTGAAATCTTCCCAAATCGGTTCTTCCCATGAGGAACTGCCAGAGCTTCCTCTCCGACCGGGATCCCAAGAATGCCGGCGGTTATCAAGCGAATCCGTGGAGAAATTTCTCGAGTTTCTTCTCATCTGATTGTTGGGAACTTGCAGGAAATTCTTCTGGAGCGAGTTGGTTGATCCACCCAGAGAGTCCCTACGCCCGTTCCACCTGGATCCGTTCTCCTTCCGCAAGGATCCAGTCGACGAGCCCACCGGATCCTTCCTCAGCATCGAAGCGAAATGGCTAGGATGTTCCATTTCTTTCTTGGCTGGCGTGAGAGGTAGGCCAAGCGAGTCACGACGTCTACAATTACCAGAAACTTTATCATTCGGGGTTGAAGGATTCAAAATTCAAGCAATTTTTGGTTGCTGTTGGTTCCTCATTCCTGAACAGTGAAAACTATTTTGATAAAGCCTTGAGCCCACAAAATAAGTTTCACACCCATTTATAATAATGAATTGTTTGCTAATACACCGGGAACAATTAAAAGAGTAACAGCCATAGTAATTAATGTTAATTTTGCGCGGTCACTTATCCTCAAACGAAGCATGCCTGATGAGGATCGAGCACGTAAATGGGCGCGACACACTTCTCACACGTAAGATTTTATTTGAAAACGTAATTATGAATAATTACCCGGTGCAAAGCAAACAATAGTTCCGGCAAGCGGCGAGTTGTTGACATTTCATTCTTATACTGCCCAGTTCTTACCTATAGTAGGTATTGTTGAGGGACGGCATCGAATCTCGCCTAGGTCCAACGCCGCCGTTCGGACCAAAATAACCCGCATGATGAAAATTTGGTTCACGTTTCTGGCTTATCACATTTCCCAAGGAGTCCCGTCTATTGGTCAGGTGCAGCACGTTCCCCAAGGACCCGCGTCTTCCTCCTCCACCACCTCCGTTTTTATTTCCGTGCACGTCACAGTTCACGTTGGGTTTGGTTTCGACCTCGACGTGGACGTCAGGGGTTGACGTCTTCGGTTCGATCTTCACGTCGGTGAAGAGGGCCTCCAGTCTCTTGATGGCGGCTGCATGGTTGATGGCAGTCGTCATTTTAGGTTTGCTCAATGATGATTTTTCTTTGGAATTTTCCGAAGAAAAAGAAAACGCGCGGAAATACGAATTTTCACTCACTAACGATGATGCTCACTTCTACCTAACACCATGAGCACAAAGAGCTGAGTGTGTCAGCAGGTTCCCATGATTGCGGCCGCATTCCAACCTGAAAACGGTGCGGTCACGGAGATACTGTCGCTGGAGAGTATAAGTTGCGCGAACTTGAGACAACAAACCCATGAACCATACATCATCCCACATGCTCGTCAAGCACCCACCACACGGGTTGGATGGTACCGTATAGCCAAAATGATAGAACCGCTGAATTTCCATAAGTTTGTTTACAAACACTGCCAAAAAACCGTTTATATAAAACCGAACAGAAAAAAATGAGCCAAGGAGATGGAAACCAAAAAAGGAAAACTGAGCATGAAAAGCCCTCACTTGCTTTTGGAAATGCCAAGACCGAATTTCTTCAACATTAACGATCGTAACTTAGAGCGTATCAGTCCATAATTTCGTAATGTAGCAGTTGATAGTTAGGTACTTTTTTTTGGTTTAGTTTGGTTCAGTGCATGTCAAGTATCAATTTTAATTTGAGGCTTAAGTTCCGCTGCGCTGGTCTAGTCAAATCTAAAGATTTTTTTTGGATTCTACGACGAAACATTGTCCAATTTTGATACTTAGTGTGGAACAAAAAAAAAATCTGCTGTGGACGACAAAATACTTTCCCAACTAATATCCAGGAACTCATGAAAAATTTTATTCGGGCGTCCCTTCGGATGGAAAGTTGGAATTTGATTGCAAGATTGAATAAAAATTGCAACCTTCTTATGATAAGGAGAATATTATAGCTATATAAAATTTTAACATTTATATTGCATAAGATATAGGTTTAAGAAGTTTCAACAATCAATAATAGTAATAATAATAATAACTCAAATGAAAATAATTCGTCAAGAACAGTCGTAGGAGAAATAGTTTCCAAAATGATTTACCTCATTACCGCATTACCTCTGAATAGCTATGCTTATTCTTCGCAGTACATAGCTCCTGACCTGAGGTGTGTCTTTTTTTCATGTATTGATTTACCTAAATGATCGTCTATAGTTTTGGCTTCAATCGCAAAGGGCCAAAAGTGTCTACGGCGAAAGCTAGCAAGAAATAATTTTCAAGACTTGTGTATTTGTTGATTCTTTTTTTTTCATTTAAGTTTATAGCTAAGCTTGGACTCAATAACCTTTTGTGAATGGTCCAAGAATTTTAGCTGAAATATCACTTCAACCTCAAGAAAATACTGTAGTCGTGAAAATCGCAGGTTTTGTTCAGAATTTCGTGCTCTTTCCAAATTTTTGGTTCCAAAAAAATCCCAGTGGAGGCTTTTTTCTAGATCTGCCAAAAGTCGAAGAAGCGAAAATTTCGAACAACTTTAAATGAAGCTCCAATTTTCTTGGGATTTCATGCACACACAGTTATTTGGAGACTGCAAATAATGACAATGAACAATTGAACAGTTTGGAACCAAACACGATGAAAAATTGCAAAGTGCTGTTAGAATATTTCGATTTTTTTGACATATTTTGCTGTCGCCCGATATTGTTCCTTTGATTTAATGTGGTTTTTCCTTCAATTTTAAGGTCGAATGGTTTTTCAACGTGTCTGGCGCTAAGGATCCCCTTCATCCTTTATAAAATTCATTTGCGATGAATTTGTGTTGCCCCACTTGCAAATTGCATCGGTATTATTTACACTTCATTGAATTGTATGCTCAAATTTTTCAATTTAATTTCTACTTTCCCGATCCGTGCTCTCACTAGGAAGGGAGAATTATGTGATGATGCAGGAAAACCGTTTTTAACACGATAGCTGCTGAACCGTTGAACCGATCGACATGAAATCTGGTACACAGACAGGGTCTTGCTGTCAAATGAGCTGATTAGTTTTTGGCTGCCATCTGTCAAACCTAAGTGTCACTATTAAAAACTGACAGAAGCTACATCTCACGGAACTCGACTTGCAATATTTCATTTGAAAGCCCTTGAAAAACTGTATTCAGAGAAGTTGAAGGTATTTCTTTATCTGTCATCTGTCAAATAATGAAAAATGTCAAAGTTGAAAACTTTACCACTTGATTATTCAAAATCTATCCAATGGATTGGAACCAAACTTGGCAGGAAGCAACACAACAAAAGGGCCATATTAGGTCTGCAGTCATTTTCCAGTCGGGTGTTATGAATTTTCACAATTTCTCCCAGCCGTTGCCACCAGAGCGGGCCTCTCACCCAGGTTTGGACCAGGACGACTCGCTTTTGGTGCAGGACTCCACTCAAAAATCCATTCCTGCCCGGGGATCGACTCTATTAGAAAAATTCCGGCTGATATTAAAAGTGATTGAATTGCGCGTCGTGTGGACCCATTTGCAAAATCGACACGGTTTTGGTTTTCCAACGGCATTTTTTTCAAAATGAAATTTGCACATTCCGTGAATTTGAAAAAACTGCAGTGCAAATTTCGACATGCGGTAAGCTTCACTAAATATTCATTTTAGGTGCAAACATGCCGTTAACGAAAGTTGGAGAAAAAATCGGATTAATTTTTGAAGGAAGAATTTTTGAAATCGGACCTACGGTTCTCGAGTTTTCCTCTCTGGAAAAACTGCGCAAATTTTCCAACTTTTTACCACGTGAATAGATTTCCACTTGAAGAAAAATTTTTTCTTAAAGAAGAGGTAACTGGTTCTTGAAAATTTTCCAACAATTTTCTTCCGATTTTCCGGGAATTTTCCGGTTGGAAATGTAAAACCGGCCTGGATTTTCCAGACCGGACTTGAATGATGGAGCTTCTAGTGATGTCTCAATTGACGATTTTTACATAAAATGATTCGGAAAAGAGATTTGAGGTTTTCCCGGCAAATTCAAATTTTCCAAAACTCAATATTAAATTTCGTGCAAATTATTTTAAATCTTTCTCTCTAATTCCAACTTCCCACCCGGAGACGTTTCGAACAAAATTTTCTATAGCTTCCTGTACACTAGTCGGGGTGTGTACACAAGTTTTGGGGTGATACAACCGATTTTCTCAATTTCTGATGCATTTGAACAGTTATAATGGATTTTGTTTCGATAGACTCCTTCGACATGTCAGATCCCAATATTTGTCCTAGACGTTCTGATAACTATGTCCTCGAAGTTTTTGGGCGCCAGAAAGCGAACGCGCAGAAAAAGAGCAGTTTTAACTTTACATCTCTCCCTTTTGTCACCCGCCAGACATCTGAGATACGACATTTTTGGGGTAGACCAAAATCGTTTTGACGCGGAATGAGGTCACGAAAGTTAATGTGTTTGAAAACGGCCCACGAAACAATTCTAGACTTCACAAATTTCAATACAAACAGAATGCAGATTGGAGGGAGACCACTAGATTATGACGCTATTAGGCTACATAGCATCAAATAAGGAAATTAAAAAATTCGCAAGGAAGCTACTGGACAGGTTTCAACTGTTCACATTTTCAGACTTTAAGTGCCCACTCATAAAAACCACTTTGAAAACCTTTTCAGTTTATAAACAGTGGTGACATGACTGGTGCTCTCGAAGAAAGTTGTTCAATTACACACACAATGGCTAATTTCTACTTAGCATTACTTAAAAGTACAAACAGAATCCATAAACCTCTGCCAGTTAACAAGGAAAAGTAAAAGGATAATATTAAATCAGGTATTCCCCGATTTTAAGTGCCACATAAAATCACCTTACGACTGCGTTCCTTCGCATTAACAACTTTTTATGGAAACTTCAGTCGTTCAAAAGTGACGAATTTGAAGTGCAAAAAATTATTTCACGTAAGAAAATGCCATTTCAAGGCGTGTATGAAGTCATGCACAATAATGCCAGCTAAAAGTATAATGTCAAGAGAATGTTGGTGAACTTCTATGGGTGATGACTTGACCTGGCAAGTTTGTTTTACTGTAACACAGGTAGATGACTAATTTATTTTCAACACCAAGCAAGGAAATGTGATTGAACAAAACCTGTGCTTATGCTCATCTGTGATTTCACTTGTTATTAATGACGAGAAAAACGATAATACCACATTTATTGGATCATAACAACATTGATCCGATCTGTCTTCAGATACTTTGCAGCATGCAGCTATACAATAGATTTTGGATTCTCCAGTATTTCTAAATAAATAAATATAACAGGTAGATATGAGGTATATAATATTGGATTGATAGGATTGATAGGTGGTGGAGTGGTACAAATTTTCATGTATGATACTTTTTCTCTCCCACTCTCAAGAATACGCCAATTGCATACATCCAGCATCTAGTTCAGCTTGTCGCCGATAGGAGGCGACTTATCCGGTGCTCAAGGCACGCAAGGCTTTTTCCTACGTTTTATATGGCTTCACGTTTTTCAAGATTAAAGCACGATGTCTATTGTATTTTTGTACACGATGTAATTTCTATTTCTTTTTGGTGTTAACATATTTGACAGTTGCAATACAAAGCTTAAACTGTCAAAATCTATTATTTAATAAAAAATTCCTCTAATGGATTCATTCAAAATAATTGATTTTACGTTTTAGTAGATCGCAGGCTGCGAAGAACATACACACAGAAAAAGTTGACTGAATCAGCTTAAAATTAAACGCATTTAAATTGTTTTGCGCGGAATAATTTCAGTGAACAAATTAATATGCAAAAATCTTTTGTGGGTGTCATTAATGGCGGGTGTGTCAAAATTGAGACTATTAAACAAGAACACAAGACGAACATAGTCGTATATCTTCCATCCAAATTAGTAAAAAATAAAACAATTTATTCAAAAAGGTAGCGTAATAAAAAATAATTGAACGGAGACATTCATTTTTCACATATTATAAGTTTCTAATTTTAGGAAGGCTAGAAAACGCACTTGTTGCTTGGAAAAGTTAAACACTAAACAGCGTCCAGAATTTTAGAGTTTTTTCATATAATACAGTCTCTTTCAACTAAACTATAATTTTCTATGATTATAAATGCAGAGATTTAGCGCCTGATTGCGTGTTAAAAAAAAATGGTGTTCAGCTGAAGAGAAAATCCGATGGGCGTTTTATTTGGTTTATGCTCACGCAACTCATGAAAATAAACATCATCGCATATTGGCACATAGGTACCCAAAAAATGCCGTTTATGGGTCAATGTTAACAACGCAAGCGGAGTTCACTACCAAATTTGGACTAAAAATTATTGAACATTGTTCAATTTTCACGGTCAATACGCGACCTTGTGCTTGTGCTCAAGTCTTCGGTACACAGGAAACTGTCGCCGCCGGGACAAAAATCGCTTCTCCGCGTCCTTTGCAATAAACTCTTATATGCGCTTGAATGCTCATTGAAGTTATAAACGCATAAGCAATATGCATTGAAATAATCCCATGAGAAAATAATTGTCCTTCTCCTTCATTCACAACTACTTATTATTGGGTGCGGAGAAAATGTTCCTAATGACATTTGAATTGTAGTTAATATCTGCGTAATGTCTTCACCAACTAGCCTTTTATACAAAAAGGCGTCGACTATTGACGCGTCCAACATTCACTTCCTACAGAAAAGTAGTCTACTAGGATGTTATCAATTGGATATGAAAAATTTCACTACCGTTACAGGACAAGGACTTTATCAATGCACGATTTATTATAGCAAGGAATAAATCGAAAACTGTAATTTGAAAAGGTATCCGTAGCTGATGGAACAACATCGTACAACTTGATGATTGACGCGACAGCCATATAATCACACCATTATGTTGTGCGAATACCAATTCATAAACATGGGACAATCGAATGTGGCCAATACGTAATGATCTTTTATGTAACTTCTTAGAATAGCAAATATGATGAATAAATTCATGAATGCGATTGAGTGATATGACAATGGGACTATTCATTTCAAGAAACAAAATAGCGTGTCTTCTTACCTTTACTGCGTCATAAAGCCCGTCTTGTAGTCCCCTCGGGTCTTTCTCGTCGATTTTACTGCTCCTGAAAAACATATCGAATGCATTCGATAAATAAATTATCTGACATTTATGCAAAATTGAATTATTCACATAACTTAGAATAACTATTCTTGATTGTAATAAAAATCCCAATTAAACAATAACTTGAACATTTTTAAAGATTTAATGTAAAATTAATAATAAAAACCATTAGTTTACAACTCTTATGATTGCATCAGATACCGATTGAACTAAATAATATAATAATTAATGTCTTCTTGATAGTAAATTATTATTACCTGTGACTGTGGATATCACCGTTTCCATTAACGTTAAGTCTGGGAGATGGAGTATTTCGATTGGGTCCAGATGTTCCGTTCACTGGTTTATTCGTGTTGGGTTTGCTGCAAAGCAAAAAAAAAACTTGAAACAACTGTGCAACAAGAAAATACGTCCAAATTTCACTTGAGGGTACTAACAACTACTAACTGATATTTATGGAGCAAAGTAATCTATAAATATTGCAACATATGAAAAAAATGTAGCAAGGTAGTTGTGGGGATTGAAAGTTTTGTGTGGTAGTTAGTTGTGGGTCCTGATCCTGTCTAATTTATTCAGTCATTATAGTTGGTGACCAGGATCCATAAATCACGATTTCGGTTTCCATCCTCGGGACTTACCTCGGGTTCCATCAAACTTTTATCAACGCGATAACTTTATCACTCTGATAGTAACTAAGCAACTGGCCATCCTATTGGCTGGTGCATAGCAACTATCAGCGTGATAGATTTAATCTGCTCTTAAAATTTTGGTGGAACCCGAGGTAAGAGTATCATAATATCTTTTTGGATTCCTCACGCATCAGCATGATAATATCCATGATACTTCCGCCGTATTGAAAAAAATGGCCATCGATGAGTTTCTTCCATTTTCAATTTCTTTCTTGTCTATGTTGATCTCAAATGAAAAAATGAAATCAATTAAAAATGACTCATACAATTTCCTATAGGTAGAACTTGATAAAAATTTTTGATAGCTCCAAGAGCATTCAAGATGGCCGTTATTAGGACAGCTTGTAGCGAATTTTCAAAATACAATTTTCAGGCATTCCCAATGATATCTGTACGTAGCGAGCATCGTCCTATAGCTCTTTCAGTGAAAAAGTTTTTTTCAGAAAATTCTTCATTATTCACACTTTGATGTCTATCTGTGTATCTGTCTAATCGTCAGACTTGTTACTTATAAAAGTTCTCAGAATCGCTGAATTGCAGCGACTTGTTTTTTTTTTGTATACTACTAGTACTTACCCAAGGAAATAAATAGTAAAAGAAAGCAATCTCAGCCGCCTGAGCACCTTCAACTGTTTTTCTGGTGAAATTTTGAATAGGACAGACCAGGATGACGGCGCTTGTTTGCTCTCCTTTTCTGTTGTCACCCTTAGGTAGACAACAGAAATGATAAGAATCGTCTACAAGAAAAAACAAAAAGAACTCTTTGTTCTAGAGGAAATCATTAACAAAGCGAACTGTCGGGTGGATAAATAAACGGACAGACGGACATCTGCGTGACAAATATTGGTTTTCTGAAAAAAATTTCCAAAAAAGACATCAAGATGATATTCCGCAAGTATAATTATACCGGAATACGGAAATACTTACCTGAAAATGAATCTGATTTTTTTTAATGAATGCCCAAAAACCGCAATTTTGATTTTTTTCAGCTATCAAAAAATTGCACTGGACGATATTTTGAGAAATTTTGTCGTTCAATTTTCCTTTATTCCATATTTTCAAGTGAAATAATTATCATCGAAAAAAAAAGATTAAAATTGAAAACTTTACATATTGTCGGCCACTTTTCCAATCGACCTTGAATTACACAGACACGATAAATGGAAGTCTAATTGAGAAATCTCATGCTGATGTTGTAGGGAATCCAAAAAGGTATGATAACCCCAGTTTTCAGGGTGGAAGCCACTCAAGTCCTTTGGCTCACCTACTATTAGGAAGAACAGCGGTACCCTACATCCTACAGAATAAAATGTGAATTTCGTAGCTGTAGTGTGTCACTCCGTCATTTCCGTAATTGCTATTTCAAACGCCATTTAGCAGGGAATGCTCATTAAATCCCGGTGAGTCTTCGGTAAAAATCGCCAGTTTTTGGAATTCGCGATGCCTGGAAAGTGTTTGATTGGTTGTTCGGTGCTACCGTAGCCACCTGTGGTTCAAAATGATTAAAATTATGTATGGACTGTTACATAGTCCATACATAAGTCAATCCTCAAAAGTCAACATCAAAAGTCCTTAGTTCAATCCTTTATCTATCTGTTCGTATTTTCGCAAAAAATTGAGTACTTCCCAATTATACACTTTGGACAGGATGGTTCATGAAGCAGCGCGAAATTTCAACTAACTTGGCATGCTCCCATTTGAACTAGAATATACTTTTTTAGATTTCAACGCAAAAGGCATAAAAATAGACCTCGAAATAGACATTATCCCTCAATTCCACAAAAAACATGATCAGCGATTAAGGCTAATTGCGGATTAACAGAACTTTTTTTGCTAAATGCTAGGCTATTAACCACAAAAAATGCCTGAAATCTGTACTAGACCCATCATCTTTTCATTATTGACACATGAACCAGCATTCCCATTGATCAGTAAGTTACAAATTAACAAAACAAATCGCGAATCAACTGATCTCCTAATATCCTTTTTGTGGAACCCAGGGTATATCTCAAAATGGTTCTTGAATGTAACGCTGATTTTTATTTACAGGACGACCTCAAAGAATCAACTTTTTGATCTCGGAGTGGCAACTGTTTTACTCGAGAATCGTTTCAACCACACCTTGTCTGTCCGTGACAAGAACTACTCCTTTATGAAAAGAGCTATCAATTTGATCGCTACTCGATAGGCTACTTCTTTCGAATGGCAAGTTGACCGCTTCGCCAAGGAAGCGTTGAATTTCACAAGCCCGCCGTACTTGGAATTCTCGGGATGCAGACAAGTAGTTGATTTTGTAGAATGAAATGAACACATCATATTATAACATTATCGTCGTTGATTTCACGACAGGCGTGACACAGGTCCATAAGCGTAACGGCTAGTTTGGTATTTTTCGCAAATCTTTTTTATGAAAATTCTTCATGCATATAACTGATGATAAATATTATTTGGCAAAACTAGATCGAAAATGACGAAATGGCAGACTTATCATAATTTCCGATATACATTTGCTAGATAATGTCGCCAGTTTGACGTAATTTTTTTCATTGAAAACTCCCTATGTTACGACTTTAATAATTAAAACCTCTGTTTTATTTTGTACCTCTGAGGATAACTTTCTTATGAAGCACTTTGGGAAAAATTTACTCAATTTTCGACTCATCACCTCCTGAAGTTTCATGTCAGGTCACCGAAACACATTGAATGAATTCTTCAAGATTTATTCCACAAAAACTCAAGTGACGTATGGTTCAATAGTTGCGAACTTCTTAAAACGATCGTTCCTACCTGGTGACTCTGAACGTACCTACGTCGGCATAGGATCTATACAATGCCGTCCGCTGCACTTGAAAATTGGAATATGCGGACAGGTATTTTTAGTTTGAGCAAGATATTATATTTAGAGAAGACTTATTATGCAATTAGTTTTATGAATATCAACCCTTCGAAAGGACCTGATGCGGTTCAATGGCTACATTTATTTCAAACAACCTTCTCAAAGGATACGCCGCCATCGGCATAGAATCTGTACTTACAATATAAATTCATTTTCGCTGGACTTTCCTTAAACACAGAACACTATTATAGTCAAGGTATGAACGCTAATCAATAGCCTTTTTCTGTCGCATGTCAAATTGACAGAAATCTTGCTTAAGCAAGGATAAACGACACAGTTATAATAGCAACCTAGAGTAGCGCGCCGTTGCCGATGAAGCCCTGAATTTCACAAGCCCGGTGTATTTTAAATAAACGGGGTACGGGAAGGTACCTGATTTCGTAGAAATATATGGGCATATATTCAAGATTATAATAGAGAAGACTTCGAAATTTCTAATGAAAAAAATAGGTGACAGGAAAGATCCAATTACAGAAGATCTAAAACAAAATAGATTGACGGAAGAAATGACCAAACTTTCCCTTACGTCACGTCCCGTACCATCAACCCTAATGTATTTGAATCATTTGGGAAAATCATTCTAGTAGGAATATAAGAGATAGAAAGATGGAAATGTCAAATGCTAAACGACTCCCAAACGATTCCAACAACGCGCATGTCAACTCAGAAAAAACATCCGATTTTAGGTGAGGTTTTAGCAGTGACTCCATTAACTCTGAGAACGAAGAAGAGAACACTTCAGAATACTCCATTTGCTCTTGATAAAAAAGCCGAACGGGATTGGAGTGAAAGGTGTAAACGGAGTGGAATATACGAACGCACCTCCGGTGTAGAGCCAAAATTGATTTAGTTTCGTTACATAGTCAGATCCCTTAAGAATCATCCTAGAATGTGGGGGAAAAATTGAAATCGGATAAATCTTTCTGGAATAATTCGACTACAAACTTGAGTAAAAAAGATGGTGCAAGTTTGTCCGTCAGTACCTATGTCTTGCATTTGATCCAAAACGTGAAATATCTAAAATGCAAAAGATTTAAGATTCCAAAGATCAAAAATATCCAAACTACAGAAGGTTAAAATTACAAAACATCTAACATTCAAAATATCAAAAGTATAAAAGGGTCGAAAATATAAAAAGTCATAAAATTTTTCCTCTTCAGACCCACCAGATTAGGAATTGCTTTTGTGACCCAAGTCTCCTTTTCTTCGGAACCACCAGAAAAATAATGGTTGGAGATGACTTATTGATAGATGATGAAATTAAATGGTATGAAATAGACCTGACAGTCAACCTTTTTATAGGTTGACTAAGTTGACTAAGTATTTAAAACTGCGATATGAAGTTCACAATCGAGAAACGTTACGAATCACTACAGGTATAGACAATACAAATAGAAAAGACCACATGTCGTCACGGATTTTTACGGTTGCGTAGGAGCCAGGCGAGTCCGTCATTCAAAAAAAGGTTGGCTGATTTTTGATGCCCCAATATCCGTGACGACGGTGGTGATAACATATGGTCTTCTCTATTTGTATTGTCTATACATGCATTCATCCTTAGAATCTAGAACGGAATGTGCTGGAAGGAATGGGGGAAATTTCAATGAGAGATTTCTTTTGATTGCTTTATTCCCAAGAAAGATATCATTTTTTGTGCGGTGGATCTAAACGAACAGGGAGCCCCGGCCGACCGGTAAGTTTACGAACAATGATGCGTTCCGTAGGTACTGTCAGAAGCACTGAATTACATATATTAAAAATTTTGTAACTCCAAAAAAAGTGACAGCCATGAAGCAAGAGCTTGTTATTGCTTTTTTTAATGACAAAAATTTTGATGTATGCAATATTTTGCTCCTGGCGGTACAAACACCCCGTACTCAGTCGCATCAATTATTGCTCTCTAGAAGATTGCATTAAGGAGTGCATAATTTGTTTTGAGCTGAATATTGAATAAGTCTTCACATATCAGTAATAATCTGTGTTTCAATTTCATCCATGTGAACCAATTTCAATTCAACTTACCACAGTTACGGAAATGCTTCAAAAGTATCAGAAAAATGTTGCAAAAAATGTGGTTTTCATTTTTGAAAATATGGAGGATGAAGGACCACCTTTTGACCCCCTCTATTTTCGTTATTTTGGAAGATTATAATAAACTCTTTTAATAAACGGACCGAAGAGCAATATTCCTAAACTTTTGAATGTGTTTTGTAATTTTATTTACTCTACAGGGTGAGTCGTGAATCCTGAAAATCCTTTGAAGTTTAGGTTTTTCTGTCTTCCCTAACAGTTTTTGTAAAAGTAATCATTTCACCTGACCGGTTTCGTTTTTTTTTCCGAGTTTTTTTTTCAAAAATGCATGCAGAAAATTTGATATGAGAACATTTTGTGTTATTTGTTGCTATACATGAGTTTCATAACCTCTAGAATCTTTCACGGGCCTTTTCGAGGAAAAGTAGATTTTTAGAATTCATGACACGTACTCTATACATATAAAATTACAAAACACATTCGAAGGCTCAAAAAATTTGCATTTTGGTCTGATGGAGAGAGTTTCCTAAAAGCTTTCAAAATAACGAAAATAGAAGGGGTCGAAGGACCACCTTTTGACTCTCCAATTTCCAAGAATAAAAATCATTAATTCTTTTCAACATTTCGCCTGGCACTTTTGGAGCATTTCTCTAACTGCGGTTCAATTTTCTACCCCAAGTTTGCAAACACCCTGTATAGGTGTAACAGTGAAGAGTCTACTTATCTGCACTCCGAAAATGCGCTCGTGTGACTCACGCTCGTGAGGACTTAGCTACTTGTTCAATGTTTTTTTCTGAATTCAATTATGCTCAATCAAGTTAGTTTTTTCATGAAATGTTGAAGTGTGCATTGAAAAACAGCAAGTTTAGGTGGTTCTGAGCCGCTTAATTTGATGTTTGAATTTTGATAATCGATGACGAACCTAAGTGAAGCTCTGGGCGTTTTCCATGCCTCGTTTCAAGTTTCAATCTGGATCTCTTCCGTCAGCTTTGATTTCTCTAAAATACTTCGACTACTTTGACTAAAAATAATAATTTTTTCAACACTATCTGTACCACAGTGATTTAAAAATGGCACATAAGCTCTTCAGTACGTTGTAAAAGAGTCATCAGAGAAAAATAGTAAAAATGTTGGTTGTTAGTTCCTCAAGTTATACATAAAGACCTATTCTGACCCTTAATTCCATATTCACAAAGATAATTGAAAAATATTATTCCATCACATACAAAAAACCAGAGTTGTTGATTCCAAGTGAACCTTTTTCTATTTTTTTTTTCAAAAGAAGTGATGCTTTTTTTCAATCAACATATACTTTTTCCTGACTTTCTGATGATTCCTCCAGGACGTATCTACTGGATAGTTTATGCAATATTTTTGGATCAACCTACTCCAGAAGCAAAGTCTGACTTAATACAAAACAATCGAATGAACACTGATTACTTCTCACAACCAGCAATAATTTAGCACCTCATTTTAGCATAACTGGGAAGAAAACAACTTGGTGGCTTGATAGGGGTAGTCACAGCTTCATCAAATATTTGCACAGGGGAACAGGAAAACTATTGTACTCTCTTAGTGAATACTCCATAAATCAAGTGTCTCACAAATTCATGAATTTCTAGTCTTTTAAGCATGTCAACTAGTTTGGATTCCACTATCCTTGCCCTGAAAGTGATCTATCTGCAAGAGCATGGAATACGCCTAATATGTGAAAAAAAAAATTCAATACCAATACAATGCCAAAGATTCTACAAAAAAAATTGAGCGTTTCAAAGTAAAATGACTGCAAAAACTCACCCTTCTATATGCTTTCCGTGTACATCACAATCTGATTTGTCCATATAAAAAACCACTTTCTTCCGACCATGCTCCCTGAACTTCGCCAAAATCGGAGGATGGAGATAGTTATTGTAATACATTTCGGGAAGCTCCCAAATTAACTGACTTTGCACTCCGAACCACTTCACACTCTACCAATATGAACACAAAAAAGAAACAACAAATAACCGCATGAATTTTAAGTGGCGTAAACACTAGTACGTAAAGACAGGAAATTTTGCATGTTGCAAGTATATTTAGTCACGGCTGTAGTGAAGTTAACCATCAACGATCCCAATTTTCTTCGCCAATAAAAGACGATTACACACGAAAAATATAGGTGATAGACCACGCTAATTGCCTTTTATTGGATAGTAATAATAAAATTACTGCTATTACTATTAGATCAGTCCTACATTTATAAATTGTCGAATCTTCTTGAAAAGAAACTCTTACATCACATCGAGCGAAACATTCACGATAAACTGAATTAGTTTTGTTGTATAAAAGTTAATAAATTCAGTCCTTATCTTGACCAATAATTGAATTTGGATTATGTATAGCTAATCGTTTGAATTTGTTTTAAAATACCGTCAGAAAAGTTCCCGAGTTCATTCCACGCACTCATGGTAAATTGCGGCTTCACCACGAACAAATCATACACGACACTGACAAAATAATGCAGCAATTTGCAATTATCACACATAAACAAAAGAGCTTACGCACACTCCCACAAGACCGAGTACATACTAACTAGTATACTCAGTTTATGACTTATGAGTATACCACAATTATTAGCATTGTAAAAAAATGGCAAGTCCTTACAACATTACCATCAGCATGATAACAATTATACTGCTCTAGAAGCATGGGTCGGAATATTGCTATAACCAGATTGAGGCAAATATTTACGAACTTCAAGGATTCAAACAATAATTATAATCGTACCAGATTGCCCGAGGGCAGTTTTTCTTTGTATTTTATGTAAGGTGCATAACTGATCATAATAATCATTGTTGAGTGAAGTCGTTTATTGTCGGCTAAATCAAAAGGAACGTTGCAAATGCGCTGTTTGCATATGCATCTAACGCGATTATTCAAATTGAATTGTTCTCGTAATTTTCCTTGCATTTTATGAAGATATTGTAGGATGGCTTCATTAATGCGCCAAAACATACTGCGACATACATCAAATCATTAAAGAGCTGAAGATGTGTATTTTTCTCAGGTATTTTCCGTGAATTTTGAGCGAGTTGCTTTGTATGTCTTGTTTTCTGTAATAAAGAAGCAGGAAAACGTATAAGGTTGAGACATTGTCTAAATGAGAAGGTAGTTTATAATTGAGATTGAGGAGATAGTCTCTTTCAAAATGTGACCTTTTCATGACTCATCTCTTTCAGCTGCCACGCATATTATTAATCTCAAATGATTCAACTTTACAGCAGAAAATAATGATTTTGTCACAAGTTCTTTTTTGTGAGTAAACCAACAAAACAAAAGCTCTTTTCAATGAATCAGCCATTATTTTTATAAAATACCAACAATGTTTCAGAGTACCCATTGTCGTAAAATTGAAAATTTTATGAAAAAGCCTGTAAATGGAATAATGTTCCTTAATAATTCAAAGTTATTGTTTACTTTTTATATTTGGAAGAGAGTCATAATGGTGTGAAACGGTTACAGTAACGCAGTTCAGATAGGTAAGAATTATTGCTCTAACAAATAACTTCGGCAAAATTTAGCCACGTGCAGGTATTTGGCAATGTCATTTACTGGATTCTGGAAATCTGGGAAGAGATGATGTCTCATCCGGCAATTGAAGCTCAAATTATCGCCAGTGTACCACTTTCCTAATAATCCCAATTCTAACCCACAGGACACTTTGCTTTAACGTGGACTTCGAACTACAGAGTAAAATCTTCCGTAAAATTTCCAATTGTCAGAGTCGAGGGGGACAATCATATAATGTGATCGTTTCAAAAGATGTTATCCCAAACCACTGTTACAGCAGGACGTCAGTTTTTGCTAAATTTTGTTTACATAACCTGGACCACCCATCCAATATTTGACCGAGCTTGCTCAACTTGAAAGGCAAACTTCTTTTTTTTTGGACGGCGCCATGCGAAGAATTTTTATATTATTGGCTGTGAAGTTTGAAATATAAACTCTAGCTCAAGTCATTTTTTCTTTAGCTTTCATCGATTTAGAATATGTGATAAAAAAGTAGTGACCCCTTGTTTATCTTCTTTTTTTTGATATTTCAAACCATAAAGCTAGAATAAAATTAAAGAAATTATCACCAAATTATGATGAGGGTTCCCGGGACCGATCTTACCAGTTTGACCTTCTGACAGTACTAGTGCGTAGGACTAGTGTCACTAAAGCTTTGAATTGTCGATTTCACTTCATTTCAGCAATGTAGAAGCCTGAGAATTGCTTTTCTTTATGGGATTGATGACGTCATCGTCAGAACAATAGGAGCTTAAATATTTTGAGGTTTCAAAATATTTTTACGTGAAGATATTCAAAATTATTCGCTTATTTCTATGCAAGGGCCAATATTTATGAACAGACAACAGGTTTACATCATTCAGTTCCAAATCCATCGTTTGAAGAAAGTGCCAACTACAGGAAGTTCTGAAAATTACGTTTTTCTAAAAATCGCCAATCGCCTACCAACTTTAATTTAAACTTCAATTTCAAATCAAAAATCAAATAGAACACAAAACGGCCAAAGAAAATATTCTCCAGCATGTTTTTAGTAAAACACAGAAAATATTGTTCAAGTTATAATCGAATCGAGAGAGCTTCAAGGCATTCTAAAGCTGTTATAAGACTAAAGTAGAACATACAAAATGCTGAATCGCTCCAATTTTCAATTTAGATTTTTTTCAAGTCATTCAAAGCTTCATAGTTTTCTGTTTCATGAAAAACATGCTAACAATTTTTCTTGGCTGTTTTGTGTCCTAAAATAACTTTTTGCGATGAAGGATCTACGTAATAAAAATGTGAAAACTTCCTCCACATTTCTTTTTTCACTGAGCAACCGGTTTCGACTCCACATCTGACTTATAAACAGGCTTGAAGAAGACGTCCACTATTTAGCTCTACTACTTATTCGTTTCCGTAATTCGCAACTTATTTCTACACCCAAATGACAACAATCGCATAATCAATTCAATGCAGTTGTTTCTAAACTTTGCCCTATACGGAAACTTGAACTGGTTCTGTTCCACGTACAATAAAGCTGACCACAATGACGACTTTTACGTCTGACAAATCATACTGGAACAAAGCCAATTACTTGTATTGCTCTGTCATAAAGATGATATGGAATCTCGCTTGTTATCCTTATCGGCTCAACGTCCAAGCTTCGCTGTTGTAAGGACTTGCACACCTGGACCTAAGTATTATTACAAATCCTACTACATCTATAATTGATAGTCCTACAGCTGCTTCTACCTAAAATTTTTTGAAAGTAAGATCATGCTGCTTGGCATAGAAATTTATTCACTATACAAAGAGATATAATTCTGAAAGATCAAGGCATGACGTCTCAATAACTTGAGGCGCTTGAGGCGCGAGTGTAAGGCCTTTAAAATTTAAAGATAACAGGAATTCCTTCCAAATTGCTTATTTCGCTATATAATATAATAAAGTGCTCGCCAATTGAAATGGTCCACCCAAAAAATACAGTCACATTCAAAGTGTCATACCTTTTAAATAAATAAACCATTTTGAATCGTTTTATATTTTCTAATTAGCTCACGTATTGGACTACAACATATCGTGGGCCGTTTTTGGTACAGGTGTTTCGTATTAATTATACAGGGCGCTCAATCAGGTACCGCAAAAATGGAAAAGTTTGAACTGGTCCCATTTCACAGAAAATAATTTTTGGTTTTCTCCAAGTGTTTCAGGGGAGTTATTATAACCATAACTCGAATCGCTTTTAATTTTTTTTGCCTATCTGCTTTATTTACAGGGTGATCTCAAAAATGTAACCTTTTAGTTTTGCAGTAATAACTTTATTCGTTGTTGGCCGATTTTGGAAAATGAGGGCTCTTGTTAAAGCTGAAGGCTCAGGTCAGAAGGATTGAGGATCAGAATTGACTTCAGATGAAACTTCTGGAGAAGGGATTGAATCAAAAGTGACTCAAATGACAAACTTGCTAGAGATCCGGTTTAGGAAAGGTAATGAACAAATAACAACTTGTCTTCAAACAAATAATTCTTTCTGAACATTTTGAGGTGTTTCCCATTTGTATGGGGCGAAAAATTGTGGCAATGAATCCAAATCAGAAATGGATGCTTCCAACGAAAAATTCTGGACGTTTTTCACCTAAAAATAGACGTAACCTAGGTTATGATGATCAGAACTGGTGCCTTTCTCTTTAAATATGAAGGAAACATTCGACAATAATAAGATAGCCTAGGTTACGTGCATTTTCAGTCGAGGAAGGTCCGGTATTATCTTCTGAAAAGTGAATTTGTGAAAATGGGTCCCGCATCGACAATTTTCATCACTTAAAATCGGAAAATACCTCAAAATGTTCGGACATAATAGTCTGTTTGAAGGCAGGTTGATTTTTATTTAGTTTTTTCCTGAACCTGATTTCTAGGGTGCTTCATATTTAGGCCACTTTTGATTCCTTCGCTTTTTCAAAATTTTTGTCTGCAGTCAGTTCCGATCCTCGAACCTTATCATCTGAGTCTTAAGCTTCAACAAGAGTCCTTATTTTCCGAAATCGACCAACAATTGGAATAGATATAAATGCCAGACCAGAAGGTTGCATTTTTGAGATCACTGTGTAACTGGAGAAGATAAACTTGAAATTTTGAAAACAACCTCAAGGTAACGGAACAACATCTTTCCTAAAACACTTGGAAAAAACCAAAAACCATTTTTTGTGAAATGGGACCAGTTCAAACTTTTCCATTTTTGCAGTACCTGATTGAGCACCCTGTATAATTGATACGAAACACCTGTACGAAAAACGGCCTATGACATGTTGTAATCCTATCCGTGAGCTAATCAGAAAACATAAAACGATTCAAAATAGTTTATTCATTCAAGAGTTATGTCACTTTGAATGTGACTAATTTTTTTGGGTGGACCATTTCAATTGGCGAGCACTTTACATAATATGTCCATGTGTGATAATAATTAAATTATCACAAAAAAATACAAGACTAATCTATTTAGACCATGTCAGCATTTTTCTTTCCATTTGTTTGCCATTCTTCACACTCGTAAAAAATCTCTTGGACAATTCAGAAAGTGAACTTTTAATTTTGTCTCCACACAAATAGATCATATAAGTAATATTGATGGCGAATGCCCAGCTATCTTCGAAAGTGATTAATTACATACATGTTAGCTTCAATCAATCGGACATCTAAAACGGGTCTAGGCTACTCGCTTCAATCTATCGATTTAAAGTGAAAAACTCAAATTATGAATGGAAAACGAGCATTTTTGCTTGAAGTAATGAATGTTGTCAATTAAACCAGTTTTTATCTCATTTGAGACAAATTTCAGTAATGTGGGCCTTCCCTCAATCGGGTCCCGATCCCGATCTCTGGCCCACCGACTTCTCCGCAACCTATCAACTATTTGTCATATGACAAGGTAACATTAGCTCTACTAAAATGTCACATATGTAAACTACCCACGAGAGTTACCACTGCCAGCAGTGCCCCTGAATCCCTGCTTGATTTATTTAGACCCGCGTACCTAACTGCCTACTATAAAACCACATTATAACCAAAATAACATAGGCAGAAATCTCAATATTGAATATTATTGTCCGATGGAGATGACTTGTTTTAATTCAACTATTCCACACAATAACAAACAAAAACATAGCTGAGCATTGATACCTTGCCTTTGGTAATTCAAATGAACAATTTCCGCGCAGTGGGCATTAATGTAATAATCAGCAAAATATAACTTGTATGTTTAATTCGACTTCAAATGTTTTAAATTCCTCAAACAACTATCAATCACTCGGGAAGTAGTCTCAATATTATCTTGGACAAAATCCCTCGACTACTGAAAAAACACCAAGCACATGTTATGCCCGGCATTATTTAGGTCATTTATGGGCATTTTATAAACTTGATAACAATAGCACCGCATTCTTTTTGTCCGGAGCTTCGAAAGGGTACCAAAAACCAAAGCTTTAAAACAAAACATTGCTTCAAATTTGGATAAAACACGAGATAAAAGAAAACTTGCGTGAATCAGGATTCTTGCCTCTCTCAATCTAGGAAGACGAGATAGAAGAAAACATGCAAAGAAAAGCATCAGGAAAGCAAAAAAGAGGGGGGTTTAAAACAGTAATACAAAGCCTTCTGATGAATATACTCAAAGTCACCGGAAATAAACCTTATGCTACGGCCACCATGCTAGAAAATGTTTGAAGATGTTGACAGATTTCCGGTTTTTTTGCCTATATCTCTGTGACCGTTGAAGATATCGATTTTATTTCTGAAGCAAAACTTCGAACATTTTACTGAGGATGGAATGAGTATTGGTCCAACAGTTCTTCAGCTATTAGCGTGTGAATATTCACAGTTTTCAGCTTTGAAATAGTTATTCACCATGATTTTGGTCGGAAGCTTTTCACAACCACCACTAGTGCCTTTCTCATGTGGCTTGGAGTCTTGCTTGATCAGACGTTGCGCAAGAAATTGTACCGGTTGATCTATTTGACGTCATTAATTCAAGATGGTGGCACAGTTTTATCTCTTGAACAAAAACCGATAGACTCGTGAAGTCGTGAGAATGATCGAAGAGATGCAGAATTTTATGCTGATTAGCAGTGCTCCGCGGTGCAGGTGGTTCTGTGGCTGCTTGCGGTGCGGAAGGTCCCGCGTTAGATTTTCGGTGAAAAGTGTTGTGTTGTTTGGACTCGCACTTTTCCATATACTTTCAATTTATGAATAAACTGGCAAACTTCTATGGCAAAAACTGATGCCGATAAGGAGAGAAACATTCAATTATTTATTGTTCATTTATTTATTTAAGCTGATTGAGATGCAGCAAACCGTTTTGAGATATCTTCAACAGCAAACAAATTTTTCGCACTAGCCGAAGACTTTGATTTTTTCAATAGTAAAGAATGATAGCGACATGGCGATTGATGCTGTAAAGGTGTTTGATAGAGTGAAACGTTTTCTTTTTATTAGGTACAACGATATTGAGAAGTGTTTTCGTGGGAGCTCCAGACTTCCAAATTGATGATCCGCCTGGGCCCCACCCCGAGAGAAAATCTTCAAAGCGCTTCTTCTCAATCGAAGAGCAGAGTCTTTTGTGCAATTTTACCAATTTTCGTGCTTCTGTCACCAAGTGCAGGGTCCATGTCACTAGCCATTGGACTAAAAACAGTGCACTTATTCTTTGAAAGCCGTTCTTCGTAAAATGCCAATACATATCGCAATTTTGACTTCATAGATGGATGAAGCAACTGCGAATTGATGGTAAATGATACAAAACATATCAATACAACATTGTTTTGATATAACTGCTTTTCTTAGACCAGACGGAGAAAATAAATATTTCAAGTGGGAAAAATGGCCCAAATGATGAAACCAATGCGGTCAATATTCATAATAGAATTGTATGCTTCTTCTAAGATAGATATAGCGATAATAAACGGTGATTTGGTAGGAAGTTCTTGCACCTTCAACTTTGAGGGGCTCCTGCAACTCCCCTAAGGATGATTTTATGTTTGCTCTGAATGGATTAACTCTAAAAATCCTGAACAGCAGTCCTGCAAAAGAAAAGTGCTTCTTTGCTTTGTTAATATTTCCGAAGATAGTAGGCGGGGACGGTGGCAATGGGTGGCATGCCATTCTTGATTTCACTCGTTATGGGACTTCCGAATCTCACCCAAATATCTTCAAAAGTCACTGATTTATTGAGTAATGTCCATTCCCATTCAGCTGACCACTAATTTCAGGATTCTTCAGAAACGCCTGAACATATTAGGACGCGGTTTGTTTTATATTGAAAAGAAATAAATTGTGAATAGATATATTGATTTGCATGACATCCAACTTCTTTGGTTCATGAGCTGGAATTTTTTGCATTATTACAGCCTGTATACGGCGTGCCGTCTGCAAGTGAAGCCACGGTGGCATCACTTCTTGAAAGTAAGATATGGACACGCTCTCATCGTGTCAAATGGCTATGTCTTATGCCAAAATGCAAGGTTGTGGTCTATGGGCTATGTGCATGGCCTTCAGCTGTCAACAGGTAGAGCACGCAGAGCCCATGGTGGTGAAAATAAAAACGTCTTGTGATGATGACAGCAGACAGCTGGCAAACGACAGCTTCGACGTGGTTGGTTGCAACTTGTTTTGACATCAGAGATGAAATTATTTGCACATATTTGCACACGAAATTGTTCATTTCTCGCGTATTTGATAGTTGTGCATGTTGTGATGGAGCCACCACGTGAAGGAAATTTGAAATGTTTAATAAAAGAGTGTAAGAATACGACGACACGACACGAGCGCCATCAAGTGATATGTTCGCAAACTAAATCGCTCGCACAAGAGCTTCACATTCCGTGGCGGCGCTACATGTCATGCACGTAGCCCATAACGGCACTAAAAACCAAGGCTGCCAAAATTGGCACTATAATTCACTCGTCCTCTTCAAAGAACCAATGAAGAGACGTCAAATGTTGAACTGTACCCAATTTATGAAAAAACATGACCGTCAGTAAGAGTCAACTTGTCTTCAAGTTTCAGATGAACGTTTTGGTTGCTTACAGCTACGACAAATAGCACAAAACGACAAATACTAACCAGTCATCAATGAATTTATTATCATGGTACATCTGCTTCAGCAACTCTTCCCTCTCTCGCTCCTTGACCGCCATCGTTTCTTGGAACTTTTGTTTCTGTTTCTGGTATTCCTTGAACAAATCCCCGGTGAAGCTGCGCTCGAGATTCGCGTCGACCTGCGCGGTCATGATGATCGTTTCAGGAACAATCACACCGCTTGTCGGCGCCGACGGCCTGTCGTTCAACGAATCCCTGCGCGACGACCGGGCCGTCCCGATCGAAGCTGGCGACTCGCGACCCCTGTGTTCGGGCGTCGATGCGTTCGACACCTTCCGTTCCGGACTCTTTCCTTTGCTGCTGCTGCAGCTGCTGTTGGGCATCGTGTTGCTGTTGACTTTGGGGGTGCTAGTCTGCTCCTGGATGGAAGGCAGCTGCTGAAAGTCGGCGTAGCTGTTGCTGAGGAAGACGTCGCCCTCGTTCTCGAACAGCCTGTCGACGGAGGTGTTCATGACCTTGTTCGTTTTCATGCCGGTCAAGTGGAAGCTGGCGAAGCTGCTGCGCGTCATCGGGCCGTTGTTCGTGCCGATGTCTCCCGTGCTGAGGGCCATGACGTGCCGGGCGTTGCCGTTGTGGGCGGCGGAATTGCTGTAAGGCATGCCGTCCAGCACGGGCATGAGGGAGCGCGTCATGCTGTCGGCGGCTGAGCGCGGCCTGGTGAACGGCATGGCGGAATGGGGGAAAGTCTTTGGCTTGATGGGGGTCACTAGCATGTGTTCAGTCCAAGACGTCTCCAAGGAGGGCTTCTCCAGCCGCTCGACGTCCACATTCAGCGTTTTTTGTTCGAAAGCCACCGCGAAGGTCTCAGGCGGCACGCTCTGCAACCAGCTCAACAGACTTAGGTCCGAATCGCTGAAGCCGACGCTGCCGTCCAGCAGTCGTGAGAAGCTCATGTCCTGCAAAATGATTGTATCAATAATAATTGTTCCATTCAGAACCTCAGTGAGTACAAAGATATGGGCACGTGCATTTTAGGGGCATATACAGGGTGATTTGAAAGTTTCGGATCATCTTGAGGATGCGCAATATGGAAATGTAGTAGGGTTCTAAAAAGTTATTGAAAAAATTCTATGTCTTTCAATTTTGAAGTTATGGAGGGACAAAAGTTGGTCTTTCGATCGCTTCTATTTTCGTTGTTTCAAGATATTTTAGTAAACTGTTCAAAGAAAAACAATGAGTACAAAACATCAACCTCTAAATCTGTAATGAATGTTCATTCCTCTCATGAATTTTTGTTATGTATACAGGGTGAGTCATGAATCCTGAAAATTATTTTTTCTGAAAGTACCTGCAAACAGTCACAATGGTCCCATAACCTATGTATGGCACAATAAAACACAATTCATTGTAACAGAATTCTTTTTCTTCTGGTTTTTTAGGAAAACTACATTTTGACAGTTTATGACTCAGGATATGAAACAGAAATTCAATACAGATTCAGAGGTTGATTTTTGTACACATTATTTTTCCATGAACAATTTTCTCAAATCTTTTAAAACAACGAAAATAGAAGCGATTGAAGGACCAACTTTTGTCTCTAAATAACTTCAAAATTAAAAGACAAACAATTTTCTAAACAACTTTTCAGCATTCCACAACACCTTCATATTACGCACCTTCAAGGTGGTCCGACACTTTTGATGAATTACCCTGTATAGTAACTATGTAAAATGTAAGTGTATAAAAAATATTCACAAATCAAAGCTAAGCGGTGTGTCTATACTTTTTAACATGAAGTATGTGAATGTTGCAGTTTTTTTAAACGGTTTTAGTAATGTTAAACTCTACGGAAAAATTATGACATATATTGGCAAAGGCAAATCAATCTGCACATGTAAAGATATCCATCACAACAAACACTAATATTCAAAAGAATTATTAGTAGCTTAAAATGTAAACGACCATTCATCATTAAATAATTAAATTAATTATACAGTCAATCAGAAAGTGCTACAAGGCTTTAATGTGCACTCATGGTAATGGTCCTCTCATAATCCTTTTTTTAGATGTTTGCATCAAACTTATTAGCGCCCTTAGAGCCGTTGAACCGTTAGAACAAGCTTATTAGCGCCCTTTCGGTGGCTTCTTCTGTTTCACCCTTTTTCCCTTGAACACGCCAAAATACTGAAGAGCGTATAGAGAAAAACCACCTTCCCCAGCGGGATTTGAACTCCGGACCTCTGGGTTTGAAGCCAGAGACGGAGCTCACCGAGCTATAGCCAGGATCATCATCATCTAGTTGTATAAAGAAAAGATAAATTCATTGAATCAGCTTGAAACCTGAAAATGTGTTCGCTGTTATAACTATCATTTCTCATCATGACTTAATTAAGCCGCCCTGATCAAATGCAAGCAGCGCGTTGATTCAAGTCATTGCGCTGAAACAGGTCAGCAATTGAAGTGGGCCACCCAAAAGTTTGACTCAACTTCAAAGGAAATATCTGCGAAAAAAGAAAAAAGTAACCGATTTCAAAAATGTTATGCGTGATAATGTGTTCCTTTGTCTACGAGATGCCATTTTAGCTCTTTCCATTGTTGGCAACATGAATACAGGCTAAAAACGGAAGATGTGCCGAAAGGGTCAAATTGAACCGTGTGTAACTTTTGTAAAAAAAAATACCAGACTTCTTCCCACTTCATATTTGGAAAGCTCGAATTAATGTCTACACGGTTTTCCAAAATTTCTGCCTATCTCTTCCAAATAGAGGGTGGTAGAAAAAAACAACTTCTTGGTTTTGCACTAATAATAGTTTCACACTAGCTGTTAACCCATTTTCAAACTATGGATGTTGAATTACAGCTGATTCTTTGGGCAGAAAATCCCGCCCCGAGAGTCAGAATCGACTCACAACAAACATTCAAAACAAGGAAGAACTAGATCAAGCATGACCTTAATGTAAAGTACTCACCCTCGGGATCCGGTCTGAGGAAAAATTCACTTCAAAAGCAACTTTTTTAATGAACCATTCACTCCGAACACATTAAGGTGCTTTTAGCGTGTGCGAGAAGGGTGCCGAGGGGGAAGGGGAAACTAGGGTGAGGGGTGCAGAGGGGCAAGATAAAATTGTCGAGATCGACAACTATCGAGTGCTCGGTGGTTCCACCACAAATTACAACTGCACTTTGTCAGAGAGAAGCAGTACCTTTGCTTACCTGAAAATGAACGTAACCACCGCCTCGAAAATCAGAACAATGAATGGCAGCAAGCCAGGTTAGGTGTTCATTGTTCTGATTTTTGTAGCGTTGGTTACGTGCATTTTCAGATAAGCAAGGGCTTTTCTCGTTTCTCGATTACAATCAAATTTGGAGTGCAGCAAGAGTATCCAATAGGAACTTGACGGAGCATGTGCAGCTCTGATCAAAATCAGGCATGCAACTTGGAAACAAACATTATTTCTTGAGCGAAAAACAGATCGAATAAGAAGAAAGTTTTGGAAAACCGTTCATAGAAATTGATTTTAATTTCGAGCTTTCCAAATATGAAGTTGGAAAAAGACTGGTACTTTTTTAGAAAAGTTACGCATGGTCCAAACTTGCCCTTCCGTTTTTATTCTGTATATTCATTTACGTTGCTGACTATATAACGCATAGGTAACTAGACTGTGTTTCAGCCAATGAGATGCACGAATTCGGGGTTACCTCCTGTCAGATTGATTTCAGTTTGAGGTTAACTTTTATTTTGAATGTAAACTGTTGAAAATACATAAAAAATACTAATGGGATACTAATGGAAGAGTTTAAAACGTGGTTACTTACCCCAAAAGGGGGTACTTGCACAAAATATGTACAGATACAGCATTCGTCTGTGGTGTTGATGTGGACACAAGCATTCAGATAAGAGAAATGTCACATTGGGTGGATTTACACGGGATTTGCTCGTAACATAGAAAATCATGTCCATGCAATACGCTTTACTAACGATGGAAGAATCTTTGAATTGCTATTTTGTAATGCATATAGACACTAAATAGGTGAACCTTAGATTTGCCTTGAAATGTCTCATGTAAGTATACAATTCAATTTTTTCAATTTGTTATATAGTCTTGCTAAATTTAACTCGTGGTATGATTATTATTCGATGATATTTTCTCATGGAATCGATGCTGCACATGTAACTCCTGCTACGCACTGCTACCGCAGTGCTCCGCCGTCGTTGAGTCTGCAGGCAAGATTCCATTCAAAATTATTATCGATGATAATCATAACCACTTGTTGGAATTGGAAAATTAAACGAGCGTCGAAAATTAACGTACAAGTTACAGAATATGAGCTTTTGAAATAACTGCGATGGTCATATAAGTACTGACTCTATAAACTAACACCTTCTATGAACTTATTATCAACATCTATAATAACACTACTATTCGCTACCTGCGAGAGGGCTGCTGTGTCACCAGACGCCTTGGTTTGACAATATGACACGCACGACTCGTACAGTATGCCCTTGATAACCAGCTGGATGAGCCTGTCGTTTTTGGCGGTAGTATTGGCGTTGGCGTCCGTCGATTTACGATCTCCAGGCAGAAATTCGGCTATTAAGGGGTAAATTTCACGGAAACATTGCACACGGGCACTGTTAGGGTTCCAATTTTTGTACTGCATGTGATCCGTCAGCCTTGGCAGGGTCAGCAACAAACACAGGTTGGAGTACTCCTCCTTGGTGGGTGCGTACTTTTCCAAGTCGTTCAGGACTTTCACCACCTAGAAGAAAACTAGCATCAAAAGTAAATTCGCTTTTTATACTTAATTTGTTGCAAAAACATTCATATCAGCAATTGTGTCGAGAAAATCCATAATAATAAGTGCAACTACGAACGGCACGATCACGCACAATGGGAATTCTAAATGGGCAGGAATGCGCAATATTTTAATTGAATGTAAAAGGTGCAAAGCTGCACAAATCCCTTGGTAAATATGGGCACCGCTACACGGCTGTGAAATTTCATTATAGTGAACAGACGGTGCAAATTATTAAGCCTTAAAAAAACTTGACTATCGCTTTACCGGCATTATCGACATATGTCTACGATTACACCACTCTGTGTTTGACCACAGCAATTCTATCTGGTCGTTTAGAAGATACCGTTGGTGCGGAGAGGCATTGTTGTAGCAATGCATATAATCGTTAAATGTTAGGTAATATAAAAGAGACGATTTAAAATGGAAGCTTTCCTGCAGGAATTTTAAAATGTCGTTCATTTTTGGCCCGAAAAACATGTAAAAGCCAAGTTCCATTACGTTACATCACCTATTTTAAGGTGTCATGTGTTTTTTTTTCATATTTTTGAATTTAATAGTTTTTAAATTTTCATGGAATTTCTAGAAGTTGCATCTTTTTCGCAGATAATCGAGTCAATATTACTGAAGTAGATACTACTCTCGATACTACTACAACTACGATTTCGGAGGAGCCGCAATGGAAAATTTGCTTTGCAACTCCTATGAAAATCGTAGTAGTACAAGCTACTTCGCGCACACCATCCAGTGTATTCGAAGAATTAACACATTCATATTTTCACATAAAAACAAACCCTTGAAGAGCAGTGATAGAGTAACTTGGTACAAATTTGAATCATGTGTTAGTGAATATTCTAGAGCAATTTTAGATGTCAAATGTTTGCATAATGGTAAAATTAAACAAATTAAAGAAATTATATCAATAATTTGAGTGGCGGTAGATTAAGTACACGGCACAACAAAAAGAGTGTTGAGTGACTTCAGGATTATTGTTATTACAACGAAGATTACCTCTTCCACGGCATTATCTACGCCGTTGCCTTGCACATTAGCCTCGGACTTGATGCACAACAGCTCGATGTACTTGTGCTTTAGGATGTTGTAGCTGAATTTTCGCATGTTGAACGCCTGCAGCGCCTCCAACGGCTGGATGAACTCCAAAACGTCGTCCCATTGTCCGTCCAGTATGAGCTGGCGAAGAAACAGCACGTCGTCCGAATAATTTCCGTTTATCACGCCGGTTTCGCGTTCCAAGCTCATCTGCGAAATGTGCAATTCGCGGTTGTGCAAGAACTCGAGGGTCAGCCGAACCACGTCCTCCTCGCGGAGGGTGAGCCGCGCCGACGGCATTATGTACCGTATGTGCACTCTGAAAAATAGAAGAAAGAAACAATAATTTGAAGATCATAATAGGCTCAAGGCTCTTGCATAAATTCAATCTTTGGAACACTGATTCATGATTCAGAAATGTTCACCGATAAATTGTAAATGGTTGAAAAGATGTGAGATGTGTGCAATCTGGCCGAAAACTACAACTCTCGTGTTTCGGTGCAGGTACGCGTTCAAGCAGTCTGCGAACTGATAACGTAATTCTATAATGATGACGATGCATTCAAGCTATTTAGAATGCAGCCTCGCAACAAAGGAATACATCGTATGCAACCGATTGACAATGACAATCCAGCAGTTCAACTTATTCTGTAGTAGGTTAGTATCTACAATGTAGAACTCCTATACCTACACACTGTAGGAGATGCAACAGTTCCGTGATCGAATAGTTGAAGATCTTAGATTAAAGCAGCCTGTATAAGGAAGACAGCTTAAATTAATAAACGCTTTCTTTAACCACAAGAACCCTACTGGTTTAAGCGTAATAATACCTTTAAGACATCAAGCGATTAGTGCTCAAACCGAGATTGTTTCACACATGATTACTCTAGCGCAGAGACTTCAGCCGCATAGGTATAACCACTTTAAAGGTAAACGCTGCCAACCAGATTGACCTCAAGGATTAACCTCAACCTTCTAAACTAACCGACATATTTGCAGACTGCTGAGTGTCACACGCCGCGTTATCAGCCCAGTTTGGAAAGAAACCAAATCACATTTTTTTTGCCTTTCCCAGCTGACTTCACCCAGCTTTCTTTACCACGGTAGGTATGCAATGGAAACGACCGCAGCTTAGTAGTCACACTATTACAAAATATCGATGTAAATAGAGAAAACTTACGGTTGCACTTCTGCCGCAATCATTATTACTGCACTTTTCACGGCCAAGTGCCCCCGTAGTGCACCAGAGACTTGCCATGTTGATTAATTAGGAGCTAAGTGTAGGTAGCGGTGTAACGGCGACGAATAAATTCATCAAATCAGACCGGAAGTACTTAGGTACCATACCTTTTTACGTATGTAGGTATATTAAAGGTTTAAATATAAACTTGGCGCGAAGCTTCGCTTCATGAATTATGCGGTGTGTGTATGTAATAATTAAAAATGGTGTTTTTTTTATGAATATGGAAAATTCTCATACAAAGAACCTAGCAAGATGGGTAAGATGGAATGTTAAAAGCATTGGGTACCGACAACTTGCTTTAAATATTACCTCCCATTGTGTACAGCAAAACTGAGATTTTTCTTGGTACATCAACCCATCATAATGTCACTTCTAGGCATAGTAGGCATAATAATGCAGGTAGTGTGAAGTAATCTTGATGTAATTAAGCTCTTTGTATGTGAAGTTGTAGTGGAACATAAGAACGCAGAACGCGAGTGCATGAGAGAACTATTTTTAGCAACTCGCTCGACGCTAGTCAACAATTTTGAGCCCCTAATAACTGGAACTCATACCAGTATATTACTTTCACTTTCCAACACCACCTTGGTGGACGATAACTGCAAGATACCAGCTGTGAGACAGCAAAGAAAAGTTTTTGGTGATATTTTGGCAGGTGACGGGCCAGGATTCTTAATTCCACCGACACCCCTCAGTGGAACAGACCTGGAGTTTAAACTACTTGATGTCACTAGTCGTGAAGATAATGACGGAGTCTGTGAAGTTTTTTGCGCCTTTTTTACGCGTTACTGTCTGCACTTTGTCCAGCTGCCGTTACACGAGCTACTCCCCAGGATGAAGATCTGGATTCTAAACTTCAAACGGGAGTGGTGGAGTCCAATATTAGGCCCGGAAGGCAAATTGTCGTGTCAGTTCGGCAGCGCGTCAACTTTGCGGATGTTACAACTTATCATAATTGCCCATTTCCAATGACGATCAGTTCAAGAACGCCGCGTCAAACTTCTTAATTTCTACACGGACACACAGACAGACGGACAAACAGACAAACCGGCCATATAAGCGTCATTTTTTCACGAAAATGCGCTGAAAAAGCGCCAAACTTAAAATTTGATACACGGATGCAATTGATTCATGAATCAAGTTTGAGCAGTTTAGTGAAAAAGTTAGAGTAGAATTAAGATTTTAACGAACAAACATTGTTTGTTCAAGAATTTGCAACAATCACTTTTCTACCTTTCATTATTTGTTCTATAGCGCGATGTGACGGAGAAAAAGTGTCTTGCCCCGAGCGGGAATCGAACCCGCGTCTTCCATTTGCCGGATGGGTACTCTACCACTAAGCTACCGAGGAGACAACAGTTCCTCCGCCACATGCCCATATGAGAGTCGCCACAGTTCTATCACTAGGAAAATCTGACCCGTAGGCTGTCACTGGCAGTGTTCTGTTAGCCTGCCAACTCAAATATATAATTAAATCAGCTATTATTCACAGCGCTTTTGAATGGAAAATTGATTTTGCGTAAATGTCAAACTAAAACTATTTGTGAATTTGAGTTTTGGACATAATCACGCATCTAACCCATATTTTCTCAAAATCGTAGTTGATTCGAAACTTCTATCTATCTTTATTTTTTCAGCCAATTTTCATGCATTTTGATTCAAAAAAATATCAAAAACAATATAAAACTTGGCATGCAAAAATAAAAATTATTCTTATTCGCCAATGTCCGACTGCACAAACATGGCATCAAATTTTAGTTCGGTACCAAACATGGGATCAAATATTTAAAAGTGTTATTTGTGAAATCAATTGCAATCGGATTGCCAAAAAATAATTTAAATAATAAATAAGAAAAAGAAGCAGATAATCAACAGTAATATCACAAGTGCTTAGATTTTCACGATAATTTTGGCCTAGCGATCGCGAGTACTGGTTGTAGCGATAAATGCCCGACACCGTAGGAGAAGGGCATTTATATAGAAGGGACAACCAGTCCGAGAGAAACGCTTGGCCAAAATTATCTGAGTAAATCTCGAGCACGAGTGATATTTTGATAATTATTACCAAAAAGAAGTCCAAAGTGACAGCTGTCCGATTTTGTTGTTTACATCAATTTTATTCCGTTGCCATTGACAGTGGGATTTAGATAAGTGAATATTATCCTTGTAGGTCTAGTAATCAAGGGCGTTATATGTAATAATCACCAGGAAACATTTTTGAGAAACGTATAATCAGGAGATACAGCCCCTTCAAAGTGCTGCAAATCGATGTGAAACTGTGACTTTTTTTACGTTTGAGAGCTCTTGCTTGGTTTTTAGTCAAAAACGGTCGAATGTTTCAAAAGTTGACAAAAAAAAAGATTAAAAAAATTCAATTTCAACACCAACTTTTCAACAAAGCATTTGTGGGCTCAATGCAAAAAGTAGATAACTGAAAATCTCAGTTTTTGAAATATTGACTGAAAACAGATCATTTTGCCCGCCTTCTTGTCCGCACTACTAAAACAACGCTAAAACACAACAGCATAGCATAAGGTGCTCAAATTTTGTTTGATATAAATTACAGAGTAAGGAAGTAAGTAGACTATCCTCGAACTTAGTTCGAGTTCTCGGGTTTTTGCATTGAATCCACAATATTACTCTTCGAATCCATCTTCACGGGGAATCTACCCTCAGAGCTTATAACAGTTGTTACACCATGACCGGTCATTGCCTATTAAAAACGCGCACAAGCTTTAGACACGGAGTGTACTGATATGATTAATTTTGGCGTGGTGTCACAGTGACAAGGTAGCCAACATTAATCAAATCAGTATAATCAATTTCACGGCTTTTTGCATTAGAACAAGCTATGGAAAAATTGTGTTGTATTGGTACAAATGATACAATGACCAGGATGCCAGTCAGTTGTATACACGTGCAATTTTTATTGTGACATGTTGTCACCGTGTCGAGGTATCATGTACGCGAAAGTGAAATTTGTTTAGCACATGCCAGGAATCGTGAGTTTCCTTGGAGTGCTTTGCAGTGTGGACGATAAGGGAGATTGTCTTTACTGGTTGGTGAGTCTCTGCCAAGGTTGTTAGGTTTTTGGCGGCTACAAATGAATGATGTCGAAGATCGGCAGAATACCTACTACTCGGATGAAAAAGCCTACCGCCCAAAAAGCTACATCTTCTGATGCACATCACTGGAGTAGTGAGTACTAGGTACCTACTCTAGCTCTACCTATTATACCTGCTGCAACAGCAAGCAAGGTATGAAGACACATGCTGGCAGACAACAAAGTGTACCTACCTACTCACGCCCAAATTGTCTCGTCTCCGTTCAGTTCAACTCCATAAATTATTGTCCCACTATCCATATTGTTCATCTAAAGAATAAGTTTCCTCTTGGGCAGTGGGTTTTTTCTTTTTACATTCCATTGCGTCGCGGCATCACGAACTTACGGCATAATTTTCTTAGTAGCCGGCAAGAACCAAATAGCCTTGGCGAAGACCCACCAACCAATGGAGACAATGTCCCTTATCCTTCACACTGCAAATTTATTTATTCATTCTATTTATTTTATTTCATCGACTTATTTACCGAGGCGACATTCAGCTATTAGCTGCTCTACCATGCAACCTCGGGGACAGAGCAAAATATCCATGGATGTAGTGGGATTTGAACCCGCACAACGCAGTGCGAGTGAGTCAGCTTGCCATCATCTATACCACTCGGCCACGACTGCACCCAAATCACTCAAAGGAAACTAACGATTCCTCGCATATTCTCTAAAATTTTCACTTTCGCAAACATGACTCCCCGAGACGTGACAATGTCACATTGAAAATTGCACATGAAGACAGCTAGCTGTCAACGAATCGTCAACGTGCCATTCGTACCAACGCAACCCATTTTTTTCATAGCTTGCTCTAATGCAGAAAGCCGTGAAATTGATTATACACTCTGTGTCAAAAGCTTGTACGTGTTTTTACATAGCATTACATTCATTACATTACATAGCAGGATAACACTTGTTGATGACTTTTTTGTTTTTAAAAATAAAATTGAAGCTAGATTGTGGTAGATAAGCATTATTCATATTCAAATATAGAGGATTAGAGGTCATTCGAAAGGCCCGCATAAAATTCATAATCACAGAAAAAAAAAATTGCCTGGGAAAACGATGGAGCCGATTCGTAAGACGAGTAAGCCGGTTTTTCGTAATAGCTTTGGTGATTCTCTCGGTACTGCCAACTCTTTTACCGCAAGCTTGCCCTGAAATAGATTAGATAATAATATCGCCAAGACAGGAACCCGTGACGATAGGTCCCACGGCAACCTTGACGATTCCTTCTCTTCAATGCTGCTCAAATTGATGAAAAAAATTATTTTTTTTACTTAAGAACCACAACTTTGCGATTTAATCCACCTTCGAACAAAAATAAGAACAGAACAACAAATTAAGGACAACTTCTATAGGTGGTATATGACTTCTATCATCTTGATGTGAACCACAGTCTCGGCCTCGTCCTCTAGGTGGTATGCATGTGCATTGCGCAGATAGGAAGCTCGTTCGAAAATCCGCACAGAGGAAAAGTGGGATCACACAAAAACCTACATTCTTTCAGTGATGGTTTTTTAATGACACCTCTCCTGTTTTTCGCAACCTTCCTTGGAAAGCATGCGGCAACAGTAATAAATAACGTATCTCATCAAAATACCCGCTGCAAGTTTGAAAAGGAAATCTTACCATATTCAGTGGCTCGAGATAGAAAAGTCTCGTGCTGAATAGGCCTCGTATAAGAACTTAATGAATAAATGATGCTCGCATGATGCACATTTCCACATTTCTAAAGAGCACTGCCACAGTTCTTTTTTTTTGTAATTCACACATTGAAATTTATTTTGCAATATCAACTCCCATTAGCTCCGATATCAGTAAGGGAAAAGCCACTTTGCTATAGCGGTCTAACGGCAAAACCATTGGTTGTGACAGAAAGAATTGTTTTCGGCAAAAACTAATCGGGTAAAGTAAACATGAGGGAGGAAGCCACTTGCTGAATAATGTACAAGATGAGGGTGCAGCGGATGAGATAAGACACGGAGACATAACAGACTACACCGATTAGAAGTGAAAAATAACTGACACAAAATACTGATGGGCGATGCCTTGTGCAAAATTTATCGATTCCATTCGGATCGATTATCACAAATCATACTGCGAGCTCATGTGCCTTGTAGTAGCAGCGGTACACTCCTAATATCAGAAAAAAGCCGCAAATTGTGATATAAGCAAGCAATTTTGCACAGTTGTTCTTGAGAGTATTTAGAAGGATTTGGCCCGCAGCGTTGATCGCGCAGGCCTGTCAGACTCAAGATGCCGTCATTTTTCAAAATGGCGGAAATTTGATCAAAAAAATATTTTTTAGGCGGAAGTTGTTAGAGTGAGGACTCCTTTCTGACAATTAGATGCTGCGTGATGCATTGATGATTACAGAATTCCAATTAAAACACGCGTTCATGCCAGTGAGGCAAAAAAGAAGAAAATTCATTTATTTCAGAAGTAACAAATTTGAACTCGTAGGTGTGTCCTTATAGGGGCGTTATTTTCAGTCAATTGATGATCCTTAAACATGACTAGAATATTCCTAGGTCTTTTGAATGTATTGCTTGCCCATGCCACCCAATATCTTGCGGTGCGATAAGCTAAACGCAAAGTTACAAAATAATTTTATGTTCAGCATTGTTTCTGAGGTTGCTAGTTGGATTGGATATGATAAAGCAGGTTGGAAATGAAGGCTGCCAAGTTTTAGATGGGATAGAAGATGACTTAACCTATATCATTTGCTTATACCTATTGCGTTAACGCAATGCAAGAAAGGACATTTTTTCCCTCAGCATCTTGTTTGTGATGAATATGGGAATTATCACCAGGTATCAATACTATCAATAGGCAAAGGAATAAACTTATAGGGGAAATTCCAGCATAGGAAATACCATAAGTACATCTCATTTGCGACGAGCAGTAAAAATGGATATTCATTCTTTATAAAGACAAAGATAGCTGGAGAGGAAGTTGTGAACATCGTTGAATCAAAAGTTTGTGCAAAAGCAAACAATGTTCAGAGAGATAGACTGAAACAAATTTGCAGGAAATTCAAACATTTTTTCAAGAAAATTCAAATTTTCTGGAAAAAACTTCCAAGTCTTTCCCAAATCATCTCATGGTAAAAACCGTCAATTCAGGCTTCATTTTGAGCTCCATCATTCTGAGTCCGTTCTCGATTAGCAGGTTTTTGATTTTCATGTAGGAAACTCCAGGAAAATTGAGAAATGGAATTGTCGGAGAATGTTCAAGAACCAGTCACCTCTCGTTTTAAAAAATATTGGTGGAAATCTGTCCACGGGGTGAAAAGTTGAAATTTTTCAGTTTTTCCAGGATAGAAAACTCGAGAACTATTGGTCCGATTCCAAAACTTTTCTTCTCAAAAACTAATTCAATCCTTTCTTTAGTCATGACTCGGAGCATGTCTGCACCTAAAATGAATATTTCGTGAGGCTTACCGCAGATCTAAATTCGCTCTGCAGTTTTTTTCAAATTACGGAATGTGCAAGTTCATTTTGAAGAAATTACCGCCGAAAAACTGGAAATGCTTCGCATTTGAAAACAGCCCTACACGACGCCCAATGCAATCTACTTTCGATGCCAGTAGAAAAAATTTAAGAAAAAAGTCGATCTCCAAGCAAAAGAGCATCTGAATAAAGTCCTGAACCAAACGCGGATCGTCCTAGTCAAAACCCGAGTGAGCGGCCCTCTCGGGTGATCACGGCCGGGAAAAAATTTGAAAACTCGTAACGCCCGACTGGCAAATGGTAGAAAGCTGCAACTACAAACCTAATTTGATTCTTTTGTTATGTTGCTTCCTGTCAAATTTGGTCCCAATACAGCTGATAGATTTTGAACAATTGAATGTCAAAGTTTTGATCTTCGACATTTTAAAATTATTGCTGAGTGACAGTTGAAGAAAAGCTTCCAACTATTCTGAATACAGCTTTTTAAGGGCTTTCAAATGACGTATATCAAGTCAAGTTTCATGGGGTACCGCTTCTGTCATTTTTTGATAGTGACACTTCCGTTTGACAGATGACAGTCAAAAACTATCAACTCATTTGACAGCAAGATCCTGTCTGTTGACCATATTTCAAGTCGATCGAATCAACAGTTCAGCAGCTTTTGTACCAGAACGTTTTTCTTGCATCATTCGGCATGAACGCGTATTTTAATTGGAGTTCTGTGATCACCAATGTATTAGGCGGTATCGAATTGTCAGAAACGAGTCCTCACTCGAACAATTTCTGCCAAGAAAATACTTTTTTAACCAAATTTCCGCCATTTTGAAAAACTAACGCCATCGGGAATCTGACAGAACTGCGCGATCAACGCTGCGGGTCAAATCCTTCTAAATACTCCCCAGAACAACTGTACAAAATTTCTTGCTTGTATCACAATTTGCGTTTTTTTTTTGCCTACCACTTCGACTATTAGAGGAACCGGGGTGGTGGATTACATAAAAACCCACGGATAAATCACAAATGAGACGCATTCTCATGACATCTAATTGGCTAACATTTTTAAGATGTTCTTCAAGTGGCTCAAGAGGACGGTTAATATCAAAATCTAATTATTTAAATTAATTCGAAATTGACGACCAGCTGAATGCGCCGCACTAATTTGTTGCTCACGCAGCAAAACCTTGATTTATCAAGTGGACTGATCGACCTAGTGCCTGTATAAAAGTTCAGTAAACAAATCTTGGACACAACGTAATGCACTGAATTTGTAAATGACCGGTGGCAAATTAAATGAGTAGCCAATGACAAGTTCTAATAAAATTTATATGTCAAAAACCACTCGAGTTCGAGTGATTAAAAAAACCGCCAGTCACTCTTCTTGTGGTTCTGGAATCGAAATGGTGAGTGAATGATCTGAAAAAACAACGGTTGATAGCCGGTATTTATTAAGACTGACTCTATAAATTAAGAAGCATCAGTGAAAATGTCACAACCTAATTGACAGAAGCGAGAAGCGAGGTGATTTATTATTACAATACCAAGTTTTCATATCCGTTGGATAATAACTAGGATGAGTTCAGCAAGGACTGTAATGAGGTATACTGTCAGAGGTACCTTACTACTTACTTATTTTATGACGACAAGATGTAGACTTACTGGTCAGTTTTATGTGACTCGGAGTCTTAATAAAGATCACCTTTGTGAACCATTATCGAAAATAAAGAGCGGTAGACTCAGATTTAGAGACAGCCCCCGTGTTAAATTTGTTCATAATTTCGTTCATCGTTTCGCATAGTTCATAATTTTTCTGAAACACCTGGTTACTTTACGAGGATTTGGTCAGTCTTAACAAAACCAGGTAACATATCGCTAAACGCAGCACGCGCTTGGAACGTGTTGAATTTCCTTCTTCGATGTTATAGCCAATAATCTGTATGTATGTAGCCGTTGCATTCGAAATTGTTCAACTTTGACGGCGGCATACCTGCCGACTTTCAAGTTTGCACTTTACAGGGAACAATATATCTTGCTTCACGTCCCATAAATACAGAAGAAGCCGCATTGCGAAGAAAAAATGATTTTTTTTAAATTGCGATATTATTCCTATACAACACACATACCACTTGCTTGCGCCAGGTCAATTTAATGCTCCGGGAGTACAGTTATCACAAACTTTTATTTAGAAGCAATCATCGGTACATCCCAGGTATATAACTATATACTGCTACTGGTTACAAGTAAATCATCATAGATGCACCGTTAATACTTGGAAGGTAGGTAATTAAAAAAAAATCGCTAGTCCTGATGACTATTTTGTATATTAAACCGGAGATCTGTAACAACATGATGAACAAATGTTTATCACTTGAAGACCCTATGTCAATCTGCTTCAGTTTATATTAAAGAATAACGGATTGCATCCCATCATCTTTGGTCTATTTTAAAATGAGGAGAAAATTCAGGCACCTATGTTCCGGAAGCGTCACCTTGGCATTCAAACGTTGATTTGCTGCATGCATGAAATGCGTCAAATAATTTTAGAAAGATAGATTAATGTTTGAGTAAGCAGTAGGCAGTGCACATACTTGAAATCAACACATTCTTACATTCAGCCACCAGAACTATTTGACAAGATAATTGAAAATCCAATTTAAATGGAAATTACAAAAAAATACTTCAAAGATTCATGAACTGTAGTGATATGACATTCGTAGATAAACATAAACATAAATTAAACATGGTATTAAAGTGAGGTGGTCTGGAAATCAACTGCTTCACAACTCCATTGCCATACATGACAACATACGGCAGAGGCAACGATTTAAACTGTTGTAGTATGATTTGTATGGCAGTATGACGTCCGAGCCGAGGAATAACTTCAATACGATCAATTATTATGAAATTCCATTTTTTTTTGCACAATCCTCAAGTATTTTAGTTTCATTTTTTTTATACACCGCAGATCACATCTGCTGAAGTTACGCCCAGTTGCTCACTTCGAGTTTAAACTCGCGTTTAGGTAAACTTGGTTTAGGACTTAAACTTGGTTTACTTTTTTGAGCGTTTCTCAGTCCCTCTTAAACTGTAGTTTTGTAAAACTCAGTTTAATTCTTGTTGGTAATACTTATTTGGTGGAAACCACTGAAAACAGCTAACTTCAACAGCTGCCACTGTGAGTGTTGTTGGCAGACCGTTGTCAATTTTCTGTTGTTAGGTGTCATTTTGAAATTAAACGAAGTCAGAAGGTACGTAAACTGCTGTTACATAATACGTAGTAGGTTTTGTTATCGAAATAATAACTTTTTAGGCACAGCATGAGCTTTGGAAATCAACTGGAATTGAATAGTCCGAATCTAAGAGGAATAAAAAAAGATGCAAACTTTTCACATAAAAAGAGCAACAACTTTCAGTATCTCATGTGAAGAGCCGCATCACTTCAACGTGGGCAATGCATGGAGCTCTCTATAGCCTATATTTGATCTAACCAGATCATATCCCAACAATGTCTTTCCCAGCATCTGCGCGGACAGTGCTAAACTCCAGATCAAGAGTTTCAAATCCACAATTAGGCTGAACTTTTGGTGTGGTCTAGTTTTCCGGAAATGGCGAATGACCTTCAAGAGTGCGTGGTTTCTGCTTTGACTATTGGTTCTCACCTACCCCAATGAGTTCCTTTAAGGCGGCTCTTCAACCGACATTAAATAATCACATCCCAGTTTTTCACACAATGTAATATTCTTTACTGATATCTTATAATCATAAATGTATCTACATATATGTGTGAATTGGTGCTTACAAGGCAATAAAAATAAGCCTTCGGTACCGATCTTTCTTCTGATAAACTGCAATTCTTCTCATTGCAATACCTAACAGAGACTCAAAATCATCTGATCCCGGGCGAGGTATGAGAATAAAGAAGAAGTGGGTAGTTCCTTATGGCAGCAGCAAAATGCAAGACAACAATAACAGGTGGAGGTCTTGACCAAGCGCCTAAACGGAAAATGGACGAAGAATTGTTGGGGTTATTCGGAAACGCAGAATATCAACCAGTGAAGAACGATCACTTTGCAGGAAATCGATCGTGGTTGTCGGGATCCCGAACTAAGCGATAATTTGCTGTCACAGGAATCAGGGGGCCAAGCAAAGCAATGGAGGCACGAAACACTTTTTAATACCCCCAGTTTTGGACACGTCGTGATACTTCAACTTTGACGTATGGATCAGATGCTAAACTAGGTTTAAACGAGGGGTGCTCCACCGTTCAACGTAAACTCGGTTTAAACCAAGTTTATCTGTTAAACTAGCCCTGAGCAACGCAAATATTCGCTAAACTTGGTTTAACGTTAAGCGAAGTTTAAACTCGAACTGAGCAACTGGCCGTTAGTGTGAAAAGAAAGTATATGGGCTATATTATATTGAAACAAATATTTTTCGATAATTTTAATCCTTGATTACCTGTCAATCATCCCATCTGGAGCTGATTTGTTCCGACAAGAATGATTGGCTGTTTATTAATTTACTTGCCAACGTAGTTGGATTCATTTGGTATGACAAAAATACATGTAACACTGTTTAAGTTTTTTCTGGTCACAAAACAAACCTTTGAAATCATAATCATTTATGACTTTTGAAGAAGTGAATATGGGGAGTGAGCATGGTCAAAAACTAATGCAATGCTTGATATTGAAGTGACAAGTCTTAAAACAGAAAAGAAAAAAACTCTCAAAACGAATTTGTTGTAAATAGCTTATAAAATTACAAGTCCGACTTGCAACTTGCAACCCGCGATAAGCTGCGTCACAGCTGCGTCACCGACGCAAGTCATGCTCTGGCCAATGACTGAAAGAGATCACGTGTCTATTTGCGCCGCTGCAAGTCGAATTTGGAATTTAGCCCTTAATTTTCAAGATACCGGGTGATGAAGTTTGCAGTAAAAATTAGTTTTCTGTCAACAAAAGAAAATGAATGGCAATATAAATTAAGTATGTACTTTGAGTACCTGAATATCTTATATCTATTTTATACATTCCAAACTTGCAAAACCACAGTCGCCTATGATATTTTTTCTTCAAGTTGGACAATCCGATGAGTTGATGGATTTGGAAGTCAAGATGATTTTAATCGAATTTGTCAAAATCTTTGCTATGCTGGAATGCCAGTCAATGTAATAGTGCGATTCTCTAAAAAATTACATTACATAAAGGCTCTGTTACGTTGTTATTACCTAGGCAACAGCCAATGGCCGACATGAATTTTTACATAACAGAGCGTTTATGGAATGTTATATTTTTACAGAACAGCACCATAAATGTTAGGTCAGATTTTGACGTTTGCACATTATTTTCATTATTTTTTGCCTTGAAAAGCCGTCAGACACGTTAATTTTGATAGTGATAAGTGTTGGTAGGTGCCACAGTAACAAAAATATGAGCACAAGATGTGATTCAAAATATACAGGGTGTTCAATTGAAAAGTTGTCACCCCTGATTTCTTGCCGCCAAAATTATCCACAGGAAAACACCGAAACAGGTCGATTTCTGTTTTGGAGGGGACATCTAGGATACATATTGCCAAATTTTTATCTTCAAACTTTTTGCTCCCACCTACCCTACTTTGGAATTTCAAATAGCATTACCTATCTTGTGAATCATCAAATTGAAGGCAATAAAATTTTCTTTTCGCCAAACATATTTTTCAATTTTTTCAACAACCCCCCAGCCTTGTGGAAACCCTCTCTTTGTTAATTGAAAGGAAATTTTTCCCCTATAAACTCCGATTCTTGAGAAAAAACTTTTCAGCAAAAACAGGTTGATTTTTATTTCAATGGGGTCATCTAAGACACCTATGGCCAAATTTTCATCTTCAACCCATTCGCCCCCACCCTACACTACTACTTCAGAGGGGTGGTGGTTTAAAAAAAATTAGAAATATGTTTGACGGAAAGAGAATTGTATTGCCATCAATTTGATGTATCCCAAGATAGCTTATGGTATTTGAAATTTTAAAAAGTAGGATAGGGAGGGGGCGGAGTGGTTGAAAATAAAAATTTGACAATGTGTGTCCTAGATGTCCCCCTCAAAATAAAAATCGACCTCTATTTTTGCTGGAAAGGCTATTTCTCAAGAATCAGGAGTTGATGGGGGAAAAATTCTCCTTCCATCAACAAAGAGAGAGTTTTCACAAGTGTTGGGGGAGAGAGGGGGGGGGGTTGATTGAAAAAATTGAAAATATGTTTTACGGAAAGAGAATTTTATTGCCTTCAATTTGATGTTATCACAAGATAGGTAATGCTATTTTATTTGAAATTTTGAAGTAGGGTGGGGTGGTGGCGAAAAGGTTGAAGGTGAAAATTTGGCAACATGTGTCCTAGATGTCCCCCTCAAAACAAAAACCGACCTGTTTCGGCGTTTTCCTGTGAAAAATTGTGGCGGCGAGAGATCAGGGGTGACAACTTTTCAAATTAACACCCTGTATAGTTTTGAATATTGCCGATGGGGACCCATTTCTGGCCCCAAAGTGTGATTCCGTCGCAAGTGATTTCATGCTCTGAGCTTGTGACCCCTTACCATCAACCTAGAGGCGCGGTCAGGTGAACTGTTAAGTGTATCGGTCTATAAGTGTATCGACCCAAAATTATAGATTTTTATGCAAGAAGGCAATTATTTATGCCGGACGGGCTACAGCGAGAGGCCTTGCTGGCGCCTCATAAGAATTAGGTAATTGATGTATGAAGTCAAAAATCCACGTTAATTCACTCTCTGTGTTAGAGAGTGATCATGATCTGTTATCCTGGCCGAAAGAAAGCGGTTCGGGTCAGTGAGCAAACCAGCAACGTAGTCCCCAGAATGACAATCTGAGAACACAGCGTAGTTCAGATGAAGGTTTCATGTCATAGGGACAACAATTCTAACTTAACCTCCCTTGTATCAAGATGGCATTAAACATGAAAAATGAGGGGGACAAATTGAAGTCGAGTTTTTATGGCAAGATGTGTTGTTTTTCAAGCTTGGAATATTATACTTTGTCCTGTTTATTTTTTCCTGTTATCGCTAAGAAAAACATATCCTCGAAAAAATCCAAACATTTCTGGGACAATTTTTTCTCAATGATTTTTGTCGTAGAATGAGTCAATGAGTCTACTTGAGGGGGAATCTCGATAATAATAATAATAACAATAATAATATATTCTGACTATAATATTATAGTCTTTGAAAATCACTTTTTGGGATTCTGGGATGTCGAAACGTATAACTAGTGTGATATAACGTTGAACCGATTTATCACCACCTTTGACGAGCGCTAAAAATATTTATAATTATTGTCGCAGGAAAAGAAAAAACCAATTTTGCTCCCCGGCGATATATTTAACATTCACACGGTTACCTACTTTTTCGTCGTGATATACTTTTTTTAAACTTCTTATTTTGCGATGAACAGTTATCTACACACACGACTTCGTATGCATAAAGCCACAGACCAAAAAACTGCTTAAAATTCCTGTCATGGTGTTGATTTTCGACAATTAAATCTAATTAACCAACATCAATGAACGAGGAAACCATATCGCCGGCAAAAGATTTCTAAAATCGATGTCCGATAAATTAGAAATGGTCAGCGAAGAACTGGCTGATGATGCTGGGTTGGAGTGCTTTTGACGACCATGACTTTTCCTACAATAATGATACATCTGTTCCTCGATCTATGATGTTCAATTCGAGACCGTCAGACGACCGTGATGCGAGTCTTGGCTGCAAAGAAATTGCAGTTTCTTGACCTTCCGTGTTCATTCACTTGCACTAAATATTCTTTCTTGAGAATGCTGAATAAGATTCACTTATGGATGTATGTGGAGCACTCTGAAAGAGTGAACTTGTCGGCTCTTTTTTTTTGGGTAGCTATTATAGGTGACTAACTTGCACGTTCTATTTGACAACACAACACCTGTTGTATAAAGTAATCAATCAATTAAACGACTGCCATTAGTTTTTCCGAGAACCACCCAGAGATTTCAAATTGTAGTTCGCATCAATCATCTCAACAATATGAATGACCACGAAAAGGAAATTCTCATGCTCATTTGGGTTACTTAATTTTTGTTACGAAGAGAGACGCAACGTGTTAAATTCCGCATAAAACCATCTAAAATTAGGTATTTAGGCAACGAGTATCGAGGATGATAAATACGTATACACCTGCAGGCGTAAGAAAATCTTGCGCACTGAAAACTAGTTACTTATCAAGCTGACTACCTAAGCTAGAAAATGTCTGAGAAAATTCAGCGTTAAATATATTTACAAATACAGTGATATGGATCATTTCTTTTAATGACTAGGCTAATTTTGATATTAAATTGTGGGGTAACGGCAGAACAAGTGCTTGAACATTCAGCAGTGCGGAAACGCCGGTCTCTCCCTCAAAAGTAACACAAACTTGTTACGTTCATAATGTTGAACTGTAACATCAGTCATAATCAAGAGTAAAGTATAGAGCTGGTAAGTGCACACACAGACATACAAAAAACTTGAAATCGAGGTAAGTACCTATTTTTAGCGTTTTGTAAATTGAGTTCACTTAACCGAAATATGTCACCCCTGCTTTATTATTAGGAATTCGCTTTGCCCCTAATCTCGTTATAATAGAACGTCTCACATCTTGTCTATATTTTTATTAGAAAACTGCAGCTACAGAACGTAAATATGGAGAAGGCACTAAAAGAGACGACGAGATAATAAAATACACCATTACATTTCTACAATGCTAAACAGTAAGCGCGCTGATCGGTAATCAAGATAGCAAAGATATAGGCATAAGATGTGGGTTTAGCATCCAATAATAACATTCCTTCTTTCCAACAAGCATCTGATATTCATATTTAATTATTATTAATTGATAATTTTATTATCATTCTATAATAGTAATAGTATGGCGCTTAACCTGTGGCCAATGCGACCTACTTATGAGGTCGCGCCGGAAATTTTGTGTGGGCCGGCGAGTTCATAGAACTCCATTTGAAACTGATAATAAACTAATATTTTTCAAGTTCGTCTTGAAGAATGTGAATTTTATTGAACTCCATGTTATTGAAAATCAATGTTTGATGATTTTGGATAATGTCGAACGCAAAGTGAAAAGAGAATGGAGAGAGAATGGTCAAATAAAAAAAGTTATTAACTTACTTCATGTCGTGGACCCTTAATAAGCTTATGTAATAAAACTATAGAACCCATTCGCTCGACAATTCACTGGGGAGTCTTAATGAAGGCACGTATTTGAAGAGCCATCTATAAGAAACTGCAAATAATTTGCTCTTCAGGTGTTGAGTTACATAGGTATGGGGAGCAACTTTGTTTTCTCTTATGGGCCAAATAGAGATATTGCCTTGTTTGGGTGGTATTTTTCAATCAATGATGTAATATCTTACTGGTTACTTCATTTGGAACGATTTTCTTGTTAAAGTACGTTCAACTGATGTTCGAGAATTTCTTCTTCCTCAAGGGTGTCACGCGGCGAAACTCCTAGATCTCGAAATTGAACGTACTATATAATCAACTTCACAGCTTTTTCCATAGAGTACCTACCTAAGCCATGGAAAATGGCATTTCCAATTAAATTTTTAATACAAATGTCCATCCAATGAGAAAAGCCGTGGAATTGATGGTACATCATTATCATATTGTTACGAGCGGCGATCCCGTGCATACTGGTAAACACGCGATCTTTCTGGACTCTTCCACAGCCGCAGTGTACAAATGCGCGGAGCTCTGACCATTTCTAGAGTAAACTCGATGGCATTGAAATACTTGGAGACTCCAATGATCGATCGAGACCCATTTGTCCATTTTGGCGGAGGCGCCGGTTCAGAGCACGGCAGAATAATACGGGTAATGTGTGTGATCATTCAGGAGTGGTCTAGAAACCGCATATTATGCCGGACCACTATGGAAATTGCTGGTAGATGATAGAAAGCTCGGGAACGCTAATCGGAGGCATATAAAAGCACCGTCCTCAAAAGGCGACAGTCAGTATTAAATTGGAAGAGACAGCGAGCGGATAAGCGAGCGATAATCACAGCGATAATTCAAGTAGATAATTTTTGGCGTGTATTTATTGTAGTACGCAGAAAAAAAAAGTGTGTGTTTAAAACGATCATCTCAATTAAAATCGAACCCGTTCGCGAAATACGTAACATTTTTATTATGTAGGTAAACAACCAAGATTTCCGGCTGAATCGTTTTGGACTTCCAGAAAAAGCCCCCTGAGGACAACATTCTCATACTGTACAAAAGACGCAATAAAAAGAATCGCGAAAAAAGTTCAGAACTATCCCAAGGAGAAAATAGAAAAAAAAACCCACAGATAGGTATATGCCCCACTGCAATTGACTTTTGAATGTAGCCAAATTGTGCTTATCACAGATGTCACTTGTAGGACAGGAACGAAAAACCTGCTTTTTCTGATCAACTTTGCGGCAACTTTTGTCAAAATTCAGTGATTTTTCATACTTTCTTGAATCTTTCAAACTTGATCGATTTACTGACCGAGAAATTGAGAATTCAAAGCAGCAAAGCCGACATTCTCCCTAGAAAGTTGAATACATTTTTTTCTATATCCCTGTGGACTATCCAACATTGACAAATCGTGACAATCTGACATAATGTGAACATCCTGTGCCTAACGTTACACACGTTTCCAGTTTTCACACGTAACAATATTAAACAAGTGGGTATGCCTTCACGCGCGTGAGTCTCAGTAGCGCATTCTCTTGAAGAGGCATATTGTGAATGTGAAGAAATTTGGTTGAAGGAGAAACACCATTCTTTATCCACTCTCTTCAATCGAAACTCATTGGACTCAACGGAATTGGGCACTTGCCTATGGAATAGATTTGAATGAAATTCTTTCAATCATCAACAAGAAGGTTCATGTTTTACATTTATCTCTTACTTTGGAGGCGGCGTGTGGGAGCTGCATCGTTTGGCAAGAAAACTCTTGCACAGTTTGAGTTGGGAGTTAGGTACTAAATGTTTGAGGTAAGATTAACATCTAAATCAGTGAAAATTGTTAAAGGTTGCACTTTTTTCTTTTGGGGCCGGAAGCTGGAGGCGACGCCATATCAAAAGTAACCTACCCTTTCCCATTTTTAGTCAGCTATCCATATAGCGAAAGACTGATCGCTATGTCTGAGGGTTTATGTTTTTCATTTATCTCTAGTCTTAATTTGGGGGCGGCGTGTCGGAGCAGCAGCGTTCGACTAAGCAAATGTTGCACAGTTTGAGATGATAGTTTCTAAATGTTTGAGGAAGCATCTCAATCAGTAACAATTGTGAAAGTTGCACTTTTTGTCGTTTGGGGGCGGAATCTGGGGGCGGCGACTAACCAAAAGTAGCCTATCCTTCCCCATTTTTAGTCAACTATTCATATAGCAAAAGAATTAGATCAATATGTCTTCGGGTTCATGTTTTCCATTTTTAATTGATTGAGGGCTGTTTTTGGCAATTTTTTCATGTCGGCGGCGCATATTGAAGATGGAATGTTTCTGAGCTTACGTTTATAGGTGGAAACTATGTATTATTCATAAAATGAGAACACCATAGCATTAGGTCTGGGAGAAATTGCAATATCATGTTATTTCAAGTTGATCGGGGGCGGTTTTCTCTATGTTGGCGGCGCAATATAGATATTCAATATAGCCTAGCCCAGCTTTGCGAGTGGCAGCTATGTAACAGCGAAAACATCAAAAAGCTAGGGCGTCCAGTTTGCGAGGAGTTCGAGGAACGGACGGACGGCCGGCCGGACGGACGGACGGACAAAGCGGCTGCGATAGCGATTTTCATCAAGATGGAAAATGCACCAAAAACTAGTTTCATAAGGCACTGTTTTATCGTATTTTCAAATGGACAAGTTCGACAAGAAGCTTGTGAAGCTATTTTTAGCCCATTTCCGTATTGTGACCGTGATCCGTGAAACATAACTCAATCCTTGCACTGCCTGCCTGTGAATTTCATGCAATCACCCTATAATGAGAACTGACACATTGATTCAAATTGACAGCTGGCACACCTGATGACTTCATACAAACGTCAAGTAGAAAAAGGAATTTTTGATATTTTAGTTAGGGAGGTTTGACCTGGATATTTCAGAGATATTGAATCAATAATAAACAATAGCCACAAAGTTCAATCTTTAACACGGCTGCGTAAATAAACATACGGAAATCATCGAAATGTACGTACAATAACGAAAGTAAATAAACACACAAAAATCTTTAACAAATGAGGACCACAAGAATAGTTCGCTTCTCATCCCACAAGCCATACAAAACGTCAAGCCCATTACCTAATTATTATTAGTTGCACGCACCCGGCGCTAAAGCTTGTCCTACGTGCGAACAAATTACTTTGAAGTGATAAATTACACTAATAACTACTTGCGGCGAGGTTGACTTTGTAGGAATATGATGTACGAAATAGCAACAAAAATGCATTTTTAATACCATTATTCTAACACATACAAGATACAGGGTGATTCAGTGATAGTGCTACAAACATCAATGGTAGACTCCCAATCGAAAATCATGAATCATGTCTGAAAATATATAATGACCCGTGTCTGGGAATGCTTCGTTTCTTCGGATGTTGAAAATGAATTTTTAAAATCGGTTTTTTATCATAACTATTGAACCGTTCAACCGATTTTGATCAAAATAGAACAAAGTTCACTAAAACTAGTCTTTATTGAACAATAATCACGCGTTCCATCATAATTTTTCAGAGGTTCAGATAATAGGGGGTACTCTCCTCTTCCCCCAACTTTTATTCCCCCTGTTTTTTTTTTCAAAATCGTTCTCATTTCAGATTTATATGTTCAAAATATACACATCCAAATTGTCTAGGGATCACCCCGAAATTTTGTTTCCGTTAAAATGAAAATTTCTCGAGAAAACATAAGCCAATTTTTGAAATTTTTGTCGTGCTCGATAGACTAATCCTTCGAGAACAATAAGATACCACCTTAGATCACCCGATTATTGACCCTATGAACGATATACAGGGTGACAATGAAAGGAGCGCAAAAATGACCTGAATTCAGAAAGGTCCCGTTTTGAGAAAACAAGTCGCAGAATTTTCTGGGTGACATTTTCGGGAAGCGTTCACCAATACCCCGAAGCGGTTTTGGACTTTTGATCGATTTTGTCTTCTCAACGAGTTATTGATTTTTTCTGATTTTTGGATTTTTTGATGCAGATCCTGCCAGCAAGACCGCTGAACTGACCTGACCTGACCTAACCCTTGAAATTGGACAGGAACGTACACAATATAGCTCCATCAAAAGGATCAAGAAGAAGAAGGAGAAGAAGAAGACGAAGAAGAAGAAGAAGAAGAAGAAGTTTCTCACTTGACTATGATTATTTTATGAATAATCATTCTTCCGTGAAAATAAATCATAAATCTAGGCAGTTTGACAGTTCTACACCCCGTAAATGGTTTTATAGAAAGCAATAAATGTATCTCATCTTCTCTAGGGGCGTACTTTGCAGGCAAACCGGTATAATGCCATTTTTACACATCCACCTTACTCCGGAAGCTAACATCTTAAGAAGACAAAATTTGCCCGCCCCCGCGTGTGAAATCTAGAGATAATCAAACGAGCTCAATAAACTGTTGTCAAGAAAAAACCATAATTATTGTCCTGTAATTATGTAAATTATGAGGGCGGCCCTTCTGACTACAGGGGTGCATGCCCTGCCCCACAAAAAAAATGCTTTTCTAAATAGTTCAATCTTTAAATTGAGTGCACTTAATTTACAATATAACCAGTACCTCTACATTTGAAACACCCAACTCAAAAAGTATCATACCTGCTTGAAGTGATCACTGCCTTAGATTTTATAATTTGCATCAAAATTGATTGTTGAACCAAAAAAATCGAATGGAAGATGAGAAAGAATAATAATGAAAAAAGAAAAAACAAACCTCGCTTTGGGATAGTCCTTAGCATAAGTGATGGGTATGCAAATCTCGGTGTGAGTCACCACTACCATATTTCACACCATGATCCTTCATTAGAGCTCCCGGTATTGAACGAGGATCGTCCTTGCACATATCACATCGAAGCACCACACACATGCCCGGCCATTTATCAACAACTACTACCACCTCTCTATGCACACCTGATGCACATGAAAGTGCTTGATAAGGCCACTTACATCGACCGTTGTAAATAGAAGAGTACTGAGGAGAGGCAATCAACGTAGCAGATTGCCGCAATAGACTCAGAGCATGTACCGTAAACTGTAACTTCATGGAAGAAGAACCGCATGCAGTGTGTATACAGACGGGAGGAGTGGATGGATCTAAAGCAATAGTTGGAGTTGGAAGCATCAGAGCATCATCCCGCGCGTCTCCGAGAGTTGAAGTCTTCAGCAGCAGAACGCATGCACGAGGGAAGCGAACCCGAGGAGGCGCAGGTGATGACCATTATCTATATTATGATGAGGATAAACACGAATACAAATGGAACTGCATGCCGATCGAAAGACGTGCACAGTTTGCAGATATGGGATAGTGGAGAGAAATTATGGTGGTATATATATATTTTTTTATAGCATAACTTTCGATACGAAATCCGTGGAAGATTTGATCGCGCGCGGCCCGCAGATGCACAGGCCGATGATAAAAGGCACGCTCGCAATTCATTGACCAGAACTGGACCGCCTACAATATCGACGAATTTGGTCTTCGAGACGCGAGAACCCCGACGGCCGCATCAGTGCTTGTGGTCTGATCAGCATGATATGAAGCAAGTAAAAAGTTTGGTGTCACACCTCGCTAATGGGAGAGGTGGTTTTTCAATTATATTCAATTACGTATGCGCTCGGGGAAATCATGAATCTGATGGGTTAATGACAAACTGTATCCAGAAAGTTGATTGTCTTGACGCTTCTCTTGACCATTAATAATTTGTGGAAAATTGCGAAACTGAGAAAATAAAGTTGTGGTGCTAAGAACTAACTATAAAAAGCAAGGCAAATTGAGAATGTTTTTGAAAAAAGAATGAAACAACGTTTCATTTTTTCAGTTTGAACAAACAAACTGAAAAAAAACTGTCAGAAGACACCTGACAACAAAAATATAACCAAAAAAAAAAAAATACCGACAATATTTTCAGAACTTCTCAAGCTATATTCATTTGAAAAAAGAATCGAATGAACAAACAAACTGGAAAAAAAACTGTCAGAAGAAACTTGACAAAAAAAATATCGCAAAAAAAAAATACCGCCAACATTTTCAGAACTTCTCAAGCTATATTCAATGAAGTTTCAACTTTGACAGCTTCCCATTTTTAGCAGGTTACCGAGTGAACAGGACATGACTATGATACAGAATCTCTTACTCACAAACTCAAAATCAAAGTTTTGAAGGATCAATATAAATTTTCAAACATTTTTCAAATGAAACAGCATATTATAATAATCAATCCAATGAAAAGTTTTACATGGTGTTATGATAAACGTGTTGTAGACTCATGGGTCTACTGAGGAACTACTGATTCTTTTGGTATTTCATGTGTACTGGGCTAAAAATTATTCCAATTTGTCAAATACTGAAACTTTGCCATACAGTGTTGAACATAAATTGTCGCTTCTAGGTTGTTAATTTTTTGTGTTCTTTGTTCTTAGGTTTGCGGTCCAGGCACTCACAATACCTTTATTTCTGAAGAGTGATGAACAACCTCAAATAAATTACAACGCAAAGAAATACTGTGAGTTTGAAGGGTAAGATGCATTGATGCATAAAGTGTCAGTGAGTGAGATCTGGTCAGTTAAAGTTGATTAAAGGACGATGAGGTCTTAAACAGGTGTCCTGAAATTAGACCGCATAATTTGAACAGCTTATCCTACGTCAAAAAATAAGGAGAAAAGTTTCCATAAACATGGGTCGAATAATGCCCCCTAAGAGAGCTAGAGCCCCTCAAAGGCAGAAACCTGATGATGGTTTTTTTTTGCAAATATCTCCGAAAGTTGGCAAGATGAATTGACAAAATTCGGTTTGATCTCTACCTACATGTTAAAAGCTTAAGATAATGGTGTGAACATGATTTCCACATTTTTATCAGGGACGACCAACTAAGTGATAGATTTGGCCCTTTTTTTTTGTCCGTGACTTTTTCTGAATTTTGATAAGAAAATCTGAAAAATCAGAGTTTTTTATAGTTGTACCGTTTCTATATCCGACACCCCGTTTTCGAGATAAATCATTTTAAATAAACTTCACCTGAGATTCTCTCAAAATTTTCAAATCCCAAATACAGATATCAGAGCGGGAATCTCAAGGATTTAGATCGGGTGATCGAGGTGGCCACGGTTTGGGACCACCTCCTCTTATCCAACTGCCAGGAAAACGGTCATCAAGCCAATTCCTGACATTGTGTCCATAATCAGGGGCTCCATCGTTCTGAAAACGCATTGGCAATCGAAAATTTAATAATAGATCATCCAGTAGACCTTTCAGCAGAAGAAGACAGCTTTTGGTCTGAAAACAGGAAGAAACGTTCAAATAAAGGTAAAAATATATCGCGTGTCTTCAGGTCATGTCGCATCGCTCTTTTTAGAGTTCTTTGGCGTTGTTATGACGAAGGCAAACTATCACTTTAGTGAGGTATCAAGTTTTCACATGATTTGCTAAGAAGCAGTTATTCCAAATTTACTTAGCCCCCATCCCCTTCCCTTGAGAAGTCCCTGATAAAAAATTTGACATGTTTTCACAGCATCAGCTTGTCATTCTATTCCAACATAAAGACGTCATATCAAACTCCGTCATTTTATCTCGGCAAGTTTCGGAGACAAGAACAGCACCAGGTTGCCCCTTCCAACCTTTATTTAAACGTTTCTTCCTGTTTTTAGTCAAAAAGAACACAGTTGGTGTTATTGCTCTGAAATCTGTATTTGAGATTTGGAAATTTGGAGAGAATCTCATGTTAAGTTTTCTTTAAAGTGATTTATCTCGGAAACGGTGAGTCGGATCGAAATGGTACAAGAATACCTTTTTTCATTAAAAGCTCTTGTTTTTCGGATTTTCTTATTAAAATTCAGAAAAAGTCACGGACAAAAAATTGGGATAAAGCTATCCCCCGTTCTCCCTTAGTTAGACGTCCCTGATGAAAATGTGGAAATCTTGTTCACAGCATTATCTCAAGCTTGTAACATGTAGAGGTCAAACCGAATTTTGCCATTTTATCTTGCCAAGTTTCGGAGATATTTGCAAAAGACCATCATCAAGGTTCTCCCTTTAAGGGGCATTATTCGACCCATGTTTATAATAACTTTTCTTCCTATTTTTTGACGTAGAATAAGCTGGTCAAATATTGCGGTCTAATTTCGAGGCACCCTGTATTAGGTTGGAAATATTGCAAATGACATTTGTCAGATGATGAGGTATTTATTGGTATTGTTTATGACCATTACAATGAGACGAGATAATTTATGGTGGAGTACAGTATCAACCAGTTCATCTTTTTACCTCGTGGTGTGTTTAATAGGAAGCATCGCCCAGAAAATTTTTTAACTTCACAGTAATCATTTATTTTGGTACTTCATTACAAAAAGCACAATCATACGCATACACACACATACAATTTGTATCATTATTGTTTCGCTGTTGGAAACTCTTTAAAACCTGCTTGGAAAAAAATTATTGATCAAAATGCTCCAAAATTTCAATGGAGGGATAGCGAAACATACTTCCCAAATGTCACCTGATATAAAATAGTCATTTACGCAAGAAGGAAACGGAAGTAGAAACAAAACTGTTTGCAACTAGTAAGGAAAAAGGGTGATTATTTCACAAATTTGAAAGTTTCAAAAACTCGAGCAAAGCAAGTGTCCGAAATAGGATCTTTTCTGGACCTTCGGCAAAGAAATAAGCGGGAAATAGTTTCATCTCCAACATACCTATTTTACGTTGACACCATGACACCGTTGAGGGCAGTTTTCGCCTCATAACTCGGCTAGCCTTAACGGGAGCCTTGTTTTAATATAGTACGTTCAACCATAGCGTGTTTCTAGTGAACTATTGTTACGAGCGCTCTGGACATTTCCAGAATATCCGCGATGGCTAGTGAATGAAATTCACGAGGCGACTTCAACGGTCGAGCAGCACACATCTGTCCAATTGGCGGAGGTGCCGGATTTACTGCACGTTGGTAATGCCCGCGACATGTGTAGAATTTTTCGGGAGTCGCCTAGAAACCGTATGCCGGGTCACTGTGAATTTGATGGAGGACCTATGGAACATTCGAGATTAATAGTTGGAGTTATATGAGGCACCGATCCTCGGCCTACGGGCAGTATTGAGTCCGAAGAAGTAATGAGTGGATAGAAACCGAGTAGTCCCAGCGATATTCCCAAGCGCAATAATTGTTGCCGTGTATTTGTTGTAGTACGCAGTGATAAACAGTGTGTGTTTAAAAACGATCATCTCAATTATAAACGAACCCGTATGCAAAATACGTAACACTACGAATACCATAATTTCCCCTTTCCAAATGCGTCGCGTGACGAGACTCCCAGCCAACTAGAATCATACTAGGGTTGAACGTACTATATCTGATTATTTCTGGTTTACTGTATTGAGTCTGTTAAACCAGAACGCTGTGTTTGATCAAAAATGTCCAGTCCATTGGCGTAGATGATAGGGAGGGGGCTTCATCGCCACTGAAGATTCTATTCTGTTCTTGACGATGTGCCATGGAATATGTAATTCCCCATCATTAATAAAATTGTTGATTGATTGATTGATTTGATTCTTTGATTTTCTCGAAATGATCACAGTTTGAAAATTCTTGTTCGAATTGGAAAAAAGTTACCTGCTTCAGGAAAATTGCGGTTTGAGATGCTGTTTCCGTGAGTTTTGGGAATGTTTTCTTACATGTGTGGGAGTTATCTTGGCTTTGTTTTTATCGAGATTTTGTCATTCCTTCAGAATAGTAGTAGAACGGAAACACAAAAAGCAGTGGCAGGATGGAGAGAATCACAACAATGGAATTGAACAATTTCGCAATTTTAATTGGAATCCAATTTTAGATTCTTTTCCAATTCGCGTTCATTAACTGTGATGGATTACCTGGGCTTACCTACACACTACCAAGTTAAAAGGGGCAATTAGAGAAAATAAATCTCCAGCAACCACCCAAGTTTATGCATTAAGAGTTGAAATGATGAACGATGGATAATTAAGTATAATCATTCTATCGAAAATGAACAACTTATGAACACACCCAAGAGAAACAATTATTATGCTTGTTACTCGGCTTTTTAAGATCTTCAGAATACATACTAATTTTTGGAACAATGGAATAAACACGAAACTTGAACCTACTAGGGCATGAGTTCAAAATTGAGTATGATTTTTAGCGCATTTTCTCACTTGTAAAAATAGTTCTTGCAGCCGCTTTGACCGTCCGGTGTATCCTCCTAACCACCTAATGGATAGTTGACTAAACGAAGCGGAATATAGGCTACTTTTGATTTGTCGCCCGGCTCAAACGCAAAAAGCTGCTTTCAGAATTTTTACATACGAGTATGTACCTATTTTCGAATAAGGACGGAGCTATATTGGTAAAATAAGCGTTGCGGAATCAATCCCTGTGGGTTTATTTTTACTTTGACTAGTCCTCTTTAGATTCAAAATCTGATGCCCCCTTTGAGAAAATGCTCTATTGAGACTCACGGCCGTGAAGGCATATTCACTTGTTTGAATTCATTTAGTGATTTCTACCACTCGAGAAACATAATCCGCTGACTTCCACATAACAATCTGTTTCCTTCCATTTGACAGACAGGTCATTTAAATTTCACACCTTGGTACCAGGCAGCGTACAACACACTACGAGTTACTTGAAAACTCCATTAAAAGGCATAATAATAATGGGTTTCTATTATTTAGAAACGGATCACGGGATCAGTGCAAATAGATATTCCTACTAACAATTTGTTACTTGAAGATGAAGACATCTCGACATCTCGATTCAAGCACCTAACGGACGTCGTAATAATAATTATTGTCGAGATTATTGTGATATAGGAAAATTATTCAAATTCGGTCTAAAATTCCGGCATATGGCTATCCGAATCATTTACAAATTTTACAATTTATCAAGAGATTAATCCGAGCATTAATCTCGAGATTAATCTTATGCCGGCCTTGCTACTGATGGCAAATGATCATTAATATTAAGCAAAAATTGCACACTAGAGAGAAAGGATTACGGTACTTTTATCCTCCCAACAGGTGACAAAGTCTCAAGTGGAACAAATTTAAGTCTTTTTCGAAGATTCAACATTTGTGTACCGCGGAACGCTTGTTGAACTTTCACATATGTTCCTGTTTACAATAATAAATTATGAGTGTGATGATGATGATGATGCCATAAAATATAGACCTAAATTGTTGAAGAATAGATAGATACTGTAATTTAGTAAACGAGCAGATGAGTGGCAATCATTACGAAAACGAGGAGAGGAGAGATACAAAAATAAGAGGCAGAAGGTAAGGACGCGAACACAAACGAGAGTGATTTCTCTTGGAGTGGCCTGGCATGGGTACTATGGATGGATCCGCTTGACCGTCCCAGATTCCCATCCCATTGGAACACCAATAGTTTTAGCTTTAGCAGAAATGCCAGTTAAAATGAAATTCGCATGTTTATTTTCAATATGCAGAAAAATAGGAGTAGGCATGTCTAGGTATTAGATTTCTTTCGAAAAATGCGATTGAATAATTATGTATTATGTCTACAATTTCAATTATTTGCGTTACTCGTTGAGATGTGCTATCAAACGAGACGTGTTTATTATAAAATTTTATAAATCGTAGCTTGACTCGATTGTTCAGACAATTATAGTTAGTCCAAGTGGGTGTCTTGTAGGTAAATGAAAATCCAAATCAAAATTCACGAGGTGTGAACTTGAAAAAAAAATAGTCACAGGTTCGGTCATAGGTCACCAGCTAGATGTTGAAGTGTGCAAGGACAAGGGTTTCATTATTCTGGGAGCACAATCATCATGTAAAAGCATGGCAGCGTAAGCTATTTTTAAATAGATCATCATCTCGATCATTATATTTTTGGAACTGAGGAAACGACTTCCGGTTTAAAAAAAAATCGGATGGGGATACCAAAGGCCATAATTTTATTCTTTTTCTGAGATTTAAAAACAGTAAAACCTCGAGTAAAACCTAGCGTAGTAAGACGTCAGGCGTGCAAACTTCCTAATACATAGCGCCGTGAGTTCCACCAAAAAGTTAAACAGTGTTAATGCTAACACGCTGTTAAATGGGCTTTGTTCTGGCCACTGCTAATTGTTTGGGAGCGGAGAATTCGCAAAATCTTGAGTAAAGGAACCATTCCTTCGTCAAGTTTTGTGGAACCTGGATTTACGTCGCCAACTAACAGGATTTGATCAAACGAAATTTCACTAACGGCGCGTTAAATTAACCAGTCAATTACCACATTTTTGGTGGAACCTGAGGTTGGCGTTGTTTCAAAAATGCTAAAAACGAGAGTCAAGATCACAAAATTCAAAAGTAATAAATTATTCTTGAGTTGTGTTTTGCTCAATATGTGTATAATAAAATCACATCGCTGTATTTTGGTATGAAAATAATATTACCAGTAAGCCCATTTACTTTTTATGTAAATTAAGGGAAACGTTATCGTTTTGGTAATATCCTAGGTAATAAATTTCTAAACGAAACTGATTATAAGGCAGGATTATTCCGTTTCCCTTAAATATTATTAATATTATTATAAGATCATTGTTATTTCTAAAGAAGAACTTGAATTGTAGGCTGTCATAAAAAATACTTATAGGTACTCAAAGTTTGGGAGGTACACACACACACACACAGTACACACGTCTGAAGACGAGTCCAGATCTGGACACAGTTTTGATACTGAGCAAACATATAAAAAAAATCATGTGGGTGTTTATTCTAACCTACACACTTCCAACAAATGTTATTTTCTTTGTGCTCGGCAGTCAGTCTGGCTGTAAGAATTATTTAGAAAATATTAACCAACTGGAGGGAATCTTGAAAAGTCTCAATAATAAAAACAAAGATTTGACGAGGGAATTGGCCAAACTTCCTGCTTTTCGTCATGATGATTCACACTCATAACACCATCAAGTAATACGCCAATTTAGCTGTATAGCTTCCAGAAAAACCTTTTTTAAACCACGACCGCTGCAAAAGCTCCTGAATTGGGAGTGACAACCACAAAACCCACCACTTCTGGGAATCAAGGGGTTGAAAGACCGCGACCGCGCTCACACAGTGGCACCAAGGACTGAGGCAAAACGCCTCGATGTCAACAAACAATTTGAATGAACGAAAAAACTGACTCACCAAATTTCGATTTCAATCAGCAATCCCGAGTAGTTTATAAAATTCATCAGAGGGAGCCGCCAGGACGTTGTAAACACACCGCCACCATAACTGTCTTTGACACTTCGATTGGGAGAGATTTTTATCTTTGTTGACATTTGCTGGGCTTGACAGCTCTTGGGGGAATTGGTGATTTTATTATTGGCGAGACAATCTTCTGGATGCAAGTTTCCGTCCACATAGCGCAATTTGTGACACAAGGTGAGTCATTTGTCTTTCATCTGCTATGAAACTACAAGTTTCAGCGATAGATAAGGCCCGAGCATTCTTGAGATGCATTTTCTGACGTTAACTTGTGAGGTTATGTAATGTGATGTGAGGTTGGTACCTTTGCGGGATCAATAGCACCGCTACGGCGTGGCGGGAAAGTTTGATTTCATCTTTTACATTGCGGAGTAATCAACTTTATTCGAGGCGCTTTTTAGGAATCGCTCACATTATTGTTGTGTCCACACTTAACATCGGGGTTCTTGATCAGGAACGGCGCTACTTTATTAAGTACGAGGTTTTAATAAAAGACACCATTTAGCAAATCGTGACAGTGGTAGTCGTCATCCCGCGCTGTCAATGCACACCGCGTGAGCGACTGTCATTTATTCAGTTACCGACATTACAGGGCAGCCAGTGGCGTACCAATTAATGACATACATTACATTTCTCCTTCCACTTAAGATTAAGGACTAAGAGCACACGACATCACAAAAGTTATAATATTCAAAACAATACAGAATATAATGCCTATTTTTAGGTCATGGTACAAGGCAACTCGACAATGATTACTAATTAAAAATTCAACAGTAATACAAAATTATTACAGATCCAACCGAACTGGGGGTTTTCTTATACGATCTGAACGTCTTAGTAAATTAGGTTCCGTACTCAACATTTTTGGAGTAACAGCTTTAGGTGTAGTTTCAACAGAAACCATTGGAGGAGAATTTTCACTGCAATTTTCACTGTTGCGATTCGGAGTGTTCAACTGGATATTCGCTGAATTTTGCTTTTCTACGTTCACCTTCGGTATGTACATTGGCATGCTCAGTTGAGGCACTGGCGTCGCCAACTGACATTTTACAATATCCTCGCTAACAACTCTCCGCAAATTATTCCCATGTTTGTATACAATTCTGTCATTTACGCTGACTAAATAAGTAACTGCACTACAATGTTTTACAACCTGACCTTTGGTCCATTTTTCTTTAGAGTAGGGTCCCAGGTTTCCTACTAATACCTGCTCTCCCTCAGAAAACATGGGTGGCTTGATATATTGCTCAAAATCGGTTTTAATGACATTACCTTTCTTTGGTTTTAACAAGTCCAAACGAGTTCTTGGTTTAATTTTGAAAATCATTTCATTAGGACTGAGTCCTGTACTTGCACATGGGCTGTTACGGTAGCTGAACAAAAAATTAGTAATTTGCTGTTCACATGTTAAAGTGGTTTTCTGTATTAAAAATTTCTTCAGTGATTGCTTGACCACTTGAACATGTCGTTCCGCAGCCCCGTTGGATTGAGGGTGATATGGGGGTGATTTTACAACTTGGATTCCGTTGACATCACAGAATTTCACAAAAGCATTGGAGTTAAAAGGGGGGCCATTATCACTTACGATGACTTGGGGCAGTCCCATAACTGAGAATGTACATTTCAGTTTTTCAATTGTCTGTGTCACATCAGATCCCTTTGACATTCGATGAATATCCAACCATTTTGACTTACTGTCCACCAACAGTAAAAACGTACTTCCATCATAGTGAAAGAAATCGATATGGACTCTTTGGAAAATATTCTCTGTCTTAGGCCACGACATAAGATACTTTTCGGAATTATTTTGACTAACTTGACACACAGGACAATTAGCGATCATTCCCTCGATATCATTTTGCATTCCTGGCCACCAGAATACAGATCTTGCCAAAATCTTCGATCTTACGATCCCCATATGATCCTCATGCAACAACTGAAGTACCTCTTTCTGTAAACTCTCTGGAACTACCACTCTTGCTCCAAGCAACACACAATTTTCTTCCACGGACAGTTCGTTCCGTTTCAAAAAATAGGGCTTCAATTCCTCAGAATTTACTTTACTGGGCCAACCTGATTTTACATAATCCATGACTTTTACTAGTGTCGAGTCTTTCTTGGTACAGTTGGCGATATCAACGTATGTCAATGGCAATTCCTCACTCAAACTAAAAGAGTGTATCGAACTATCGATGCCAGTTTCACCTGCCAAAGGTAAACGCGACAACATATCCGCCTCGAACAACTGCGTTCCCTTCCTGTACTCAATTTTATAATCATACGCCGACAAAATGATATTCCAACGGATGATCCTCGACGCTGACATGACCGAAATGTTTTTATCAGGGTTGAAAATGACTTTTAGTGGCTGGTGGTCAGACACCAAAATAAATTTTCGACCAAAAATGTACTTGTGAAACCGTTTCACACAAAATATGATAGCTAAAGCTTCCTTCTCGAGTTGTGAGTAGTTTTGCTCTGCTTTCGACAACGTACTAGACACAAACATGATTGGCTTTTCGATTCCGTTCTCTCTATGGCTTAAAACACCGCCTACTCCATACGAACTACTGTCACACGAAATAACCAACGTCTTGTTTGGATCGTAGTGTGCCAACACGTTACTTTGGGTAATTGATTCTTTACTCAGAAGAAATGCTTTCCGGCATTTTTCGTCAAATTCAAATTTTACACCTTTTTCCAATAGTCTGTACAAAGGTTTCAACTGTGACGATAGCATGGGCACGAATTTACCGTAATAATTCAACAACCCCAAATAAGCGCGTAGCTGCGTCACGTCTTTGGGCTCAGGCGCATCCCTGATTGCACGTACTTTTTCATCTGTTGGATGTATACCTTCCCTGTCTACTCTGTGACCCAGGTATTCTACCTCATCCATGAAAAATTTTGACTTGTCCATGTTAATCTTCACATTGAACTTACTCAACCTTTCCAAAACCAATCTCACGGTCATCTGTGCTTCCTCAACAGTCTCACCTGCGATCAGGATATCATCCAAATAACAACTTACTTTTCCAGGAATTCCACTTAGAATCTGATCCATTACCGACTGAAAAATAGCAGGCGCTGCTGCTATACCGTAAGTTAATCGCGTGAATTGAAACAAACCAACGTGTGTCGATACAGTCAAATACTTCTGGAACTCAGGATGTACTTTCAATTGTTGATACGCACCTGTCAAGTCTAAAACAGTGAATACCTTTCCACCTGCTAAACTCGCAAAAATGTCCTCTGGTTTTGGTATCGGATACTGATCGATCTTTAATGCTTTATTGACAGTCAATCGAAAATCTGAACAAATTCTCACATCGCCATTTTTTTTTGGGACTATTACAATGGGTGCCGCCCATTCACAGTGGTTAACTTTCTTGATAATCCCCACTTTTTCCATTTGTTTCAGTTTTTTCTCTACTTTTGACCTCAATGCAAAAGGCATTCCATAAGGTCTTTTTACCACCGGTACCACCTCATCTTTTACTTGAAATTTTACTTCAAATTCATTGATCGGCTTACACAAATTTGCATCAAAAACATCTGGAAACTCTTTCTTGAGCTCATCAATACCACACAAGTTTTCTTTTACAAAATTGACATGCTTTTCACTCTCGAAGGTATTTTTCCAATTTGGATACAATTGACTCAGCCAATCCCTACCCAACAAAGGCACAAAATCCTTGGATGACTCTATCACCGTCAAAACCAATCGGTACAATTCTCCTTGATGTCGCACCGTGACTTTGCATTCACCAATTGCTTTGATGTTTTGACCAGATACTACATTCAATTTGTAAGCAACTTTTGACAAAGGTACATTAAACAAATTCTTAAATTTATTCACCGAAATTACTGTCTTACATGCTCCTGTGTCAACCTCAAAGTCGCACCATTTGCCATTGACGTTCAGGCAAACTCGATGTGGAAAACTTACAGGAACATTCACATGATGAAGACCGAATAAATCTTCATTTACTTCAGCCGCTGCAGCCTTCTCTTCGGACTCTGCAGACTCTTCGACAGCATCGACGCCACTAGCTGGACAAAGCTTCCGTATATGGCCAAACCTGGAGCAACCATAGCATTTCCATTTAGCTGCAGGACACTGGTCCTTTGGGTGACTCCGGCCACATTGTCCACACTTGACTTCTGCTTTTGTGCTGGTTTTTGAATTTCCATATTTCGACTGCTTCGTGTTCTTGAACTGCTGTTTCTTAACTTTCCGAACAAAGTGCACATCTTGCTCTTCTGCTGCACCACCTTCTGCAAGCGATTTAGCTTGTCTATTTGCCAATTCCGCTGCTTGTGCTTGTTGACATGCTGTTGCAAACGTTAACGCATCGTCAGCCAACAATTTCTTCTGAATGTTTTCAGACCTAATCCCACAGACAAATCGATCTCTCAGGGCATCGTCCAAGAACTGCCCGAAATTGCAGGTACTGGCAAGTTTACGAATCTCCACTATGTACTGCGCAATCGACTGATCTTTCTTCTGGATACACTGGTTGAAAACAAATCTTTCGTAAATTTCCGAAACTGCTGGGCTGTAGTGTTTTTTTAACAGAGTCGTGACTTCCACAAACGTTAATTGGTTGGGCTTCTGCGGGGCTACCAGATTCTTCAACGTCTTGTAAACTTCTGCTCCCGCCAGCGTGATGAACAACGAGACCTTTTTGTCGTCTTCGACCACATTTACTTCGAAGAGGTGTTCCACACGTTCCAAGTACGATTCGAAGTCCTGCCCATCGAACTGCTCAATATTCCCGATCAAAGCCATTTCGTCGCCAGAATGTTGTGTCCACACTTAACATCGGGGTTCTTGATCAGGAACGGCGCTACTTTATTAAGTACGAGGTTTTAATAAAAGACACCATTTAGCAAATCGTGACAGTGGTAGTCGTCATCCCGCGCTGTCAATGCACACCGCGTGAGCGACTGTCATTTATTCAGTTACCGACATTACAGGGCAGCCAGTGGCGTACCAATTAATGACATACATTACAATTATTATAGAGGTTCCGCTTGATGTTGGTATTAAAATGACGAATCATTAATATTTTTGCCAATAATGAAACTTTCATACAGTTGTAAAATAATAACCGGGATGGCCTTGTGGTCATTTATGTAGGCAACCAATAATACAACATACATGTCGCTCAGAGTTTAGTAGATCATCAAGCTTCAACATGCGGAAATGAAAGAAACTCTCTGAAATAGTCTGAAAACTAATAACAGATTTTTGCATGTTGCCTGAGAAAACCTTTTAAGTTTAAACACTTCCTTTACGCCTAAAAACGATACGCATTTATTCACTAAACTCAAATGATGAGTTTGTCAAGAGTAGTCGTGAGGACGCGAGAATGTTAGGCTGTTAGGGCGAATGTGGGAGAGTTGGCACCATGGGAGCTGCAAGGTTGCGGACAGGGACTTTTTTCAGGATTTTACATATTACAATAGTCGATACTTATCAGACTCCATTCAAACGCTGAAAGAAGTCACTCTCCCAACATTCCCGCGGTAGCAGCTCTTCTACATTCCTCCTAATATTCTGCTACTGTAAAAATATCAACGATTTTTTGGTAGGTACTTACCATCAGGTTTGCCCTGGCAAAAATCAAGAAATGTGCGGGGAAATGTGGTAGTTCTTGGAGCTCCGTTCGTTTCTTCCTAGGTAGGTACCTACCTCTACTACCTCTACACCTGTATGCTCTGTAGGTATGCACTAGATGAGAGTTTTTTACAATCTGAGCTTTAAAATCTGTAGTTATAAGGACGAAGAGTTTCAAACTATTTGTACGGTTCTACACAGTTCTAGCTCGAAGGACTCGATAGATAGGTAGGTACTGAAACGGTTCGTAAGGATACCCCTGGAAGCTGGGCAACCAGTAATACTCAATCGGAGGAAAAATCTTCAAGAGCCGTCAGAGCACCAAGAAGCGCACATTTTTCTCTTCGTGCGGAGCTGTGTGATCCGGAGGAGAGAGCCAACTTAGAACCCGACACACTTAACCTTTTCTGTTTCAGTCTTTTACCACAGACCTAAGAGAGAAGAGAAAGAATTCATCCCCCACCCCAAAGCACACCGCTGCACCATCCACTTTGCGAGAGCTGATGAGGAGCTGACCACACCACGCATCCCCTTCCACACCAGGCTACGCACCCATTTACAAGAGAGCGCGACAAAGAAAGAACCAAGAACCCAAGGATTGAAGAAAGACAGGGAAGTTTACGTTTTTACCATTTAGGCGCCCACCCCTGTCAAGGTTCCAAGTTATGGCCTATTTAGTTCCGTCGGTTCCTGTGCAACCACAAGAAATCAAAACCTAATAAACACACCTAATCCTTCCATCAAGGAATGAGTCAGAGAAAGAGAGAAATTGTTTGTGTGTCCTTTGAAAGCTGTAGGATGAAAGAAACCCCCGCGACGCGTCTCCGTATAGAGTAGAACCCACAAGTCCCGTAATTACACAAGAGAGATGGCAAGAACGATATTCATATAAATATTTCCGTGTTTCAGTCCTCGCGAGGAGAATCCCTGTGGAATCTCTAGCAAGAAGTTGGCTCGCGGAGTCTTTGAGTCGGAGCTGAGGGCTGTCTCGCTGTTTGCTCGCGGAGTCCTGGTGGGAGGACGGAGCTGAGAACAGGCGGGAAGTCGGCTCGCGGAGATTCAAAGACGGAGCTGAGAGCTTCTTGCGGCTCTGTGACGAAGTCTCTAAGTCGGAGCTGAGGGCTGTCTCGCTGTTGGCTCGCGGAGTCCTGCTGGGACGGAGCTGAGAACAGGCGGGAAGTCGGCTCGCGGAGATTTAGAGACGGAGCTGGGGCTGGGAGCCCGTCGTTATAGGTAGTGGCGATTACTGAGCCTTATAGGTAAAGTTCGTCCGCCGCACCTCTACTTTCTCTCTACAACGTCATCACCAACAGCGCCAGAGGTCCCCGAGCACCCCGAGCCCGCTACTGCCAACACCACTGTCCGAGGCCTACCGTTGCCACCCGTGGGTCCCGAATCCCGTCTGACACGTCGCCCTGAAAGCCATCTCCATGGCTAGTTCCGACGGCTAGATGGACCCCACGTCCTACGGCCCACCTTCCGGAGAAACCAGCGGCAGTACACCCTCAGGTATAAGCCGAGGATTGCGCATAATCAACCTAACGAGTAATTAATTCAACAATCTAATAATCTGTTTGTTTGTTTCTTACTGCACTTGCAACAGTCAGTATTTTTATAATAATGTGGTTTGAAAAGATACTTGAAAATGAAGTAATTACCAATGCAATACTTTTACCAATTACTAAATACTTGAATTGGAATTGTCGTGCAGAGTCTAACAGATCTGTTTATCCTCGAAGCTAGTGAGCTAAAATCAATTACATTGTTGTTGAATTTCACCTCGGGTTTTCAACCACAATTGTTCAGCCAACAACTAACTTATTACAGAGTTTGGTTTGATTACTATGTAATGATGAACTAAGTCTATTGTCATCATATTTGGAATCTTCGTGATAGGCCCTATTTACAGAAGAACCTGGATAGTGGTAACATTACTTACAGAGCAAAAATTCCTGGGTAATATCCAAATAAAGGTGTCAATAGGTGACGACGAATTCCAAAGCGAGATTGGTGTGTTACAGCATAATACTGGCACATCCTATTCGCAAACCTGTTCTCATTGCAAAACTAATTAACCCATCTCTAATTCGAACGAATCTAACTGAACATGAAGGGTTGAAGCCCCAAGGCTCTCCATTCAAAGTTTTACAATCTTTACCAATGTCACTAGCCAAAAGGGCATACAGATTTACCTGAACTGAAAGGCAATTCTCGTACAAACGAAGCTTGAATAAATTGCATTCAAAGGTATTTTGTGTTTAATTCCTAATTTTATTGTGAGACATTAAGCTACGTCGTATCGAACTAAACAGCGTTGGTTTCTTTCCCACTTTGACGATTTCACGTGCCAATCCGGAGTAAGAAGTTCAAATAAGCGGGAAGTAAGTATTTGAATTTGAATTATTAGGCGGGAGAGGGTTAGCGAACTGTCACAGTACCTATCTTAGATTGTTTTTTTTTTTCGCTGAGGTAGGTAACTGTAGTTTTCATAGTCGAAACTGAACGACGCACGTGGTTGAGATTCGAAAAAAGCTGGCCAAAGCCAAAAGTCGTTTTTTTTTTGTTTTTTTTTTCAATAATGAAAACTATAGTGTAGGTATTTGATCTGGAACATGATCAAGCTTTATTTTAGCTTATGATGGATCACCAAAAAAGTAGGCACTTAGCTCTGGAGTAATCAATCCTCTAACTCCCCTTGCTGGTACCTACTCCATAAAAATTAACGATTTTATTCATCAACTTTTGGAGTAGCCTAAGATTTTTCACAATAAATACCTATTTTCATAAACTTGCGGATTTAAATAGAGCCGTAGTTATACATATATGTATTGAGGTTTCTTGTGTGACGGCCCCTCGGACGGCCCCCTATTAGACGGCCCACTAGTCGAGTGGACTGCGTGTTCGCTCGGCAAGCTGAGCTCCCGGGTTCGATTCCCGGGCAGCAGGTCTGGGTGTTGTGCTGTGTAAGCGGATTTTTCATATGTAATATGTGATTTCAAAAAATATAGGTATGCAGCCACTCCTATGGCATAAGAAATGCCGAGAAGGAGAAAAAAAAAAGGTTTCTTGTGTGAATAAGGGAGCTTTCTTCATAATATGCAAATACTGGTGAACAGAGACTGATAAAACACAAAATATAGTGCGGCACATGTAGCATTTTATTCGAGTGCTTCACGTAGATTTCATTATTTGATGGAAGTTTAACTTTAAGATCTAGACAATGACACCGTAAACAGACCGTAAAGAATTTTCTTGCCCATATTTGTACCTTTGTTAGACATAGGATAGGTTACGTTCAGAGGGAATGGAAAGAAATAAACACACCGAAAATTCTAAAACTTCGCAAACAAACTTGGAAAATGTTGAAATTGAGCAAAAAATTACCTAAAGAAATCAAATCATCCAAGGAGGTGAGTTAGAGAGGGGGTAGAAAGAAAAATTGGAAATTCACCAAAAATTCTAAAACTTTGCAAATAAAGTTATATAAGTATTTATATTATGTTGCGATTGAGTGGGGAATACCTAAGCTAGAAAAATCAAATAAATCAAAAGGTAAGTTTGAATGGTAGGGAGGGAGAAAGCCCGTCGAAAATTCCAAAACTTTGCAAACAAACTGAAAAATGTTTAAATATTGATCGGGGAATTATAAAAAAATGAATCATCCCATCCGAGGGGTGAAGTCGAGAAGGTGGGAAAAAATATTTACCAAAAATTCTGGAACTCAATTCTAAATGACGAGCTAGGAATCTGAAATTTGGCATGGGAGTAACTATCATGTGATCAAATGAATTCAGAATTAAGGCAGGCAATGTCGTGGTCAAATTTCGGAGTGTAAAACTGGTTTTGGCTGGGGCTCAGGCTGCCTTTTTAATCATCATTTGATCAAACTTTTTTTTAATTCTTTTTTTTCGCCCCTTCTAACCGCCCGCGTCCCCTTTGATGATCCGATTTTTTTTTTAGATAATGTCCCAATCAATATTAATACATGTTCTAAGTTCAGTTTCAAAATTTCTGGTGGACTTTTTCTTTCCACCCCCTTCAACCCACCCCTTCTGATAATTTGATTTTTTAGATAATTTTCCAATCAACTTGAACATTTTCTCAGTTTATTTTCGACATATTTCAGAATTTTTGATGAACTTTTTTTCTACCCTTCTGATTCACCCCTTTGAAGTTAATAATTTTTTCAAATATTTTTCTCTAGAATATCTATAAGTTGACCATCCATGGCCGCATTTTGAGAATTTTGGGCAGCTTTTTTCGAATCTGAACCACTGTGCGACGCGACGCTGCGCGCTGTTACGAAAAATGCTCTTACTTCCAGGCGCTCTACTATTTCGAGCACCATATTTTGTAGAAAGACTGTTGATACTTGTAATATCAGATTCTTCATAATTTAATAGGCTACAAAGAAATAATTCGCTACTTTTTGTCAGACGGCCAGGAAATAAGGTATTCTGCACAAACTAAATTCTTGCGCTTCTTGTTGATGATGGCGACATGAAGTTGTCATCTCCACCAGACAGAAAAAAAAGTAGATATGTTGTAGACTGAACCATGAAGATCCTTTCAAGCCGATTTTAAGCATGTTGGGAATTATTCTCTTGTTGATCTCCTTGGTTCCTGTTATTCCACTGCTACTTCGATTGTATTTTTTCTTCTTCTTTTCCATTCTCAATAAGGTGGTCTTACGGTTACTAATAGGGGCAAAATATTTTCGTTTATCACACCAGGCCTCCTAAGCATATTCCTGTACCTACTTCACTGGTAGGGAAATATGCATTATTATTTACGAAACCAGTTTGATGATTCAAAGTTGGCACGTTTACACGATTTGCAGTTACCAGTTACCGGAAGTAGGTTAACGTCACCAAAGGACTCCATACATTTTACATCTTCTCCTCTTCCATTTGCGACCAATCATTCACCATTTCTCCAATAGAGAGCGTTCCAGCACTCCAGAGCCCTCCAGCGAAATTCTGGAGTTCAATCCAGGCTTACAGACCAGAAAAAAGTAGACATATGAGAATGTGCTTTTCTTATTAGGACCTCTAGGGTCAGTATAGAAAAGTCCAGCCTACTATATGTATATTTACATATAATGGTTTTTAGGTGAACACCTTACTTTCTGGCCTACCCATCATAGGACATAAAAAGGATTACTTCGCGGAATATTATGGAAGCGGTGAATGGCAAACAAAGTGAGGTGGTAGTACGTTCAGAAAACAGCGAGAAAAACAGTATCTTCCACCTTATTACTATAAGTACTTGTAAATTCGCAAATTCATATGATTATATGTGAGCTTAGAATATCAATGAGGTACGGAGATTAGAGGTACCTGTGAGTTCAACCATTCTACAGCCTGATAAACGTTTTGATGATAGTGGTGATGATTATAACATGAATGATGATGAGACTATTATGTATACCCATGCAGCTGCAGCTGAACCTGTAAGGTAGAAGGGAAGAATTGAAGTACGACTAATGCATTGAATAAAGAAATGTTAATCATAATTTATTTCAATGATAATTGATATGTTACTTGACAATAATTAATTGCAGAATTCAAATATACAACAATTAAATCACAAAAAGTATTATTGCAAAGATTAACTTCAACATTTGTGCCACTTATATTTACTTGGAATGTTTCAATACTTACAGTAGTGATCCATGAAGTCAAGTTATGAATAAAATACAGCACTGACATGGTGTTTATACAGGGCAAAAATATAATATGTAGGCACTAAAACAAAAATATCAAATCTTATTACTGGTTTTGCTATCATATGAGTGAAGCTTATTGGCACATTAAAAAGAGAAATTAGATGGAGTATTCTTTATACAAAAAGTAATTCTTGACCTCTCTTCCACATGCAGTAGGTACGTTTTTATCAATCTCCTGCAAGATAACAAAAATAGTACATCAGGATTTCTTTTCTTTTATATAAATCAGTGGGGGGGGGGGTAACTATAAAAGTAGTATTTCTATAGACATAACTTTGTATAAAGCACAGGAGCCGTTCCTTTAACATCCATTATTGTTGTTTCATATTTTAAGCTCCTCTATATTTTGTGACGTTTTAAAATCGTTGAAAATATTTTACATAGGCGCCTCAATTGACTAGTAAATATAATATATAACACTGATATTAGTTTTACATTAGTATCTATACATTGTCTTGAATTATTGTGCCATGTGAAATAGTTTTAATGTAACAAATGGAATAAGCAGTAGTTATATACTTCTATCTCTGTGAACAGATTTGACTACAGGTGAGTACTAGATTTGGTCCTATTTTAATTTTGGTCTTGAGAGGATTTGGTATAGGTGGGTTTGCGTTGTGAATAAAAATCTGTTAACAGAGATAATGATGAGCTTAGTCTACATAGGTTCAATTTGGAAAATAAATAACAGTAATAATAATCTAAATATTCAAATAAAAAATAGATAATATCACCCTGTGTTCTATATACATGTTGTTGATCCCTCTATATCTAACCAGTCTTCCTAAACTACGTAGGAGCGTAACCTAGGTTTTTCCTTTGCAAGAATATATGTATCTCTCTAAAACTCGGCCTCTCTATGTCTCTTCGCCTCCAACATTCAACCATTAAATCACAAATATCTTTGCTAGTGGTAGGTCGAGGTAGGTACATATACTGCCCGTCATCACAGTGCATGTGTGCTAAGTTTTCCATGACTTCGGGATCCGAAATCGAATCGTACGGCTGTCTGCGACTCAAAGAAAGTATTTCCCACAGCGTCACCGCAAAGGCCCACACATCACTTTTTGTCGTATACTTGTTCTGGTATACAGATTCCCAGGCCATCCATCTGATAGGCAACGGCGTGTTCCCATCGACTTTATAGTAATCGTTCACATAGAGTTCGTTGTAAGTACCAAAATCGCAGATTTTAATTTGGTAACCCTTGCCTATAAGGCAGTTTCGCGTCGCCAGGTCTCGATGTACAAAGTTGAGCGACTCCAAATAACGCATCCCGGAAGCTATCTGAGCACCCATGTATAGAAGGCAATTGAACGAAAGCGACTTTACACCGTAAGGTAAACTGCTGGTGTTGTTTTCGACAGCCACGTGTGTTTTTAAGAACTGGCACAAGTCACCGTGGTCCAAGTACTCCATCACAACACAAATCGGCTCGTCCTGGCTGCAGATGCCCAACACGCGAGCGATGTTTGTGTCTTCTAGCGCCGCCAAAATTCTCACGTCACGGTAGAAGTCTTTCCTGCGAAAACAGTCCAAGTTAATTAAAGGTATAAAACCAGAGAGGAATAAGTAGTCTTACTTTTCTTTTTCTGAAGCATTCTCACCCAAGAATTTGATAGCGACTAGTCTAGTTCCTAGTGACATAGATGAAGCATACTCGGCTATTCCATCGGCTTCTGCTATGTAAACCTGTGCAACAGATAATTTTGATTAGATCAAGGACAGAAAGCAATTGCTGGAAACGTACAGTTCCAAATGCTCCCTCGGAGAGTTTAGATAACATTCGTAGTCGATGTTTTGGAAATTCGATCAGCTGCGTTTCTTCTAAGCGTTTCTTCAGTGCAGCGAGCGCTTCTTGCTGGGTCGGAGACTGAAATTGGGCGAATATAAATCTCATACTTTAGGTTCTTTACAACTCGGCGAAAAACTCACCCCTTTGCCTTCGTTGTGACTATTTCTAGAGTTCGCTCTGGAATTTTTCAAAGAAATACTGCTGGTTCGACTTTTATTCATGGGGAGCGTGTTGTCGGAGCCTAGCAGTGGAAGTGTGCCAGGTTCTGGTATAGCATAGTCATATGCATCTATAAATTTAACGGAAATTAGTATACCTAGTTGAATTTCGCTCAGTGAGGGAGCTGCTTCTTTGTATAGAGCCAAGTTATTATTTATAGGTAATGTTCATTAGGTATTGTACAATCGTGGGTTTAAGAGATCTATCGATTTCACCATGTCATCACCAAGACCAATTTAAGTGATTTTTAAATTGAGTTTTATTCTGTTTCAGGGATTTCTCTTCATATATTGTTACCTAACTGTCTTGCTAATGAGCATGCTGTTGTGGCGACAGCAAATGGAAAGGCTCTTTGTTATGGCAGCTTTTTCGTTTTCATCATCAAAATGCTCAAGATTACTAGAGAACAATCTACGAAGAGAACGAGCTGATTACTGGCGTTGGCTTGGGGGCTTTATGTGGTCAATACAAAATAAAAAACCAATATACTTGCCCATTTGTTGTAGAGGGCATTTTTTAATACTGTTTGGCAAAACATCTTGCATCTCCATCACAACGGAGCTGTAGCTGTAATACGGTGCATACTTGAGGGCTTGATATGGTTCCTGATATTCGTTATTCTCGGTCATGTGTCCGGGATGCGGCAGCGGTAAGGTAGACCTCAAACTAGACTTTAGCGTTCCGTGGCTTCTGCGATAATCATCAATTTCTGTGACACCGTAGGCTTCGATGGAACTGCCCTTCTCGCTCATGCCAAGCACGGATTCCGGCTGTAGGTGAGGCAGCGTGTCACCCGGAAAACCGATGTTGGATGAATTGGGACTTCGGAAGAATTTTCTATTGTGCAATCGGTGGATGATCAGGTAAATAACGCCGCCCAATAGGAATATAATAAAAGCTAAACCAATCACGATGATTGTCAGATACGCCGGCTCGTTCATCTTGTTCGGAATGGGTATTTCAATTTTGTGCTCGTGATGTCTGTCCTCGTCACCGCGAGTCTTAGCCGGAGACGTCGTAGTAGGTTCGGATTCCACGCTGAAATTTCCATGGGCAACCACCGAATCAAAACTGATTTCGCTAACAAGCAACCACTTTGCGGCAAAATGTAACTGTAGCTTAACGAAGCGTCCGACTCGATGGTGGAGCTTTATGGAGATGTTTCTTGCGTTCTCAAAGATTCTGTCCTCCATGTATTCGTACGTTATCGGCTCACCTTTGAACCTCTTGCCCCCGATGCTGAACATGACTTTGGCCATGGTGAACACGCGGACGTCTTTCGTGAACTGGTTGTTGCAGAAGATGTGGACCGACGAGAATTCGCGCACCTTGTCGAATTCGAACTTTATCTCGATGGGCTTGTTGTGGCGCGTGTCGTTCTTCCATCCCACCCACGTCTGGTCGGCGTCGTTGTAGAAATCCGATTTGAAATCGTCGTGGCCGAATTTACCGTCTATCAATTGGCCCAGGCCGTGTTTTAGCTCGTCGCCATCCCAGTGGCCGTCATATCCAAAGTCGTAGAATTCCCAGTTGGATCCCCTTTTGTCGCCCTGAGGCATCGAATAACTAACTATGCCATCTGTCCATCTGCAACCGTAAAGTTCAACCCTCATGCAGACTGTTCTTTTATGATAGCTGTATGGATAAAACCGAATCTTGCTTGCCCATATAGGAGGATCTAGTTCCCTCTTCGACTCCAAATAAGTGTTGATGTTGGCGGTGATGACCTGCAAGCAAATATATTGGATTATTATTTTTCTTAATTGAACGACACACGACACACGAGTAGTACGAAGCATTAAATAAATATTAACTTTGGAAATTAGTTGCAAGCTGCTGTTCCAACTTGTGTCTCCACTATTAGGCCCTTGTTTAATAACAGTCTGAAACTTGTATAGGTAACTGCAACATTTTTATGACAAAAAGCTTAGTACGAGAGTTACTTCTGAATAACAGGTTGATAGCAGTCAGCGTTGATGCCGGAACAAAGCTCCACCGACATCATTTCGCAACCATCAGAGGATTATAACCCCATCCTTCCAAGTCTCTGACCACAACGCTACACGGCATATAGTGTTTGTGACCACTCCACCATAAATGGAAACAATGCAAATCAGGGCCTCGCCGCAAGTTCCTGCAGCTAGCAGCACGGCCAACACAGAGGTAGAAGGAGCAAGCTCTTAAGCAAGATAAATTAGAAAATGCCATGGAAACACCTAGAATTGATTACCTGCGCGCTTAATCATCGTCAAATGTTTAGAAATGTATGCCGGCGATAAGGCCAACACAAAGGCAAAAGCTAAAGTGGCAGAAATTTTGTACACGTAGCGTAGCCTGGCGTTGGCTTTTCATAACATTATAACCTGCAGGAGGTATGGCCATTGTTATCAACCCCATACGGTCGTTATAATCTACTATACTTTTCTCCGTACGATATACAACTCTAATTTTCCGCAGTCACGCGAACTTGATGGTGGAATGGTAGCATGGTCGCATCGTCTGTTTGACGCCTTTGTGGTATTGCTCGCACATTGAACATTTTTCTTTTGTGATGTAATTTTTGTGAAGTTTTATACGTTTACGTCCCAAAAGAGTTGGATCACGCACCGAAAACATTTAGATGTGTTGTCGGCATTTCCCTATTGTTTGTAGGTAGTAGCACGATCATTACATTTAATTGTTTCTGTTCTCATTCACAGTTCTTACCCTTTGTGTTCCTGTTGCTACAGCGTTAGATTATGCATAGACGTGCTGGGGATCCGTAACGAGGCCCCTCTTTCCATTAAAAATTTAAGCGTGCGTTCTCACAATAATTGTCACTGTTCTGTCTTCCTGGTGGTTTTACCATCAAACAGAGACATATTCCTTATTCTGAGGGCTCGTGATTCATTATTATTACAGTGCTAGTGATTTTAGCGAAGTATACTGCTACCCCAAAAGTACTAAACCACATCCACAAGGCACTCTATCTAGAGGTATGAAGTGGTGCCAGAATTTTTGTTTCAAATCTATCTTTCGTTTTCCAAAATATGGATGCTCTAAAGCATTTTGGCACCCTTAATTTTCATTGTAGGCTAAAGATTCAAGTAAAATGCGTAAAACAGAACATTCAATTAGTGAAATGATGAATATATGGGTGATTCATAATTGAACTGAAGGATCTTAACCATTTGTCAATGAGGTTTGCATGAATACGAAACTGTATGTTTTTCTCAGGGAACTATAGTTCAAAAATTATGGGACTTTAAAGAAGTAAATCCATTGTTGTATTGCTGTATGAACTCGAGGATATGGGAGTACCTTTTTCACCTGCACTTTTGAAACTGTGGGGATGTCAACGCCAGACAGAGGGTGCAGGTACTGCAGGTAATGCCGTGTACGCGTGCCCAGTTGATACGTTCTGGCGTAGACGACCGACTTTTTCTGGTCCTAGCATTAGCCCTGAGTGGGCTTCATTCATTTACTGTATTCTACGGCTAAAACCACGAATAAAAGTCCTGTTGATATAGGTCGAAAAATGCTTCATGAAGAAGGGAGCTACAACAGCTCCTAAAATGAATTTTTAGGGCCATTTTGGCAGTCATATTGAAATCACTTATTAGTTGAACGATTTATATTACACGCACGAACTTAGAATCTACTTTTGTCTTCGAGAGATATTCTTATTTGCAAGCTTCATTTTCACGGTTCCATCATATCTTGGTCGTCATATTGAAATGTCTTACTATTTAGTTGACCGATTTGCGCGATCTCCATGATCGCTCGCTCGTTGGGGAACTTTTTTCAAATACTTAAACCAATTTTATATTAAAAGCTTCCTATTAAACATACCGCGAAATAGGGAGATGAACGGGTTGAATATGCGTGGACAATAAAATGGAATGTTTGTGTTCATCGCGGATGAAACAAATGTCACTGGGGTGAAGTCTGGTCATTTGAAATTGGCCAAGGACGGTATAGTACTGAAAAACGAAAATCCAATCCCATATAGCAGTCGCATGATAACATAGCTGTGCGTAGACAATCATGAACGATTAGTTCTACATTCAAGATTCGAGTATAAGTATAGGTACTTAAAGCTTTATTATTCACTTAATCATTTGATATTAAACTGGAGTATTTCAAAATTTACGGCGTGTCACATATTATATGAGCTGGAACCCAGTCTTAATGGTACATTTAAGGCAGGTATTCCAATTATGCGTTCCCTAAGGTGCAAGCGCAGCGCAGACACGTCCCCGGCAACACCGGGAGTCATTGCCAACAATTTTAATCGGGACACTCTAATTTGTTTAACCAGTAGGAGGACTCAAGCAGTTTCATCCCCCCGGGGATGCGCCGGCGGTAACAATTTTTCATCTTCACTTGGGAAAAAAGTACTTACTCACCACTAAAAAGGAAACTAGAGATAGTAGATCGTTTGACCTATTCGCTATTCCTTGATCTTCCTCCCACACATCCTGCTGTATTTTATATGAATTAGTTCGTGGCTAATTGGACGAGCAGGACGTGCCCGGCCATTCCCTTGCTCAAAACGTGTGCTTCTAAGACCAAATTGCACATAAAAAATAACGACGCTACCGGTATTGCAATTACGTTTTAGTGTATTTTCGTGCGCGCGGACGCTGAACTTTTACCTGGACTTCCATATTAGGGATTAGCTACCTAATGTATTTTTGAGTAATTTAATAAAATGCGTCATCGTACATCAACTCATCACTTGTGTAACTTTTACGGTTTCAGAAGCATCACTAATGAATAATGATGGCTCTCATTCACTACAATAACACTGCTATAACACTTCAACTCCGCAACCTGTAGCTGCTAAGTTAGTCGTAACTCCCGCAAAATTTTAATCGAGCTCAGGAGTCGAGCTGTCGATAAATAATAATCAGTCAATTCCCAGCAAGCTTGGGTAGGTCAAATTAACGTTTAAAAAGAGTGTTCATCTTTGTATAAACGTTTGATTGACGTTTCTATCCAAACGTTTTTGCAAGTCGAACTTGCAACTAATATAATATAATAATAATAATAATAATAATAATAATTTATTGCTTTTCAAGAATTACATTCTTATAGCAAGGTCTACGCTACGCTTAATAGTAATGGATACCTATAATATGATAAAAATAAAATGAGTTTCCAATTTTCCACAAAACAAAATGAATACCTGACTAAAATTAAAGTAATAAAACACCATGTATAGTACCATAGATGGGCATTATCTTAAAGAATAAATATAAGACTGAAAACAAGGACAAGATGAAAAAGCAGAAAACAGCCACCCCCCAATACCCAGTCTATTCGTTTAGCACGAACGAACGCAACTTGAGTGCCGCCATCACAAAATTCGCAAGCCTTCTAGCTTCACCATCCGACAGATTGATCGTTCCCGCATAAAGATCCTCGATGTTATTGAACTTCCCAGATAACCACCCTCGTAATGTCCTGTATAAAGGACAATCAAACATGAAGTGCTGTAATGTCTCCAGGCTCCGTAGATTACAAAACGTGCACAAGTCACTTGAATTCCACCTATGTGACAGTCCATTGAACGAAAATTGAATATGCGTTTTACTGCTTAGGCGGATCTGGGCTATAATTCTCGTCGTCCGAATCTGCGCTTGAAGATGCAAATACCTGACAGCATTAGATGGATCGAAATGATTCACTCCGCGGACCGGGAAGGGCGAATAGCACGACGACGCGAATTGTTGCAGATCTTTTTCGTACAGGTACCGATTGAATTTCTCGACGAGATCTGTAGAGTCATGCATAATAGTTAGGTCATCAAAATCTGACACCGAGCCAATCATTTCGAAAAACTTCCTGACTTGCGTACACCAGTTATATCTCGCGTCAGCATCAGGATCCCGATGAAGCTGGTACAATCTAGTAAAGCATAACTTAGGTAACCTTGAGTCATGCATCAGTTTTATCCTTCGCAGCCAGGATAAACAGTCCCCAAACACGAGAGAACTCATATGGGCACAGTTAACCTCCAATCGGACGTAACAATCTGGGGTGGATCTAGGCAACAGAAGCAGGCGTTTATAAAAGAAAACTTGAGCTCTTTCCACTACATCTGTATATCGGGGCCCCCAAGTAGAGATGCAGTAGGCTAAAACCGACACAACCAATGCGTTATACAGATGTATTCTGGCTCCCCAGTTGCTGATCTTCGACCTCGCCATGACAGACATTACCGATCCAATCGCCTGCTTAGTCCGCGCCACCATCGCATCAGCCATCCCAGCAAAAAGTGATGAAGAGGAGAAAACTGTGCCCAAATATGTGAACTGACTGGCTGTCTCTATCTGTTCACCCTTGTAGTGAAACCTGAAGGACGGTAATCTACCTCCTCTTCTAAAACACACGATCTTAGTTTTGGACGCATTAACTTCTAACCCATTTATTGATACGTATTCTTCAAGAATATTCAGTTTTCTCTGCAAATCAATTTCTGAATGTCCTAAGATGACCATGTCATCAGCATACAATAGCAATAGAACATCTACCATGCTATTAATGGATAGTCCATAAACTCCCTTTGCCCTAAAATATTCCTCCACATCCGATAGAAACAGGGAAAACAAAAAAGGACTCAAGGTCTCTCCCTGCAGCACTCCCTCATTAATAGAAAAGCATTTCGTGTGGCCGTCACTCGCATTGATCTTAAACGAGGCATCATGATATAGTTGTTGCAATATTCGTATGAATTTAGGACTTACACCAGCGGAGTACATTTTTTGCCACAGTAAACTATGATTGATGGAATCAAAAGCTCTTTTCAGGTCGACAAACGCTGCAAATACTTTGCCCTTCGACCGACGTAGATGAAGCTGTACAATAGAGGTGAGAGTGAAAATGTTATCGACGCATCCCCTGCCCTTCCGAAACCCTGATCGGCACTCTGGTATGATTGAGTTGAGTTCGGACCATTCGTTGATTCTAGATTGCATCACGCGTGTGAAAACCTTTAAAATTGAGTTTATTAAAGCAATCCCTCTGTAATTAGCAGGATCCTCAATCGATCCCTTTTTGTGCATCATGGACAAGATCACCCGTGACCAGTCCCTCGGTATAGTCTCAGTGTTCAACACCCGATTGAAGAAACTGCACAAATACATAGACCAGTTCTGCGGAAGGCATTTATAAAATTCGTACGCGAGTCCGTCGGCTCCCGGAGACTTGTTATTAGAACAGGAACTCAATGCTATTGTAAGCTCATCCAGAGTGATATCCGCATCAAAGATCCGCTGACCCGCGCCCGAATACGTCAAAAATGTTGTATCATCAAAAATTGCCAGGTCATTATAAAAACATTCCCAAGTCGCAGCCGAACAATTTGGCCGAGTCATGTTACCTCTGAAAGATTTAATTGTTCTCCAAAACTCAGTAGAGTTTCTCGTATTTGATAGCTTTGCTAAAATGGCTCTCTCATGGTGCAGTTTTTTCGACTTTAGCAATTTGTGATATTCCCTTTTCAGTTTCAAGTAACTTATTCTCGCCGCCTCAGACCAATTACTGGCAAATGCGTTCTTTAACTTCTCCTTTAGTTGCTTTTTCAGAATGAGACACTCGTGATCAAACCAGTTTTTCCCCCTGTTCCCCACTCCCCGCATAACATGTGCCCTCTGCATCCCCAGATTACCCGCTACCCCCTTGATTGTATTTATCAAATTATCATTAGCATCTGACACTTGCCGATTCGAGTCCCACGTTACATTTGGTGATATTTGCATAAGATCAGTATAGTCTTGTGATCGCTGTGAAGCGTTATATTATCGTCGGAAAATAATCGTTCAATAAACGAAACATGAGAAACGTTTAATTACAGTTATTGATAATTCGAAGAACGTCTTCTATGGTTATGAAACTAACGTTAAAGCTAAGTTAATACAAAAGTATGAACTAGTCTCATCAAACTTCAAGCAGTCGAAGCTTGCTAGTTGTTCTGGATTGGATGTTGTTTCTTTCACAATGACTTGATTTCACTTCGTCTTATAGAAGTTAGAGAATGATACTTTTAGATGTACAACGCTTCAAAAATTCTGAAGAGGACGCACGTTACTAAGTCGCTCAATGATGGCGTTTTCATCGACGTTTGACTGAACTCAACGACTGAACGTAACGTGAATGGTGGACAAAAACGTTGAAACGGGCGACATCAGACTGTTCAGAAGACGATTGACTTTATGCCTAAGAAACGTGAAGTGACATTAGTAACAAAATCAACTTATACAGCCCAAAGCCCAAGCCCAGCTCAAGAAGCCCATATACAGGGTGTTCGGGTCTGGTTATTACAAACTTTGAAGGATGATTCCCCATCAAAAATAAAGCCGAAAGAATAAAGAACTCACGGTCCTAAAATGCTTTCTTGAAAAGATACAGGGTCTTGAAGTTGACTTTTTTAAATGGTTTTTTCACCGTAACTTTTGAACCGTTAAACCGATTTTTATCAAATTTGAACCAAAGTTCAGTCGAATGGGTCTCCATCGAATAAGATTACCATAATTCATCAAAAATCTCTGGAGGCGTAGATAATAGGGGACTGTCTCCTATTTTTGCCCCTATTTTTATCTTCCCTATTCATTTTTCAAAATTGTTGATATTTTCGGATTTTGCGTTTAATTTAGAAGAACAAGTTACTTTTGCAAAATTTTGGTTAGAGGCTTAATTTCCAAGATATTTGGCTTTGCAAATTTGGAAAACGCTTCGGAATCGCGACTTTCAAAGGCCTAAAAATTAAAATCCAAGAAAACTCATGATTCCTCAACTGGAATGGGTTTTCTAGGTTGCTTTAGTTGATTTACTGCCTTTTTTTTCGCTAAAAAACGAGGCGTTTTCAGAAAAAAACATTTTGGGCTCTGGAAGGTGGCGATTTTGAGATGTTTTTCAAAGTTTAAAAACCAAATATCTCGGAAATGAACCCTTTAATCAAAATTTTGCGGGAGTAACTTTTTCTTCTGAATTGAACGTAGAATCCGAAAATATCAACAGTTTTGAAAAATAAGTAGGGGAGATGAAAATTGGGGCGAAAATAGGAGACAGTCTCTTATTATCTACACTCCCAAAAATTTTTGATGAATGGTGGTATCATTATTCGATGAAGACTCAGTTGACTTCGGCTGACAGGGCAGCATTTTAGGACCATGAGTTTTGTGTTCTTTCGGCTTTATTTTTGATGGGGAATCATCCCTCAAAGTTTGTAATAACCAAACCCGAACACCCTGTATACTCCGTGATTTTCCGCCAGTTTTGAATGACGAGAATTCTCGTTCGGCGTTTGAGTAACATAACCGATTGGATGACGATCAGTTTGAAATAAAGTAGGTGTATACACGTTGTTTCAGATAAATAGCCATTCAGGCCGGCCATGACATTTGACATTTGGGCTTGAAGTTATGCGATTATCAAATCGAATTAGAATCGAATCGAGTTTAACATCACAGGTTATCATCAGTTTGTGTATACGTTCGTCGTTCGATGATAGGGAGTTGGCGATTTCACGCAACGTACGACGCAACGCAACGTAGAACGTGAAAATTCCCCTGTAACTAAGAAATTCCAAATAACAAACTTGTCGATTTCCACGTTGAAAGTTACGTTACGTCGTACGGACGTGTGCACACAAACTCCCCATTAACCTACGACGTCCAAATGTCAATTTCCAAAGCCATCTAACATGGCAATTCATCTGAAACAACATATTGGTGTCGACTTAATCAAATTTCACCTACTTAATTTGAGTCTGTGGGACCGGGTTTTAGGCATAGGTAGGATACGATACGATTCATTTAACCGGGGATATTATAGAGTATCCCGACTTTAACTCAATTTATTTTAAGGGTGGATAGATCAACAAAATGAAGCTGACTTAATAATGACAACAAGCTCCGCAAACGCTTGATAACAGAGATACAGCTTTCCAAAGTTCGGCTTAAATAAAGTATTTCTTATTAATGTTTTTTTTTATGAATAATTCATAAACGGATTGAGGTGTTTAGCTGCAACTTGCCGCAGAGATTTGTTTTAGATTACTATCGACTGATGAATATAATCTCATTTGAATCCAACCTATGGTTTATTCAAAGTTGGGAGAAGCTGAGAGGTCGAAAAAAAAATCGAATTACGCAAATGAAAACTTTACGTGGAGCCATAAAATTAACTAAGCACTCTGAGGTTACTTCTTTGAGGGCTAAAGCCGGAACACCTGTATAGGAATTTCCCTGTGGACTTCTGAATGGGATGGAGTCTTAAAATCATAGAGTTTATGAGGAAACTTAGCATACAACACCATGCATTGCCGAAACAAAGCACGTAGGTAATTTCCGATGAGGTAGCGCGGTAGAACAGGTGAAAATAAATTGGCTTGTTTAGGGATGACGTATACGATACGCGTCATCGTTAATATCAATTACAGTCGGTAAAGTTAATTTATCGTTCCCTTATTATGGTAAATATTTTGCTAGGCAGTTGTCGCTGTCGGGATGCTTAATCAAAGCAGGCGCCTCACAGGAAGAACACAATTGAAGGTAATGCTTCCCAGTCGTCTCCACAGCAATTTCAAGGCACTTAATGGAGTACGCACAACATAAACACTCAATTTTAAAGTCTTTTGATGTGAAATTTCCATATTTTTATACTTATACAATTTTATATCCATTCGACGCGCTTTTAAAACCGTTGTGAAACACAACACAAAGGTGTGGTGAGCAAGGTTTAATGCAATAAAAATCAATATGCAGGTTGATCGCGTGCTGGGCGCCATAACTACGACTAAAACTTGCCGTCCCTTTAAAAATCAGCGAATATAACAAAGAGAAGGTGAGATGTGAATATTCCCCAAGGTATTTCAATGTGACTCGCGGAAAACTTGATGAAAAAACAAACAAACCATAGCTCACAAGTGCAGTATCCGGTGTTTCAGAAGCTTTCAACGTTTATTTCTGGGATCTCTGTACCGTAATTACTAATAATAACATGACGTCTTCTTGATGGCCATGTGGCATACTAAAATAAATATTCCTCTTCTACTTCACATATGATTGCAGTTTTGATAATTGCTCAAGTTTCGTCCATCGTCGTAAATTTTGAAGAGATAGGTGTGGGTCGGCTTTTATAATTTTTGGCACGTGTGTGCTTAATGAGCGCCCTGCTCTCTCTGTGATCATCGGCATAATTTATGGGGCCAAAAAGGAAAAATACTTCAAAATGCTCCATTACCTCTTCTCCTTTGCTGTTGTGATAGCGGATCCAGTTGGGAAGCCTCGGTCTCCAGTACTCCAGCATGTAGGCTTCTGCATACTCGATTCCAACTCCGTTTCCGAAGCGGCCCTGCGTACCAGTGGCTGTTATCATGTGAACGGTTTTTATGTCGATCTGGATCCATTCTTCTGGTTCGGTCGTCGCCTGGTCCGATGGACACCATGCACCCCCATTTCGGTCGGTTCGAACCCTTGAATCAAGAAATTGACACAATAAAATTTAGGTTACTGGTTGGTTTTAGCAAGCATAATGGCGAATCGGATCGTGATCTAACCTGACAAAACGTTCTGGATAGGATAGACATAAGGGTAGGCGACACCCTGATCTAAAATATATACTTTTCTGAACCTACGGTAGACATATGGTGAATACATATCGCGATGTCAGGCGGCCTAAACTTTGGAAGCACCACCATAATTTATCTACGGTTTTCTCCAATTCTTGATGTTTCCAGTTTAGATATTCATGAAGCAGTTCATGTAATAGGCGCGCAACGTATCTATTCAGTTTTATGAACGATTCGATTGCAACAGAAGCAATGATCAAATTATTTTCAGTTTACTCATTATGGTTAAGAGTCCTCTGTACGCTCAGAGTGCGGCTTCAACTTAAATGCCTCTAAATCGAAGCCGGTGATTTTCTTTGAACTGGCAGTTGAAGATTCTACTTCATATCTCTATATAAACATGTTAACGGAAAAAAATCCGAGAAAAACCGATCACAGCCGAAGATAGTCAAATTTTACGCGCTCCACCCTAGGGCCTTTATTTGACTCCTTTTTTTCAGGGTGGACTCTCAACAGTACCTATTCTGCACAATCGTACCGGTTGGTTTTTCAGTGAAAATTTTCAGCTAAAAATATGAAGCTCTAAATTCTTGAGCATTTTTTTAATAATTTTCACACCCAAATAACTTGGGCTCCAGATATTTTATTAAAAAATAACCCGGTACGTTGGTGCAGAAAACTCTAGAGAGTCCTCTTTGGAAAAAATAATTTTCTTTCAAGTCCAATAAAGGCCCTAGAATGGCGCCCGTGAAATTTTATCATCTTCGGCTGTGATCGGTTTTTCTCGGATTTTTTTCCTCTCATATGTTTTTATGGAGATATGAAGTGTAATCACCAAATACCAGTTTAAAGAAAATCACCGCTTTCGATTTAGAGGCCTTTAAGCGTACAGAGAACTCTTAAGTCAAGAAGAACAATAAGGCCTCTCGGACTTTGGGGCTATAAGCCAGCGTAAATCTCCCTCCCATGGCTTCTTGTTTTTTTTAGGGTAGGTACTGTGCTCTTATATTATTAATGGGTTTCTGATGCGACTAAAAAAGTTGTTGACGGAAATCGGTTTTATTTTTTTTTGTCAAGTAGAAACTTTTCCAAAAAGAAAATGTATTGGCATTGCTATGAAAATTTTAAAATTTCTGAAAAATTTCGAAATTTTTTGACTTTGATCTTTGAAAATTGAAAAACCAGATAGCATCGACAATGCATCTTTCCTCGAGAAAGTCGCATGCCAAATTTGAACTTTTCATTTTCAAAAAAAAAGGTACCAAAAATGATTTCTCGTAGACTTGAAAAAGTGAATTAGTAGAAATCATTTTTGGTACCTTTTTTTTTGAAAACAAAAAGTTCAAATTTGGCATGCGACTTTTTTGAAGAAAGATGCATTGTCGATGCTATCTGGTTTTTGAATTTTCAGAAATCAAAATCAAAAATTTTCAAATTTTTTTGGAAATTTCAAAAATTTGATAGCAATGCCCGTAAATTTCCTTTTTGGAAGAGTTTCTACTTGACGAAAAGAATAAAATGAAACCGATTCCCGTCAACAACTTTTTTAGTCGCATCAGAAACCCTTTAACTAAGTCACTGAAGACATTGTCGAGGACATTGTGCCCCTTGTTGTGCCCCATGTTTTTCAAGATATATTGTTTCCAGCTATGGGCCGAGTGAGTGAAGACATTGTGCCCCCATGCTTGATGAGGTTATGAATTTTTGTGATTGGAGTGGACCTTCAAAGTGCATTTTTCGCCGTCATGTTTTTGAGGTGGCTGTATTAGACAATTTAGTTTCTAAATCTAGGAGAATCTGGGGAATGTCCAAGACTATACGATCTTCAGCAAAACTATGTTATGTTAACGATCGTCAATGTTTTCTAATGAGTTTTATGCCTTTTTCGAAAGTGGCTTTTATTACCCTGCCTACCATGCGCGGAAGCCGTTATTGTTTGTAATAGAACTCGACAGAACAGGGTGAAACGATGCCGATAACTACCTTTTCGTGCTGCCATAACCGAAAATGACAATATACGCTCGGTGTCCGGCACTGTACCTAATATTCAGAAAAAGATCTAGAGCGGCAAAGTAAAAAATACACGTGAAAAATAAACTAACCTCGCAAAATCATTCACAATTCAAGAGAGATCACGTTTCCTATGTTATAGCTTCAAATTTTCGGTTCAAATCAGTAAAAATTATGAATAATTACTTTGAAAATTGACATTTTGGTCATTTTTCTAATAGATGTTGATGGTGCAAATGCAGAATGATTTTTGACGTTTTGTGGCGCGAAGGTTTAAGAGTGAATAATTTAATTTATGCCATTTTCTGTGTTTCGTCGTCACACAAGACACTAGAGCTCAGTGATTCCGGGATTTTTGGGGGATGGCCCTTTTAATTGGGGAGGGGGAGGGCGGTTTTAAGCAAGAAAATTCAAACATAGAACGCGATTTTTCAAATCGACATTTGACACACAAAAATCTGCATCTAGTAGGTATAGGCACTCTGCGGATTTGCTTCAGCGCCAAAAGTTGCGTTTTTTTGTACTTTTCCTGCAGGAAGTTATCTTTTTCCATAACAACAATACCATTTGAATAATTATACCACCTGCAAATGTCAATTTCAACAATTCATAAACTTCAATATTGACAATTTTCCTTACACATATGTTCGCGACTGCCGCATGAGGGTGCTGAAACGGGCGGAATATTTAAAATGTGCAGAGCGCCTATATGCCTCGTGCCTTGGTGATGAATGGCAGAGTACCAACTTGAAATTTATTCCAATTATTATTGCGATTTGATCTTATTTATTCGTAATTTTATTAAAAGCAGCACGAAAAACGATGTATGCTACTCGCGCTGAAGACGGCATAGCATAACTCTCTTACATGCAGCTCTCGGCCTAGGGTCTCGAGCCGCATTCACGTTCGTTATGCTATGCCCGATTTTCGGCGCTAGTAACATAAAATACTATTTCAATCTTATTAATCGTGAAGTAAGCCTCCTTTATTACCGGCTCTGTTCCGAGGCGATTATCTCGCGTTTATTCTGGAGTTGATATAAAAAAAACCTTGATCACTTGATACTTGTTCGAACATTCCTACTTTTCCAACAAAAAGGCGAAGGTGTGCACCATAAAAGCTCTAAAGTTTCTCCGCTGTTGTACTTTAAGAACGGTCTCTAGGGCACTTCTATCCATTATTCATCGATTCCCTTTCCACACGAGGTCTGAATAGATGGACGGAAATGTGTTTTAAGCTAAATATTTGCCTATTTCCAACATCCACACATTTGTATCGAAGTGGAGGGTCGAAGAGATACTTTAGGGATTGGATTAGCTGAATTACCTTCCATTAATACTAAACAGCGAAAGGCGTTTGATTCCTGATCACCGTAAAACCAGAAGTAAGTACCAGATTATCTTCTTATAAAGTCCTACTGGTATAAATAAATTTATTCATAGCCCCATCATGCAAGATATAGCTTCTATGCTGCTGATGCAGGTATTTGATTTATTTTTACATGGGGATCATAAACATGTGATCGTATCAGCAACAGTTGTGCAATAAAATACCTCTCCATCGTCTTCATAAAAAATCTGGTCTACTTGCGCCTGGTTACCTACGTAGCTACGTGCCCTGGAAATAATTTCCTAGCAAAAAATAATGGAATATTTCCATTTAAGTCTTTATGATGCTTGCTTTGATATAAGTAATTACCTACCTAATTTAGATGATGGGGTTACGTTTCGATTATTATTATCCGTTAGGTTTTTTTTTGTACCGTCCTTCATTATTTTCGAATCATCCTTTGCTCTCGGCGCATATCCAAATTGTTCGTTGCGACTGTTATTGCGAGAGTACGCTATATTTGGATGCGTCTTTGGCGCGCACAATAGAGTCCAGTAACAATCGAAAAATACGTAGGACACGAGAAATTGAAGAATATGATGAAAGAGTTTTCTTTTTCAGGAGCAGCACAATTCGGCTTTAATTAAATTGTCGCGTAGGAAGGCGGCATTGGGACCATTTCGAAACTTCGTTAATCCGCCGGTAATTCAATTTTAGATATCCTTATGAATGGCCCTTGAAAAAACTCAACTTTACCTACTTCGGAGCTATATTTCACATGGCCGGGTGTCGTTAAACAAAGTTGAGTGGAAAGAAAGAGAGATGGAGCGAGTAGGGGAAGTGGGGATAGGATGACACACCCAATATGACGGCACGCCGGTATTTTCTCAGTTTGTTGTTCATGCATCTATAACCTTGTTTCTAGTAATCGTCAATCAATAGACCTTCTTATACAGGCGGTCTTTCGTTGCTTGTAGCTCGTGCGCAGGTCTTTAAGTATACAAGCTCACTGGTTGAATTGGCTGTTCAACCGGGAGCGCTTATCGATCGGGCTGGTTGCATGAACTCTACCAATGACGGCCAATATAGGTGAACCTGCGCCCCGAGGACTCTAGGTAAATGAAAATGGTTATAAATGGATGAGACGGTTGAGATGGAAGAAGCTTACTTCGCAGTAATATTTCTCCGAAAACTTGAACAAAACCGAAATTTTCAAGTCGAAAGTTTCTTCTCACAGCTAACATGAAGCTCTATTACTACTGTTTGTGTAATGCCAACGGTACGGTATTCATTTTTTTTTTCAATTTCATCTCTACTCAAGCTTGAAAACAAGTTTGTTTTCAGAGATGAGTACCTATTGTGCAGTTTTTCTCATGGAAAATTGTTTTTCAGTCAAGTAGACGGTTAAATAGCACGCCAACCTTGGGTTCCACCTAAGCTGTGTTATGGGGTGACTCTGTAAGGAAATAATGCTTGTAACTTATGTTGGAGCTCTGTAATGGCACAAATTCGGGCACCTATTGGTTGTAGAGCTCTAACATAATGTTCTGGACAACATTTCCTTACAGAACACGGCCATTAGTTTAACTTAATGCACCGTTAGTGGAATTTCGTTTGATCAATTCCTGTTAGTTGGCGAGAAAAAACCATGTTTCACAAAACAGAACGAATGACTCATTGGCCAAACAACTAGAATTGGCCAGAACAAAATCTTTTGAACAGTATGTTGTTGGCGTTAACAATAAGGTTGCAACTTTTTGGTGTTTTCGTTATAAAATGGTACTAATATTATACTTATATCTAAGTACCAAGATTGAGAAAGGAATAATCTAACTGAAGCGCCGAAGCTATAATGGTTTTCTCAACTGTGGTTTATGGGATTACTAAGAAATCGACATCGCGATTCGGGAACAATAAATAATGACATACTTCAAGGCTAGTACTAGGGCTAGCAGTAATAAAAATAATTAAAAAAAGTTGACTATTGAACCTTGGTTCCTGGTTAATGTTAAAAACGTCTGTTCAGTGACGATAATAGTAACCAAAATAAAGTCATTTGAAAAAAGTGTGCCATCATATACACACGTCCCCTATAGTTTCATTCGATAAGTGAAAAAGTTCCAAAGAGAAGCTACTCGAAAGCTCGCGCGCCGAGTAGTCCTCAGTCCTGAAATTAAAAAGCATCTCCTACACCTAATCAATATAAGGCTGGGATCGTATATAATAATTATATGACGGAAAACTTCCGGGTTAGAGAATCTTTCTGATGGTGTCGGCGACGCGGAGGCCTATAAATTTAATTAATAGCCGCGAATTTTCAATGGGAGTATCGGAAAAATGGATATTGGGTTATTAATGATGAGCTTGGAATTTTCACAATGCACAGTGCGAGATTTATAATTTTTTACTTGATCATATTTTTAAATTGCGTCGCTGACAATGGACCTCAGCGGTCCACCAGTCACTAATAGAGCCGACGTGATGACTTTCGAACAAAGAAAATGAACATTCATTTGGATTTGTAAAGAAAATTAGTCTTAGAATAGAAATTTACAGCCACAGCAGCTCTCACTGAGCGTCTTCATGACATTGTTCGAATGACAATGTATTACTGGTTGCATAGGACAAACTGGCTCTCAGACAATAAAGTTCGGATAGAAAAACGTAGGTAGTTTTCTATTATCAAAAACACCCTATTATAGCACAGGTATAAGATATCCAGTTGGACTACGTACGAACCTCTTTATATCTGTTCTGAAAGTTCCTGTACGCGGCACGCTTTGCCATTATTATTCTTTACTGGGCGCGCTGTATTATGTTCCCATAAGTTCCAGCACGCCCGTGAAGATTAATCTACCAAGCTCGCCGAGCAGATAAATAACTATTGGAATTTTAACAGCATTGATCAGCTGAGAAAAAAGTCAGGTAAGGTAACATGACTGACACAAAAAAGTGAACGCCAGACATTTCACATTTTTGTCCTAAGAATAAAGCTTCAAGACTCTAGTTGCAGCAGGGTGAAAGTATTTTTCATATTTCTCCCTCAAAAATAAAGATATTCACTCAATTTTTTGTATACGGTGTAATGAGTGTGTAAGAAAAGCTAATACAATAAGTACAATAATTCAATAAAATATTAATTTATGACCTTTTAAATAATTTACAGCGGAACCGCATGTATTACCTAATTTTTTTACGTCTCTCAAAATAATTATGAAACAGTTGATAATTATTTAGTTTGTGACAAAATGTCCCAGCAATGTTTCACGAACTTTTCTAGTGATTTAAGGCTATTTGACTTTTAAAAAAATGTGCGGTTAATCCAAACAGAAAAAAGGTGAACAAACACCGTATAAATAAAATTGAGTTTTTATCTTCATTTTTGAGGGAGAAATATCAAGGATACTGTTACCCTGCTGCAATTACAGCATTACAGCTTTGAGTCCGAGTTATAGTCGAAGGAAGAGTAAATGGAGACGCAAGCGTATCAAAAATGGACCAATGCTGTCAGTATTTGGGCTCCTGCCTTTTGGTCGATAGTGATTGGTTCACTTTCTTACGCTTGCATCTCAGTCTACGCTTCCATCGACGGTGAAGCAGACTTTAGTGTTATTCAGATGATGGAGGACGATCCGGCTGAAAAACTAACTACTGGCTCGATAATTGATTAATTATTTACATATTTATATAGTTGGGAGAGGAAAGTTTCCATCGATTTAGAATCAACTCGCATTGATTTTTGAAAATCAGTTTGTTGTGAAAGGGCTAATATTTCAAATCAGCAAATCTGTTATGTACATCCGGTTCAAAAGACCAAGATGTAATGTTTACCAGAGACTTGAGGGGACACTTGTATTGTTGGCTGCAGCGCAATATCCAGGGATTGGTGTGAATAACTGATACACGGCTTCGAAGTTTTGATTTTATGTGTTTATTTGAACACTGAGTATATGTTTACGTTTATGTATAAAGATTTGTATATAGCGTATTGCAACGTTTCTCGTTAAGTGTTTAACATGGAATGATACTAAGAATGAACTCCACTGCCCAAATAGGCGACCATCCGCAGTCCGCACCCCCACCTACCCCCTTCCACCTACCCTCTCTCCAGAGTGTCAGGTAGATAGCGGCGAAGGTATCCCGGGGTGCTTATGCGTATGGCCCTGGGCTTTTCTGGTGGCCAAGGGATTGGACAAAATCACTTTTGACTTTTTATGAAATTTTACAGAATACATTGTCTTGAGAAGTCTAAAGAGTTTGAAGTCATTTCACAAAAAGCAAATTTTCAAAAATCAATGAGACCTAATTTCAGATTGTCGAAAATTTTCCGCTTCTAATGTACATACAGTGCGATCAACAAAGCAACTATTTCCCGGTTGGCTCTAGAAATTCGGTCATTCGCCTAACTCAGTCGTTCATATCAATGAATATTCTATTTCCAAAGCCGGCCCTTAATGGGGTTTTTGTTGATCGCACGCGCACGGTACATTATACATATGTTTTGCTAAGGTGGATTTTCATGTGCGAATATTCGCAAAAAATACGAATAACTGCTGAATTTCGATTTCGGTAACTGTCAAATTTCAAAGGTCGACAAAACTTATTCAACAATTCAAATCTTACAATATGTCACAGAATTTTTTGCGATTTTTTTCAAATGAGAATCCGTCTTGAGGTTTGACTGAACGTTCACTAGGCCGACACTGCGTCAGAACATTTAAAAAATACTTATAATAGTGCTTTGCTAAACTTTTAATTTTCGACTAAGTACCTATACATATACTTATAACATATCTAATGATTGAGACTGAAACAATGGCACTTTATCAAAGGAGTAGGCACTGTGGCACTGAAACACTGTTGAATCGATGGAGATGCAATTTTCCATCTCTAATTCACGAAAGTTATATTGATTGATAGTCACGTTAATGGATATTGAAATTCTTGGGATATTCAGTAATGTTCGAACAATGGCTGTAACAATTACTGCATTATTGAGTTCGATAGTGAAAACGCGTAAATTATCTTCCATTGGATCGAACAAAGGTATGCCTATACCTATTTTGACGCGGATTAAATACGAAGATGCTCAATTGCTCAATGCTCATCCACTACACCACCTGCTATATTCTCTCTGAAAGGGGAAAATTCTGCCTGCAGAAGCTACTTGGCAATAGTTTAGATTAAAACAATCGTTACGCGATTTGCATAGATCATTCCAAGAACAATGCTGAGTGGCATCACAATGACCCTCATAACATGCAATTTTGAATAAGCAGGGATCTATTGTTCTAATTAGTAGTCAGAACAGGTAAGGAGATTCCTCAGAGTTGGTCATTATGCAAGTTTCAAAGGTTATTTCTCATGATTCACTGCTGATCTTTCAGTTCACTTTTGAAGGGGGACGTATCAAAAATATTCAGATGCGATGGGGTCTTCCACGGGTTTTTGGAGAAAAACTGAATTGAAATACTAGAGCCATTGTGGAGCTCACATGTTTTCTGATTTGATTTTTTGCGTTCATTTAGACCTCGAAAAAGAAAGAAAATTTTGCGTGATGTACTTATATTGAGATATTGACAGTTGACAGATGACGCTACGTGGCGAATTTCTTTAGCTAGTAGCGGACGCGGAACAACGATTCAAACAACAACAAATGACAATTTTCAAAAGATTCAAAGTCTCGAATTACACTTCAAAAGTGATTTAAAATTATCGTCAATTCCACAAAAAGATTGCTTGTCGAATTACCACAAAAAATGCCTAAAATCTGTACTAGACCCATCATCTTTTATTCCACTATTGGCAGATGAACCAGTATCTTTATTGATCAGTCAGCTACAAATTGACAAGCAAAAATCGCGAATCAACTGATCCCGTATTATCTTTTCTGTGGCACCCACAGGAATCAAAATCCGGTGAAGATGGGTTCAGTCAGCTTATTTAGCCGTGATTTTAATTTTAGCCGTAGGCGCAGCATCGCTCATAGGCTCGCATGCCATGATGCGTTGTGCCACAAGAGCCAATGAGCGATGCTCCGCTTGCGGGTAAACTAAAACCATAAATGGTTGATTAAACTGACTAAACCTACCCTATACAGGATCATGTTATCTACTTTTCGTTTGCGCCTGCATGAGGTTGACCGAGTAGTTATTATACATATAGGATCATAGAATGATTGGACGCGTTTGTTTCACGATATTAACAATTTGATCAAAAGCTATAGGAGAACTCATTTAAAATCGATATATTTTTTCCAGTATAACACCCTTATTACCTTACGACGTGATCCCGCTTATACTGAGACAAAACCTTGAAATAAACTATATCTTAAACGCCTTGACTTTGAATACAGAATAACAGGTGTGCATGAAATCCACGAGGAAATTTTTTTTTTCTGGAATCTTCACCTTCACATCACCTGATTTCGGATCAACTGCATACCTACCCGTACTTAGTAGGTAGTACTCAATGACCGAGAATACTGAGATTAAAAAAGACTAGGTTTATTAGGAAGAAAAAGGTAGAGGTAGTTGCTAGTAAAAAGAAAAGTAGCTCTCTAAAGTGTTTGTAAGAAAAGAACAATGCTACAAGACTTGCAAGGATGCATATGGATATGCCATATGCATAACATGCCTACATGAAAAAAAGCTTCAAAGAGCTGTGACGTGTTAGGTACATGAATCCCGAATGACATTCTTCGGGCGCGTTCTGTACAATGTAAATAGGTTTTTTTTTCGGAATTGAAAGGTAACACCACGTTGGAGGTGTAATCCTTTGAATACGAAATAGGTACGTCTTGTTTGCGTTTTCTGTTACAGCGGCTGCTCCACAAGCGTCTGATGGTGGAGGCGCATGGAAGCGGGGCATTGTAAAACCGCGAGCAACCCACCTGCAAAAGTAATAAAATACAACCCGGACCGCAGGCACTATAGTATGGCACCACCACACTACAAACTAGTCAAAGTATCCTGCCGCTGCCACTAGCACCACCACTATAGGTAGTACACCTCACCTATACTTACTCCAATAGTCTACAGCATGGGAGACCTCTCTGTTATTGATCTGAGACACGAGGGAAGGGTTTTAAATTCTCATAAACCCGACAGAATTCACCGTGGAGAAGATTGAGTGGAGCAACAGACCTGGAGGGTGCTTTCAAATTTTCATATTCCGTCTGTTTGCGTCTAACGCCTTCCGCCATCTGTCAATGTCAGAAACGGAGCGTGCTCTTTAGGTCGGTTGGCCAATTCTATGAATTTCTTTCGGGACCATTCAATTTGGAAACATGAAGGATTGCGCGCGAGCGGAGGGCTCGCATTCATGGTTAGCTTATTCGATTAGCATAAATTTTGGACTCACCGGCCGTGATGAGGACCCACATTACCGCTATCGAACGAGGAGCTTGCGGTTATGTCCTCGTCTTTGATTGCTCCGTTTTCCATTCCGAGTGGTGCGATGCATTGTGCTGGAAGAACAAAAACTTCGTACAGGAAATTGCGCCACACAAAGGGGGACCTGATGACGAGAAGGAATAAGTCCCGCGTCGAGAAAGTGCATGCATTTCTTGTGTATATACTTACAGGGATCCACGGATTCGTTAGAGGGAGCGTGAAGTAGGAGAAGCAGCAGGATCAGCGGGCACGCCTTGCGGAACCTCTTCATAGTTGTTTGTACTTTACGAGGACAAGTCCTCGCAAGTAAAACGCTCTTCAGGGCATTTTATCTGCAACAAACAAGGAAATTAGTCGCCGCTCAAAAAATCTTCAAGAATCTCGGTCAAGAGGGTAAGCAATCGAGTTTCATGAAATCACCCGGGTTTTTCCAATGGCGAAGGAATATTTTGGAAGTCGCATGATAATACGTATAATACCTTTTTTATAGAGGATACAAGTATAAAAATACTCGTGCTGAATTATTGATCTTTGCCTTAAGGCCGCTCTATGAAATTAGGCAACGCAGCTGCAACGCAATAAGGCGCAAGATTTCTGATTGGCTCGCAAGCCTTTCACGTCGTTGCGATGGCTTTGCGAATACCTTGCGAGCCAATCAGAATCATTGCGTTCTGCGTTGCGAATTCTCATAGAGCGGGCATTACGTTTTGCGTGTGTTCCGTTTTGCGTAATGTCCCGTCTACATTGTCAGAACCAGTCTACAATAGACACAGAACGTAAATAATGCAAGATATTATGAATAGAGAGGGCTTCTTTTGCGCTTTACTTGCGTCTGATTGGTCAGCACCTTGCGTTTCTTGCGTTCTGCAACCATTGTAGACGGGACTTACGGCCGGTCTATGAAATACGCAACGCAGAGCGCAACGTTTCTGACTGGCTCACAAGGTCAGTCAGCAATCGCAAAGCCATCGCAACGACGCGAAAGGCTTGCGAGCCAACCAAAAACCTCCGTTGCGGCTACGTTGCGTAATTTTATACTAATGGTGCGATTCTCTAAAAAATTACATTCCATAAAGCCTCTGTTACGTTGTTATTACCTAGGCAACAGCCAATGGCCGACACGAATTTTTACATAACAGAGCGTTTATGGAATGTTATTTTTTACAAAATAGCACTATTAGTTGCGTCCAGAGGCGTATCTACGGGGGGGGGGGGGGCAAATGGGGCACGTGCCATGGGCGCACTTTGATCCTCAGGGCGCAAATAAGAGGAAAAAATGAAAATGTGAAAAATGTAGAATGAAAAAATGGAAAAATGTAGATATTTGAACTGTTGGGCACGAGGTTGGCCATAATTCGTGTGTTGACGAGCGAAATGGGGAAGAGAGGAAGGGAAAAAATCAAAACCAATACATCCAAACAGACGACCAACTTTCGACTTTTTCATCTGAATCAGATAAAGCTTAATAGGAGGGCCTAATTTATCGTTGGCCCGCCTGGATTCTGAAAAAAAAGCCCAATTCAGGGGCGCAATTCTCAGTTTTGCCCTGGGCGCAATTTACCCTAGATACGCCACTGGTTGCGTCTCTAAACGTAACGCAAGAGTCGCAAGATGCAACGATAGAAAAACAATATGAAAAATGTTATATACGTTGTTTCCAAGGAGGTTATAATAGCAGGAGGGAACGTAATCCAGCTTGTAGGCGAGGAAATTTGATGCGGGTCGGGGTAAGGGGAAAGCGGTATTTGGGTATGCAATCCGCAATATACGAACCACACGAAGGCACTCGAGTAACTGACACAGAGGTCTATCCCACAGAATCACGAATCTGACACTGCGAAAGCGAAGTGACAGAATCAGTCAGTTTTTGTGTTTTTCGTTTGCCAATTTCTCATTTTCATAATGACGGATTCAGTCGCTTTTATGGGTTTTGGATGCCGAGACCACCAGCGGTCGCTGCTCAGAAACAAATTTTTTAAACAAAAAAATCGAAAGGGCATAGTGCAGCAGAAGTAGAAAGCAGAAACAGGGACGAACAGAAGCTTGTGAAGGGAAACAAGTTGAGTACAAGACCCTAGTATTCCAAACCAAAAATACAAGAAGCTACCAGATAAAGTGCCTAGATGCACGTCTAATCCGAACTTGAAGGCTGGAAGCAACGATTTGCAAGGTTTTGGTGTGGTGATGAGGTACTGACGTCGAGTAGCTACCAGGACCAGGGTATGTCGTGTTGTGGAAGGGAGGAGAGACGATGGAGCACTTGAGGTCTTGTCAGGAATCGCTGAAGGAGGGCAGAACTCTGAGTCAATTGTTGGGAGAGAACGAAAAGGGGCTGGAATGGATGACAAGGGTTGAAAGGAAACAGAAGAGGTGGAACACCGATGATGACAAGATGTGGCAGTCGATATTTGTATTATATTTATCAATATCCTTTTATTTTGTGGTGTAGTGTGAATAATACAAATAAAAATGTAACATTTTCATGAAATATCAACAATAAAACTCTTTTTTTCTCGACATTATCAATTTTTTCTTGATGTATGAGCTTGGCTCATCGTCTCTTGTCTTTTTCAGCGTTTTTCCTTCATTCCAGCTCAGTCAATTATCTGTTACAATTTGTCCTTATGTTGCGTCCCATGTTTCTTTCTGCCCTCTCTGATTTCTTTTCCCCGTCATTCTTGTTTCCCATATCTGTTCTACTGGTCTGTCCTCATTCATGCTTTGTAGGCGTCCTCACCAACATTTGTCTCTTATCCAGAAATTTCGTTACAGGCTTCATCTTTAGCTCTTTTCTTACTCAGGGTTGCGAATTGTGTCTCTTCAGTGTCAGTGTATGTTTTTTTTTCACTTCGCAGGTAGGTATACTTCATTCCTGTTGCTTCACGCTCCTTCTGCATTCTCTAAGATGAGACCTCTATGTCTCACTTCCGTGGGCCATCAGTCAGCATTGATCTGAAAATCGTCTTATATACTTTCAGCTTATGGTCTTCTTTGTTACTTCTTTTTCGTTTATTAATGTCTCTTGTTCATTGCATAGTACAGTACATAGTAGTACATATTACTGGTGGTATTCTTATACAGACTTCTTATAGCACTAATTAGTTTCTATTTCACTCCTCGTGCTCTCTGAATTATTTGTTGCACTGTGAAGATGGAGCTTTGCACGCTACCTTCTTTTCGAAGTCCACTCTGTATATTTTCATTGGCATGTTTAGCAAGGTGATGCTTCTATGGTTTGCACACTTATAAGAAATCCCTTTTTCTTACCATGCTTTATTGTAGATTTCCAGCAGCAACCTTTTTCCTTCTTCTCCTAAGCTATTTATCATCTCTGATGTGAATTTATTATGTCCAGGAGCTTTGCATCCATAATTTCAGGAATGCTTATTTCAGGTCTTCTCTTGCCGTCTTTCCATTTCTGTCTTCGATCGTATTTTTTCAATTAATGTCGTCTTCATCAGTGTATCTTGGTTGTGCACTCAGTAACTCTTGGAAATATTCACTCCATCTTTCCATTACTTCTTCAGAGACCACCAGTAGTGCACTTCCACTTCATCAAATCATCCACTTGCAGGTGGACTAGATCGAGGCGCTCATATTTCAAGTGACTTTTTTTTTTGTTTAGTTTCTTCTTAAGTTGAAGGCAGTATATTCTCTTCAATTATGCATGTGGAATCAAAAGATAGGCATCCTTAAATTTGAAAAGATAAAACCAATATTATCAAAATTTTGTGTGAAGTTTTTGACTCTTGCTTACCTATTATTTGACTTTCTTCCATTTTATTATTATGTATGATCAGTGTAGGTGCACACTAGCACAACACACACGTAGGTACGTACGTACGTACAATAATATTGGTACATATACTGAGTTGAACAGGTAGGTACACAGCAGCTGTGCAGTGTGTAGTGCAGAGAACGCATACTTTGGCCTTTGGCTTGCTCGAGCTTTTCATTTGTTTGGTCTTCCATGAGTTTGCAAGGCGGTGATGTCCTTTTCAATTAGGCACTAGACAAGGGCACACGTCGCAGAGAATATAATCAATCTTCGGAGATGCAAACCTTGAATTGGGAAAATTCGTAACTTCAAAATTTATCATCGCTAGGTGCACTTACTTATATGCAACGGTATTTCCTATTTTGGATTGTCTTCTGCTTGAAAAAACTGTTTCTAGACGGCAACCGCTGTGGTTTCCCATTCGAAAGCCCTAAAAGCGATTGAAAATGCCACATTGAAGTGCGAAACTGACAAATGAAAAAATTTAACCATGAAAACGAACGATGCTGTCACTTTGCTGTATAATTCTGTGGGATAGACTTCTGTAACTCGTGTGCCTTCGTGTGGTTCGTATATTGCGGATTGCATACACAGAACGTGACGTCACATGGCTTCACTTTTTTGAGCTCATGCTCCCTCCTGCTATAATTATAACCTCCTTGGTTGTTTCAGAAATATTGCTATCCCAGTAGGTCATGAAAATCTAAATGCAGCTTTAGATTTAGTTACAAAAACCGTCAAATCAAAAGTGTCAATTTCATGGAAACTTCATTATTTATTTTCAGGTTATAAGTCAGATCTTTCAGTCAGAAAGTATTTCTTCAGTTTTTTATCTAGTATCACGTGCGGCACCTTATTCAAGGTGCACTTGAATAGAGATACATGCAGTTTTGATGTCAAACCGTCTGTTTCCGATCTCAGGACCAGGGATCACGCCTCAGGACTAAAAAAAATGGGTACCTGGGGAGTCAGCAGATTTCCTTCTTGCCACAGTCTCAATCAACATTGTGCACATATCACACAGGTAGATAGTAAAGCAGTGAAGCAAACTTTATGTCCTTGATAGGGATCAGATATCAAGAAAGATCTGCTTCTAAAGCCGAGTTACGCTGTTCTATTCAAACTGAGCCTTTCAGTGTTACTGTAGCCCAGAGGTTAGTGACATGGACCCTGCACATGGTGACAGAAGCACGAAATCTGGTAGGATGGCACAACAGACTGTACTATACCTACTCTTTTGATTGAGAACGGGCGCCTGGCAGCTTTTTTTTTCGACTGGGCTCAGGGATCCGCGGCCACTTTTTGGTTGTAGTGACACACCTTGGATTCTTTTTGCCAGTATGCGTTTGACCGTGCAGTACGTTACTAAAGATCAAAGTAACGCGCTGAATGCCGGCAGCTGCATTGTTGGAATCTCTGAAGTATTCTTCGTAACAGCGGCAAAGTATTTCACGTTCTCTTGCAGATAAAACGAGCTGGATTCCCACACATAGCGGGAAAATTATCAGGTAATCAAAACCAATGAAGGAACAACACAACAGTAACAGTAGGTATAACGTAACAGGAACAGTAACTGTATAAGTAACACGTACAGATTCTTAAAACTTGCGTTGATAGGTGCTTGTTACGATTTTCTTTCCAAAAGCTATCCCAGGTAGACAGAAACATGACAGTTTGGACGACAGTAAAAAACTTCCCAGCTGATTTTGATTGACATGTCACACTGACTTGGGACTAAAACAATAAACGTTTTAGAACTAGACAAAGCTAAAGCGACTTTCACCATATACTTCCATTGCCTACTGAGATAGCAATCAATCTGAAACAACGTATAGGTACGTAACTGAGGCTTGTGGTCTGTGTTAACTGAACCTGCCAATCCAATCAAGCTATATGACAGTGACAGCTAACATTTTAAGTAAATCACAAAATATTACATAAATCTTTCAAAAATTGGAAACTTTTCTTCAAGGATTGAGTAATAAAAACATTTCACGTTGCGAAATGTAAGTAAATTCTGTCGTGCTTAGGTTTGCAGCGCAAGCGAATCAGCAGCTCCAACCTTTGCTGAAGTTTGTAACACAATCTGTCAACAATTACTGTCAAATCAATGTCACTCATTACTTCATTAGTCACTTAAGACTAAATCTCATACAAGTGTTCTATGCTCATTGAGAGTTACATGTTATGACATGATTACATGATGATATGAAGGACTCGGGAATCGGGATTGTAACTTGAATTTTTCCAGACACTGTTCTTTGCAATCCATGTTGATAAGGATTTTCGTAAATAGAGCCCACTACATTGCTTAAATTAACTCGCACATTAATCAATTTTTCGACTATCCCAACATTCCCGACAACGCTGGGGAACAAGCTCATCAATCATCCTTAAGGTACAATAACAAATTATTGTCTAGTCTCGAAATAAATCGCTCCTTTTGCTCCCATATCCCAATATCTACGCTCTTCTTCCCGAGATGATTGTTATGAAAAAACCTCTCGCACGGCAGAGCGAGCTATCCGGGAAAGTTCCATTGATGCTAAATATTTAATACGTTGTTGCAATCTCGTCGACGTTTCGATATCTGTCGGTATTCATCTCAGGGGCTTTTTATAAATTCCGATCGGCGCACTAAAATGAAATTTTATTCCTCCGTGATAGTATTTTACGTCAACAAACACGATTCCTCCCAAATCCAAACAATATTAGACTGGAAATCGCGGCACACTCACTGGGTTTTATCACGCTTCAAGAAGAAAATATATCAGCTTATTTTTGATAGTTTTACGAAAATCTCCAGATGGAACCTTTTCCGTTTTTCCGCCATTGTGAATTTACATATTTTATTGCCAAGTATTGCTTGTATTCCGAATCGTAAAATTTTATGGCTTTTTGAACAAGTGTATAGGAGGAACGTACGATTAGATACATAAATTCAATCCAGTTTTCAACTTTTCACAACTTTCTACATTGAGTTAATTTTTTGCCTTGTAGGTCAGCTTTAAAGATACAGAAAGCACGGATGAAAAGGAAGGAGGAAAAATCATCAGGGCATACGGAAAAAATTTCATTTGATTATCCCATCTCATCTCGGGCAGTAGCAGGAACCAGCGGCATCCAATTTTCCCCTGTCTACCGGTATAATGTTACCAGTTTGAGGTTCGGATGTCTGCCGCTAATCACTAATAATCTTCTGTCTTATTCTTAGAGTCTTAATGTGGCTTCGCCTCCGCCTCATTAATATTAACCAGTAGCTTCGGGAGAGCCGACGGAAAGGGGACATGCCAATATAGTGTAAGGTAATACCTTCAACGAGATTAGGGAAATACGAAATAACATTTCCCGTGGTTAAATCAATTGTTTCACAAAGACGCTTCGTTTAACAATGTCTTTTCTATTATCCGGGCTACCTACCGCATATACAAAGTGGAAGCAAATTATGCTGCCTGGCCGCCTACATTTTTTACCACCCTCCTCCATATTTTTGTGATGACGCGAAAGAGAATTATGGAAACGGAAATCCTATAAAAACAGGAGGTAGCACATTCTTCGGGCTTTTTTGTGACTCGTCTGTGGGTGTTTGATGTTCGACTTGCAGTTTATATTCTGCTTCCCTTCCATACCTAACATAATCTCGAAAGTAGCTTCATCATCATCATGAATTGATCTGTCAGCAGATCTTTAAATTGGGAGCGTATCCATTCTTTTCTATGTTCTAGCATTTTCCCGGAAGTAGACCATCTTATAAGTAATTGATACCCGTAACAACCGAGTGCCAAAAAAACATGGAACCGTGGCCGTCTTCAAACCCAGATGCCATGCCAAGATCTACAAAGACGTTGTTCTCAAGCCATCAACGACAACGGTCTCACTACAACTATGATCAACCAGAGAACTCCCCATTTTACTGAAGAACAGTAATGAGTTGAGGTGTGCCCTACGCTCAGTACTTCCATTCCCAATTTGGTAGTGTCGATGAGTGTAAGCCCCCGGCACCCTCGTGGTGTGACTTCTGGCCGTATTGAAAACCGTAGTCAGGCAGAAAGACCTCACGGAGAAAAGTACTATGTCCAATTGAATCACCATACAACTGCCGAAAAAATCGTGGATGGACTTCCTCCCCACAATCTACGTTCAGTACCAAAGAGCTCGACTGTATTGCAAGTACACACTTCGAAGTACTTTTTAGAGCTTTCAGGACGCTTTCTATATGCTCCGTCTGTCTCCATTCGAAGTGGAAGCTATTGTGTCCACTAAAATCATCAGCTGTAAATAGATAATATAGAGATAGCAATGTGATCGAAAATCTCCAGTCAATGATGCCAGATGGAAGAGGAGACGTTTTATTTAGGGTTGAGAGACGATCTCCGTACTCAGTCAACGTCGATAGCTTTGCTGCTTAGCGCATAGTGTTTCAACTCGGTTCTGCGTCCAATGACAGCCCTCATTTCTCTGACATCAACATACGTTGTAAATAGAAGTCCTCATTTTCATCAACCCCATCAGCTGCAAATCGATAATAGAGATCGCTATGCCAGGTCGAGAATCGTCTGGCAATAATGCCAGCTGAAGAAAAGAACATTTGATTGAAGGTCCAGGAGATCAACTCCACTCTTAATCGACGTCATAATAGTTTAGTGCTTGTAGTGTTCCGACTGGGTCCTCGAAACGGTTTATCCGGGATATTTGGACCTGTGGTGTGTGGTGGAACCACGAGCACTCGACAGTTGTCGATCTCGAGAATTTTCCCTTTTCTAAAGGGTGAAGGGTGTAGAGGGGAAAGGGGAAATTAAGGTGAGGGGTGCAAAGGGGAGAGGGGAAATTGTCGAGATCGACAACTGTCGAGTGCTCGTGATTCCACCACTGGGCTTGCTTAAAAATGGAAAAAGTGCTCTACTCCAAATCGATGTTCCATACGTTCTGAATTGCGTTACGTCGTATGTTCCGTGAGATTGTAAACTTTCTAATATCTCATTTTAAGCACGTTACACTGGATAGATGATAACTGTTGACAATGAGAAAATGACCCACTTTTTGCTGAATCGAATAAAAGTGATCCGAAAGATTTACGTCGTTACGAAGGCAGGTCTGTGGTGAAACCACGAGCACTCGACAGTTGTCGATCTCGACAATTTCCCATTTTCTAAAGGGTGAGGGGTGTAGAAAGGAAAGGGGAAATTAGGGTGAAGGGTGTAGAGAGAAAAGGGGAAATTGTCGAGATCGACAACTGTCGAGTGCTCGTGGTTCCACTACTGGACAAAGTTTACAGTTTAGCATTTTAGACTTCACGTCCAACTGTCTAGTATGCGCCTGGCTTCGAAAGATAGGTTTTGTTGGTGTGTCGCTGTCGAAATGGAAATAAAATAAACATTTCAAGTATTGCAACGTGTTGAAAACTGAAATTATTGGAAACTAATAGTTTCTGTTTCATCGCTTTTTTCAAGAAACTTCGGGTGAGAACTGGTATAGGTACTTTTCTTGTTATCAATTTCTTACGTTGTAGATTAACCAATCTCCGAAGATGTCCCAAGGTACGAAACTAATTCAATGGTATGGACAATAGACTATAGAGCGATAACGATATTTAAGGAATGCAAAATGCTTCATGCAGAATACGACGAAGTGTAACAGTGTGGTGAATTTCAATTATCGGTGGGATATCTGTGCTGGCGGATGTTCTACCTTCATTGGCGTAGCTAGGTGTTCAAGGGCCTTTTAAGGCAAACTGTTTCGAGGATTCCCCAAAAAAGGAGGGATTTGAGGGGATCCACGCCCATACATGTTCTCCTAGTGCCCCAAACCCACCTTAGAAATAATAATATAATTATCAATAATAGAACGAAAAGCTTACAGATCACATAAACTTCAAAACTTCAATAAAATATGTAGATAAAAATTACAAAGGAATCAATTCATCGACCCCGGAGGGCCCCCTTGAGCACTTGGGCCCTGAGGCACTGCCTCGCTTTGCTCATCGATAGCTACGCCACTGTCTACCTTCAGATGTGAGAAGACTTGAATGACTTGAAAGACTTGAATGGGAGGAATGGGAGAAAATGTAGCCGTAACCCATTTGAGACAACATTACGATCCAGCTAGACTGAAGTCTAGGAAAATGTTTACTTGGTAAAGACTCTGTATATACTTAGGCATCTTTCATAGGTTTGGATATTGGAACAATGATAATTTGACGACTCTATTAAATAATGACACTGCAAGTTTGACTTCTCAAATATTAGTGCAACCAACTGTCCAGTTCAATAGGGAGTTTGCATATTTCAGATTTTCCGAATCTCACAGCCGACTAGCAGGTAGGAGTGAACGTACTATACGTGAGTTCGTAAACTGTCCAATAATTTTCAACTCTAACCACCGGTTTCACAAAACATAATTGAGCTAATCTAGGATTACAAAGTTTCTTTATTGGCAAATTGATGCTGATTGATCAAAATAAACCTCCAAGATCTGCAGAAAATGGATTGTTCACCCTTATATCCTCAATTGTATTTCAAAAAAGAACCGAATTTCAGTGAGCCAGTTAGCTTTAATTGGCCAAAAAAAGAACTGATTAGCTTATTGCTTATCTTTTCTGAAATTCAAACAACCTAAAGTTACTAGATTGAAGGATAACCTACATCATTCCCATTTCATCATTTCAAACTTACTTTGTGGTGTAGGCGTAGGCATTGGTATAAAGCATTCAAATTTCAAATGTATGTTTTTGGAGTAGAAGCATAAACTACATTTATGGAAGTGGGTGCCTCTCGTCTTCAGCTCTGCGAGATAGGTACGTAACTACGTATTCGTGTGTACTTCATCGTTCATATATCTTATCACTGGAAACTCAATTTAGTTAGCATTAGAACCTCCAGAGTCTTCCTCGTAAATAGGCTTCTACCGCTTCTACACTCTTGCATTTCTATTCAGCACCCGTTCTCTGGCATCCATTTTATTTTCGTAAACCTCACATGACCTGAACGTCGGTGGTCTACACAATCTGTGCGCGAAATTTTATGTTTCCGCCACCGCCGTAAAGAACTCCGAGGGTATTTGGGTGGCTGAGCCGGCATCACAAAGGTTTCTCACAATATATTATACTTTTTACCTCCACTCGTATACGTATAATATTAGTATTATTCGCGAATCGCGAAATATGTCGCAGGTTCCGGTCACGTGGATCCTCCAGGATATACAGCAAAAGGCGCCGCGCCGCCTTTTCGTTGCTGTTTTGCAATCGACATGTTTTAGTGTGGCACAAAAAAACTTCAAGACAAAGCCCTGAACGTGCTATTGAATATTCAGTAGCACCATTTTCTCTGTCTACATAATAATCCCGGCTATACCTACCTACTTACTTAAAATATTATCATGAGTATCGCATTTGCATTTCATAATTTAATGGGATCTGTAGACTTATCACATGCTGCTAAAAACTCCAGTGGCACTTTAAAAGCAACCAAGCACCTGAGTCTGGAACTCAGGTGTCTCAAAGCTTTTTTGCTTCTCTTTAGTTTCGGGAATTACTGGCGCTAAATTATTAGCAAATTTATATTATGAAAAATAAACAGTAGCAGAACTGTTGTTGGTCTTTCGTTACAATTGTTAACTCTAATTAAAGGTCCCGCGCTTGAGTGCATTTAGTTTGTTTTACTGGAAGCATTTATTCTAGTGAATTTCTGCATGGAATGTGTATACAAAAAGCTTAATTTATTAAAAACTCCTTGGCCTGCAAGTTTTTGTATGCGTAAAAACTTAATTATGCTCTGCACATTTAATTTTTGTTTTTTGCCGTTGGCATCAAATCTTGCGCGCTTCTGTTCTTACACAGTGAGTTGCTCAACGTCTTTTGTAAGTAAAAGTGCATGCAAGAAATCTCCCAAGTGATGTGTCATTAACCCACCAATTATAAACATGTGCTGGTGTTTGAATAAAACTTGGAAGTTTGTTGATAAAAGCCTCAGAGCCTATTCATGCGGTGTAAAGGAGCCGCGCCAATGTGATGGTAGTAACACGACAACGTGCAAAGCAAGGAGTATAAAGAGTGCACTATATTTTACGCTTTAGTATAAATTTGTCGTCAAATATTGATTTTTATGATGCATACCTACATTTCTTGTTCATTGAACTAAAATAGTGCTTAGTGTCTGACATTTTCTTCTACGTGCATCTATCTATATTTTCAGTTTTCACACATCACTTCCCGATACCCTTTTAAAATTCAGGGAGTCGTAAGTGGCTCGTTTTTACGGGGCGCATATAGTAAATTGATTGATGCCTGCGCGTCTAACGTATAAAATTTAATATTTTTTGATGGAAACCTCATAGTCATTGATAATGGATGACAAAATCATTTTTTCCGCCCAATATCGAAGGCTCCATTAAATTACGACGTAACCGAAAACCCTATAAGTAGTTTCAGTTAGGTAGATAGAATACTGCGAACTACCTACCTTATGAAATAAATAATAATAGGTTGGGTTGTTCTCAATCCAATTTAATAAAGGACCCACCTTTTAATCATGTCGAAATTGATCATCTAATAACCGCAGCAGCTTCACTCGAACTTATCGGAAAGCTGATTCAACTATAATTTGATAATAATTATATGTGACAAGAATGGAGATCGGAGACGCAACTTTCAGAAGAAAAAAAGATCAGTCATGGATTAGGGGTACCATATAAGGTACCTAGCGGTAATAACGCCAGGTAATGCTGAACTGTAATTCTTATTTAGATTTAGTTGCTTCCTATCTTCAATGAGCACAGAATATTGATCTTTATATGGTATTTATGAGCCACTTTTCATGAGTTTAATGTACCTTCCCAGTGAATTGTAAGTAGCAATTGATTGTTCCGTTTGTTGTTGGCGCCTTGAGACGGGGCGACGGGGATGAGATAGTGTCTAGATACTAGAAAGCGCCTGAACATGCTCCCTGGCTTAGGCCAGTCAAATTAGAACAATTTTTTCCGTTTGAGGGAAAAAACTGTTGGAGTTTTGGAAATTTGAGAGTAATGTCCGGTGAGGTGTACTGATAAACATACTAAAAGTCCCCAACTCTACCTATTGAGCTCGAGCCGCCATCTTGGAAAAATGGTCCTTCGATCCAGTTTTCCGCTTATATTCCGCTAATCATCAAAGATATTCAATCAACTTTCATAAAAAATCAAGGCTATAAAATTGTCTACAAAAATTGTTCACACCGAATTTTTTCTCGTATCTGTTGATATCAATAAAATTAACCTAACCAAAAAAAAATAAAAAAAATAGCAATTTTTTGCCTATGGCTGAAGATATGTCTTCAAAATTTGTGAAGATGTTGGCACTCTACATCAAAGCTGAACGTGACAATTGAGATGGGAAAAAAAATTGCGAAAATATTTTTTTTATTTTTTTTTAAATTAAGCAAAAATTTGGTTTTCGAGTTTGACATTTCCAACAGGGCGGAGTGAAGGTTTCAATCGAACATCAATCAGTTCTGTTATTTATATATTGTAAGACAAGATTTTATCAGTATTGTGCCTTCACGAGCTTCTGGAATGCTCGATATGAATTAAACTAAAAGAATAATAGCTAAGTCCAAAAAGTGTTGTCGATTGGTTCTGAAAGAAACATTTCAACACAAAAGACATCAGCAAAGGATATACAGGAGGTCCAAAGGTTATTCAACTGTATATGAGCCCCATATTAATGTGCCTTATTCAGAATAGTACAAAAGAATCAATCAAAATGTTAAAATATACCCTGTATAACAAAAAGTAACGGTACAAAATGGAAGTAGTCAAACATACCTGATGCCAAAAAGACGACCTTTATATTTCTAAAAAAAAGAACAAGATTAATTGATTTTTTTGAAAGTTATTAGTTTTCAAACTTGACTTTACAAATTTTAGCCAGTCAAATGGGTAGAGAGAAGTAACTGTCGGAGTTTCAGAAATTTGACAGGGATGTTTGCTAAAGTATACTCATAAACATACTAAAAGTTTCCGCCCCTACCTGTTGTGCTCGAGCCGCTATCTTGGAAAAATGGTAATAAACTTGATCGAAGGCTTATAAATCAATTAATTTTGTTCTTTTCTTCAGCAATGTGAGGGCTGTATTTTTGGCACCAGGTATGTTTCCCTACTTCCATTTTATATCGTTACTTTTTGTTATACAGGGTGGATTTTAACATTTTGATTGATTCTTTTGTACTATTTTGGATAAGGCACATCAATATGGGGCTCATATACAGTTGAATAACCTTTGGACCTCCTGTATATCCTTTGCTGATGTCTTTTGTTTCAAAATGTGTCCTTCAGAACCAATCGACAACACTTTTTGGACTCGGCTATTATTCTTTCAGTTTAATTTTTATCGAGCATTCCAGAAGCTCGTGAAGGCACAATACTGATGAAATCTTGTCTTACAATATGTAGATATCAAAACTGATTGATGTCCAATTGAAACCTTTACTCCGCCCTGTTGGAAATGTCAAACTCGAAAACCAAATTTTTGCCTCATGTAAAAAGAATAGAAAAATATTTTCGCAATTTTTTTTCTATTTCGACTGTCACGTTTAGCTTAGATGTAGACTGCCAACATCTTCACAAATTTTGAAGACAATATCTCTAGCCATAGGCAAAAAATCGCATATTTTTTAATTTTTTTTTTGATAAGTCAATTTTATTAATATCAACAGATACGAGAAAAAAATCTGTATGAAACAATTTTTGTAGACAATTTTATAGCCTTGTTTTTTTAATGAAACTGAATTAAATATCTCCGATGATTAGCGCAATATAAGCAAAAAAAGTAGATCGAAGGACCATTCTTCCAAGATGGCGGCTCGAGCTCAATAGGTAGAGTTGGGGACTTTTAGTATGTTCATCAGTACACCTTACCGGACATTACTGTCAAATTTCCAAAACTCGCAACAGTTTTTTCCCTCCAGCTTTCCTTATTTGACTGGCCTGTTGGTTATCTTGATCTGATCAAGCTTGTCTTCGGTTTCATTGATGAATTAAACCCGACAGAATAGCTTGCTGGCTATTTCCAAACTTTACTTTTTTCGTTATAAAATAAATCATAATAAACCCTTAAAAGTTGACAATATCTCACATGCCTAAGGAGACAAGCGACCATACGTGAAGGTTAGAGTTTTGGGCCATTCTATGCTAAGCCTGTTGGCTTCTGGAAGCAGTGCTACTGTGGTTGGACATTCTCGTGGTTCCATCCTTGGACGCACATCTTACCCCAAACACAGACTTTTTGACTACTATGGGCATAATTCCGAACCTAAAGCAAATCTATTGCCGCTATTTCTGGAATGGTACAAGCGGAAGGTTTGAGTGCAAAGCAGAAGGAAGTTGTTGGACACCAAGTTTACTGTGATGACTGTCGGCCTCGGTACTGCTTCAGTTCCTGAGCACGAGATAGTCTTGATAGACGGCACCAAGCCAATCAAACAACGCTACTTTCCGGTGTCTTTCCCAAAAATGCAGATAATGCCACCGAATTATTCTGGATGAAACGATTGCCGATGGAATGGTGGAGGCGTCGAAGAGCTCTTGGTCTCTCCAATGTTGTTGGTTCCAAAGAAGGACGGGAAGCTTAGTCCTTGCTTACATTGGTACCATTTTGGACAGTCTACAAGATGCGAGATACCTGAGTACTTTGGATGTCACTTCCAGCTACTGGCACATACCGGTCGAGTCGAACTCCCGAGAACTGACGGTGTTCACGGTAACTGGACGTGGTTTATACCAGTTTCGACGGATGCCATCCGGACTGACCAATGCTCCGGCCACGTTCCAACGCTTTATGGAGAGACGACTTGAGCTCGAACGTCATGATCTATTTGGACGATTATTCACCCAAGATTATTCGATCCATTTGGTTGATGGTCAGAAAAGTTTTGGAGCGGTTCCAGACCGCCGGATTAGGCAAGTGTGGCCAATTAACCTTCAATTTTTCCTGTAAAGGTGTCTCGGATATAACTTTTCGTTCATGAAAATTTTGCCACAAAAAAAAGATTGAGCTTAGGAGCCCTTCCGCAGTACATCATAATGCCAGCAATCATGTCAATAATATCAACTTGTTATGATTACAATACACGCATAAAAACGTAATTTCAATCCAATAGTATCATATTTACTTGATTCATTGACTTGGCTTGATGATTCAATACATTCAAATTGAAATAATTTTTTCAGTCCAATACGAAGCCAGTATTTGTTCGAAAAATGTAATAGTTTTGTCAGACATTCTCAAAATGAGACTATTCTTTTGAACTGATATTATCGAATATCTTAGATGTAATAGACTTTGTTTTTGAAACAAATTTTTAGGTAAACTTGTTCAGAACTAATGAAAATTTCCTCTCAAGCATTTCAAGATCTCCAACTGAGAATATTGAAAACTTCACAGTTTAGAACATATTGTGATTTCAATCTGAAAATGCAATTTTCGAAACAACATTTCAACTTACTGAACTCAAATGCCATTATGCTTGAACTAAGACGATGATCAGTTCCCCCAAATATTCAATTATTCTTGAAATGATTGTATATTTTTGGTCTGAAAACTGAGACTCTTGTATCAAGAATATATATCATCAATTCGCCCAAAGTTTCATTGTATTGCGTCATCTTCCGGCAACAACACTAGCACGCGCACAAACACGCCAATGTGAGCTACTCCTGCTCCTGCAAAAAAATTTATACCTACCGCGTGTGCAACATGGACCCGTATCTCCAACTTTGGGGTTGCAATCCAGAACTTATCGAAGAATTCAGAGGTAAGTTCCTTTACTCACTTGTACAAACCGTGCGATCCACAAACTTCACCATCGGAGGTGGCTTTGAAGTCGAGAAATTCGGCCATTCAGCCAATTCAGTCTATCCATGGCTCCAATCCATCAATATTTTGTTTCCAAAGCCAACCCCAACTCCGAATTTTGTGGATCACATGGTATCATTTGATAAAGGAGCTTAAGATGATCAGTGTTTTCCCATCATTACTACATAAAATGTTGTGTATGTATATACCTAAATAATTATGCGAGATTCTCTTTTCGTGCAAATTTCAGTTGAATTCACGCAAGTTGTCCACATAGTGATGTTGCAGTGCCGGTTGGGTGCTGCGGCACCTTGTTGTTTTTGAATAAGAAGAAAGAAGAAGAATAAGAAGAAAGAATACGAAGAATACGTTTTTGTTTGAAATGTATACCCATCTGGATTTGGATTTCTATCGATGTTTGTATTTGAACTTCTGCGAAATACATTTTTTTTAATATACTATACTTAATTGTTGTAATTTCAGCCTTTATCACTAAGCTTGTTTAGGTATACAGGGTGTCCCAGGACTCGTGCCTCAGAGTCAAAGCCAGTTAAAGGAATTGCTACAAATGTGTCAGAAAAATGTTTAAATAAATTGGATTTTCATTTTTGGAGATATGGGGCGTCGAAGGGTGGGACTTTGCCCCCTCTTATTTTATTATCTGATGAGATTGCAAAATAATTGAGCTTTTCAGTGTGTGTGCAACAAATTTATTTACTTACTGTACAGAGCGGCGCCCGCCAGCGACTCAGAAATTCTAAAAATACAGATTTTAATGATTAAAAATGATCTGTAAAAGAATTTTATGGAAACGAATTATTTTACTTCCTGTCTTACATCGCATTGGGGACGTCTGGAACTTTTTGCAATTGTTTTCAGAAAAGACAAAAATTTACTGGAAGTTGTTCAGATAATAAAAATTGGAAGGGGCAAAGTGACCCCTTTGACGCCCCATATAAAAAAAACACCCATTTTTAACATTTTTCTGACACATTTGAAGCATTTCCTCAAACTGCCTTTGACTCTGGGGCGCGAGTACTGGGACATCCTGTATGCTCTTGATAAACAGAATCAAGATTCGAATATTTTCGATATAAGATAATCCTATAGTTGAACTGAAACCATGAATTCATCCATATGAAAGCAACAAACTTTTCCTGTAAACATTCAATATATTTGCTTCAACCAGGATCAGTATTAGTCCAATTTAGTTATAATTTTATCTCAAGAATAATTTTCTTCTACCAAAAAGCTAATATGCGGTAGTCAAGCCGATTGTTCTCATAACAAAATTACTTTCTGTATTGTTGCAAGACTTATCTAATCTAATTGCAAGACTATCGTATACTTTTTGTGAAACACTGGAAATACTCCGTTTGATAAGTATTATATCCAAATTCAACGTGCTACAGCTTTCAGCTGATACTATGACAGTCTTCTTTTGGAGAAACTAAAACTCTTGGAGTGAGAATATCATCTCTTTGCGTATATACAAACTTAACATATACTTGACATTAAACGCTTTGTCTTAACTCAAGATTACCTTTTTATGCGTGTAGGGCAAGCCAACAGCAGCAATTCTTGGAATTGAGGCATCCCTTAAAATTTCAAAGGACCCTAATAACGTATGGTCCGAAAGTTTTGGGAAATAGTTCTAAGCTAATAACTTTTTCTGAATAGTCTTTATTTTCGTACTTGATATCCCAAAAATTGACATCATATATAACAATAACAAATTCATATTCAACATATTGAAAATGGACCATTATCTTCGATGGATCTCAATTATCTTCTGCCATGTTCCATGATTTTTTGTATCAATTTGTCAAATGCGAAATTCTCGAATGATATTGAAAAATGCGACGCCGTAATTGGTCTTCATTCGCAGCTTCCCATCCCTTGTCGTATACTATCCTGCTCAATACTTATCAAGAATCGTATATTGGTCAAGCTTGCGGTACATTGGGAGGCAGGAGCTCTGAGAAATTTATCCTGCTGTTGTCCAGAGAATGATCGAACATGGCAGAAGAAAACCGAGAGCCATCAAAGATAATGGCCCATCTTCAATATGTTGAATATGAATTTGAAATTGTTGAAGATGACGCTAGTTTTTGCAATATTGAGTTACAAAATTGAAACTATCAAAAAAAAGTTATTAGCTTTTAAAAAAATTCCCTAAACTTTCGGACCATACGTTAGTCACCTAGAAACGACCAGAAATCGGCGATAAGATTCGCTAATGTTTTCAACAGCCTCCTAATTTCAACTTTTAACACAGATTTGATGGTTTGAAAGTCCAAAAATATGATGTCCAAAATGTTTTCCTCGCAATGATTATACTCGTAGGTACATACAAATATACCTACTTACCCATTCTATTTCCCTGAGCTGATATGTAAAATTATCCATGCAGTAAACTCCGTGCTTACGGCACTGCCATTTTACATCCACGTAAATTGTACATAACACAAACACATACCTACACAAGAACTCCCCACCTCGACACTGGCACTAAACCGCATTTCACATTCACACACGGAAGGTATATGGATCCAGTCCAAGCCAGAATCCCCTTTTTCCATTTTAAACCTCCATACCTAAGGCATACGTACATGTTACACACACACACAAACGTAGGTACACCACGGCTCCTGAAACCGCTGAAATTACTGCATAGCTGATGGTTTTTCCGTTTCGTTAGGTAAAGTCATAGTTTGGCACACGACGACTTTTTCAGCAACTCTCTATTGGTCTTAAGTCTTGTGTATTGCTGCAGGCGACCGGATACCGGATCGATACTATTCATTACTTCTTTAGACTCTAGTGGGTCCTTATATTGAGACGTGTAAACTGGCCGTTATTGACTCTTGGCTGAAATTGACTTTTATATCTGCGTTTTCTTCCATTTGTTCCCTCGAATGATTGCATTATGGCCGCTATGGTCGTACATTAACCGACGCCTGCTAAAACCAGCCTGTAATTATTGTCCTTTGAAGGAATGTAATGCCTACTCGTAGCGTAGTAATAACAGAACCGGGGACGCGATGTGGCAGAAGAGTGGGCCACATCAACCCCTTGAAAACAATACTGGAGTGGACGCAAGTGTTTCCTGTATTGCCTTTTGTCTCCAGCTGAAACGCTAGCTGGAGTTTCCTTCTTAGTTCTTATAATCTCACCTCTATACATTTACGAAAGCTCTGAAGCAGGCACATCTTGAGGATTACCTACTATGGCATTTTATATAGGCATTTGTAATGGCTGACTTAATTACAGTAAGTACAAAAGTGACTCATGGAGAGATGATGAGCTAGGTACCAACACCAACTGCGTGTGCATGTACTCTGTTTCATGCAGGCACCTGCTATTATCCCAAACGCATAGATGTCAAGACGCTATTAGAAAATGAGTTTTCTGGGAAAATACCTCTTGGCTGTCTGAAGAGTATCAAAAAGCAGCGCACCTAATCGGAAATGCCACTCATAAGTCAACGCCTGTAATTTTACTTTCAATATTGGAAAAGATAATTTTTCTAAACACGCGTTGTGCTCGACGAAGTCACATTACGGTATAATTCCTTCCTGTTACTCACACTCACCTGTCTAGAAAGAAACACCTGATACCTGGTTTGTATGCCGAGCCGTGTTTATACCTACTTTTTGTTCTTCTTACTGCAACACCCGACACCCACACACTCCTAATAATATACAAACCGCTTATTAAAGCTATAGGTAAACCGGTGATCCATTTTTTCCAAGTCCACATCTTCGGTTCTACGAAAACAATTTTTGTTTGGTAACTCTCCACAGAACCTTGTCAATCATTCATTTCATCTGAATCAGGCCGTTTCAAAGGAGCTGAATTCTTTATCTACAGAAAGAGCTACTCCTTCACTAATACCTTCTCCAGCGTTTGTTCAAATACGTTTCATCCGAATATATTGAATAGAGTGTAACAGCAGCCAGCAGCAAACAACCTGACTGCGTGTGGCACCGTTTGAATATTTTGCAAGAACACCAGCCCTTATATGCAAATATCCGTTATCTGGAAACTAAAATCGATGAACTACAGAAGCCATAAATTCAAATGTGGTCTCATTGAATGCGAAATCCGACTCGTATACATTTCAGACGTAGATTGTCTGGGCAATGTACGTCCATTAAAATTATGCCATTGTGCAAATAATGTGTGTTTGCTGCGAGCAAGCAAAGCTGCCGTACAAAACACCATTGTTTGGGTAAAGTGTGGAAAAATGGATTTCGAAACTGGATGTTTTGTGGCTTCAAAGTGGAGGTCTGAATGGGATGGTGGTGAATCAACGATCCGACGGCAAGACAAAGTCCCTCTTAGTTGGCGATTTTGAACAAGCGGGAAATAATTTACAAGTAATAGTGTACACTTCTCAAGATAACAACGATGTGCTCTGCGTTACGGCATGGTTTCACCCGTATATCCTCAAGTCGAGGGCAATTTATAAAGTACAAATCCTGGAAGATTATATAAATGTATGGCGATTATCTTGAGAGAATCTGTAGCTATAAATATGTTTATCTACAAGGTGGTCGCTAAAGAACCCAACCCGCTCCTGATGAATGCTCATTTAGTTTTCGATATCTTCCATTTCTCAAGTTGAGGAACCAAAATCTTTAACTCAAAATAATCAGACCATTAGCGCCGGAATTTTGATTTCTTGTTTCCCACGTTTCATATCCTTTGCATAAGTACTAAAAAAATTGAACCAACGAAGAATCACCCAAAGAGGTGCAATCGAGCAAAGTATCCCCGCTAAGTTTAGCCTATAGACAATACTAGAAAGTGCCAACTTCACCCAACCGGTGAAATAGGTTTCCATCTCTCTAACTAATCCAAGCATTGTACAATAATTTTTTTATAATCATCAACTAATAGCCGTTGTCATATGACAATGCTAGGCGTCGATGGCTACGTTGAAATCTTAGTGATAGTTACCTAGACTGAAAGCTTATTCGCCACAAAACTACGGATTGAAGCAGTTCGATTTCTGCGCTTCAGCAATCACCGAATTAGATGAAGTTGTTTCAAAAGAATCGAACATTCAGACGTAAAGCGAATATCAAGGGGAGGAGTGAGGCAGGTCTCGCTGCTACAACTGCGGAAAGATAGGACATTTTCGACGAGAGTGCCACTGAACAATGTGAGCTGAGCCGGAACGAAGGACGAACTGAGATCACGACAAGTAGAATACCACAACAGTGACGTCATGTAGCACAGCCCAGCAGCTACTTTTTTGATAATCTGTGGCTGAACAACGTGAGGTCACTATTTTAGCATTTTTTCCGTCATGATTCCAGTCCCGCTCCTTAGATCAGAACAAAGGAATCAGAAAACCAAATCAGCTGATGCTAGCAGGTGCACGTGGGCTGAAAATACAGCATGCCCCTGGTGTGGCACACCAACATGTTGCTGTGAACTAACACTCTCTTTTTCGATGCGAAGTTCAACAAGTCTAATTCGACTTTGTGATGGATGATGATGAGCAAAAGTCTACTGTTTCAATGTTAAGAGCTTCGAAGACAACGTGCTTCACCAGTGATGATAAGTGATGATGACCAAGATTTTCACAACTAGCGAATCTGCTTGTTTAGACGAAGACCGAAAAGTAGATGTAAGCATATACGTTGGGTGGCTCTGGCGACAAAACAGATGGGTACTTTTTAGTTATAAGTGATCGGGGAACGGAGAACGGAGATCGAAAACGGAAAAGTGGGGTTGAGAACCCATATCAAGTCTCTCAAGGAAATCCGTCGATGACCAACTACAAAGAACAGAGGATGGAAACAAAAACATCTTGGCACCTCACTTGGCACTGACCACTCCAGTACTTATTCAATCTAGAAGCCACCACAGTAGTCATGTTCGGCGTCAAATTGCCCTCCTACGACATCGAGTACTTAGCTACTGGACGGCCATGTGATTACACTTTGATTATATAGGGGCGAGACTTTCAGTGGAAGGTTTTCCAAGGTATCTATCATGACTTCGGAAAAGAAGAGGAGGAGAGTGAGCAAATGGTTCCTAGGACAGTTGTCGGCACAAAGAGCCGGATGAAAGATATTTTGGGGCAGTTTTCTGGGGCAAAGAGGAAAAGGATGTTCTGAGCCAGTGTCGTAGGACAAAGCGAAGAAACCATATTCTGGAACAATATAGAATGAAAAACTAACAGTTTTAAAAGCTATTGAAGAAGAACACGAGAAAGAAATTCCATGAAAATAACGACGTTTATTTTTGAAGATATGGCGATCAAAGGATGGGACTTCGCCCTCCTCAATTTTCGCTATTCAAAATAATTTGGCCAGTAATCGGTAAATAATCAGTAAAAATTATCAATTAGTGAGTGTGAACCAAGTTTCTGCTAACGATAGAGGATGAATCATAGGGAACCAAAATCCAGTTTTCTTCACTAAAATAATTAAGAACTAGTTACGGCTCTTCCCGTTCTCATAGAAAATTTTTAGTGTTTTTTTTTGAGGAAAATGAATTTTAGAAATTTATCAATCACCCACCCTGTATATTAAATAAAAATTGAGTGCACACCAAGTGGTTGATATTTTTTCATCGATATTTTTTCATAAATAATCCCCCCAATATTATTTCCAAGTGCTTAAGGACGGCATTTCTTACTGTTTTTTCTTTAAACGTGAGTTTCATGGAGACCAATGAAGTAGGAGAATTGAAAAAAAGAAGGGTAATCTGAAATCAAGTATGAAAACAAATAAGTATTTGGAAGAAATTCGAAAAACTCGATTTTTTTTCAAAATTTTCAAATATTTTTCGAAGAAAGCCCCTCGCCAGCCTAGATTTGAATAACTTGTTTTTTTGTTACATTTTTATCTGCACAGATCTGGCAGGAACTCACGCCACAAGAATCTATGTCTTTCTCTTTCGCTCTGCAACTAATCCTCAGTCTGTTTCAGACGTTTTTTATGCTAGGAAATGCCGGCCTTAAGGTTTTAAGATCGTTTGCCATGACAGAGTGAGTTAGTTTTTTATTTCATTCACTTTCATGCTATAAAGTGTCTGTAGTACATAGTATCGTGTGATCAAATGAATTCTCATTTTAGGTAGGCTGTGGCCTGGTCAAATTCAGGGGTGCGAAGCTGCGTTCGGCTGGACCACAGCCTACCTAAAATAAGAATTCATTTGATCACACGATATATTATTTATTTATTGATTATTTATCTATGCTTTTGAGACACCATGGGTAGTATTAATAAAAACCAAGCATAAGCATTTGCTTAGGTTTTTGAGGAGTTGCTAAGCAGACTTTTCCTAGCAACGCCTATGAAATCCAAGCAAATGCTTATGCTTATTTTTTATTAATACTACCCCCTGTATGATATCAGTGTATTAGTAAATTTGAAAGTTCCTGATGTAATTTTCTACAATTTGAATCTGTTTTTCGAAAAGTTTCAAGTGATGAACTTGAAAACACCGAAAACAAAAGTCAGATTAGAACGTTTTTCATTGAAGATTCGTCCATGATCTCATTATCAGAATTATATTCATAAGTGGAAATCACTTGAAATTTGTACACATTATGTCTTTTACTTATATCTCTGTCCTGTCACTCTAACGAAGGTATAGCTCGGAAGAAGCGCTGTCAACTGCTTTTATTAAAAACCAACCAGCAACAAAAAATTAAAGCTTTATGGGCAGCCTTTGTCGGGTTTTCAGCTGTTGACTTTTATTTGTGTCAGACAACTGTTCAAAACATCCTCCGTTTTGTTCCAAAGCACTGCATCAGAACATCCTCATCTTTGCCCCAAGAAATTTGCTCTGTATTATAAACTTCATACTATCCTCCTCCTCTGACCCTCTAGTCTACTTCTATAGGAGTGTAACTTGTGTCAAACTCCAGGTCCCACTCGAACTATTGTACCATTTTTATTAGTGGTTAAATTTCAGGCTGTATGGAAGAGCAGAGGTCACAAAAGTACAGTTGTACCTACTCCATCTGCTACGAAAAGTGGCAGTACAACATTGACATTGACTATAGTACGTCCAGCACAACTGTGATTCAAGTGACCTGGTCAAATTTTCTAGTGGCATTGTAGGTTTGCCGCCTTCTCACCTGGTGTGAAACTGAATTGTCCAAAAGTTGAGTTATGTTGCCTGTCAAACTGACATCAAATTCGACTTGAATGTCGCAGAGACGTATATTGTAGTTTAGACAGCAAATTACAAAACAGAGAAAGGCACTCTTAATCTCTTCACTTTGGAGTGACGCCTCATGATGATGGCAAACGCGGCTTCGGGCCTGAAAACGTGCTCTTGTATCGAAAACTAGATACTATGCCGGCCAGTGTACTTACTGGATTTTACACAAATAAGCAGATTTTGGCCTGCTGAGTGCTGACTTCTCTGGAATTTGTTATTTTTGGCCCTTTCACAGAGAAATCCAGGTACCACTGCAGCGCTGCTGGGAAATCAGATGTTTACCCAACAATTTTATTCTGCAGGGCTAGGCACAATTTTTTGACTGGAGCAGGTCAAAAAGCCGATGCTCGATTTGCACTTTTTTGGAGCGACGACGTTATGTTTTCATGATTTGACCTTCGAAAAGGCACTTCAAGAAGTGAACTTGTTGTCGCAAACTGTCAATCCCAATGACTGTTTAGACTGCCTCAGTACCTTAGTGTATCAATGTACAGTTTAAAACAGTCGGAAAAATGAAGTCATGCGTCGGCAGGCACGGAGCTAAGGGGGCCATGCCCACCCCCAAATCTTTGTGCCGACCCTGGTGCCCACCCAGAGCATTCAACCATTTTTATGCCGACGACAGTGTCATAAAAATAAATAATAAAATGGAAGAGTTAGCTGAAGAAAAAAAAATCCGAGCGCCAAGCTGCCAAGTTGTGTGCATGATTGTGTATTTTGTGTGTATGTAGGTAAAAGGAGGTAACAGTTGCGACCAAGTTGAGCTCGATTCTTGAACTCCCAATAAAAATGTCAAAACAATGTTCACAAACGCCGGAGTTCCGAGGAAGAACCTAGTAAAGATCAGTGGGTGGGTGTACCTATACTTGGCAAAAAGTTCCAATTTCAACCTTTCCAATATTTCTTTCAATCATCCATCACCTGTCCAGTCTTTTTGGTCATTTATTTCTCAGTTTTCAACCACTATTCGTTCGAGAAGGTTGATTTGCCTGGGTATTTTCCAATATTCGAGAACAGAAATCCAAGAAGAACGTAGCGCGGTTATTTTGGAAAATCTGAAAAAATCGATGATGATGATGATGATGATGATGATGTCCAAGAAACAAATACTGCACAACCTTCGACGTCTCGTTCTACCATAACCGAAATCTTGGAGAACACAAAAACTGTCATGTTAAGTGGATCAACTTTTCACCAATCAAATCCCAGGCACTTTTCTGTGACAAATTTAATTGCCAGAGATTATTTGTAGATCAGATTTCTAAAGAAGGTGAAAAATCTCGATAAAAAGGTAGATATTTACTATTGTTGGTAAAAAAAATTGAAAAATCATCCGTACTACCCACTTGAAAATACTTACCTGGAAAATTTGGAACAAAAAATCTCGTTTAGCTACATAATTTTTCTCAATAAAAAATCTAAATAGGAAAAATTGAGGGAAAAACCAATTGAGATTGATGTTCTTGGTATTATTATTAGCATTATTATTATCAATTTGGAAACTTTCGTCTGCGGCGCTATTATTATATTGTGCCCACCGAAAATTTTTTGGGCCCCGACCTGGCCCACCTGGCATTAAAAGTCTAGCTCCGTGCCTGAGCGTCGGCTATTACAGCCCGCACAAAATTTTCGTATATCTGTAGTGCAAATGTGCAAAAAGTGTGTCTAAAACATGGCCCCAATGACATGGTGTGTCGCCGTGAATCATTGTGACGCTAATCCACGTGCAACCAACTGCAAAGTTTGAGAGATTTTCTATACTTAGTTCAGATTTGATTGCTCAGCAAAAAACATGTCTCAGGTCACTCGAATCACAGTTTTGCTAGACCTACTATACTCAGAAAAGTAAGTACCCACTTTACATAAAATCTACATAAAGGTAGAGCAAACTTTCATCATTATAATACCTATAGGGAACCAGACTATTCTATTTCCCATTTGTTGCCCATGGACATGGAAGAATTGGAAGAGCAACAAAAGTTATTGGAACGGAAGCAAAGTCAGAGACAAACAACGACCCATTCAGAGAAAACTGAATAAATAATTTCACAATAATTCTCCTTTATTGCCCTTTCATGACTTATACGCTCCGACGATTGATGGGCTACGGGCTACACTGTGAAAGATTTGGTAGGTAGTATGTCCCACATTCCTGTTTGTTGCACACAAACATAAAGGACTGTTTCCCAAGGAAAGCCTTCCCATCCCATCCTGGAGTTTTCGGGGAGAGGGCCGTACCAAGCGACGCGGACGGCAACCGTCCGTACACGTCACAAAAACGACCGACCGGGTTATATTCTTCTCTAACATGCGATATCATCCTGATATGAAATATCGCTCGCTTTGGAGGAGGTATTCACTTTACCGTGAACGCTGGCAATTCTTTTGATTTACGTTATCGTTTGTTTGTTCGGACGCGAACGCTGGAGTGTCGTTATGACTTATTGTCTCAGGTAATGAGCCTCCTGGTGCCTCCCGAATGCTCTGCATGGCTGATGGGTTGGCATTGTATAGTCTGCCAGTGCATAAATAATTTGCGATGTTTGCGCGCGCGAAAATCCATCTCCTGTCTGAGATGACGATGACAGAGGAGGCCCGGGTAATTATCCTTTTGTCTTTTGAAGGAACAAGCGCGATGGTTACAGAACAACTATTAGACAAATGAGGACGAGTTCGGGGGAGACATCAATCTCTTCGCGTTTCTCGGTCTATCTCGAGCAGGCTTTTTGTGAAATTAGCTTTCAAAAAGGCTTTTTGTGCTAAATCTGAGTCCATTTCGTGCAAGCGATGAATATTTGATAATTATGTGACATCATCTTGCGCGGCGATCAATCGACTAGCATTAGCAATGAGAGATTAGTATATCTACTGGTATGCTGTGTAATTGTTATAAATTGATGGCTGCTGGATATCGCGGCTATGAGAGGAGCGGACGTGGGGTTAGATCAGAGATTGCTAATAGCTAAATTTAAGATAAAGCTAGCGAACCCCGTGAGAAAAGCCACGTTTCCCGAAAGGCTTCTGCGCATACCTGTGAAAGTAGGACGTTGCCATATCTCATATCACGACAACAAGTTGACAACACTGTAATACGGTGTGCGTGTGTAAATGGGTGCTTTCCACCTAGCTCCAAGTTTGGTACACCTTCCATTTGCGCACGTGTGGGTTCCAAACGGTGCTTTTCATCTACGTGTTCTTACCTGGTTTTGTGCCGTCCCGTGGATCACCTAAAATTCTGTGCCATCGAAAGGCACACCGGAAACGGATGCAAAAAATGACGTACCGTCAGCTGTGATCCAGCACTCTGTTTTCATAGGTATGTCTCTCTCTGTGTCGTTTCATCCATGCATCCATGTTTTATTCCATTTCTCTGCAGGAATAACCGGATAACGTACGATCGATTAGGATTTACGCCATTTCTTTATTTCTGAATGCCGCATAGTCATCTTTCGCCTCCAGACCAGAGATGTCGCGTCGGTCAACGATGCCGGTGCTTTCCATCTAGGTGTACCCAATCGTGGAACATGTTCCGTCTGGGGCCTTATTTCTAGAAGGGAGCGATCACCAGGCGATCGCGGTGCAGCCAATCACAGCCCTGGTTGCCTAGCAACTTCGCATATGAACGGATCACATCCTTTCTAGCAGAGCATATTTTAAGGAATTCCAAGTGCGCGACCAAAAGTCATGATGCTTCCGTTTGGCATCGCAGGCAAAGTTTTTCAAAATTTAGGCGGGCCAGAGAATCAAACGGCCCCTATTTTTTTTTAATTACAAAAAACTTTTCATTTGAGGTCATTCCAGAAATTTTATGGAACAGCAGTTAGGAAAATGCTCCAAACGTGCCAGAAAGAAGTTTCAAAAAATTCTTGATTTGTATTTTTAGAAATATGGATGATCAAAAGGTGGTCCTTCGGCCCCTTCCATTCTCGTTATTCGAAAAGATTCCAGGAAACTCTTCCAATCAGACCAAAAAGTAAATTTTCAAACCTTTGAATGTGTTCTGTAATTGTATTAAGTGTACAGGGTGAGTCAAAGATCGTGGAAAGATTTATCTGCCTCAAAAATGCCGGTGAAAGGATCTAGATGTTATAAAACTGATGTAGAGCAACAAATAACACAAACGGTTCTCATATGAAATTTTCTGCATGCATTTTTGAAATAAAAACTGGATTTTCAGGATTTACGACTCACCTGTATAGTTGATAGAATTACAGAACACATACAAAGATTCAAAAACATTGCTTTTTGGTCTGTTCAAAAGAGTTCACTAAAATCTTCCAAAATAACGACAACAGAGGGGGCCGAAGAACCACCTTTTGACCCTCCATATTTTTCAAAATAGAAGCCCTAAATTTTTTTCAACATTTTTCTGATACTTTTGACGCGTTTTCTGTCACTTCGGTTCGATTTTCAACCCCAAATTTGCAAAGACCCTGTATAATATGAATTACAAGGAGCTTCAGATAAATATCAAAATTTCAATGTATCAAAACTATTAATTCAAACCATTTAATCGGTAGGAAAAGAAATTAATATTGTGAGTAGCTCGACTGTTTGGAGCTTTTTATGATCGTGTGCACGAAAACAGTCTTTTCTGGACCTGCGCTATGAGGTGCTAGAGAAATTAAAGCTTCGACTAATTTCGCAAAAACGGTAGCAGGCCATGCAACTCTCGAGCATTGAGAAAAGAGAAAAAAAATTTCCGCTTGCAAAAAGAGAAACGACACCATCTGTAAACTGTGAAACAGCCTTATTACCAAAAAGATTTTTGACCTCCGCTCTTGCTGTGGCAATCACTCGCATTCGGCAGTGATTCGACTCGTGACGACAGTCACTTTGATTTCTGGAGTTGTTAACAATTTTTCAATTGTTTCCACAACTTCTCGGTCTTGTGACGTACGTTGGACAAAAACTCGTGAGTTGACAAAATATAACTTCATTCACGATACTAATGAAGGAAGTAGAAACAGTTTCCCCCAATTCATCGTCGTCATTGGGGCCATTGGCTTCTGCCGAAAAATCTTCCTCAAACCCACCAGGATAAGGACCTTTTTCCATCGTAAGATTTATTGACTAGATCCTAGATCACAATTTTCTATAAAACTCCAACGTCACAAATTGTGAACATTGATTTTGGATGTCACTTTGATTTAAAAAGAAATTGGGTCTTATTGCTTTTATGAAAAAAAAAATTAGAAGTACGAAGTAATAAAATGTAGCAAAAGAATATTTTTTGACAGCGCGACCAAACTTTGACTACGCGACCAAACTTTGTCACTGGGCGACCAATTGGTCGCCCACTTTATATGTTATTTTATGCTCTGCTTTCTAGAAATAGGGCCCCTGGTGGTATTTGTACCGTCTAGGTGGAAAGCACTCAATGTCACTCAAATGGTAGCTGACAGCGCTTGACGTCAATTTGAGGTTTTGACAGACCTAACCTAATAACGCTCTTGTTTCGGTGATCGCCTTGCAGCTCCTTGTGTTTCGTATCACCTGAATCTTTTCTGCGTCTTTTTGCCATATGGCACGTTACATTTCATTCTGAACAATATTAAATGTTGAATTGGTTAGGAGGTTCCTTATGTTTGTTCACATTTCGATTATTAATTGACAGTTGCCATATTGACAGTGAGACTTCGTGCGTCAAAATTGAAATTACCGCGCTCTGCAGGTATGCGTTCTCATGTATGCGCTGAAGTGATGTACGTGATGGTAAACGTGGATTGTTGAGGCAAGAGAAAATAGCACTGAATTATGCCCAAGGAACTTCAGTGCCGCGGTTATTGGCTGTTTTTGAGCTCAACCTTGCATTTTGAGGTAGGGCATAGCCATTTGGCATCATGGTAGTACAATTATCCACACCTTACTTTTGAGAAGTGGTGCCACGGTGGCTCCACTTGCAGACGCCGTATACAGGATATTGAAAAATGCAAAAATTCCAACTCTTGAACCAAAAAAGCTTGATTCATGGAAATCTTCGAGTAGATTCACAATTCCATGCTTGTTAAGCTGAGGTAAAACGCGTCTTGGTATCTTCAACCGTTTACAGAAAGTCCTGAAATTAGTGGTCAGTTTCATGGAAAGTGACATCTTCCAATAAATCAGTGATTTTGCAAGTTATTCGGATGAAATTTGACAGATCCACAAAGTATGAAGTAAAGAATGAAATGCTGTGTGCTGCCACCGATCCCGCCCACTATCTTCGAAAATATGACAGTTAACATTTCTTTTTCTCCTGGCCGCCATCTTGAATTCATCGCTTATTGGATGAGTGGGAAATCAATTGGTTTAGGTGATAATGGTTAAAGGCAATAATCTTAATGCAAAAATAACGTTCCTCAGTTGATATTTTTTTTAAATGAACAAACTGAGCTGTTGCGTCCATTTTTAGGAATTTTACAACATTTCGACGCTCACCATGGTCAAAATGACCGTTGCAAAAATGAATTATGGTGTTAAGAACAATCGTCCATCTTTTTAGAGGTAGAATACAAAACCATAATCATTCAAGTTGAGTCCTTTTTGGAATATCCTGAAAATATTCTGAAAAAAATGGTCCTTGCACTACAAAACTTCTATACTTTTGGAATAAGTTGTATTTTGTCTTGAATCATCAGTCGAAGCAGCCTTGCAATTTAGTGTAGAGCGTAGCCATTTGGCACGATTGTAGCGCACACCCATATCTAACTTAAAACAATTGGTTCTATTGTGGCTACAAGGTGTAATGTACACAGAGAAAAAGGATTATTTGGATTTAGTAATTTCATTTATTTGACACTGATTTGATTGAGACAAACAACATTTTATTACATCAAGTAAAATAGCTTTGTAATAAATAAACGCGTTTGTTTCGTTTAGTTCCTGGAATTGTTTGAATTTTTGTAGCACTGGATTATTCAATGCAAACAAATTATGTTCAAAAACAAATGAATATGTGAAGAAATTTGATCAAACAAGTAGGATTTTCCGTTCAAAGAAATATTTGTTCAACTGAAGATTACATGTGTTTGACGAATCAGGACTTGTTCCTGACTTCCTGCTCCACCTGGAGCATCGCGAGTATCAACATAACCATGCAGAACGGCAGAACTGTGTTGAGTGCGTGTTGTGTGGTGGCTGGAGGAGAATAGATGATTTTTTCAAAGGAAAACAAACTCAAACTTTGTCATCTTTCATATTTGCTCGTGATCAAGGGTGAGTAACATTTACTCTACCTATGCTAATAATTGAAAGTATTGAAACTGATTCAACGATAGGTTGCACAATATATCTTATTCTGTTTCACTTGGTGTATTATGCAGCGGATCAGAATTTTTGTTGAAATTTCAGTAGGCACCCATATGGAGCTGACGAAATGCCGTTAAATTTCTAAAAATGGACGCAACAGCTCAATTTGTTAATTTAGGAGAACATCATCAACTGAGGAAGGTTATTTTTACTTTTATTATTGCCTATGGCCATTATCACCCCTACCAATTGATTTACCACTCATCCAATAAACGACGAATTCAAGATGGCGGCCAAGAGTGAAAGAAATATCAACTGTCATATTCTCAAAGATAGTTGGCGGGGTCGGTGGCAGCACACAGCATTTCATTCTTCACTTCATTCTTTGAGGAACTGTCAAATTTCATCCGAATAGCTTGCAAAATCACTTATTTTTTGAAAAATGTCCCTTTCCATGAAACCGACCACTGATTTCAGGATTTTTTAGAAACGGCTGAAGATACTGAGACGTGGTTTATTATAGCTTAATAAGCATTGAATCGTTAATCTACTTGGTGATTTTCATGAATCCAACTCTTTTGGTTTAAGAGTTAAAATTTTTGATTTTTTAAACAGCCTGAATACGGCGTCTGGAAGTGGAGCCACCGTGACACAACTTGTCAAAAGTAAAGTTAGGAATTGTGTACTACCATCGTGCCAAAAGGCTATCTTCCTAGACGGATCCCATCAGGTCGCAGTGTACAAGTGCAAAGCTCTAGACATTTCCAGAATATATGCGATGGCTTAGCGAATGAGATTTACGTGGCGACTTCAACGCCCGGGTGGGACACATCTGTCCATTTGGCGGAGGTGCTGACGTTCCAGATCACGCAGGAAGCACGCGAATGGTGTGTGACTTCTCGGGAGTCGCCTAGAAACCGCATGCCGGGTTAGTGTGGAATTTGCTAGGGAACCGATGGAAGATTCAAGAACACTAGTCGGAGGTAAGCACCACGGATCGGCCTAGGCAGTAGTATTGAATTCGAAGTTTTCGAGAGCGATAGAAAACGAGTAGTAATCAGCAATATTACCAAGCACCAATTGTTGGCGTGTATTTATTGTAGTACGCAGTAATAAACAATGTGTGTTTTAAAACAATCGTCTCAACTATAAACGAACCTAAACGCGAAACACGGAATAATATGAAGCCTGGATGAGCTCAAAGACATTGAAGATAATTATTAATTATTATAATTAGCCCAGGCAGAACAAGTTTTAGCCCGGAATAAATTAAGAAAAATCTGAAAATTTGAGGACCCCTTGAGAATTTGATGAGGAACAACATACTAGAAGTCGCCATCTGTCCGATACTTGGCATTTTTTCTGTGGGAGGTCGGAGGTGCAAGAAGTTGCCATTTTTAAAATCGTTGCTTTTTTCATACTCTTTTCATTGGACCATATATTTTCAAGGTAGAGGAACCCAATGCAATAAGTTCCCACAAAGTGTAATGCACCAGTGGCGTACTAGATGACTTAGGGCTCGATACCAAGTTGCAGGCGCAAAGTTTGGGATGGCGTAACTCGTCAAACACAGCGGTCTGATTGGTTGGTATCCGCCGTTGCTATGGTAACCGCACTTACGGCGGTCTCAGCCCCAACTTGGTATCGAGCCGTTAGGCTATTTCACCCACAAATATAATTTTCTGATTTCTTTTCATGTTTTTACAGAGTCACGGAGTTATTTTGTTTTTTGAGATGTATCATGTCAAAGCTTGACTTCATGAAACGTTCTATCCACAGGAAAAATTAGGCTACGATCAGAATGTAGCTTTTATTTGGTTCTTTATTCATTTCAAGGCATGAAAACAGTTTGACTCCGTGACTTAAAAAAATTCATCGGATGATATTTGTATGTAAAATAACCCAAACCAACTGTCTAAGTCAAAATCATAGTTAGAAATACATCGGTTGGACACTGATGAAACTAGAGCTACAGAACATCAAATTTGACGGTAGAAAAAAAACATGTTTTTCCCTGTTAAAACTGGTTTAAACACCTCTCTATCAAAATTTCACACATTACTTGTGGAATCAAAATGTGCGATTTGATTAGAAAAGATACCAAGCATGAAAAAAAAGGTGTTGATCACGGTTTACCATACGACTTTATGAAAAATCGCACCTCGGCCCCTTCGCAGCCGTCTGGTACGCCACTGGTGCATTACACTTTCTGGGAGCTATTGCATTGGGTTCCTTGACCTTTGAAATATGAAGTCCAATGAGAAAATCACCAAAAAAGCACCAACTTTGGAAATGGTAACTTCTTGTATCTTCGACCTCCCACGGGAAAAATGCCAAGCTTCGGACAGAGAGGGACTTTTAGTATGTTGTTCACCATAGAATTCTGAAGGGATCTTCAAATTTTCAGGCTTTCCTCAATTTATTCCGGGTTTCATCAAAATTTTGCATTTCTTTTCTGGGCTAAAATGAAAAGAAATCCATGAAAAATTACTAGTGGACAGGTAGCTGGTGCTTTAAAACTAAGGTCATAAGGTACATGATTTTAACCCTGGAAGTCTAATGTGCGTTGACACTGTTGTCCAAAATTGACAACAGAATTGCTTTATCTTACATGTTAGACCTGAGCTTCAAGCTGGCATGAGTTTGTCAATTTTGGAAAAAAGGCCAAAATTTACGTATCATGAATACATGAAAATGGTACATGAATGGAACCAACGAGATTTTGTGTGGGAACATCCCCTAAATCGAAAATCCGGTCGTAGGATAAAAATTTTGAGTGCTTTCGGTCCACAAAACAAGTTTCAAATTTTCAAAAAAAAAAGGACCAATATGTCGATTGCTGTCGAAATCGACACGACGGCGACATGAGCATTGACTGCGATGATTTGATAGGAATGGTTCAAAAAACATATTCTTTCGATCGATTGACTGTTCGGCTGTTTGAATATTTTTTCGCAAAGCAGCCAGCAAGCGATAAGGAAAGCAACAAAAACCAATAAATTATTTTGACGTGACGTAAGCTACTGTCACTGACTACTGACAAGATATTACACTGACAGCTGACAACGGTTGGTTGACTGGCTGGGTTGACAATGTTGACACATGTCATGTAGACATGGTTACTTTGTGACTTTGTTCAAAGAAGTGCGCATGTGCAAGGTCGCGATGATACCTACAAAACCAAACAAACCAGTAATTATGTCAAATTCTGACCCACACAGGTGTTGTAAATTTAAACAAGTATTTTCAACTGTTTTAAATTAGTCGTTTCACTATAACACTCAAAGGGAAAGTTTTATGGTCGAAACTAAAAAAAAAGAAAGTTGAAAGTGGAACAAGTTTTTTCGAAGGTTAAGAGCAGGGGGTACAATAATGTTTCTTGGGTATTATCGCTTTATATCAAATCATAGATTTTCTTCTAATGAAGCAATTATTATTCAACTCGTGGTCCTGGGCATGCACTTTACTATCCTCCTATAAAACCCCCGACGTGCAGCTTCAGATTTCAATATAGTTCAAATAAGTATATGGAATAGTATTATTCAATTCATCTTTAAATTCAGAACTAGCACTTTTTTAATGCTCCAGCTTATCATTTAAATTGGTGCAAAAGTCCTAGTTTTAAGTATACAACGGTAATGCTACAGTATAGGAATGGATAAGACTCACCCGAGGATATTTTCTGCTATGTGGCCATGCCATCAACGTGGACTATCTGCAAAACAATAAAAACCACATTAATGTAAATTGACTGAGTCTGAGTTCGTTATCCAACTGCATTGCAAATGCACTATAATTATGATCACAGGCAAACTCTGAACATGCAGGCGGATCCATCAACTGAAATTAAGCGTGACCTCAAAGGGTTGCCAGTGACAGAAACTGGTAATGGACGGAACTTCGGAGCAAGCTTATCAGCATAATGCATATCTACGCAAAACCGAAATTAACCAAGACACAAAAGTAAATATACAACAGTGCACACGCAAAACTCGCACAATATACTGAACCTGATGCATAAAAGCGCGACTTTTTCATTATTTTAAAGGGGCAATGATGAAGCGGCGCGTCGCCCCAGAAAGCATCCCAGAACAATCTGCGAGGACTTGTTGGTTGACTGCGCCCTTGCAATGCAGGGGGGCGTCGAAACCCTTTTTGCTGGAATTACACTGCGCGAGAGCATTTTGAATTCCAGGTGCAGATTGCTCACTATTTAGAAATTAACGCTCGAAAGAGATTTCATGCAATTACCCACACGTTCAGGATTAGAATGCAAATACATTTTCTATCCGGTCGTTGTCTGCGCTGACAGCAGCAGCAATGTATACACTTTAGGTACGAAGCTTCGCGTTTTAATTGTACAAAGACTTGGCTGTGGTGATGCACAAAGTAATTAAAAATTAAATTTAAAGATGTAGCTCGGCGGAATCTCCGATTAACGGAGCGGAGGGGAGATGCATCACACTGAATTTTTTATTTTGGTATGGCACCCTTGACTAGTGTTTTTATTTGGTAACATCGTCACCGACCAAAAGACTTATGCAAATGAAGTTCGCTGGGATAAAACCAATATCGAATTGCAAGTTCAACAGGGACCGAAGGGTGACGGCATATTTTAATGCTATGAGCGTTAATGTAAAGTGCTTCCCCTGATGGATTACAAAAACGATCCTCCAAAGAAGTTTGTCGTTCGGATTTTGTCAAGTTTGCAGCACTGCACTCAAGCTAGGATTGACGTTTATTCAAGGCGAAAACCTAAAGCGTGCAAGACTTCGCAAGTGCCAACATATCGAGATATGTTTTATTGAAAGGCGTTATTAGAATCAGAAGTTGAGGCATTTCAGGAGCTAAACTTGGTCAACGGAACTTGGCTTCATCTACTCTATTTGCTTATGCAAATTATGCAATAATCATACCTCTACTTTACGACCAACCTCCAGTTAGTTCAGTCCTTTACCTTTATTTGACGTGATCTATCTTCGACTTTGATCCAACAACCATCTATAACTCCTGGAAACTTGAGCTTCATCACATTCTCATTTTGCGCTTTAGCGCCCTGACTGAAGACTTTTTTATATTTGTTTATTTAACGTCGGCCTATTTGCGCAACGAGGCTTAACACCGACGCCGGTGAAATGCTTCCCTCCACTATACCAGAAATTTTGCCGAACCCCTGTGTGTTCCAACACAGGGTAGGGATTTTTACTGACCACCAACATCGCATGCGGTCGGCACCATCGTTCGTATTTTACGTGCTATGCGACACACGCGTCTTGCATTTAGCAAGCATCCCAACTAGGCCAAGAAGCTTATTTTCGAGGCGAAAATCCGTCCCTGGCGGAGATCGAACCCACGACCTCTGGAGTGGTAGTCGACCGCGCTGACCACCACACTACAAACTTCTTGACAATAGACTTGATCAAGTCAAAGAGTTTGACTATTTACTTGGAACAGAAAAACAGTGTAATTTCCCACTATTGCAACAAAGTGAGCGGTCAGCTTGTTCTTGAAATCGCTATATTTGCTCCTCCCAATTTCTACGCCACTGGAATTCTTTCAGAATTGAAACATTGGTCAAATCGCAAGTGTTATTCAAAGAAGCAACCAGCTTCAGTGGGAATTTGATATAAGGCTTCGTTTATAAAGAAAAATGTGGTTGAAAACGCACATTTAAAAACAACTTCGCACCAAACGAAGCCTTGCATCAAAATTTCACTATATACAGGATGATTTAAAAATGCCGGACCATCTTGAAGGTGCGCAATATAGAAGTGTAGTAGAGTGCTGGAAAGTTGTTGAAAAAATTCTATGTCTCTTAATTTTGAAGTTATGGAGGCACAAAAACTGGTCCTTCGATTGCTTCTGTTTTCGTTGTTTCAAAAGATGATATGTAGTAAACTATTTGTGGAAAAACAATGAGTACGAAAAATCAATGTCTGAATCTGTAATGAATTTTTGTTTTGTATACAGGATGAGTCATTGATATGGGCGAGCTCAATTACACCTACGCCATTGATGTATCGAAATAAACCCAACGGTACTGCAAATGGGAGGTCAAAGTGCAGTTTGTAAAATTATTTTGCTTCATACAGGGTATCCCATTTTTGCAGAGCAGTTTTTAAACCGATTTCTTCAAATGGCATTTTCTCTCTGTATATCTTTACACATCTTTACAAATTCGTTTAGTTTTTGCAATTCGCTTGAATCGTTCAGAAGTTAATTATTTTTTTTTCTAAAAATTAATCCCTTTGTGACCACTTACTAAAAAATCGCAAGGCACTTGGTTTATAGGATATCAAGTTTGGATTTTGTCTATATGTCTAAGCAATAGCCTAGGGTATCTTTTGACGGTAAGATGGCCTATTTCCGTTCTGGCATCATTTTGCCGTGATTTGTGATTTGCATTGATTTTGATAAATTTTGAAGAGCCATGACTTCATTTTTTAAAAATGCACCCCCTGTTTTTCATTTCTTATTCGTAGCAAGCGTCAGGGCTCGATACCATCAAGTTGCAGGCGCAAAGTTTGGGACGGCGTAACTCGCCAAATACAGCGGTCTGATTGGTTGGTATCCGCCGTTGCTATATGGTAACCGCACTTACGGCGGTCTCAGCGTCAACTTGGTATCGAGCCGTGATTTCACATTTTTCTCACCTCCTATGTTTTTTCTTAAAAGTTGATAGTTTGGAAAATAATCCGAGTTTTCTAAAAAATGAACACATATTTCATCGATTAAACCTAGCGTGCAATGCAAATCAACTAATTCTGACAACCAACGTCAAAGTGACTTTCTATTGTACGTTTTTTTTCCAATTTTGACAAGAAGTTTTGTCATTTTGAACAGTTTTTATGATGACCATGATTTTATGACCTCAATAAATGATATTGTTTAGTTCCTTGTTCCGACATTTTGAGTTTTTCTATATTTACATGATAATTTCTTGACAAAATTTGGAAGTTACGTACAACAGAAGTCATATTGACGTTGACGTCATATTGTCAGAATTAGTTGATGCAGTTTGGATTCAGAATTAGTTTGATTTTCAAGTTGATTACTTGATCCCGTGCCATAGCCTGCGAGGTCACGTTCGGGTGTATGAAGCTGAAGTTAATAGCAGGGAAAATATGCAATAGATAATTAGAGAGACTTTACTTTCCGTAGAGCATTCTTTATTTTCACTTGATAATTTCTTTTGAAAATTTAAAAGTGACGTACAATAGAAGTCACTTTGACGTTGGTTGTCAGAATTAGTTGATTATCATTGCACGCTAAATTAAATGGATGAAATTTGTGCTCATTTGTCAGAATATCCGAATTATCTTCCAAATGATCAACTTTTAAGAAAAAAATACGAGATGAAAAAGATGTCAAATGGGACGTTTGATACGAATGGAAATTAAGTTCCGAGAAACGCGTCAATTTTTAGAACAAATTTAATAACTATTGAACGATTGAAGCGAATTACAAAAAACTCACCGAATTTGTAATGCCTGAAGAAGAGCAAATTCAAATAAGTGAAAATATACAGGGGACACTATTTGAAAAAACTGGTTTAAAAACTGCTCTGCAAATCTGGGGCATCCTGTATACAGCAAAATAATTTCACAAACTGCACTTTGCCTTCCCGTTTGCAGTGCCATTTGGTTCATTCCGATATCATCAACGGCGTAGGTGCAATTGAGCTCGCCCATATCAATTCACACCCTGTATAGGGTGAGTCATGAACCCTGAAAATTATTTTTTGCTAAAAGTGCCTGCAAACAGTCACAATGGTTCCATAAACTATGTAGAGGACAAAAAAACACAGATTTCATTTCAACAGAATTCTTTTGCTTCTGGATTTTTAGGAGAACTGAATTTTTGTAGTTTATCACTCACCCTGTAAAGAAAACAGAAATTCAAATACAGATTCTAGGGTTCATTTTTCGTATTTATTATTTTTCCATAAACAGTTTACTGAAATCATTTGAAACCACGAATATTGAAGCGATTGAAGGACCAACTTTTGTCCCTCCGTAACTTCAAAATCAAAAGACATAGAATTTTTCCAACAACTTTTCCGCACTCTACCACACGTCCATATTACGCACCTTCAAGGTGGTCCGACACCTTTGAATCACCCTGTAGCTGGTTGCTTCCCCCATAGTCAAATGTGTAATTTGACCATGATTTCAATTTGAAAAAAAAATCCAGTTGCGTAAAAAATTGGATGGAAAATATAGCGACCTTACCATTGTCTACGCCTCTGGTCATGTGTAATCAAAACTGGAACATGCAAGTTCCACATTTGACGAAAATGGTTCAAAGAATGCCGGGGGCCTTTATGTCCGTTGAGAATGTCATTTCCTAGTGTTTTTCTTCCCTCGTGATCTTTGGATAAACTTATCTGCCGAAAAAAGTGACAAAAGTAGAAGCCACTTGAAATGGCTTTAGCAAAACAAGGCTACGAGCGGCGATTCCCGTGCATTCTGGTGAAGTGCTTAGGGGATGAAATTCAGTGGCGACTTCAACGGCCGAGTGAGACACATTTGTTCGTTGGGCGGAGGTGCCGACGTTCCAGAACACATGGAAAACACGCGAAACATCAGTCGGCAGTATCGAATCCGAAGTGATCGAGAGCGATAGAAAGCGAGTAGTAATCAGCAATATTCCCAAGTGAATAATAATTGTTCGCTAGTATTTATTGTAGTACGCAGTGATAAACAGTGTGTGTTTTGAAATGATTGTCTCAATTATAAACGAACTTAAACGCGTAATACGTAACAATAAGGTATATCTTATTGAAACTTTAATTTTTGGATTTTTTTTTTCGTTTGAAAAAATACTTTTAATCTTCTGCCAGTCTTCGAATGAGTGCCTGTCCCTACTTTTTTTCGGTAGGCAGGTTTAGCCGAGAGTCACGACAGAAAAGTCTATCTGTGTCTCTCTCGCACTGCCAGTAGTCCGCAGCCTGTCCTTGTGATAAAATAGCAGCCTTAATAATACACATTTCCGGGAAAAAAAAGCCAAAGAATATTCATTTCATGATACTCTATGGATTCTCTGATTAATGCTTCGAAACCTTCTGAAGACGATCTGGAAAGAGACGGCGTTACACTATTTTTGCATGATCAATGTTGGCTAGAGCTTCGTCTATCCCGTGCGTTCTCTTTAATTTGCTACTTTTATCTCTTCCAAAAAGAGAGCTCAGCAGCGTCAACCTCGCATTCACTATATGGTGTGAAATTGAATTTCAATTTCGGACTTACTAACGCAATTGTTCAGCAGCTCTGCAGCCTACTAAAACGGGCTAATTCCAGCTTATCGTACTTTAAGTTGTTGCCTACCTATAAATACGATCTTCTCCGGGCATTCGACCGGATTTAGAATTCACCCTCCATGAAGCGATAGTAAATGAGAAAAGCGAGTTTCTAAATTTTAAACGCCCTGTTACCCCGAGAAACCCTTGGAATACACGCACACCGTCAAGGAGACGCGCAGGAAGGTTTGATGCGTTCCGGGCTTCCGTTCTTGCTGTGCAATCTTCGCACAGTCGGACACGCAGCTTGCTGTGCTAATTGAGCGAATCCCTTCACCTTATTATGTTCCACCCTGCACCGAGCAAAATTCGGTTTCGCACAGCACAGAGCTCACGCACCCTGTTATTAATTTATAATTTTCTTCCGTCGACCGCGTTCCGCAAAGTATTATTTGTCAGATTTCGGTTCGTTCCCAAATTTCCGGCAAATTAAAGTGATAAATTCAATTAGCATAAACCACCAAGACTGGCGCGAGAAAGAGAAAATAGTAAGTAGAGATATATTTTATGGAAATGTCGCAAACACCTGAAGACGGCGCGGCGGCGTGCGAAATAACGAGCAAAGTTGCGAAACTTTGGATAAACAAGATTCAAAAACCAGGATATAAATATTGAAATTAGTGTATACTGGTGGATTTCGATGAAAATATGAATCGTAAATCAGAAACGTGTGAATCTTTCGAATTGTTCGATAACCCGAGCTATAATTTACCGATAAAAATTTAAGCGCGTCAACCAAACAATAATGAGCATCTTTGTTGAGTACAACGATGCTTTCAGATTAATTCAATTTACTTGACACTAACGTTTTTGTGTGATGGGAATTTCCGTGAGCAACTTCCCTCTGCGTGAGCTGTCAGGAAGCAACACCCAATACCCGTTCACTGTCTAATCTGAAGCGTAAGACCAAAACGTGGAAGCTTGATAGATATACACGGCAAATGGAAATGGGTGGGGTTATGCAGGAAGAAGTCTTGCAGTCTCCCAACTTTTCACATAATAGCAAGCTTCAATGAGTAGGCAGCCCAGTTCTACAATTTCACAGTTTATTACCTTTATCTAGAAAAACCAAGATTGAAATTCTTTGTTTTTCTTTAGTGGCGTTCCGTTCACACAAGACTTACTACAGTAAGAAAAGAATCGCAGTGGCGATGCCAAACGTTTTTTCGTAAGTCTGTGTGAACGCTCAATATAAAAGAACCTATAATTTAGCTCTCTTACCGCTGTTGCCACTGCAGTAATCCTATAGGTGGATGCAGCTTTAGTCAAATTACTATTTCGGCTAACCGCAAAAAAAAACTGTAAAATCGTGTAAATGGGTTGCCTGCCCAGTGCCCATTGGTGTTTGCTCTTAATTCTAGAATAAGTTAACATGATTGCTAACACAGTACACAATGAGAAACAAAGAGAGGACCAATGAGAACTGAAGTCAAAAGGGGTTGAGTTGAGGTTGTTCATATTGTCAGGAGTTAATACCAAACGAGGTACGAGGTACGAGCAGACAAGGTGCCTATCTCCCCACCTAGAGTCGCATCATCTAATTTGCTGTTGCAGATTTTTGAAAATCTGAACTGATTGTTAGGTGTCTCAATGTCACAGGATGACGCAGGAAGACGCTTATGGAGGTCCCGCAGGTTTCCATGGATCCAGCAGGTTTCCATGGATCGTATTCATAGTCAGGTTTTGAGACTGACCGTCAGTTCCACAAAAAAGATGATCAGCGATCAAGGCTGATTGCAGATTAACTGAACTTTTTTCTGCTGAATGCTTGGTGATTACTCACAAAAAATGCCTTAAATCTGTACTAGACCCATAATCTTTCCATTATTGAGGGATAAACCAGCATTTCCATTGATCAGTCAGCTACAAATTGAAAAACAAAAATCGCGAATCAACTTATCTCGTATTATCTGTTTTGTGGAACCCTCGGCAAGATTGTCTCTAGAATCAATTATCAACTTAGGGCTCGATACCAAGTTGCAGGCGCAAGTTTGGGACCGCGTAACTCACCAAATACAACGGTCTGATTGGTTGGTATCCACCGTCAGTGGTATCCACCGTTGCTATGGTAACCGCACTTACGGCGGTCTCAGCCCCAACTTGGTATCCAGCCGTTAGATATTCCGTACCTACGGGACCGTACGTAGCGGCGAGACCGGCGAGAGGAGTGAATGCTTAAGACAATCTGATATCAAGACCTAACCATGAGTTCGGCCCTATGGGTCAAAAGGTATCAGAAATAATTTTCGGATGGCGTAATCTATAGATAGTCCAGTCACTATGTTCAAAAAATAGTATCAACTTCGGAAAAATTAGTAGAGGGTTGAAATTTTGTACACGTAATCCCTTGATAGTCTTGAATGACCTATAAAAAGTCCCCTAAAATCCGAGCTTAGGAACTTTGGATAATGGCCATCAAGTGTTAAAAAGGCGTTTTTTCGGCGAAGAAGTCATTTCTTTATAGCAAGATTATCCTTTTTGTAATTGAATGATTGCGTATTACCATCTTGACAATCACCATACCCTATTTTTATTTTTGCGTAGGTGGCGGATCCAAGATGGCGGCCAAGAAGTGAAAACAGTTGACTGTCTTATTTCCAATAGTAGCAGACTTGAAAAATATGGGATGATCACATTTTATTTCTGACATAATTCATCATGAAAATACCAAGTTATACTTCAATATGTAGAAAAATCTCTGATTTATTAAGAAAAGTTGAATTGTGGAAAATTTTCTGATTTTTCAGAATATTCCAGAAACGGTCAAAGTTATTTCTGAACCGTCCACAAAATCTTCGTAAGCATAGAATTACGAATATATAGAGTGATTTGAATGTCTCCAGCTGTTTCGGTTCCTGAGGTATTTTTTTTATACCGGGTGTTTATAAATGTCTGTGATCGCATCGCCTTTGGAATCCCCTTTCGATCACTATGATCGCGCCTATTACTGCGTTTTTTGGCCTGACCCATGCCTGCCGCGATCATAGATTCTTATAAACACCCCGTATTTCACTTCCCTCAACCTGCTGAATATGGCGTTTGTATGAGTATAGCTTATATTTACCCTGCAACTACATTTACATTCAATCAAAAACTAGTAAAAACATGATGTGCAAATAATTTTTGCATTGTGGCAATTTCTTCAGACTAAATAACGGTAATAGGCCAGGCGGTAGGTCATTCTGGATAGAAAAAATTCCGACCAAAGCTTTTATGGTGTCAAACTCTTCGTAAGGTCAGTAGGTACCTAGCACTGAGTTTCCGCCCAAAAACGAGTTGTGCTGATTCCTCCACATCTGCTCAAAGGTAAAGGATGTCTTGAAGGTGCAAAAAGACCTGTTAAACCCCCGTACTTTTTCATTGCATTTGCCTCAATGCAAACTTACAACTCTAACGCAAACATTGGAAGCATTTGTCATCATCTCTGTGCCAGTCTTACTGTTGAAAAAAAAGATTTCTTTGTGCGGGTCAGAAAAATCACATTTAATTGTTTTTCCACACAATCGAACGATGGAGCAACATGTATTTTGGATGTTTTCTAATAACTTGTACTCACTGAGCCCATTGATAGCGTTAAAATTTCAATAACAGCATTTTTGAAGATGTTGCCCGTGAAGAAGTGAATAATTTTTACCAGCCTGTTCAGCAGGAGTTTTTTCAATTTTACCAAACACCGTTCTCAAAAATTTTATAGGAAATGACAAGCTGGAGCTGTTTTCTAATGATATTATATCTGGCTCAACCGCAACACGCTTTTTGAAAGTGTGGGAAACTGATTTCTTTCGAGCGGTTCTATTTTACCCGCGTGCAGCCATGCCTACTTGACATAGACCGGACTGATTACACAAGCTTGGAAATGTACTCTCTTCCAGCTTTGAAACACGACCATTAATGATAAAATGATGTATGATTTCTTCATGAATCAATGTACAAAGTCTCAATAATAATTGTCGCATTTTAAAGCTGGAAAAGAGTACATTTCCAAGCTCGTGTGATCAGTCCGGTCTATGTCAAGTAGGCACGGCCGCACACGGGTGAAACAGGACCTCTCGAAAAGAAAACAGTTTTTTAGACTTTTAAGTGCGTGCCGCGGTCAAGCCAGGCACGATATCGTTAGAGAAGAGTTTGAGCTTTTCATTCCTTATAAAATTTTCGCAAACGGTGTTTTAGGCCAGGCGGTAGGTCATTCTGGATAGAAAAAATTCCGACCAAAGCTTTTATGGTGTCAAACTCTTCGTAAGGTCAGTAGGTATCTACCACTGAGTTTCCGCCCAAAAACGAGTTGTGCTGATTCCTCCACATCTGCCCAAAGGTAAAGGATGTCTTGAAGGTGCAAAAAGACCTGTTAAACCCCCGTACTTTTTCATTTTATTGGCCTCAGTGCAAACGTACAATTCGAACGCAAACATTGGAAGCATTTGTCCTCATCTCTGTGCCAGTCTTACTGTTGGAAAAAAAATTTCTTTGTGCAGGTCAGATAAATCACATTTAATTGTTTTTCCACACTACAAAACGATGGAGTAACATATATTTTGGATGTTTTCTGATAACTTGTACTTACTGAACCCATTCATGGCGTTAAAATTTCAATAACAGCATTTTTGAAGATGTTGCCCGCTAAGAAGTGAATAATTTTTACCCGCCTGTTCAGCAGCAGTTTTTTCAATTTTACCAAACACCGTTCTCGAAAATTTTATAGGGAATGACAAGCTGGAACTGTTTTCTGATGATATTATATCTGGCTTAACCGCGGCACGCTTTTTGAAAGTGAAGGAAACTGATTTCTTTTTGAGCTGTTCTATTTTACCTGTGTGCGGCCGTGCCTACTTGACATAAACCGGACTGATTACACAAGCTTGGAAATGTACTCTTTTCCAGCTTTAAAACACGACCAATAATGATAAAACAATATATAATTTCTTTATAAATCAATTTACAAAGTCTTAATAATAATGGTCGCGTTTTAAAGCTGGAAAAGAGTACATTTCCAAGCTCGTGAAATCAGTCCGGTCTATGTCAAGTAGGCACGGCCGCACGCGGGTGAAACAGGACCTCTCGAAAAGAAATCAGTTTTTTAGACTTTTAAGTGCGTGCCGCGGTTAAGCCAGGCACGATATCGTTAGAGGAGAGTTTGAGCTTTTCATTCCTTATGAAATTTTCGCAAACGGTGTTTGATAAAATTGAAAAAATTGCTGCTGAACAGGCTGGTAAAAATTATTCACTTTTTCGCTGGCAACATCTTCAAAAATGCTGTTATTGAAATTTTAATGCCATAGATGGGTTCAATGGATACGAGTTATTAGAAAACATACAAAATTCATGATGCTCCATCGTTTTTTTGTGTGGAAAAACGATTAAATGTGATTTATCTGACCCGCACAAAGAAATCTTTTTTTTCAACAGTAAGACTGGCACAGAGATGATGACAGATGCTTCCAATGTTTGCGTAAGAGTTGTACGTTTGCATTTAGGCAAATATAACGAAAAAGTACGAAGGTTTAACAGGTCTTTTTGCACTTTTGAGGCATCCTTTACCTTCGCGCAGATGTGGAGGAATCAGCACAACTCGTTTTTGGGCGGAAACTCAGTGGTAGATAACTACTGACCTTACGAAGAGTTTGGCACCATAAAAGCTTTGGTCGGAGTTTTTTCCAGATTGTAGTGATTTTACCGACATACCGCCTGGCCTATTTGGTAAAATTGAAAAAATTGCTGCTGAACAGGCGGGTAAATTTTTTTCTCTTTTTTGCTGGCAACATCTTCAAAAATGCTGTTATTGAAATTTTAATGCCATAGATGGGCTCAATGAGTACAAGTTATTAGAAAACGTCCAAAATACATGTTGCTCCATCGTTTTCTTGTGTGGAAAAACAATTAAATGTGATTTATCCGACCCGCACAAAGAAATCTTTTTTTTCAACAGTAAGACTGGCACAGAGATGATGACAGATGCTTCCAATGTTTGCGTAAGAGTTGTACGTTTGCATTTAGGCAAATACAACAAAAAAGTACGAAGGTTCGACAGGTCTTTTTGCACTTTTGAGGCATCCTTTACCTTCGCGCAGATGTGGAGGAATCAGCACAACTCGTTTTTGGGCGGAAACTCAGTGGTAGATAACTACTGACCTTACGAAGAGTTTGACACCATAAAAGCTTTGGTCGGAGTTTTTTCCAGATTGTAGTGATTTTACCGACATACCGCTTGGCCTATAATACCAAACGCGTCGAGAAAAGAAATGAAGAAAAAAATCTTCAAAAACAAAAATAGCTGAAGATATAAAAATCACCCTATATATTCGTTGATTGATGCTTACGAAGATATTGTGAACGGTTACGAAATATCTTCGACCGTTTTTGAAATATTCTGAAAAAACTGCAAATTTTTCATAAGATCATAAGTCAACTTTTTTCAATAAATCAATGATTTTTTGAGATATTGAAGTAAAACTTGATATTTCCATGATAAATTATGTCAGAAATAAAATGCAATCATCAGACATTTTTTAGGTCTTCTACTAATGGAAATAAGACAGTCAACTGTTTTTCCTTCTTGGCCGTCATCTTGAATCCGCCATCTACGCAAAAATAGAAATAGTGTATGGCGATTATCAAGATGGTAATACGCAATCATTCAATTACAAAAAGGACCATCTTGCAATAAAGAAATAACTTCTTCGCCGAAAAAACGACTTTTCAACACTTGATGGCGATTATCCAAAATTCCTAAGCTTGAATTTCAGGGGACTTTTTACAGGCAGTTCATGACAATCAAAGGAATGCGTGTACAAAATTTCAACCCTCTACTTATTTTTCCGAAGAAGAAAGACATAGTGACTGGACTAAGAACGGAACTAGAGCAGCTGATTCCTGTAATTTTAACGACATTACCGTTACCAATAGCAAAGTGGCGGCTTCAGCCTTGGTCGCAATTTTGCACATCGGGTGGAAAAGTGGCACTTCATGTCCATGGTACCATAAATAATATTCGGATGATCTCTTCGTTTACCTAAATATATCATAAAATGGATAATTTATAATAATTTATCTTAAAAGCATTCAGTTTCAACTTCTAATAATTGGGAGTTTGGAGTTGTTGAGTTGGACAAGGCGCATAGGTGGCATAGGCGGTTGTTGAGTGGCTGCCTATGGTGCCGCGGTCCCGGAGCGTTTGTGTTGTCAAAATTTGCCCCTTTTTTCAGGTGTCTTCTGCAAAATTGTTATTGAATGAAATGCAAAATGCGAAATGCTGATAAGAAAAAAAATCAAACAGAAATTGAAAAATTGCATTTTTAACCTATCTGGCTTCAAAGTTTAACTTTTTTTGAGAATCTATTTTGTGAAAATTATAGATTAATAACAGGATGCGTAAGCTCTGTGCTGTGCGGAACCAATTTTGCTCGGTTCAGGGTGGGGAACATAATAAGGTGAAAAGATTTCGCTCAACTGGCACAGCAAGCTGCGTGTCAAGGTAGGCACAAGCAACTGCAAGATGTGCCTGTTTGGTTGTCCTTCCAAAATGTTGTTTTTCTCCTTTTCTATTCTAGTTCTATTGGTATCAACGATTCGATAGAAAAACTGAAGAGAACGAGTATCTGAAATCAGATAGTTCAGTCAAATTGCTATTTTGGTTTCCCATTTCCTAAAAATTAAAAAAAAAAACATGCATTTTTGTGATGAAGCTTATAAAAAATAGCTATTGAACTGACCTGATGTTCAATTTTAGAAATACATACCTATTTTCCTTTCAGTATTTGGAGAATATCGCTGGAGCTGTAGTAGAAAAATTCTATCACTATCTCTTACTCACTTATGGAGTGACACGCTGCTAACACGGTCTCTCCTTTACTGTGAGTCGCCAACCTTAATTACGGAGACTCAACCTTACAGAATGACAACAAAAAACGACCAACTCCCATCGGCACACAATTATTGGGGTGAACCAGAATGTGTGATAATGCAGTTTTAATTTCGCACATTCACCTCTGGGTACATAATAAATTGCGGCCAGCCAGGAACCCAAGTCCGAGCTTATCTTCCTGCAAACAGTTCCGGAAAGAGCTGCAGGGTTCTGTTTACACTTCCGGTGGCCATCACTGCGATCGGACGGGTCATACAACGCCCTATGCATACTAAACACCCGAGCACCCCATAAAACGATAAGAGACCATTCAACGTATGCTATGCTTTGCTCCTCCGGTCGAACGAAAAAGGTCCTAAACATCGCGGCCACTTCTATGTTTTCAATTTATTGCATCCATTTTTCAGTGGCTTTTCTCCTTCACAAACACATAGGTACAAAATACGGCTCACACAGAGAGGACAACTCGGTAGATAGGTATGAAACCAGTTCCTTATACATAATATAATAATAAATGTGTCCATGTTAAAAATTAAGTGCAACATGTATGTTGTATGTGTGTTCCCAGGCGGCGGCGTTCACTTTTTGCCCTCTTTTACGACGTCCGCCATGTACCGACCATACCTATATGCCTGTGTGCCTTCCTCACTGGCTCTCTGGCACAGAGACGAACGGACGTCGTTATTTATGAAAGGAGTTGTACATGTTAAATTTCTCTCGCGGTATATCTACATGACACGGCAGGACGCATAAAACCAGAAATATGCGCAGGAATCGAATTTTGTGCTAGGGCCGGGTTGGGCGTTGGGCGCCCCACATTTCGTTCACCCTCTGAAAGACAGTTTGGAAAACAACAATGTGTGTGTACAAAGTGATTCATGGAATCACGACTCTATCATGCACTTACTTCGACGTGAAAATATTGAATTTTTCGACCAACCTGTGGTGATCCGTGACTAAAATCGGTTTGGAACTGGCCAGTTCTCAGGCTCGGATGTTGAATTAATATAGATAACTAATTGTCCTAATAATTATTAGTAAAGTATTGTATAGGCTGAAGCAGAAATTTTTGGTTGTGATGGTAGAGTTTATTGCAGACCAGAATGGTACAGGGTCGTAACTGTCGCGCGAATTTTGTGTAGGAGATAAGCTCCAACCGTCAAACAGTGGCGTATCACGGTAATTTTTCAACTAGGGTTGTGATCTGTGACTATAATTGTGCGGTTTTTTTTTTGTTTTTTTTTTTGTTGAAAAATAACATTCCATAAGAGCTCGCGATGAGTGCGCATCTTTTGTGGCAAGGGAGAGGTGTATAACATTTAAAGTTGCAATAACTAGCTTGTACTGTTGGTTGCCTACAATAAGGCGGAATCGTGAGAGAATCAATTGTATAGCACGCCCGTCCCCCACGGGTTCGTGGCTCTTGAAAAAATAGAACGGTGTTCAAGAGCTTGTCTTTATACATCAGGGATAAATAGGAAACACGTAACAACAAACATTGTAACTACGTCATAATAATTATGCCATACGCTAGTTCTAATTTGAAGAGTTTTGGAGGGCTGTTTTGCTAAGTAATTAATGAAGTGGAGAAAAGTTTGACAACAGTGGCTACACAATACACATTATTTGATATGTTATCACTGAGATCGAAAGAAACTACTTGATTACATGATACAAGTATGTACGGTCATTGGCCATAAAAAAGCGCGTGTACAGCTTTTGACAAAGATTGTACCTTGTCACTGTGACATCGAGCAAAAATTCCAAAAATCAGTACACCCCGTGTTAAAATCTGTTCGCATTTTTAATGAACAATCACCGTACCTATAGTATTTATGCGTTTGAAGTATTGACATTCTTTCTTTCTTTTACTTTATTTATTCGATATTACTAGTCGAACACGAAAAATCGAATGTAACTGACTCGTCGAAATTTACCAACTTCGCTCGGCTATAAACTACGGACTCGCCAGTAATGCTTCTCATAGCGTATTCATCAAATGAAAAAACTACTGTGACCTTGAATAACCACTAATGTTTTGTTACATCAGTCACTCTTCATAGGTACATAATCTATATCGGCTTTATGTTTACTTTATGTATTGAATAATTTTTTTACAAATTATGTCAAAATTGTAATAAATTCTTGTCAATGTTCTGTTCCTGTTTTCATTACAAAATTAGATATAAAAAACAACAACCAGTAGTTCCACTGTGAGCGCCGAGTATTGTATTTTTGCAGCTTGTTTATTTCTCCAAGACTGGTGGTACCTCCTTTCAGCTTTTGACGAAGCCTAAAATTTGAGGCGCAATGTTATTCCGTTGAACAAAGTTTTTTATACCTTTTTCCTCCTTCAAAATTCGCCGACATCAATCAGTTTAAACATAACAAAAAAAAATAACAATTCACTGTACACAATCGATTGGTGCCCATGGGTACTTGTCGCAAAAAAGGCGCAACAAACCTGAATTCCTTCCTTCTATCGGTGCGGTATTGATTGTAATTGCAACTCGTGCTGTGTGTTATATGGCCATATTGCTTCGTAGACAGCGAACGTCGGCTGTCGCCTTGGGGACTATCTTTATTGGCTTTGGTGTCGGTTTGTTCTGTTCATTTCTTCCGATTCCTCGTCAAATGACATGACGTGAAGCTGCGATTGATTGGCAAAACTCCGCTGATAAGCAGGGCGGAAAAGGGCTATGGCGCCACATAAAACGACCATCACATGCCCTCTCCGCCATGCGACATATCTTTATGATTCAAGTTTAATGAATGTTCTTCGTCTTGTATACGATTCCGCACATGAATTTTATGGAAAAACGTTATGGATAATTGATTGGTTATTGCGCGTACATAGCTCGCACACTAACAGAAACGGAGAGTTTACGGCCAAAAACTTAAGGACACTGAAGCTAAAGCCATCTTTATGACATACATATAAATTTCGCCGAACACTTATGGCCTCAGGCATAAAACAATCGCCCTGTCCTGCGTTCCATCTTTATCCGTCATAACTCATAACTGAGAATAAGAGTATAAAACAACTATAAATTCGAACAGGTAATGCTACACATTTCATGTTGTCTCAAATTCGATCAATTTTTTGATAGATTTACCGATCTTACAAAAGCTCTAGAGGCGTGCCTAGCGCTGCATTACGGAAGTGCACCTTATGTACGCAGTACGAAGAATCGAGCCTCTGTTTATTTGGCATATATTTTCCGCGGCTTTTGTAGATTGGTAGCACTACATACTTTTGTGAAAATCAGTCATTGTGTAACACCAACAAGGAACTGAAATTACACTTTTTATAACGAAATGTGGAATATTTCTTGCTTACTAAAGCTGCAGCAAAAAAATTCTGTTGAAAGAAATTGTGTTTTACTGTGCTGTACATATGTTATGAAACCACTATGGCTGTTTGCAGGCACTTCTAGAAAGAAATATTTAGAATTCATGTTTCACCCTGTATACAAAACAGAAATTCATCACAGATCCAGAAATTGATTTTTTGTACTCATTGTTTTTCCATAAACAGTTTACTGAAACCTATTGAAACAAAAAAAATATAAGCGATCGAAGGATCAACTTTTGTGTTTCCATAACTTCAAAATTAAAAAACATAGAATTTTTCTAGCAACTTTTCAGCACTCTACTACACCTCCATATTATGCACCATCAAGATGGTCCGACACTTTTGAATCACCCTGTATAATAAAGCTTTGGTACAATGGTATACAGGGTATTTCAGTGACCTTACATGAAATTTCAGAAGGTGATTCCTCCCAAAAAAATAAGTCGAAAAGTAGGAGTAACATTTTTCCCTGAATTGCTTCCTAACGGAGTTACAGCCCCTCAAAGGTACGAAGTGAAAGAAGTGAAGAGTTTTCAATTATTTGCTCAAGAACCGTCAAGAGGAACAATTTCAAATTTGATGTAGGAAGATTCCTCAACAATGCAAATGTACATGCAAAGTTTTAAACAAATCTGGCCAGTGGCGACGAAGTTAGAGGGGGTTGGGGTAGGTTGAACTGGCAGAAAAAAAAACGTCTGTAATCCGTTTGTATTTTTGTTTGCACATTTGGATAGACTTGTTCAAGACCAAACTTTTATGCTCCTTGCATTTTTCCGTACAAGTGAAAAAACCAGGAACGTGTCGAAAAATTTTCTTCTATAGTGGTTAACCGACCCCAACCCCCAACTCCACTGATGATGGTTGAATTTGTTATAAATCTCACACGTGTTTTATTTGCACTGTGAAGAAATCTCCCTGTGCCATCAACAAAAAAAAAAACAAAACAAAAAAAAAAACAAATCTGACCAGTGGGCTCGAAATAGGGGGTTAGGTTGAATTGCTAGAAAAAAGTCTACGTTCCGGTCGTATTTTTGATTGCACATTAAAATAGTATCTTACTTTCATTCACACATCAGATAGGTACCTACTTATAACTTTTTGACAAAAAAAGAAAAAATTAAAAACCGCATGTCATGTCGCACGTTCCTGGTTTTTAGCGCATTTTCCATCTTGATGAAAATCGCTATTGCAACCGCTTTGTCCGTCCGTCCGTCCGTCCGTCCGTTCCTCAAACTCCTCCCAAACTAGACGACCTAGCTTTCTGATTTTTTCGCTGTTACATAGCTGCCACTCCCAAAGGAGGGCTAGGCTATATTGGATGTCTACATTGCGCCGCCAACATAGAGAAAACCGCCCCCGATAAACTTGAAATAACATAATATTGCACTTTCTACCAGACCTGATGCTCTGGTGTTCTCATTTTTTTAATAATACATAGTTGCCACTTATAAACGTAAGCCAAAAAACATTCCGTCATCAATATGCGCCGCCGACATGAAAAAACTGCTAAAAACCGCCCCCAATCAGTTTGAAATGAAAAACATAAACCCGAAGACATAGCGATCTAATTGTTCCGCTATACAGATAGCTGACTGAAAATGGGAAAGGGAAGGCTACTTTTGGTTAGTCGCCGCCCCCCAATTCCGCCCCCAAACGATGAAAAGTGCAACTTTCACAAATGTTACTGATTGAGATGTTCCCTTGAATATTCAGGAACTGCCAACTCAAATTGTGCAATATTTGCTCAGCCGAACGTTGCCGCTCCCACACGCCGCCCCCAAAGTAAGAGATAAATGAAAAACATGAACCCAAAGCGATCTAAGTTTTTCGCTATAAAGATAGCTGACTAAAAATGAAAAAGGATAGGCTACTTTTGATATGGCGCCGCCTCCAGCTTCCGCCCCCAAAAGAAAAAAGTGCAACTTTCAACAATTTTCACTGATTTAGCTGATACTGTTACCTCGAACATTCAAAAACTCTTGTCTCAAACTGTGCAAGAATTTCTTTGTCAAACTCTGCCGCTCCCACACGCCGCCCCCAAAGTGAGAGATAAATGTAAAACATGAACCTGAAGACATAGCGATCTAATTCTTTCACTATATTGATAGCTGACTGAAATTGGAGAAATAAATGCCACTTTTAACTAGTCGCCGCCTCCAGCTGCCGCCTCCAAACAAAAAAAATGCAACTTTCACAATTTTCACTTATTGTCATATTCCCCTCACATTTGAAAACTTTCAACTGAAACTGTGCAACAGTTACTTTGCCGAATGCTGCCGCCCCCACACGCTGCCCTCAAAGTGAGAGATGAATGAAAAACATAAAACCCGAAGACATAACGATCTAATTCTTTCGCTATATGGATAGCTAACTAAAAACGGGAAAGAATGGGCTACCTTTGGTATGGCGCCGCCACCAACTTCCCCCCCCCCCCCCCCAAAAAAAAAGAGCAACTTTCAATAATTTCCACTGAACTACATTTCAATGTTACCTCAAACATTCAGAAGCTCCCAACTCAAACTGTGGAAAAATTTCTTTGCCAAACTCAGCCGCTCCCACACGCCGCCCCCAAAGTAAGAGATAAATGTAAAACATAACCCTGAAGATATAGCGATCTAATTGTTCCGCTATACAGATAGCTGACTGAAAATGGGAAGAGATAGGCCACTTTTGATTAGTCGCCGCCTCCAGCTCCCGCCCCCAAACAAACAAAAATGCAACTTTCACAATTTTCACTGATTGTCATATTTCCTTAAACATTTAGAAACTCTCAACTCAAACTGTGCAACAGTTACTTTGCCGAATGCTGCCACCCCCACACGCTGCCCTCAAAGTAGGAGATAAATGGAAAACATAAACCCGAAGACATAGCGATCTAATTCTTTCGCTATATGGATAGCCGACTAAAAATGGGAAAGAATAGACTACTGTTGATTAGTCGCGGCTCCCAGCTCCCGCCCTCAAACAAAAAAATATACTGATGAGTGAAAGAATTTTCATTCAAATCTATTTCATTGGCAAGTACCCCATTCTGATAACACAATATCACAATGAGTTTCGAATGAAGAAAGTGGGCAAGGAATGGTGTTTCTCCTTCAACCAAATTCCTTTACGTTCACAATATGCCTCTTTGAGAAAATGCGCTACTGAGACTCACGCACGTGAAGGCATACTCACTTGTTTCACTTTTACTCGTGAACGGTGCATCCTACGAAAAACATGCAAGGGGCATAAAAGTTCAGCCTTGAACAAGTCTATCGAAATGTGCAAACAAAAATACGAACGGATTGCAGACTTTTTTTTTTCTGACAGTTCAACCTACCCCAACCCCCCCTAACTCCACCGCCACTGACCAGATTTGTTTGAAATTTTGCGTGAACATTTGCAATGTAGAGTAACCATTCTACACCAAATTTGGAGTTCTTCACCTTGACGGTTCTGGAGCAAGTAATTAAAAACTCTGTTTCACTTCGTACCTATAAGGGGCTGTAACTCTCTTAGAAAGCAATTCAGGACAAAATGTTACTCATACTTTTCGACTTATTTTTTTGAGAGGAATCACCTCCCGAAATTTCATGCAAGGTCGCTGAAACACCCTCTATGTACATGAAATTAATGCAACAAAATTTACAGGGAGGTAGAAAATTGGAAAATAAGGGTACTTTCTTAATAAAAATACCCTTGCAAACGTTATAGCGAAGATACAGGCCTTCAAAGTTGGTTTTTTGAATCAGTTTTTTCTGCATAACTTTTGAACCGTTGAACCGATTTTTTCAAATTTGAACTAACGTTCACTTAAATAGGTCTCTATTGAAGAATAATAACGCATTTCATCAAACATTTTTAAGGGCGAAGATAATAAGGGATACCTTCCCCATTTTTCCCCTATTTTTCACCCCCTTGAATAATTTTGGGAATGGTTCCAGTTTTTGGGTTCTACGTTCAATTTAGAGAAAAAAATACTGCTTTAAAATTTTGACTAGACGCTAAATTTTCGAGATAATTATGTTTGAAACTTTGGAAAACATCTCAAAATCTCCTTTCAGGGCCCAATTTCTTTTTTAAATGCTCCATGTTTTTCAACAAAAATTGTAGTTTATCAACTTGAAACACCTAGAAAACTTATTTCAGTTGAGGAATTTTGAGTTTTCTTGAATTTTATTTTTTAAGGCCTTGAAAGTGGTGTTTCCGAGATGTTCTCCGAAGTTTCAAACCCAAATATCTCAAAAATTAGGCCTTTAATCAAAATTTTGCACGAATAACTTTTTTCTCTAAATTAATTCAAAAAATAAGAATTCAAAAATTGCAACCAGTTCCAAAAATACTTGGGAGGTGAAAAAGAGGGGAAAAAGGGGGAAAGTACCCCCTATTATCTTCGCCCCTGAAAATGTTTGATGAAATGCGTTATCATTGTTCGATAGAGACCTATTTTAGTAACCTTTGGGTCAAATTTGTATGGAATCGGCTCAACGGTTCAAAAGTTATGCAGAAAAAACCGTTTTGAAAAACCAACTTTGAAGGCCTGTATCTCCGTTATTACGTTTGCGAGGGTGTTTTCATTAAGGAAGTTCCCTTATTTTCCAATTTTGTACCTCCCTGTGAATTTTGTTGCATTAATTTCGGGACACTCATTTTTTGAAAAGTTTCCACCCCTTATTTCTTGCCGCAAAATTTTTTTACAGGAAAACGCCAGAATATGTCAATTTTTGTTTCGAGGGGGTCACCTAGGGCAGATATCACCAAATTTTTATCTTGAACCCCTTCGCCCCCACCTCACCCTGCTATTTTGTGATACATCAAATTAAAGGCAATAAAAATCTTATTCCGTTGAACATATTTCAAATTTTTTCAAATCACCCCCCAACCCTTCTGAAAATCCTTTTTTCGTTAATGAAAAGTCAATGTTCTCCCTATAAACTCTCGATTCTTGAGAAATAGACTTCCCAGCAAAAACAGGTCGAATCTTATTTCAATGGGGTCATCTTAGACACGAATGGACAAATTTTGATCTTCAACCCCTGCGCCCCCACCCTACCCTACTTTGAAATTTCGAATAGCATTATCTATCTTGTGATACATCAAATTGAAGGCAATAAAACTCTTTCCGTCAAACATATTTCTATTTTTTTAAAACCACCCCTCTGAAGTAGGGTAGGGTGGGGGCGAAGGGGTTGAAGATAGAGGTTTGGCCATACTTGTCTTAGATGACCCCACTGAAATAAAAATCGACCTGTTTTTGCTGGAAAGTCTATTTCTCAAGAATCGAGAGTTTATAGGGGGAACATTGTCCTTTCATTAACGAAAATAGGAATTTTACAAGGATAGGGGGTGGTTTAATTTTTTTTTTAAATATGTTGAACGGAAAGAGAATTTTATTGCCTTCAATTTGATGTATCACAAAATAAGTCAAGCTATTTGAAATTTCAAAGCAGGGTGGGGTGGAGGCGTAGGGGCTCAAGATAAAAATTTGGTAATATGTGCCCTAAATGTCCCCCTCGAAACCTGTTTCGGTGTTTTCCGGTGCAAAATTTTGGCGGCGAGAAAATCAGAGGTGGAAACTTTTCATAAAATCACCCTGTATTATTGGCACTTGAATAACGCTTTGAATAAGTTCGCCGATCTACTCGCTCAGTGTCGCTGTAAATTTAAATCTGGTGTCGGTCGGCTCATCTGTGCTCATATACTCCGACGCTACTTTTAGAAACATTCCACCGGTTCTCTGGCATATCCCAGACTGACCGCCGGCGCCGTCAGTAGATTCGCGACGGCTCTCGGAACGTTCATCAGATTCTCGTGTATACCGGCATGCTCTGGAAAGTTTGCGCCTCCGCCATTTTTGTGCAGATGTGTCCTACTCGCCCATTGGGGTCTCCGGCTTGTCCGAACGATCCAAAACTATCGCGTATTCTCGTATTGAAACCGCAAAACAGTTTTCTAACCCTGATCCCGATCCCTGATCATAGTAGCTTTCGCAAGCTCTTGTTTTGGACGAGAAATATTTATGTTCGCCGTTCAGATTTAATCAAACAGGCAGGGCTATCGCCAGAAATAATATTCAGCAGGCGGTTTTCAGAGCTGAAGCGCCAGGCTCGATTTCAAGACTCCTCGAACATAATAAGCTTTTTTATTTGTTTGTTTGCCAGTGCGGAGAAGGACATTACAATTGAACAAAGATTTTATCTCGGCGAAGTGAAATACGTGTGCGAGGACAACAAAGACAGTCGGTGTGTCGTTTCGCAACATTTGGCTTCAAGAACTTTTATTTGTTTTACGACCCCTTTATGGCTTAATATACGGAGAGCGAAGCAAAGGGTTTGTTTCACTCCCGGATTATTAGAGAGCAGAAATATGATTAGCGCGTCGTTATTTGGAGATTTCTTTCCGTGGAATTTCACACACGTGCTGCTGCACTTAAGAGCTCCGATTTTAAAAAAGCCGTAAGGAAACATAATCGAGGCGAGTTTAGTGCGCGATAAATTTCGCAAATGCCTGTACTATTTAAGATACACTTCACCAACAGACCTGCGGATCGATACATTGTAACGCGTAGTAGGTAGAAGTAGGATAACAAATTGTACAAGTACAAGTTTGTACAACAAGTTGATAAACGAGAATCGTTTGACAAAGAGCGACGGCGCGCTCCACGTCCAAACAACATCAAAGTCAACAAAGACAAACGGAAAATATTTTAATGAACGGCGATTGCCCTGGAATTAGCTCGTTTCGGATTGTCACACGTCGAGTTTGTGTTTGTGTGTCTGTCGAAGCACAATAGGAACTTTTAAATAAACCTCTGCTTAAATCAGATTGGATTTGCATTGATTAGACGAGAGTTGGAATAAAGCTGCCAAGCGGTCCCATCGGGATGTTGGAAGAAGAAAAATAGACACTTCTAGTAGGAGATCGCTCCTTTGGTCCTGTCAAATGGAGATTTATATCGGATTTCTCTTTTACTGATTCGTCATCAGATTCAACCAATCTACACCGTTGATCTAAAACCATATTATTTATCATGGTTGGAGTTGAAACTGTAAAAAAATCGAAAGGAATTCGAACGGCTCCTCCACAAACCCGTGATAAAAAGGTGTGAAAATATTCTAAATACTTTCATTACAACGTGAGTCATCAGTCAAATCCAAGAATTTCGGAGAAAAATGTTCTTGGCTAGAGTTCGGCACATCTTTAAATAAAATATTTAGTAACGGCCACATTTTTCCTAGCATTTTTCCAAAGCGCTCAGCTTCTTCGCTTTCAGAACTTATTCGGATTTCATCAAGATCGCATTGGTGGGATGCTGACTGTTGCTATTAGAAATTTTATTCGCTGACGCGGAGTCCGCATGCAGCAGTTTGCGGATATGCCTCAAAAGTGCTATAGACAAATTGTTGGAGCTAATTTAGCCTTTTTATTTCTAGAGATATGGAGGGGTCAAGTGTAGAGAAGAGACTTGAACCTCCTATGTTTTCTTAACTTTGAACTATTTTTCTGCTTCGTTCATCGTTCAAGTCGAAATAGAAGGAGTTTTTTTTTTTAAACCTTTAAATGTGTTTTCAAAGTGTCTGTTACGAGGTGTATATATCAAATATCTTGTTGTGTACAAATATCTGCAGTAGAATTTCTAAGTAAACAAATCGTGTTATTTTCTACTCTGCATTGCCATCGATTAAACAGCCTGTGGGATTATTCAGGACCGATTTTGATAAGAACTGAATGCTTCATTATTTCGAAAAACCAATAGGCTAAATTTGTTGAATTTACTAGGTGACAACCAAACTCATTTTTGCAAAGAATAAAGGTAGAAAAGGTGAAATGAAATGTCAGTTCGCATTGACTATTTCACCGAAAAAAAAAACCGTTAATTCACCCATAACTGGCATACAAACGTTTGTTTCGAGCTTGTTAGCTCTCGCCAGTGACAGATGTATGTTGGAATCAAGCCCTAAATGACCAAAAAACAAATTAAAATCGAAAGGGAAATGTCGAAAAAAATCTATAGTTCGTTACCGGAACCCCGGTCAGAACTATAGAATTTTTTTTCAGTAAGTGTGTAAGTGTTTTAACCTTTTTTAAATTTGTTTGCAACATCTTCATGGAACTTTTGAAAAAGCATTACCGTGAACTGTCCTAGACTCCGTGTTTGCGAATTATGAATTACCCTGTATAAGTAAAAGTTGAAAACTATCAAAAAAGCTGTACAAAATCTGAAATTCTATACCTAATTGATTGCCTGGCTTACCCATTGGTAATAATTGCTATCTTAAACTTCAAACATTGAATAGATCTAGTAGTGACTCTATCTATAGTCTATAGTTTTTATTATACAGGTGTTTCAATGGAAACGAACCAACCCTGAATACATTTTTGACAGATAAAATTTTGGAAATTTCCCATGACCCGTCGATTTTTGCTTCGAGAGGGACATCTAGAGTATACATTGACAAATTTCTATCTTCAACCACCTCACCGCCGCACCCACCCCAACTTCAAAATTTCAAATGCCACCACCTACCTTGCGATACATCAAATTACAGGGAATTAAATTAATTCTCTTTCTGAAAATAATATTTTGCAAATTTTAAACCAAGGTGGGTGGTGTTTTAGTGAATTTTGGAGTTGGGGTAGAGGAGAGCAAAGGGGTAAATTGAAACAGACTAAATTGAAGATAATTTAGGGCTCAAGAATATTAAATTAGACACTCAAGAGAATTTTGGAAAAGAGAGGGGTATTTTTTTTCAAATTCTCTTGAGTGTCTAATTTAATATTCTCGGAGCCTAAATTCTCTTCAATTCAGTCAGTTTCAATTTACCCTTTTGCTTTCCTCCACCCCAACTTCAAAATTTACTAAAACACCACCTACCTTGTGATACATCGGATTAAAGGGAATCTAATTCTCTCTCTGAATTTTTTTTTTCTAATTTTCAACCCCTCCCTCATTAAATTGGACATTTGGAGTGTATTAAGACTTGGAGGGTTTTTTTGAAAATGTTGAAAATATTTTTTTTGGAAAAAGAATTCAATTCTTTTGAATTCGATGTAACACAAAGTAGGTAGTGTCATTTTAGATTTTAGAGTTGGGGAGGGGGAAGCGAAGAGGTGAATTTGGGTGGAACTTTTCCCACAGAAAATTTTCTCTCTCGATGCTGTGCAGGATGACGTTGACTGCATTGAAGAGAATTGGGAGGTCAAGAATATCAAATGGGACATTCAGAGAGGGAGGGGGGTTTGAGATACAAATTTGCCAAAGAATGCCTCAGATGTCCCCCTCGAAACAAAAAATGACGGGTCTCGGGAAATTTTCTAAACTTCATCTGGCAAAAATGTATTCAAGGTGGCTCATTTCCATTGAAACACCCTGTATAATCAATTTCACGGCTTTCTTCGATGTAGCAGATGATGGAAGAAAATTTGTTGTTTTGGCAAGAATGGTAGGATGCTACTCGTAACTAGATTTTGACGCCTTGATAGATGTGTTATGTACAAGGTCATGTATAATGTGACAGCTGTCACCATCATCTCAACTCGATGCGATGCACCCGCAAGTGGTACTATCCGAGACTGCGCAGCGAAAGTAGAGAAACATGAGTCCGCCACAGTGAAGTCGCTGTGGTGGACAAGGGAAATCATCTCTACTATGATGGTTGGCAGCTTCTCGCTGACGCTGCCAGGTCATTGGCGACCACTGAAAAAATGATGGCCGATTGGCCAAGTGCGACAGTACTAAAGAAAACGGAATGTAAATCAGTGAGTACTGAGTACTTTCTGCTCTAGCTTACACCTACTGAAACAGACAGGCATGTATAAAAAGAAGATACATAGGAAGTGAACAAGTATTCAACACAATGTACTCACTCACGCGCGTCTTGTCTAGCATAGTCCAACTCCAAAAATTATTGTCCATCTAGAAAAGATTTATCAACCTTACAGGGGCCATTGGACAGTGGGCATTTTACCGCATTTTACTAAGTTCTGTCGCGCTTGGCCACTTGGTCATCATTTTCTTCAGTGACCGCCGCTCATCTGGCAGCGTCAGCGAGAAGCCGCCAACCATGATAGAGATCATTTCCCTTGTCAACCACACCAACTTCCACTGTAGGAGGGCTCACTTTCTTTACTTTCGCTGCGCAGTCTCGGAAACTTCCATTTGCGGATGCATAGTGTCAAGATGACGATGCCAGCTGTCACATTCTACATGGCACATCTACCGAGGCGTCAAAATCTAGTTAGCATTGTACCATATCAATGCCAACACATTTTTTCTATAGTTTGCTAATTTTGGCATACTATTGCGGCCTTTTTAAAGTGGACGACAGCTGACAGATTTTTCAGGATTCTGGCCTGAACGTCGCATGACAGCAAGCCAACTTATTGACGTTGTCGTCCACTTTATTTTGGCCGCAACCGTACCTACGGAGAGAGTATCCCCACGAAGGATCAAATGGAACATGATAGTTTAAATGAAAGTCAAGGATACAACTTGTGAAGAAAATGCTAAATTTTAATGAGGAAATAAAGACCAAGTAACTATTTAGAAGCGCTACTTCTTGATTTCGGCCTCCAAATTTTCACGCTATCTTGCTTATGGCACACGTTCTTATTTGCCAGACTTCTTCTTGCGCAAATTCGTGAATTTCCCAGCAAAAAAAAGAAAAAACTGTGATGTAATGAGAAAGCACACTCAGCGCTGGTAGCGGATAAGATGAAGATAGATGAGTCTTGTTTTGTAGTGTTGGACATCACGTCTGAGCAACTGACACTATGCAACAACCGATTTTGCCAGAGTGCAAACATGCGTTCCAGAGGTTATCTCTTTCTTTACCACTATTAATTCTGCTCTCTCATAAATTTCCATTTCTTCATGAGAAATGTACTAATTATCACAAGAGAAGGAAATCAGGAACTGAAAATGTGAGTTTTTCGGTATTCGGTATTGCCTGAAAATTTGGAGGTTGGAATCAGGAAGTGGGCTAATGTAATGACTCTCTCAATTTAAGATTTAGTCCCAAATATGGAAAACAAATTTTTGAAGTATTTGGACTTTGGATTGGAGCTCGAGGGACTATTTCGGCAAAAGTTTTGGCATTTTATATTGAATTAAAAATTGACAAGGAAAAACTTATAGAAATTCCAGAACTTATATTGAGTGACTCTATTGGAATTATACACAACCACATTTATAAATAATTTTTACATAATTTATACTTCTTACCTTTAATTTTTATATTCAGTATTATTTTTTATAGACAGATTCGCATGCTGTGTTCTAGAGAAACTTGCTCAAAAGCAAGCAGCACCACTCTATTTTCAATAAAGTTGTTTCTCTCCTGAAGTATCCAAATTTGAGAAAAGTTATTTCAACAAATCATAAAAAATACCAGGTTTGCCCACCAATACTGAAGTGGAGATTATAAATTCAACTAGGAACTAGATTGTGAACATTGACGAGCTCGTGATTTAACACGTGACCTCATGTGTAAATATCTAACTGGGTGAGGATCGACCCATCCAAATTCTGACTTCGCTTCGCTTTGCTGCAGTCGAGTTTTATCTAGACTAGAGCTATTTTCATTGGATACCTATAAAATCTTGAGAAGATTGTCTGGAAAAACTTTGACGGGCATATTTTTATATTTTATTCAGAATCAGAACAGTTCTTTCTAGCTCAATCGTAGGACTAGTCTCCCATAAACTTAGATGGACGTATTTAAATTCCTTACCAACTATGTACTTCAATTCAATAAAACAGTCATGCTTGGGAGCATTAATTTTTCATTCAAAACGTTTCACCGAGCGCGGCGGTCTGCGGTCTCTCCTCCTGAGCTAATTCATAATTCAAATTCTTTGCGATAGTTATTCCACGTCAATTCTGATTCTCGCCTATTATATTCCCATTTCCCAGGCTGAATTTTAAACTTCCACGTTGTATTTATTAAAATTAATTTATTAAATCACATTTATTATTGCCGGGGCAGAGTTCTCGTATTTTCTAAATTTAAATTTTCAATGAGCCAGTTTGATGATGAAGTTGATGGTCATTGAACGATTTATTGCTCGCTTAATTAAACTCAGTCCCGCGGTCCCTGCATGGGAGCCGAGTTCTGAAACTTCAGCATTCATTCATAAATGAATATGGAAAAAGTAATAATTGATGATACAGCAGCGGCTCGACATTCTCCGAAAAGTTCACGAACCAAAAAGCTCCACAGATCGAATAAATTGCTTTCGTTAAAAATTTGTTTCTTATAATAATACGTCGGAATGATAATGATAATTGATTAGGTGTACGACATCGGGTGCAAGAGTTCAAAAGTTCAATGGAGTATTAAAAGTAAATTAAATATCAACGCGTAAGTGATGAACGACTTGCATTGAGTAATAAATAAAAATATATAGTGAATGAATGTATTATTTTGGGAAGTTGCCGATTAGACCATTATATTGTTATCCACGTATTGAAAATTCCTGATTTATGATTCCACATACGTATGAGGAACAGTCTGACTGAGCCTCTTATCGAAAACTTCTCAAAAACATTCTGAAGAGATGCATTTAATAGATTTTTAAAAGTTAATGACTGACAGTAATACCACATTTATCTTCCAAACGCGAGATTGTTTGGTCATGTTATCGTGATGCACTAGTGTAAACAGATTAAAAAATTGAACAATTCCATGAAAAAGCGCTAGTCACTTTCTTTCCACAACACAATCATGTTTGCACCTTTTATTGTAAAGCTTATAATTACTAGTTCTTCAACACGCTTAGCATTAAGAAGTTTAGTTTCCCCTACAGTATGTAGGTAGGTATATCGATTCAATAGCAACGCTGTTTTAGAAAATCGTGTATTTCCCTGCGCCTTGAAAATTTCACTTTGCAAAGTAAATATGGGTCACGAAATCTTCGATCTGGGAGCAATGATCAGTGTTTACTGAAACTTTCGCTTTGAAATGTTTGCGTTTGTCACATGTTTTATTTATTTTCGCTTCCCCTTTTTCACTTGAGCCTATTTTGATGTTTTATTCTTCGAGGGCGGAATACATAAGCAATGTTCTGCAAATCTCTACACTTTCTGACAAATGCAGTGGCTATATTTATGACTTTTTTATATCTGCACTCGGTGGTGGAATATAGGGATATATTATGCTGGAAGGGTGAATAATACCTATACAGCTCTACACATACACGTTCTTATTAAAAGTAATGATGCAGATGACAAATTTGTGGACGTTATTTATATCTCGAAATTATGGTCATTACATTCTGATGTAATTTACTGTTATTATTTTATATTTCGTACGTCCACCATCGGGAATGGCCGTAAATGTCACTGTTGTATATATTTAGAACGTTATTATCATTCTGTGTGGAACAAGGTCTGCTGTATAGACTATCTTGTGTTGTTGATTAGAATATTTCAATTGATTTTTTATTAGTCTTCCGATAGAGATGTAATCAATAAAAGCACGACATCTGGGTAAACATCGCGCATAATAGCCATAATGGATTTGATTTTCGAATGTGGTGCAAAATTATTAGGTCACTGGGTTAATGTCGTGTGCTTAGGAAGCTTGGATTTATTTGGTAATTTGGAATAATCTTTCCAAACCTTCCCAAATTTGATCTCCTATTCTCTCTGCTCGCCACTTATACCTATAGGCAGACTTGATGGAATTAAGCAAGAAAAATGGAACTGACCAAGCTTTCAGTCGTTAAAAAATGCAACCCAATAAATGACAATAATTGTATTTTGAGATCTGAAATTCTGAGTGCACGCTGAAAAGATACTCCACATACATTTCCGGTTGTATGGAAGAGCGTGGTTGTGTGGAAGAGCAGCTTCGCTGAATACCGCCAATAAAGACATTTTATTATTATCATTATACCGGGTGATCATTTGAAACTACCCCAAATAACTTTTGATTCCTAATGAAGATTTCTACGAGCAAGAATAGGTCGATTTTTATATCGAAGAGAACATCTAAAACATACAATGTGGAATTTATATCTTCAGCCCCTTCGCCTCCACCCACCCCAACTTCAACATTTTAAATGGCACCACCAACTTCATTGCGATACATAAAATTGAAGAGAGTCAAATTCTCTTCCTAGAAAAAATATTTTATAATTTTTTACCCTCACCCCCTCATTTTTTATAGAGAAGATTTCTATAGAAAACCAAATTCACCCCCCCCCCCTTAAGCAACTTCAAAATTTAGAATGACATTATCTACTTTGTGACACTTGAAACTGGAGGTAAATTATCTTTCTGGAAACATTTTTACAAAACTTTCAAAAAACCCTTCTTCCTTCTGAAATTCTCCAAAGGTCAGGGAAGAGGGCTGAAAATAGAAAAAAAAAGTTTGCGGGAAATGAATTTAGTTTTCTTAAACTATTTATATAATGTTTCACAAAGTAGATGGTGTCTTATTAAATTTGGAGTCGGGACGGGTGAATTTGAGTAGTACTTTTTCCACCGAAATCTCTTTGCCTCGATGCTGTCTAGGACTACGCTGACTAAATTGAAGAGAACTGAGGGGTCGATAATATTGAATTGAGCAATCAGAGGATTCTTGGAGAAAGGGGGTAGAGTTAAACAAATTCAAAATATTTTTTCCAGGAGAAGAATTCAATTCTCTTCAATTTGATGCATCGCAAGTTAGGTAGGGTCATTTGAAATTCCGAAGTTGGGGTGAGTGAGGGCAAAAAGGCTCAAGATAGAAATTTGCCAATGGATGTTTTGGATGTACCCCTTGATATAAAAATCGACCTGTTTTTGCTCGAAGGAATATTCACTAGGAATCGGGAGTTATCACAGGTGGATAGTTCACAAATGATCACCCGGTGTAATTTTTATAGGGTGTTAGCTTAAGCAAAGCGAAATTTCAAAACCAGGATTGAAACTTCAAAAGGAATTCTGATATTCGTGGTGTTGACTATGAACATTTTATATATAGAAATTTATTTAAAACAATAAATCACAACTTCCCAACACATTGGGCTGCACAATAAATAAATAAATAAATAAATAAATAATCTTGAATTCTCTTCGAACTGTTACAGAATGAGAAGTGTCACATGAAAGATAGATAGCAATACATTTAAAGGTTACAAAACAAAAAAGTACCAGTTGTACTTCTTGTTTTCAGGCAAACAAGAAGTTGATTCTTCTTCAACAACATGCAGGTTTCTCTACCTTCTGTTCTATCTGGTACAAAAAAATCTTGACTTATTTAGTAGAAATTGCTTCTTATTCAATTATTCTCCCCCGAAACTGAATTTCGAGGGCGTTATAGATTTGGGTCACCTTTAATAGGACCCTTGATCCTGATGTGTCCCTCGAGTCAATTCTTATCATTATTAGGCTATTCCACCTGAAGTCTAAGTTATAACATTAGTCTTGAATTTTCGAAATCGGTGAATGAGGAAAAAACTATATGGCTGCAAAACCAAAAAGATAATAAATTTCTAGAGATCCTCCCAGTAAATAAAGAAGACAAATGGAAAATTTTATTTCATGTACATGCCCTTGCGGGTGTTGAAATCCCGAAAAAAACTTTTTTCCAAACGGGACCCTCTTGACAGTTTGGAAATTTTGCAGTGTTTCAGCTAACACCCTGTAGAAATTATAATGATATGTCGAGTAATATTTGAAATAAGTGGCTTATATTTCGCAAACATACAGACCGATATCACAGACCGATATCCGAAGCTCGCTTCGAAGAATTGGGCTAGCGAACAATTCAAATAGAACTGAAGTTATTCGTAACTGACAAAAGTTATCTCGATTTGAAAAAGACACTATTTAGGGGTGCAGCGTTACCGCTACGGACCGAAGCGGATCGAACGTGGGACATTGACTAAAGCCACAATCGACCCGATCGAAACTCGAGCGGATCGAAAATATAGTCAAAACACATAGAATAATTGATATGGAACTTATTACCAAATTGGCTAGATTTACTATCCAGGTATATTGGTTAGAGGTATGGTTTGCTCAGATATTTCAAGAAATAGTAATCCTAGTATTCTTTCACATGCTTCGACAGCTACAAGTAGTGTTCGGCTCTTCCTGTATCTGGGCCATCTGGGTCTGGGCTGGGCCATCCCCTGGTCTGGCTTCCTCGCATCTGGTCATCTTGAAACTATCCTTTTGACCTTCATAATATGAGGACGTTCGCAAACCTGCCGTCGCATCCTTTAAAACCACCCCACGCTTGACCTGGAAATGTTGCAGCAGATTTAGCAGACAAATGACGGAAAGGTGTTGTTGCAATTTCCGTTTCATTTAACATCTCATTTTCCCACGTGACTCACGAGCTCCCACAAAAAATCTCAAGTGCGACTAATTAAATTACACATCGTTGGAAAACACTACCGTGAAGGTGCTTTATATTTAGAAGTACCGCATCCTCTTGCTGAAGAAGGGGTTACATTAATAGTCCATATAGTGAAACACTAACCATGCACATCTACAGCTGGCGGCTGACAGGAGGAGGGCCAAAAATCATTCATATGCAGATCCCGCACGCTCGCCAATTTCACAAAAGAAGACTCCGCTATAGACACGTGTTTGACGTCTGCAGCTGGGTAGGAGGTAAAAGAGGCGGTACTGTACCGACCGTCGAACAAAAGATAAAGTTACTGATTATAATGAGAACAACGTGCGGGTATAATTAATTGATAAAAATGAGGCAGAGAAATTAATCACTATTTCAGTCCAGTCAGTGGTGGAACAAGCATATTTTAATATTTTAACAACCAAGGAGAGTTTAAAGCGGAACGCAAGAAGAAAAAATGAACAATTTTAATTGGTAATAGAATATGAACCCTTAATTCCAACTGGCGCTCGGCATACTTTGGAAACAACAGGCAATAAAAACATTCCATCTGATATCGTGGTTACGTTGGAGAGTAGAGTAGGTCTCGCGAATAAAACATTGGGGGAATTCTTTCTTTGCGTATTCACAATGTTGTCTTTTGTTTCCAATGGGATGGAATAGAGCTTTTGCTGATTGCGCTCACCGACAAACACTTTGAAATAGGTGCCCATCTAGATTTTGAATTTTTTTTAAAGTTTCATAGTGTGGTAAGTGCTTATACATATGTTTTCGTTTTTGTTTTTTTTTTAAATTAAGTTTTATAGTTTTTTTTTTAATTTGAGTACGTGGAACATTGCCTTGGTTTCGTTATGATAAATTAATATAATAATAACTGATTCTAATCTTATTACAACTTCAGTCACTGCCAATATATAGAAGTTCACGTAATTATAGGCAGTGAAGTGAATCTTCACAGGACGAGTAGTAGGCAATTAGGCATGTTCATTGTTCAACTGCCTAGAATCGAAACTGTACTCGTAATTTGAAATGTCAATGGAATGAAATTGGGCAATGTCATGTTGATATAAACTGAGTATTTCCAAAGTGAAGAAGGTCCAATCGAATTCGGTGAAAACTTTACCGTCCTAGACTAGGAAAAGTCTTACTTTCCTGCCTCGAAAGACGCCTAGACGCCTGTTAAGTATCTATTCCCTGACAGTTTCGTGTCAAATTGGTTTACAGCTCTATCAGTAACAGCAAACACTCTGTTTTGGTATCGTCTACCTTCGAATTATATGACTTTAACTTTGATATTGGAAACGACACGTGATGAACTCGAGATGATACACAACTCACAAAACATAGAACAGTCGAGCATAAATTACCAAGCGAGGTGAAGCTGAAGACACCTCTCCTATAAACGAGACTTGCATATTATTATGTAGGCTTAACGTTTTCAAAATGCACGCCTCTCCACTTATCCTCTCTTTGTTTGTCGGGGGATGGAATTAATACAATATGCAATAAGAAATAATTAATGACACGGGACTCTAGGTATCTATCTAGCCTAGATAAGACTATTTGGGCCATCTGTTGCTATCGTTGTATTTGCATAATCACACCCCAAGACTAATTCTCCATGTAGAACACCTGCAAGCTTCGCGATCAATGGGATGCTGAGGTTAACTTTACAAAAGGGATTTGTTTAATTGCGTCTGCTAATGAGAGTGCTTTAGAGTTTGAATCGAAAGTGACATCTGAGTTTCACGCAGTCGTACCGCATGTGAAAATCCAGCAGCTTTTTTATTTAGTATCCATCATAAAATCCAATTAAAATATCAAATTACTGACAGCAGGACACACTCTAGACACCATCCACCCGGTGTATGTGTGTATACCTCTTTGACGTTCAGCAACTCGTCAGCTTCAAATAATTGCCAACGCAGAGTCGTTTTGTATACACAGCCGACAAAAGAACTTGCGGAGTGCAAGAAGTCGTGGGTGTCAGCGCAACCGTCAGCAGGCCACCCATGTGAATAACACCGAGGACTCATCAACGCGCTACTCTCGTAATTACCACTGATGCTCCTTTATTTCCCACCGTTTTTATTGTCTACATCCATACAACGTGAATCCAAATACAATTATTCCAGCACAGCGGCCCGCCATATACACGACGATTAAAAATGCAAATGAAGTTGCTCCAAAATATGGCTAGAGCTCACTGGTTTTCAATGATGTTGATTGCGTTAATGAGGCGCGTTATCGGGCAATTTACTTTCAATAAATTTCATTATACTGACCGACTCGTCTTTGACCGCACACAGGCTGCATCAACACAATTTCATCATCATCATCATCATCATCGCATCGCTATGAAAAAATATCACGTTTTCTTTTCCCAATTAGTCTTGATCGATTTTTTTTTTAATTACAAGGGTGACCATCCCTCATTAATATTTATCAATTTGATAAAGGCGTGATGTAGTAGGCAGGTAGGGCTGTATTTGTAACGCAGTCACGTATTTTTGAAGGGTGGTGCCACACGGAATTCACGTGTTACTTGACAACGAATATACACTTGCCGGGGCGTTGTACTGAATATTTATGCAGGGGGTTGATGATTCTATTAATGTTAAAAAAATTAAATAGTGTACCGGAATCAACAGGTTCCGGATACCGCTGGTGGAGCTAACAAGGTTATCCCTCAGCCAGGTTTGCCGGAATTGCAGGCAAATTTAATAACAACATAGTTTTCTATTTTGACTTCACATAAATTATTCATTTTCACTGTGCTAGATCCACATACAAGGTGCTTCAAAAAACTGCAAAAATTATTCAGAACAAAGAGTAGAGCACACACTATTCACCTACCACTTCTACCTTACAAAATTGAATTATGAACCAATTTAGATCATTCCTGGACCATGATTCTACAACTTTTTGATTTTTATATGCACACATTATAACAGATTTGAGATCAGAAATAGTATTTTATCGGCCCTTTCTTGGCCCTTTCTCGGCCCTAGGCCGAGAGCTGCATGTAAGAGAGTTATGCTATGCCGTTTTCAGCGCGAGTAGCACACATCGTTTTTTGTGCTGCTCTTAATAAAATTACAAATAAATAAGATCATATCGCAATAATCATTGAAATAAATTTCAAGTTGGTACTTCTGCCATTCATCACTAAGGCACGAGGCATATACCTACTAGATGCAAATTTTTGTGTGTCAAATGTCGATTTGAAAAATTGTGTCCTATGTTTGAATTTCCTTGCTTGGAACCGCCCACCCCCTCCCCAATTAGAAGGGTCATCCCCCCAAAAATCTCGAAATCACTGAGCTCTAGTGTCTTGTGTGACGACGAAACACAGAAAATGGCATAAATTGATCACTTTCAAACCATCGCGCCACAGAACGTTAAAAATCATTCTGCAATTGTTGTTCAACAGCTATTAGAAAAATGACCCTAAAATGTCAATTTTCAAAGTAATTATTTATAATTTCAACTGATTCAAAACGAAAATTGCAAACTATTTTTTTTATTTTATTTTTTTATTTTGTTGTCTTATTTTACGAGGCGGCATTCAGCTATAACATTGGAAATGTGACCTCTCTTGAATTGTGAATGATTTTGCGAGGTTAGTTTATTTTTTATGTGTATTTTTTACTTTGCAGCTCTAGATCTTTTTCTGAATATTACAGTGCAGGACACTGAGCGTATATTGTCATTTTCGGTTATGGCAGCACGTAATAGTACTTAGTTTACAATACGAGTTGGCTGTTACATAAGTGGTTTTCACACACGAAGCCAAAATTTGCAGAACGAGGGCGCAGCCCGAGTGTTGTACAACACTTTACGTGTTTGTTCTATTGAAAATGGAGAATTTTTTTGTAATTTTTGAGGTTATTTTGACAAGTGTCAACTTAAATACATAAACTGTAATATCCATATACAACTTATATAAAAGTCATTACATCTCATGTTATCACACAACAAACACGTAATAGTAGTTTACAATACGAGTTGGCTGTTACATAAGTGGTTTTCAGACACGAAGCCAAAATTTGCAGAACGAGGGCGCAGCCCGAGTTCTGTGAGAGGCTGAGTGTCGGAAAGCATCTTGTGTAACAAGCCACGAGTGTTGTACAACATTTTACGTGTTTGTTCTATTGAAAATTGTGAAATTTTTGTAATTTTTGAGGTAATTTTGACAAGTGTCAACTTCAATACATAAACTGTAATATCCATATACAACTTATATAAAAGTCATTACATCTCATGTATCAACACAACAAACACGTAAAGATATTTTTTTTTAATTGGTTACGAAGATACAGGTGTTCTTCTATGTTTGAGCCCCCTCTGCCCTTATGTATCGTTTGGAGCCCTGATGAGCTCCCTTATGTTTTTCGTAGCTTTCAGAATCCCAGTGAGCCCCCTTGTTGCCCTAGTGGCCCTTTAAGTGCCCCCTTGTACCGAACCCTTGCTAAAAACGAACCGTTTATAAGCCATAAAATTGATTTATTTATATTTATTTACAAGTGCCCCCTTGTCTCTTCAACATCTTTTGAAGCTCTGCTAAGCCCCATAGCATTTTTCCGTGGCTCACAGAGCTCTATCGGCCTCCTAGCGTTGTTAGAGGCCTTACCGCCTTAGTGCCCCTCCAAGGGCCCTCCTGTTTCTTTAATGTCTTTTGAAGCCCTGCTGAACCCTCTAGCATTTTTCCGTGGCTTACGGAGTTCTATCGGGCCCCTTTGTGCCTTCATGTATCGTTTAGAGCCCTGATAAGCCCCCTTATCTTTTTCTAGCTATCACAGTTCCAGGTTCCAGTCCAGTGAGCTCCCTTGTGTCTTCTTTCGTTATTTGAGGCCCTATAGTGTCCCCCTGAGGGCCTTGTTGTTTCTTTAACGTTTTTTGAAGCCCCACTGAGCCCCCTCACGTTTCTCTGTGTCTTTTGGAGCATTAGTGAGTTCCTCCTGTCTTCATGTGATGTTCGGAGCCCTATCAAGCTCTCTTGTGTCCTCCAGTGCAGTTTAGCACCCTAATCAGCTCATTTATGTTTTTCTTGACTTTCAAGAGTATACCACAGTAAGCTCCCTATTGCCTTCTTTTGTTTTATAGAGCTCCAGTAGGCCCCCTTGTGTCCGCAATATCTTTTGAAACTCAGCTGAGCTCCCTTGCATCTTTCCAGGGCCTTCGGAGCTCTATTTGCTCTCTTTTGGCCTCATGTGTCATTTGGAGCCTTGATGCGCCCCTTTGTGTTTTCTTGTGGCTTCAAGAATTCCACTAAGCCCCCTTGTGCCTTCTCAAGTTGTTGGACTTTCGGAGTATTAGTGGAGCTCTAGCGCCTTCATGTAATATTCGGAGCCCAATGGGGTACTTGCCAATGAAACAGATTTGACTGGAAACACTTTCAATCATCAACAAGAGTAATAAATAGTATTTCCTGAAAATTTCCGGAAAATACATCCATTGATTAAAAAGATTTTCTTTTCGATTTTTTTTTCAAAAGGTTGGTAAAAGTCGGGAATCTTTTGTGAAATTTTTCTGTCTGTATTTTTCAAATATTGTTGAGTCACTCTAACTGTTTTTTGAGTTTTCAACCCAACAGTGCTGTTTGTTTAGTTTTTAGTATATTTGTGACGTCACAAATATATTTTTAAAACAGACACTACGGCCGCAATTTTGGGAATTTAGGAAAAAGAAAAAATACGGGTACAATATTTTTGCCCATACTTTCGATTAAGCCAATAAAATTTTTTTGGGCAAGTAGCCCATTGGACCAACTTGCTTTTATGTTTTTTTTTTAACCCTTTCGAGCCCATTGCGTTCCGAAGCCTTAGTGGCTTCTTTATGCTTATATTTCGGTTCTCTTGCGAATGTTTCGTGCGACTAGAGAAACTTGCGGGAAAAAGGATGAGGGTGCAATTTTTGCTCAAAATGAGATACTTGATAAGAGAGGTGGCGCAATCAATTTTCTTTTTGTCTGGACTATCGAATGCGCCAAGAGTTTGCAAGAAAAGTGCTAAGGGTATAGTAGGTTCACTTGTACTGTGTCTCTAGTTGGGCTAGGCAAATTTTCTACTTTAGCATTGTAGGCTTGCCGCCTTTTCACCTGGTGTGAAACTGACTTCTCTGGAAGTAAAGTTATATTTCTTATCAAATTGATATTGAAATCTTGGAAAACTGACCTTGTCATAAATAGAAATGCGGCTAGAGAGACGCAGAGCTGTATTACCCTCATTTAGACACCAGAACCCTAAGGGGCCGCCTTCAATTTAAGTCATCTTGACGGCGGCCATTCATTCAAGGCCGACAAAAACTCGTTCCGCCAAGCTCCAAAATAAAAGGAAATTGCAAACTGAAGGTACTCACATGAATTTCGGTCCAATACGCAACTTTAAGCGGCTGGGTTTTTTGAAATTCGGTTAATTAAACTTTTTACTCGTGAATCCTGCTGCAACTGCAGGCCTGCTGGGATGTTCCTTGTCTTGCCAATAGTCCGCCATGGTTTGGAAGAGGTGAAAGGATTGATGATTCCATGAGACCCCTTTTTTGGACGAAGCGCTAGTATACAGGGTGTCCCGAAAATACACCGACAACGTTCCAAGGCAGCTTCCTCTCATTAAAAAAAGAAAAAAAGTTCCCATAAATATGGGTCCGAAAACGCTTCCCAAGGGAACTACAGCCCCCTAAAGGTGGGACCCTGAAGATGGTGTTTATTTAATATTTCCGAAACGGTTGGTTCAAAGGAAATCAGCCAAACTTGACACATTCAATAACCTTTTTATGCCTAATAAAATTTGAATGCCTAACAAAAATGAAGTTGCTTTGAAACAGTTTCTCTTTCGCCTTGAATATCGTAGATAAAAAATCAGCATTTCTGACCACGTTTTTATACATTCAGACTCAAATATCTCGTGGACAGTGCGTCTATCGAGGTTGGACATGAGGATCTTTTTTGGATAGAAAACTCCAATATTCCATAATTTCTTATTGAATTCAAAAACAATTCACATTCAAAAGAGTTGAGGTTATTTTTACCCCCACACCTCAGCCTGCCCCACCCCTGGTTGATTATTTAATCTTACCTCATTCAGTTGAGCATAAGAAGGTTAGTGGATATGTCAAGTTTCATTGATTTCCCTTAAACGGTTTCAGAGATATTGAATAAAAGCCATCTTCAGGGTCCCACCTTTAGGGGCTTGTAGCTCCCTTAGGAAGTGTTTCCAGGCCCATGTTCATGGGAATTTTTTTTCTTGTTTTGATGAGAGGAAGCTGCCCTCGAACGTTGTCGGTGTATTTTTGGGACACCCTGTATTTTCAGTTTAAATCATTGTGAAGTTGAACCGGCTTTGAGAGGTTAGAAATATTTTTGACACCTGTCAAATGTCAAAGCTACTTTGATTTATATGTTCATTGTCGAAAATTAAAAACAGGTCGAAAAATCACTACATTTTCCAATAAAACGGAAAAAAGCGCTAAACATCACGTCTAGCAAAAATGTTTTGTCTATCTGCAGAGGAAATGCGTGGAAACTATCTTCCAAAAATTGATCCGAACGACTTCGTGTCTTCTCGTGAATTATTGTGCCAAATGAAGCCAGAGCAGCCAACCGCTAAGTTTTGGGGATTTTCTATATTTCAGATTTGGAAACTTAAAAACAAAATCTCACAGCCGACTAGAATCAAGTGACAAGTGTGACAAGTGAACATACTATAACAAATTGCTCTTACCATTTGATCCAACTTAAAACTTGATTATCTCGGTTTGAATGTTAATGCACCCTCAATCTTTCTCCCACAAGCTTATTGTCTGGCCACGCATCAAGAATTGTCGTTCCTCTTGCGACGAATTGTCCGCGACGAATAATTATTGTCCGTGCGACGAATTGTCCTAGAACCAAGTATGAGTATGTCCCTAATAATCATGACAATCATGTTGATATAGTGGACATGGACCATAGGGCATAGGACATTACATTCGTTTTGTTTTCAATATTATTGTTGCTGTTGAGGTTGTCATCTAGGAAGACGTTTGACGGTGAAACAACAAAAAGACACCTTAGGTTCCTATAACAAAAAAACCGAGATTAACTGGCCATGAAAGAGATGCCACATTGGAATCCTGGGGGCAGAAATGTATAGTTCTAATAAAGATTTAAACCACGACAAAAGCGAAGTTTACGATTCTCGCACATTCTCCAGAGAAACCTCGAGAGAAACAACACACTTGTCACTGGGGCGTTGATGTTGCCTCGTGATGCACTTTAATTTGCTCCCATCCAATCTCCAACCTCGACAACCCATTTCTCGATTACTAGTTATTCGAGCCAAAATACACAAACTCCCCCTTCGACTGACGAGCTAATGCCAAAATATCGCAGCACAAAATCTGTCGAGCGGGGAGAATGGTTTGTTAATGGGTGTTAAAATCAGTGTCTTATCTTTATGCGATCGACTACACGGCGTTAGTCTGCAGTTACCGCTGGGTTATAAGTAGCAGTAGCAGCTCGCCCAAAAGTAAAGGATCCAGCCGAGTAAGCAACAACCATATCTGTATAACGAGAGTTTAAGGTAACGAGCAAGGGAATTGGTTAATATCCGGACTGGGCGTTAAAGCGACAAGGGCTCACAGTCATCACCACCACCGCCACTGCGCGACCCAGATGAGAGCCACCCCGGCCCTTAATTACCGCTCTTTTGAGGCCATAAATCATCAGTTTAGGATGTTTTATAATGTGGGTCAGTTATCATACAATATACGCGCGTGCCTGGTTATCCTGCGGCCACTGTTATATTCTCACATGCTTATCGAAATTATGAGTTATAGGACCTGAATTTGTTAAGTGTTTCAAGCACCCGTGATAAATGGGCGCAGGGGTCCCGAATGTTGCTACTGTGGCTGCTATGGATGACGGGATATGTAAAGAAAAATTCCAGAGCTTCGCGATAGTCCTGTCAACTTTAGAATTTTGCCGCTTTTATAAGTAGGTACTCCGCTTCAAAATGGATAGGGTGACATTAATTCAGAAGAATGTGTATGACTATTTTTTTTTATTTGAACACTAACATTGGAATGTTCGAGGGAATTGTTGTGGTTTACACCTACACAATAATAAATTACTTGAATACTTTACACAACTTTTTTCCAGAAGAAATATGGAAATACTTAATCCGTGTACAGAAGACCGTACTTTGCACCTTCAAGAAAGCCAGAAACTTCCGCCTTATATTTGATGAACCTTGCGATATATATCTCGAATCTCGATGTCAGTTTAAATGAATTTTATCTGCAACATGAGCTTAATACTCTCTGGCTTAATCCAGTAGTCTGAGTATGACCGTTTGTTTTGCTTGAATTTCTTGCAGGAAATTCATACAGGGTGAAACAGACAAAATGAATAAAAATTCATAGCTCCAGATTGGGAAAAGATGGAAAGCTTAAACTGCATTCGATACCTGTCGGCAAAAACATCGGAGCAACACAAATACATTTTTTCAGGAAACCACTTTTTCTATACCTATATCATAGTTGGATCTGTCCAACGGTGATGAATTTTTGAATAAGGCTTTTTGGTCCAGATATATGACTCAATACTCAATATGATTCAGTTTACTTAAAGCTTGATTTTGTGATGATGTTATGTTACTTACGATAGTTTGTTGGGTCCGATTGTAACTTCACTTCAATTTTTTTCTATCGTAAGTGACACGCTTACGATGTTCTTCCCGAACCTTCTTGAGTTCACTTGCGGGAACCGTATTATGACACTATATTGTTATATGAGCTTCATAAGACATAGTATTGTCACACGACTGATTTTGGATGACGAGAAATAGGATGGTAGGACACCTTCTGAGACACGAAGAACTAGTTCGCCATAATACTCGAGGCGGAGATGGGAATAAAGAGTCGCAGAGGTAGACCCAGGTTAGATTACTTTATACATACTTTTCAGAATACCTATAAGAGAGCTACGTTCTTAAACGCTATCCTCAGGATTGAAATGAACCATTCTGCACTTACGATAAACCATAAAATATTACAGGTGACACAAAGTTATCGTAACCAGCATTCCCTTACGATAGTCTTGCGGGACTTGCACAGTACTTACGATGAATTCCACAAAGTGCGTTCATTTTGCGACCCGGGATAAGGGTACGATCGATATTTCGAAGTAGCTGTAAATCACCTAAATTGCCCTAAATCGCGACAATGTTGTTACAGGATAATAGTTGATAACCAGATTAGTAGACTAACAGAATTCAAATTTTGAACAAAGTATGGCTTACGATGTTTTGGACCTCAGGTATCGAATGTGATTTGATTCTGTTGTTGTGTTGATTTTTGCCGAATTTGGTCCAAATTCAGCGGAGAAATTTTGAAGAATTAAATGACAGAGCTTTGAACTTTGACTTTTTTTAATATTTGACAGATGCCATGCAGAGCAATACTTTCAAAAATTTTCAATACAGTTTTTCAGGGGCTTTTGAAAGACATATTGGCCGCTTTCATAAGACGGGATCAGCTACCGCTACGCTCCTTCGGAACTGTTGGCGTCTTACGAACGCATTGTTGGAAGTAGCGGTGACTGGCGGTGACACATCCAGCGCCGCGTCAAGAATAGCCGAAAATATAACAGAGAAATATAATCTGGTCTTGGAGAATTTCACCCAGTGCTATAGCTCGATGGTCTATATTTAACAAGCGATTCACATTAGCTGAGAAAAAACTTATAATCTTCAAAAATTCAGAACAGCACGCAAGGTAAACAGCACCGAACAATACTCTTGAACCCATAAAATGTCAAAATGGCACTTGCGAACATCAAAATTTAACGTTTCTCTCATTCTTCCACCTCCCACTCCTATCGCTCACTATGCTACCAAAATGTAGCGAACTTCCGAGCCGCTACAAAACATGGCCGTCCGCTCCGAGCGGAGCGGAAAAGTAGCACACCGTTCACAGGACAAATCGGTAACAGTTCCACAACTGTTGTGACTTATGAATGCGGCCATTGCGAGTCAAGTCAAGCCTCGTGACATGCTTTCTGTCATTTTTGATGGTGACATTTCCGATTGACAGATGACAACCAAAATGTAACAGACTCATTCAACGGCAAAATCATGTCCGCATACCGCATTTCAAGTCGATCGAATTAACGTTGCGGCTGTTATCGTGGAAGATTACGGACACAGACACACACAGCTCCGTAATCTTCTCGAAAAAACTTTGTCATTCAATTATTCAATATCTATCCGATGGATTGGAGCCAAATATGGAAAGAAGCAACAAAATAAAATCATCAAATCAAGCCCTCAGTTGCAGCTTTCCACCAATTCTCAGTTGGACGTTACGAGGTTTCAAATTTTCTCCTCCCGGCCGTTACCACCGGAGACGGTCGCTCGTTTGGATTTTGACCAGGACGACCCGTGTTTGGTGCAGGACTCAACTCATCTGTCCTTTCCTGCTGGGGGATTAACTTTTTTCTAAAAATTTTAACCGATATCGAAAGTAGATTGCATTGGGCGTCGTGTAGGTCTATTTTCAAATCCGACACGGTTTCGCTTTTCCGACGATGATTTTTTCAAAATAATAAACTTAATTTTCAAGTTTTCTTGTTTTTCAGTCTATTTACCACGAATGTCAATTTTTCAAGCAAAACCTTTAAAAGCATCAAGTCGGGCATCCACCTTGTGATTTGTACCGATCCACCTTCTAAAGTTCACGGAATTTTTTTTTCTTTTTTTTTCTTCCTTAAGGACGGAGTCATCTTGGTAAAATAAGCGTTGCGAAATCAATCCGTCTGACTTTATTCCTTGACGGATTTTCACCATTGTGGTCTCTTTTGAAAGCTACAAGGATGCACTTTGGTTTGAGCCCATTGGCATTTCCAAAATCCAATTTTTTTTTCAAATGTCAAAATTCAAATATTTTTTTTTGGATTTTGGAAATGTCAATGGGCTCAAACCAAAGTACATCCTGGTAGCTTCCAAAAGAGACCAAAATGGTAAGAATCCGTCAAGGAATAAACCCAGACGGATTGATTTCGCAACGCTTATTTCACCAATATGACTCCGTCCTTACGCGGCAAAGTGTAATACTCTGTTGCCCGGTTGCAAGAGCGAGGTAGTTACGTTTGCTGCGGAACAAATATACTCTGGTTGCAAGAAGAGGGTATCGAACACAGGTACCAAACAGGCTGTGAATGGAGCTATACGTTGTTTCAGATGAATTCCTATCTCAGTAGGCAATGGAAGTAACGGGTGTTTTTTTTAGAGGTACCTATAGAACTTCAATCAGCGATAGCGTTGGTGCTTGGGAATATTTTGCCGTCATTTTTCCATAATAGAAATACTCATAAAGGCTTGCCATTTGATCATGCACATGTACTATCGCACAACTCCAGACAGTTTTTCAAAAATGATTAAAAAACTTGGTTTTTTTATACGGAATTTTCGTGCTTTTTGTGGATTTTTTTTATTCAATTTCCAATTACCGGCCGATAAGACTTTGTATTTCAACTTCATTAGACTTCTTTCATTTGGGGCTTGTGAAGTCTCCGGCTTTCCTGGATGAGTCCCGAACTGTCCAGGGTCTTGGGGACAATATCGTTGGCCGTATTAGTTAGATAGAGCCTGATCCTTGCCAAAAAGCTATCCGAAATTGAACCTATCTAAATTGGAATTCAAAATAATAATTTTGAGCTGCCGTGCAATTGTGCGTGAGTATGAGCAAATGGCAAGCCTTTATGAGTATTTATTATGTGAAAAAATGACGGCAAAATCTTCCCAAGCATCAACGCTATCGCTGATTGAAGTTCTATACCTCTAAAAAACACCATTTATATGGTAAAAGTCGCTTTAGCTTTGTCTTGTTCTAAAACGTTTAAGATCTTCTGACGGGGGGGGGGGGGGGGGGGGGGGGATTTTTGAACAAAAGAGTTCAAACAGAGAACGACATACTTTTTCACACTGACTTTTGACACCGTGAAATCTACATCTAGTAGTTATGCCTCGTGTCTTAATGATAAATGCAGTAGTACCAACTTGAAATTTGTTCGAATAAACCATTTTGATTTTATTCATAAATTCTTTAAAAGCAGCGCGAAATAATACAGGATGTTCAGTGCCCCACTTGAACTTATTGCGACCAGTGTTCGCGATTCAACTTAATTTTTCCCTCCATAAGATGACTGCCAAAAGCGGCATGCGATGTTTACGTCAATATTTGATATCACTGCGCATGACGGTTTGGTTGTCATTAGTCATTCATTACAATCCGCTTTCACAAGCCATCTTGTGGCGGGAAAAATTATACAGAATCGCAAAAAATAATATCGTCATGACATCTTTCTGCTAGTTCTTTTGTGATTCATTTCTAAACCTTCAACCAAACTGAAGCTCAGCCCACGCAGCAAGAGCCTTTTGCCTTTGCAGATTGAATTGTCAGGGATTCTACTTAAAGCTCTTCCAGACTAGGATGAAAAATCAAAATCAGGCTTGAATAAGTTATCGAACCTCCACATTTTATTGTTGATTTCGAACAACACGAATGATTGGAAATAATGATTAGTCTCATCATAATCAGTCTTGGTCTTGCATAAATGACAAGACTAAGACCAAGACCAAAACTAACTGCAAGACTTGGACAAGAACAAGACTGTCTTGCACGGGTTTGTCACCGTTTGTCGCTCTTGCACCTTCGCTTTTTTTGGTTTTCATCAGAGATAATTCCCTGTTCAATCTTTTCACACGTGAATCCTGTAGCTTTCGACTAGCGTTTTTGAATTTTCAGAAAATATCTTTCATAGCCGAGTAATTGGTTATAATTGTTCAAATGTCTTCTTTGCAATCGTGATGTTGTTGTTTTTATTTATTGGCTCAACTGTCTTTAACAGGTCTATATTGTCTAAATCAATAGCATCTATACATACAAGTTAAATCAATTTTCAGCGAATGATTCTGATGATGCTTAGTCTTAGTCTGATTCTTAGGATGCGAAACTTACTCGTAAGTCAATAAATAAAAACAATAACATCAACATTGCGAAGAAAACAAGTCAACAATTATTGTGACCAAACAACAACATTTCAAGAGTAGGTATGACATTCAAACAAGACTGGAGGCCAAGACCAAGAGTTGTCTGATGTACAAAACCAAGATCAAAACCAATGTTTAGTATCATTGCAAGACCAATACCAAGACCGACCAATCAGAGAGGAAAAAGGATTAGTAAGAACTAGGCACTAGTCCAGAGAAACTTCAAAAGCTAGCTTCAAAAGCCTTGCCGAAGGAAAATGATCAGCACGGTCAATTTCCAAATAAACAAATCGTTAAATGCCCTTCACCCACCACCCGTGAGAGGGAAGTACCAAGTACCGCGGGAAGCGTTGATTTCTTGCAGGCCAAACGGTGCTTTACGCCATCAAATAGGCGCGCCACGCTTTATCATGACACAATCATAGCTTGAAACAAATTTCCACGTGCAAAACAAACCTAACTGAGCAGGTACTGGAGTAAGCATATGATGCCAAATAAATCATCAGCATAATGATCGGAAAATCAAAATGGGTTATTCTCCTAATTGCTTCACTACTTTTGCTTCCACTTATGACATGTTATTTATTATCAATAAGACACCAAAATCCACGTAAGAGTAGTTTCAGTGGTCGCATAAAAATGCGCCTTTAATTTGGTTTGAGTCAAAAGTTATGCATAAATTCCTAATAAATCACAAATCCAATTAGAAAAAATATTTTTCCGTCTCACCGATGATATTATCCCGAAAAAAAAACACAGCCGAATTCCGTTTAAATTTGAATTTATAATTTCCTTGTTTCCCCGCATAACAGAGCCTCAAAACGAGTATCGCCTTTATAAGAAACCAAAGGCGACTAGGAGCTAATTAACTTTTTGGGAAACGAAATTACGCACTTACATGACCTCGCACGTTTCAGTGAAGCAGCCGGCAACCACCACCGCACTGAAAACTGTAAACTGAGTTTCGGTAATTAATTCGGCGGGGGCGGCGCTTTTTCGCCCAAATGATAAATTTGTTTTAAACTTTGCTACTTTTCTCACCACATCAGAGTGGAACCGTAATTACACAACCCTTGCCGCACCAGTGCTAATCCGAAGAATTCCAAACAGCCCAATTTCATCTGAAACACAAAATGAGTTTTCATGCGATGATTTTCCTCAAATAAGTCTCTTTCGGTATTCAGTTACGGGACTAGGGCGCAAGTTACACTGCCTGGGAGCGTTCTATTTCAGTGCCCGCACCGAAAGTTACACAAGTAATTTAAAAGCGCGCGGTTCCATATTGAAACTTTTTCATGGCCTTCGCGGGCATTCTTATGACTGGGAGAGGAAAATCGAAGAAGAGAACAAGAAGAAAACGTTATTTTTGGAGGCATCCCGAACGTGAACGGAAATATGGGAAGGTGTGTCACATTAATGAAAATGACCGACAAATATTTTGACAGCATAGGCACATTAACGTTGCGGAAGACGTGCCGAGACTGCACCAACGAGAAGTTTGTAGAGATACCTACAACACTTCTAAAAATATGCGCGCGGTAATGGTAAAGTAGGTAACTTGATGCCTGGTTTGATGCAGACATCTGGATGGTGCACTTTTCAAAGTTTCCGAGTAGATCCTAGTTCGGAAACAAGCAGGTTGATTTGTCTCTGTTTATCGCTAATTGGGTAAATATGTATTGAACGTGATCGAGTGGGATTTCAGAGGAAATCTCGCCTGAACTGGCAATTAAAAAACTTTTATCTTTCATAAAATGGCAGTTGAGTATAAACAGCTGTAATTGCTCACTCTCTCAATTTAACAACACTGTAAATAACGAAACCGGAAGTTCTAACTTTTTGATGTAAACAGACGTTTGGATTTTTATTGTGTTTGGTGATGGACTTTTCCTCTTGATTTCATAATGACATTTTATAACACTTTGATATATTTATACGAGATGTGTTTGCTAACTGTATCATGATTACACAGCATCAGGTAGAAAGGGTTATCAAAGTATCCCAATTAATACCTGCTGTATGCATTGCGCCTGAAGTTTGTAATAAAATATTGTATTTTTTCCTTTATGGAATATCGTCAAACCCTGATGAACCTGTCGATTTTTTTCAAGTGAAACAAAATGATCGAAAAATGCTTCATTTCTGAAAATCATTCGATCAACTCTTTCCGGTCTCCGGTCAACTTCAGTAAAAATCTCGGTCAATTGACCATGTTCAACACTACGGGTGGTGGTAGAGGTAGGTGCCAATACTCTTGCTAATAACACTGAGTAAAAAATTATAAAGAGCCGCCACCGGTCCTATTTCTCACATTGATGATGGTTTTGACAAGGTATTCGCTTGCGACCCACATGGTGAGGCGAGAACTGCGGCTTTATCCTGAAGAATTTTTCAGAGGGAAAACTCCAACACCAGAGGAAGTCCTTCCCTTTTCTTCCTAAAATTCTCTGACTGTCCCACTTTATATTCTTGACCTCTTGATTCTCTTTTATTTAATCAGCGTCATTCCATCCTAGATAGCATCGAAAAAGAAAATTTTCTGTGAAAAAAGTGCTACCCAAATTCACCCCTTTGCTCCCCTGCCCCCCGACTAGAGCTTCAAAATTCAACAAGACACCCTACTTTGTGACATCAAATTAAATTGGAATTGGAATCGAGGTCTCTTTCTGAGAACAATTTTTTCAAAATTTTCAACCCCTACTCCAATAAATTGAACATTCGAAGGATTTTAGGGGGTCTGTGTTAGGGGTATTCTTGAAATTTTTCAAAATATTCTATTCGGGAAGAGAATTCAATTCCAGTCAATTTGATATATCACAGTAGGTAGTGTCATTTTTTAGATTTTGAAGTTATGGGTGGGGGGAGGGGGGGGGGGAGTGAAGGGGTGAATTTGAGTGGCACTTTTCACACAGAAAATTTTCTCTCTCGATGCTGTGCAGGATGACGTTGACGGTACTGAAGAGAATTAAGATGTCAAGAATATCAAATTGGAAACTCAGAGAATTTTAGGAAGAAGGAGGGTGGGGTT